>OW119931.1:43995457-44620457 GCA_933210815.1 Meta bourneti
GAAATTATTCTATTTTTTCTCTAGAGGCACAAGTTCACGTTGGCGTGGTGTGGAAGTTTGGAGAGTGGGGTGCCAGCTCAGGTGTTGCCTCGTCATCTGACCGTGATTCAAAATTACGTGGTGTTGTCCTCGGATCTTTCCCCTTGGGATTGATCCCGGACCGTCACCAATAGCCCGTTGTGTTGCTCCAGTGTGACGTTAATTGAAATACCCCCCCCCCCCTAGAGGCACAAGGCAAAGCAGCCAAGCCTCAATAATCTGCTTTTTCCCAGGGGAAAAGCATCATCATCATTATCATCATTTTATTAAAATTCATTTCTTTTAACTGTGGATGTAGCTCTATCTGCGTCTGATTTATCAAATTGATTTCTGAATTTTAAATAGTCTTAGTGTTCTTTGAAGCATATTTTTGTCGAACGCGAATGTTTTAGTTGATTTCGTTTTACGGGGACAAAAAATTCCTTCGATTTTGACTCATCGAATTGTGATTAAAATCGTAAGTGTCAGATTTGGTCAAATCTGTTTTACAGTTGCTTTGGGCAACAGAGAAATTGAGTTTTTAGAAAGATTGTTTTTTTATTTATTATGTGGAATTTCATTTCAGTTAGATTTTTCTTGTCGATTTCCTCATTTGAGATCGTATCTAGAATGCACTATATATCCACGCCATTAAAAAATGAAACCATTATAATACTAATTTAAATATTTTTCTTGAGAAATGATTTTTATTTAATTATCTATCCTGGTATTTTCTACTAAATATGAATTTAATATTTGTGTAACTGGCTGTGATCGTTAACTTCAACTATTCAGTGTTTAGTTAATTGTTCATTCTGAAACCAATTAATTAGTTTTTAGTCAGTTTGTTTTTATCAGTGTAGTATTGTTGAAATAATAAGTTATGTGCAGATTGAAATAGTTATTGTTCATGTTATGTAAATCACGTTAACTCTGTTTTGTGAATTACTTAAGGACTAATTATTGCAGTGAGATAGTTATTGACATTGAGATATGCTAATGTTCCATTTAAAAGGACTGGATTCTGATATTGTCTGCTAAAAGGTGTGTATGTTAAGGAAGGTTCAGCGGCTTTTACAAAACGATTTGTACATTCGTGAATTAAACAAGTTCTTTGTAAAGTGTTAGCTATAACTTTTGATGCACTTAAATGACAATTTTATGAAAGGGCCTAGAAATTGTCTTTCGTCTGTTTTGTCTGGTTCTAAAATAAGATTGTATTTTTCAGTGGTTTAAAGTTGTTCACTTATGATTTAGGAATGCTCCTGCTGTAGTCACAGAAAAAAGTTGTATGTTAGATGGAAATGCTTATGATAAATTCTATTTTATAATGAGAGGTAAGAGTAAATTATTCTTTTAAGCTATTTATAAAAAATCACAATTTAAATTAATTTGTAGCCCATATTGTATTTATTGCTCCTTAAATTTATTAGACAACTGGTCCCCTAAATGTAATGTCAAGTGAGCAATGCTTTTTCAACTGTTTTCAGACTGTTGATGTATTTAAACATATATTTTATCTGTGTGTCTTACGAAACTTTGATTTTCTCTGATATCGCATGCCTCAGTATGTACTTTTAATAGCAATGAAACCAAAAGTACATGGGATAGGTGGATTTTCAGTTAAAAAATTAGTTATAAGGCTGAATGACTACAAAATTCTATTGTTTTAATAAGAGTTTCTCAAGAATACCTCCAAATAATTGTACTGTATTTTCTTCCACAGAGATTCCTGAAAAATGTGCTATGCTTAAGAACATCTCAAAATTTGAAGGCTGAAAAGAGGAGTATGTCTGAATCTACTGCTGATGATCTCTTAAATCTTGATTTTGATCCTGATGTACTCATAAATCTTTTAGGGAAATTGAGTTTAGATAATATGCCACTTGATGTTACTGAAACATTATTATCCTTAGAGAATAAAACTGAAGCCACTATGCAGAACGGAGCAGCCAATAACGTCAAATGCGATCCTCATTCATCTGAAAGAAATTCATCTAACAATATTTCCTCCCCAAGTGTATCTGCTGAAGGAATTAAGACCGATGTTTCAAGAACTATGAATCTTGAAAAGGAATTTTTTTTGTCTTCAATTGGGTTAGTTTCTGGCTCCCCTAGAGCTGAAAAAACCTCAAAAGGCAAATCTAGAAGATCTTTAAGACGTGATCGTGTTTCTAGTGTAGAGACTTCTGACTTACAGCATGAACTATATTCAAATACCACTCTGAATAATGGACAGGTGCCTGTGGTATTTTCAGATGATGAGCCCTGTCTTAGAGATGATGAGTTTGACAGAGTCATCAAAGGTCTGTTTAGCAGTTTTTGTGATAAAAGTAAACTTGATGGAGAAAAATTATCCTTTTCTTCTGCTGGTCCATCAAGTGAAACTTTTGTTAGTCCTTTTCAGGAGCTATTTAAACACCAAGGTAAAGTCATTGATATTCAATTGAATGATCTTGACTGTAGTTCTAAATTTGACCAAGCATCAACGCCCTCATTGTCTAACGAAGCCTTAACTGACAATGATGGAGGTTTCTTCCCCATACTGCCTCAAACCAGTAAGGAAGTACTCTGCACTGAAAATATCCATGTTTCAACTGACAAATTTGTCAGTAGTCCTGACAGTGGTTATACTTCCTGTTCTAGTGCAATTTCGCCATGCTCTCCACCTGACTCGTCTGAATCGCAATGTGTGTTTGATCTATTTGAAGATACAGATGACGATCTGCAGAGCATAGTTGCTGCTATAGTTGAGGTGGAGAACTCTTTGAGAAATGATGCCAGTGCTCCTCTGAATACTTTCAATATTCCAGTACTGGGGAGCTCGGAAGATCCAGAAGATCACAAAGAAAGAATACTGAATTTTCTTAAAGAGCCTATTTTCATTCACCAGTCATCTCTTGAGCAACCTGAAATTAAAGATGAAGACTCAAGTTCCTCTGAGCTACAGCCCAAAGAAATTTTTCTGAGTGAATGTAAACAACCATATTTTACTACAGCAAGGAAGTATCCCTCAAAAGCAAAAGAATGGAAATTGGGTTATGAATTCAAGTGAGTATTTCTTGTACTTTCATGTATTTTTATGGAATTTCACTTTTAAATGAAATTTACAGTATGATTATTATTTTTCTACAAAGAAATTAAAAGTTCTTTTCTGAGAATGGAGTTATTGCTAGCTTCCCGGATTTTGCTGACTTGTCATCTTTGAATTGGTACTTTGAGATAGTGCTAGTACAAATAGAAAAATTGCCTTCATAATCTCCCAATTCTAGAAATGT
The DNA here is from genome assembly GCA_933210815.1 of Meta bourneti. Lineage (NCBI taxonomy): Eukaryota > Metazoa > Arthropoda > Arachnida > Araneae > Tetragnathidae > Meta > Meta bourneti. The sequence continues at coordinate 43,998,754 of OW119931.1, forward strand.
TCAGTTTTTTGGATACTTTTGATTTTTACAAAATTTTTAAGATCTTCAGGGCACTTTTTGAGTCTTAGGAATAATGCTTTAATATCGTCCTTGATTTAATCACATTTTTGTCTTAACATTCCCGAGTCCCCATCTTTCATCCACAATTTTGTTTGTACCACAAAACAAATTACAAAGACTCATCTGCAGTTTCTGGCACCTGAAAAGCTGATCTTCAAAGCAAAAAATATCTTGATTCGCTTTTCTATTGGTGGATGCATCATCTACACTGAAGAGTGATAACTGGAAAGGTTTTTCAGATTTGACAGAAGACCACATTTCTACTTTTAGATCTCCAAGTTGTTAATTGAAATGTAAAAGCACCTAAATTTCAAGCAATTTAAATTGGCATTTCTTAAACTGGTTTGTAAGCCTGTACCATTTCATAGGGAAAAAAATCACTGGTCCATCAAAAGTATTAGAAAAATCTGTAAATGTCTGTGAGTATAGCTGTGGTTGATTTCAGTGAAATTGCATCACAAATGCATCGTTTATCCTATGAAGGATTTATTTATTTTGATGGTCACTTCTGGTGATAGATTTCTCACCATTAAAAATATAATCATTTTACCTGTATCTATGATTTGTAATACAATAAAGAAATGTTAAATTCTTTTTCAAGTATACTTGTTTGGAAATACTATTAAATAAAACTTTCAGAGTTCAGTGAAATTCTAGTTCTATAAATTAGTTGCTAACACAGGTAATCTGAATGCAATTGATATTTTAAATCATACTGAAATTCCTAGCCCAGTAAACATACTTGTGGATGTATATTAAGTTATTCAGTTTTGTAAAGTTATTCTCAACACAGGTTTCACACACACTGTATTAGGTAAGAACTAAATCAGATTTTCTTTTATTGGAAATTTTTGCATGTTCTGTTTTTCGTAGTTATCTAATTAAAAATTAAACAAAGATAGACTTGATATTTTAAAAGTGGATTTTCTGTTCCAAGATTTTGTTCAGCCATTGTTATGTTGACTAATTGATTAGTTATTGTATTTTCCATTTGAATATAATTAGTTTGATTAATAATAAGTGTGTTTATAACCTTTACAGATATGCTTCTAAAAGTGATCTTCGGCACTCTTCTCTCTTTTCTAAACTTAAGCTACATTCTGAGAAAAATAAAATACTTAAACAGATTCAAGAAGATGAACGTGCACTGAAAAGAATCAAAGTTATTCAACTTTTAGACAAGAAGCTGAAAAGGACGTGAGTGTAGCAATTTATATTTGTTCTTAAATCTTTACACCGATGTTTATAGCATACAATTTGCTGTAAAATGTTGTGTTCTAGGATAAAAAAAATTTGGGTTGAATTTAATTTTAAAGTTAATTATTTTTTAAATTTTGTCTGTCAGTTGAAATTGTAATTTTTAAAGTTTTGTAATTTAAATTCAATATTGTAGAAGATGAATATATAGTAGTGTTACTTTTTCAATAAGGAACCAAAAATGTAGTGATTTACTACTTGAACTCAATTAAATTTTGATACACGAAAAGTTTGCAGAAAGGTTGTTTGAGCTTTAAGAAAAAGTATTAGCTTCTATTAATTCTAAATGTAATTTTTTATTGCCCCTCACCCAGGATTCCAAAGACAACTATTTAATTTGAGACAACTTCCTGCACTATTGAGAACCCGAAAACAATACAAAACAACACAGGTAACACAGTAATAATTCTTTAAGTGTGAATTAGTTTTATGAAGAAGATTGTTTAGTAGATTCAACTTAATTTTCACATGCTCAGGGATATAAATTGGTCTTAATTTTTATAAGAATAAATTCCAATAAATAAGGCCTGGATGTTGACCTAAAATTCTTTAAAATGCCTTTTGTAATTTTTTAATATCCTTCAGAAATATTTGAAATTTGAAGGAAAAGTCCTGCAAAACAATTTGTTTTTGTATTTTGTACTTTCTAAATTTAAAATTAATTTGGAAAATTCATGGACCAGAATTTTGTCTTTTGATAAAATGCACTACAAAAATCTTCCAGAAAGCAAAAGCAAATACTTACTCCACCCCCATACCACAGAGTGGACAATCTTTCTCCAATACTTGATTTGATTGCTCAGTATCTTAAGTTGAGTTCCCAGAATGTGATACTTTTGATTTTTTACTATATCCATCGGTTATCCTAATTTTGAGTATTGCAATTAATAAACATTCATTGAATTAATAATTTTGTTTGTTAAAAAATAACTGAAAATGCAAAACAATGCTCTTAAACTATTATAAAATGGCTGAAATCCTTAAAAATGTCCTGGAAGAAAAAGTGCAAGACCAAAGTCCAGGCCCTATTGATATATAAATATGAATATTGCAAATGTATGTTCTTGCTTGAGAGTACTGAACAAAATATTTGGAGATGATGAGTGTGTTGGTGCTTGACCAAGTTGTCTACTCCATTCAACATTTTATAACAGAATAAAATAGAAAAAATTGAAAGTTGACCATGGAATTCAGTTAAAAGGTTGGTCAAATAAATTTTCTTATCAAAGATAAATAAGATATGTATGCCTTTGACTCGCCATGAATAAATCTGATGATTAAACTAAAGTGTAGGTTTTTCTTTCAGCATTGCAGTCTACTTAATCAATGGCATTATTTTTATTCTGATATTCAGAAGAGAGCTTTTATTAGTAAAATAAATCAATAACTAAAACATATTTTATTCAGTAGGGCAGCAGATGATAGAGAAAATAAAAGAAGAAAAATTCAGTGCAAGGATTCTTGCTAAAACTACAAGTAATGAGATGAGATTGTGATAATCTAAGGTAGGTCTAATCCAAATTTTTCTGTACTATATTTTTAATCCCAGAATTTGTGATTCATGATACATCAGGTCCCAGTGTATCCCTAGATTTTTGATAAAAATTCAAAAGATGTAAACAATGAGAATATGAAAAGAAAATTAGTTTTATACAAAGTGATTCATTCCCAGGATTTTTCATTTTAATGTTTAAGTGCCCTTAAGTCTTGCTTTTTACAAGAACACTGCATATTTTACTTCACCTGTATTCAAAAACCAAGGTCAATGATGCTTGTCCAAGGTCAAGTGTCACCAAAAATTGCAGCCATAATATCATAGGTTAGTTAAAAATTGATATTCTTAAAACTGGTCTGTGAGACCTAAACCTAGCACCCCACCATGAAGCACTTTTTGGCAGACGAAGTTGTAGTCTTTCACGTCTTTCTCTAGTTTCCTAATTTATTGGGAAACCTGACTTTTTTCTCTTTTGGATTTTATTTTAAATTTATCTCTTAATACAAGGCTGCTTTGATTAGAGATTTGCTCATCAGCCTAACAAACAAAAGTTGATAGTATTTTATAAAATTTGGAAACTAATTATAGTTAAGTTCGTTATGGATATATTTTTTTACATCATGCTCTTGAATTTTACTGCAAAACTCGTAAGTGTAGTGTGTGAACCTTCTCTATTATAGAATTGTTTGAAATTATGTAAATACTTTTTTAAATTTTAGAAAACTAAAACATGAAATTTGTCAAAATTTTTTACAGAAAATTTGCATATTTTGTGTTGACTTTCAACTAAGAATGGGTTTAAAGTACACTGGAAATTCACAAGATGTTTAATCAGACTGGTTAAGGAATCTATTGTTTATGGAAAGGTAATTTGGACTCTTGTAATTTATTAATTTTAACATGACTAACTTTAAAATACAGTTATAATATTGTGTTTTTTTCTCTAAGCTCTTTGTTTTAATATTTTTCTCAAAAATTTCTGATGTTGCATTTATTGTGCATTACCTTGCTGTTACATTTAAATAAATCTTGGCTTTTTAAAGTAAAAAAATGTAAATTATTTTCTTTAATCCTAGTTCACTAAATAACATACAATGTATGTCTAAAAGATGCATTAAAATTATTTTTCATTATTATTAATATTTAATTAAATAACCTCTTATTTTATTTCTACAAACATGTATTATAGCTAAAAAATACTTTAATTAAAATCTATACAAATTTGATTACAAAACATTCAAAATTTCTTTATTAAGTTAAGAGATCAGCTAAAGTTTAGTTCAATATTCCTATTACAATGGTACTTCCTTAAAATTTCTCCTTGATTTCTATTCTGTGTCAATAAAACTTTCCTTGTGTGAGTATCCATTTACTTGGTTATTAGTGCAGCCTGACCAAATATGTCCCTTGTGCCATGAAATCCAGCCAACCTTTAATAGCTAACTCTAATTTGATGTTACTTTTCGTGAGGAACAGCATTAAAAATTTTAATTTTGTCTTAAAATAGAAAAATAATTTTAGATAGCTAGCTTAAAAAGTTAGTTTAAATTTTGATACATACTTTTTGGGGGAAGGAAACTGTTATTTAATACATCTAAAATAAATTATTGTATAATTATTTTTCAATATCATTAAATTAATTTTGTAGGTGTTTGATTTTTCTTATTTATGCATTAGGTTTGTTTGCTTTTCAGATTACTTTTACAGAAAACAAGGACATCCACAGTCCCTCTAATTTTAAAAGAATCCAACTATCACAGCAAGGAAAAAATGATTACAATTTTGTGGTTTATCATGGATCAATTCATTCTCTTTCCACATGGATGAATTTCATATTGGGAAAAAGTTTAACCAGTTCATAGTTCAAGAAATATTTTTTGATGCTAAAGTATCTCTGAAAAGAGTAAAATGGATTTTAAATATGTTATTTAACATTAATCCATATTTCAGCTCAAAATACTTAGCAATTCAAACACTAACTTATAAGTTCTCTATGAAGCTTTATTGTAATTATTTTTTATCAAAATTCATCCAGTAAGGAAAAAAATGTAATTAAGAGTTCTATTTTGTTTCAAAGTTATCTATTACTCGAGGAAAATGTTGTAATAATGCATGAAAAATACTTGCAACTTTTTAAACTGATTCTTAATTTTATTATTTTATAGCAATATCTGTTCATTTTTTGTAATGAATAATTCAAATATGGTTGTCAAGTAAAGAAAATCCTTTTTACATGCAGTTTGATTCATTTGATTGTTTCTTGGTTGACAATAAAGTAATGAGACTGCAATTTTTTATCATCTATGTATTTAAATACATATCCTTTTCTATGATAGAATTTGAAAGTGTTAATGTTAGATCACCTCTGGCCACTCTACAAATATGGGCTCTTTTGAACACATTTTCCATTAGGTTGGAACACATTTCTGGGGTGATTTGTTAAATTTCTTTGCAAATGTTTCGTTTAAGTTGTTGACTCATTCCTTTAAGTAGTTGTAGGAAAAATCTGGCATGGTCAAATCAGGGGAATGAAGAGGCTAATCAACATCACCAGATGTTGACACTATTTGGTTAGGGAATCCTTTAGAATTTTCATGGTTGCAACAGCTATACTACATGTTCCTTCATCTAGTTGAAACCACATGTGCTGTAAACCTTTTGTTGATCAATTTCAGACAGAAAGAAATTTTGTAACATTGCACAATATGGTTCACAATTAAACTCATTGTCAATGGCATTCTAGATAAAAAAAATGATCCAGCAATGCCTCCATTCCAAATTGCATATCAAATATTTCCTAAGGGCATGAAGGGGTCGTTCGTAAAATAACCTTAGATTTTCTGATTGTCAATAACGGCTGTTCTGTTTATGTATCCATTGATGTTGAAATGAAGCATGAAGAAATCGAATAAATCTAGTCTTCAAGAAAGCTTATATTTGCAATGTGACCAGAGTATTATTTGACGGATGTCACATTCCATAAATTGCGTAAACAATATGCAAAAAAATTAAAACAATTTTTATTTAAAAGCTATTCCAAAACAAAATGACTACCCTTACACAAAAATCACCCTGTACAACCCTCTTGAAAAACGTTTTTCACTATACTTTTGGTAATTTATCTAATAATTTTGACTTGAAAATTATGTTCATGTTCTTATTTCAACCTTATAAAGATACCAGCATGCTTGTGTTTAGAATTTTCCTGGTAAATGAAATAATTTTATGAGAAATAAGACACAAAGCAAAGCTTTACTTTTGACATGAGATTTTCATAACAATCAACTTGTGTCCTGTCATAAATGCATAATTGTTCATGTTTCTGTTTTGTAGAAGGGGTATGTATTTAACATGCTGAACTTGAGAAATACATATAGTCTATAAACTACCAAATCAAATGTGCAACTTGCGCATAATTTTGAGAATTAACCAGTCTTATCACTTTATTGTCAGATTGAAAGATTTTTAAACAATCTTTAAAATTTGATCAAGAATATGTTTTTATCAAGTGTAATTTAATTCACCAATTCTGAAGTATAGTTAGTTTTAACGCAAATATGCAAATAAATGGAGTGTAATGTGAGATATTTAAATTTGAGACACTCCTTGTATTACTTCTCATCTATGTTACTGTAGTACTTTTGTGATAGTTTATGTCATTTTTTAATCTGCTACTCCTAGCAAGGGGCAGAGAAAGGCTTTAGAAGGTCTTCTATATTTCAATTTGTGACTTATTTAGTACATTTAACTTAAACCCAAGATGAATTTCAGGGGGATGCATATAACATACCTGCCAACTCTTGGATTTTCTGGTGAGAAAAAATATGTTTTTTTTTTTTCAATGTGAGACATTTTGAAATTTGTCATTAAGTCAAAGGAACAATAGTGCATATCTGCCAATCTTTCCGGAAGTCTTCTGGAAAAACACTTTGTTTTCTGGACGGAAATATTATCTGGATTTTTCTTTTGGGAGAAAATTTTCAAGTGCTGCCAATTTTGAAGTTTTGGCACCAAGCTGTGGCAATCATGATAGAAAAATATCCAAATCAGCAGTTGCTAAATTGTAAAAACCTTTTTAAGTACTAATTTCTTCTCCATCTACTCTTTTTTCCAGAAAAACCTTCAAATATACCTCCAAAGCACTAAAAAAAGTTAAATTGCTTATATTTGCCTATAATTGGTGCCATTTTGTGTATTTCACCAAATCAGTTTTGATGAGTTTGAACTGCTATCAAGCATGTAACAGTAGAGAAGCATGGTTACTTTTCTGTTTTGAATTGCTTAAAGCCCAATTTGGCACAATTGTCACTGATTTGACTTTTAATTATTTAAAAAACTTGTATGTATTTTTCATTTTTGACGATTGTCCGTTGGTTTTTGTTGTAAAAATCTTCCGGATTTTTCTTTATTGACAGGTATGATGTAATTTAATCATAATCAATATATTATTGACAAAAAGTTTAAAATACATTGCTAATAAGTCAGGAACATCATGTATATAAACATTGCACTCATGTTTCCAGCTTTTACTAAGTTTTTTTTACTTATGTGCTACATTGATTGCAGCTATCAAAAATTACAATGAATCATTGAAAACTTGCTTTGCACACTGCCTCTTGCTAGATGTACTTGCACATCTTAAAAAAATATCCTGCTACATAAGCTGCCATTGTCAGACAAAGGATGTTATATATTTTGGAAATATGTAATATAAAAATGTTAATGTTTTATATTCTGTTTTAAAATTCCTTTCAGCCTTGTCTCAATGTGTTCTCTGTAAATATAAATATAATATATATGCCAAATACTATTAGCCATACTTTTATATCATGTTGCTGTGTTTCAAAGCTTTTTGATTAGGCTGTTTTAATAAAGATATATTTCTAAGTGATTTCTGTACTTTTTAATAGATGTTTAGTACAAGTATTCCATGTATACTCAAAGCAGCATTCACTCAAATTAATGCAATATTTAAAAATGTATTTGTTAAAAACAAATAAATGTTATAAAAGGTAATTAGTATAGTAGGATTCTTTGTTTATGTAATAAATTTCATAAAGCTTGGTGAACTAGAAATACCTAAAGAATTTTGTTCACATACCTAAAGAATTTTGTTTTTTGATTTTGCTTTGAAAGTGAGATGTTTCAGCATTTTAAAGGAAAAGTCATTTGTATATTTAATTAGGAAGTATAAGTTTTGTGTACCTTGAATGATATTTTAAAAGTTCTTTAGGGCAAAATACATTTGAAATTTTATCTTAGATATAGTTTTAAATAGAAAAGGTCTACAAAGAGGTAAGTTTTGAAGGTTTTTATATGCTACATTAATTACACACTTAAAATTGAATCGTGCAATTCAATGTTCTTAAATCTTGTGTTAAAAAATTGTATACCAAGTCTGAGTCAAAGGAAGATAAGAATATCTGAAAATATGGACCATTAAATTAGACGTGATCTTTATTCAGTAAATTCTTTTCATGAAAAAAGGAAGGATTCCATTATAGTTTGAATGTAATATTCTAACTTTCTACTTTTGTTTTTTTACCTATTGGGTCTTCAGTATTTCATTCTCAAAATAAAAGTAAATTTCCTTTGTAATATAGAGCCGTGGTAGCCCGGTTGGAAGAGTAACGGATTAGCAACCGGAGGGTTGCGAGTTCGAATCCAACCAAAGACTCACGTACAAAGGGGGCTGGTGCATGTTAAATCCATTGTCGCCTCAAATGTCCTCATGTTGACGTGGTGTGGAAGTTTGGAGAGTAGGGTGCAAGCTTAGGTGTTACCTCATCATCTGATTTTTATTTTATAGATTTTTTATTTTTGTCTATTTCCATCTCACCAGATGAAGAATAGGTCTCCCAGTGTTTTTCATCGATTCTATTAGATTTTGTAGCATCTAATTTCATTTGTGATTTTGTTTTAGAAGTGTTAAGATCAGGACCAGATGGTTTGGGAATGTTTTTTTTAATGGTTGCATCTTTTTCTTGGATGATTGTTTCTGTTTTGTACAATTGTATTTTTAATTTCTTTGGGAATGGTATCTGGATAGCAATGTATTTCATCGTTTTAATTAGATGCATATGAAATATTTGCTCTTGGTATCTGACTTTCTACTAGTTTTTTGCTTTGATATGAAATCTTGTTTTAATCTTTATGCTCTTTGGATTTCTTTTTTTTCCATTGAGGACAAGATCTGGAGTAAGTAGTATAATTTCCCTTACAATTTGAAGCATACAGGTTCATCAGTGCAGTTTTCGCCATGTTCGGGTTTTGAGCATCCGGCACAAATTGCAGGTGATCGGCTTGAAGCCCGGGAATGTCCAAACCTGACACTTAGACCATTCCAAACCCCCAAAGATGCTTTAACGCTGCAATTTAAGTATCCTGCTTTAATAGATGTTTGTGTTAATTCTTTTATCTCGTCTGATTCAGATGCGTTTGGCTGAACAAACATGCTAAGATTTCAATTATTTGATAAACTCCTGTTCAGATACAACTCCATGACTAGAATTTAGAGTTCTGTGTGAAGTTACATTAACTTTGAGATCACCAGACCGCAATTTCTTTATTGCTTTTGGTTCGCCCGCAGCAGACTGAATATATTTTTGTAGAGCAAATTGTGAAAAGGTTGCAAGTTTCCCTTCAGCGTTATTGATAATTAAAAATTTAGGTATTGAGAAATTAACATTGTTAGAGGGATTTAGGCCTCTAGGGCACAAAGAAAGTTTTGTATCCATAGATTGAATATTTAACTTCATGGTGAACCCTTACCCACCATGGATTCCAAGGGGTAGTGGTTACTGGCTCTGGAACATTCCAGCCTCAGCACACACTTCAAGGTACCACCATGATATAGTGTTACAATATCGGGATGTGGATCCGCCGGTTCACCCAGGGCCCCTAGCTGCAGCACTAACCCAAAAAATTTCAGACCAGTGAAGTCCAGCATGACAGGGGGGCTAAGCACTCTGAAGTGGTGAAACCCAGAGAACTTAAGTGAGCCTATTGACCAGAGTGGGGTCACTCGTCTACGTTGAAGCATGAGCCAAAGGGGGCACGCATCAGGTATACCAGGATTTCATTTTCCCACAATACGGGACGCTGCACACTGCAAACATGTGGGTCAGAAAAAGTACTGACATTTTATAAAGTAAAAATTAAACTCAGTGATGGAAATTAAAAAAAAAGCAAATCAAATTGGAATCTTGATGATATAATTTGATTTCAAAGCAAAATTGTTCATAATTTCAATGCACAAGACACATGAAAGGGAAAAACAAGAGGGGTGGGAGATGGAACAGTAGGAGCAAGAGAAAAGATCGCTTGGGTACCCTGGGAGTGAAATTCCTGTTTACCAAAGACAGAAAACCCCATGGGAGAAGCAGTTCACTCTGGTACCTCGGGTTCAAGAAGCCCTTACACACCTAAAGATGTGCCCCGAGGGGGGGTGTTAGACGAAAACACTGATTTATTCTGAAATTGTTATTTTCCAAACATTCTAGTACTCTTTTTTGCGTTCTAAGTAAGCAATCTAAATAGCATTCTGCCAGATGTGACATTTCCCCCGTATTTTAGAACCTTGACAACTTTTCTTTACAAATAAGATAATTTAGGAATTTTGGGGTGACTTACTTAAAAATCACCAGAGGTCAACAGATTGATTACCACTATTATTTCTGTACATTTAGCACTAATTAGACACTGCAACCAATCTTATAGCAGCAGCAAAGCTGTTACATTCATGAAGACTTGTTTAGTACAATTCAGGGTAATTTGGAGCTTTTTTATTTTTCAATCTAAAAAAAATACTTATATGAGGAAGTTTGGTTTCTTTCAATAATGTCATGTTCTTTTTAAATTTTGAATTCTACTAAAATTAGTATGAGATCTTACATTGTTTAGAGTGGATCATGAAATTAAACTATTTAAAACCACAAGACAGGTTTCAAAAAGAAAATTCCCCAAAGCATATATTTTCACAAGTTTTAATTATATCAATTGATAAATCTAATGGTCTAAATAACTTGATTCATTGACTAATCTATGCATATTCAAAATATAAAAATGGCTGTATGAAAATCTGTAATGTGCACTGAATAGACACAAATGCAATGCATGACTTTATTTGAATGTTTAACAAAGAAATGAAAATACAAAATATATTTTAAATGTCATGGTTAATTTCACAACCAATACAATACTAAAGAGAGCATTTTTGCATACATAGCTAATCACAGAATTTCAGATTCCATTACAAATTATATTTAGACAAATTTCATCTTGTTTAGCATGCTATTTTATTGAATACTTGTTTTAATCCTGATTAGGATACTTAAGATTTTATGGATCAAGCTGCTTTAAAATAAAATTTAAATATTTCAGCAAAACAGAATACAAAAGAATGTATTCTTTTGTCCTATTGTAAAAATTGATAATTACCTTACGTGAAAGAATAATTGAACAATCAATAAGTTGACTAACTACATCTGATCTAAATTGATTCATTAGTGTTTATATTTTGAGGTTAAAAATCATCTGATTAACATTGTTATGATTTAATAAAAATCTACAATTTTACAAAATTCTTAAAATAAATTTCGATCACTAAAATTGAATATTGTAATAGCTTAATCTGGTTTAAACAAATCATGTACAAAACATTTGATTTGGACCCTAAGTACAATTTAATAAAGTAAAAGGTAGTATTTTTATAGTATCACAGCGATTGAACTTTGTCCCAAAAATGAATTTGCAATTCAGTGTGTAATTTCTTGGATATATTCTTGGCTCCTTTCCATTTGCATTGTAGAATTTCATTTCAACTGTACATAGTGCCATTTATCAACTGCAAAGTAACAAATATTTTCAAATTAAAATGAATTTAACATTTAAAATTTAGATAAGAAATAGTGTTTAAAACATTAAATTAAAAAAATGGCTTCAGGTAAAAATTGAAATATTTCACAAAATTTTTTATTACAATAAAATATTAACCAACTTTTAAATGAATTTGAAGAATTGCTTTTGGTATTTTCTATAATATTCAAACATATTATATAGGTCTATCGAGATTTAATATAATATAACAGTAAAAGTAAAGGTTAACATTTTAAACCTAAAATTGATCAATAACAATTCACAGTAAAAAATATTCTTACAATAGGAAATCGAAATTTATATTTCATGACAAATTATTTCAAAAGATTGAAAGATATTTTTATGATTTAGTAAAACAGTTCATAAGACCATAGGAGAGTTCATGACTGTTCATGTTAAGTGGAAGAAGTTCAGCTTCAGAGCAGGACAGTTAATCTTCATAGTTGAATTTGATTGGTTGAGGTTTTATGGCACAAGGGTCATATTTGGCCAAGCTGTGCCAAACACAAGAAAGACATCGTCAAAGAATAAGGGGTTGATATGAATTTTATGGCACAAGGTCCACACCAAGTAAAGGTCATACACATACAAGGAGAAATTTATTGCCCAGAAGAGAGAAATACACCCAGGAAGGAATCAAATATGCAGTGTCTACAACTCGTAGGTTGCTAGCACAGTGGTCAAACCCACTGAGCTACCTAGTTGAATTTAGAGGAAGAAATTTGATTCGCTTGCGAGCCAGGCTTCTCATGTCTGAAATAACTGAAACTGTTTTAGGCAATTTAATCAGGGTTTATGTATTTTTTAAGGGAAGCAAATTCCATTGGAGACAAAGTCTAGGTAATGGCAGTCACCATAGAAACAGGTCTCATACATTTGAGTGGGATGCATCAGATGAGATTTTGTGTATCCTTTTATCTCAAACACCTCGAAAGTAAATTGTCGCTAAGTGGGCCAATGTGACAAGCTCAAATGGTTTGAGAATCTCCTATAGAAAATGGGATGAAGAGATATTACTGTTTACAAATGTTACTGCTTTCATAATTTTTGAGTTAAATTGATACACTTAGTTAATTGTAATTTAGTAATTTGTTTAAATTCTTAGGTTAATTTAAAAATAATTTATCAAAAATGGGATGTACAAGAGAGATTTTCAGTTTGGGAAAAGGAGCCATGGACCAAAAAATTTGAAAAAAAAAAGATGATTTACAGGATAGATCAGATTTCATGAAGTCTTGCAGATATTGATAAAACATTTCCTTGGACGGAATATTTTCAACTAATTTTCCTTTTTGCACCTGGACCTTTACCTTACCTAATTACAAATATTATTTTATTATTGGAAATGTAAATATTTTTTGCATTAAAATAATCAGAATTGCTATTCAAAAGTTTCACAAGAGTATATTCTGTTTTCCAGGCGTCTTAAGTATTTAGTTTTCCCTGGGGCCTCCGAAAAACTAATCCATTTCCAGGTGGTTTACGAACCCTGTTTAAAACAGTAAAAATTATCAAAATCCTTACAAGACAAAAGCAGCGTGTTCAAGTCACTGAAGGTGGTTGAAGCCAAAATTATAAAACACCCTTGTTTAAAGGACACATAAAACTTATAAAATTTTTAATCATGGATATGCTTTTATCATTTTTGGCAGACGACTTTAATAAATTATTCATGTTTAGTTTTATTTTGTATAATTCTTTAATTAGATAGTTAAATAACTGATTCCAATTATTTTAAAAATAAGGAATTCTATCTTTTTCATGGTCACTTCGTAAAACAGCCAAACTGGCATGTATAACTGTCTTAAAAATATATACAAAATAGTGATATAAACAAAAAGATACCAATATCTTTGTATGATATTTATAAGAAAACCCTTACCTATTGAATCAATGTCTTGAGGTGATCCAGGTTCTTCTGTTTGCTGAAGTATGGTCAAAGCATTTATAACATTGATTTTATTTGGGCTGTCATCAAGAGTAACAGTGGAGCTACAAGAAAAATATAATTTAGATAGAAGTAGGTCTGATAGTATGTGACAATATAATATAAACCACCAATATTAACATACTAATACATTGGAACAGATAAATGAAATATAATAAGGAGGTGCTGCATGCAGTGATTTAATATGCATTATCAATTATGTATTGGGTCATCCGGAAAGTTCTGTGTTTTTTTATGATAAATACCAACGAAGCAGTACAAAAACTTAAGAAAATGTTATTGAATCACATAAGCACCATTTTGTTCTATGACTTTTGCCATCTTTCTGGCAGCTGGAAAATTCCTTTTTTAAAAAAGTCATTAGGCTTATTTGTAAAGTTATCGAGGTGCTGTTTGACAGTCTCCAAAGAATTGAACTCCAGGCCGTTCAGAGAATTTTGAAGTGACTTGAAGAGGTGAAAATCTGAGGGGGCAGGGTCTGGTGAATATGGAGGGTGACACAAAACATCTCAGCCATACTCAATAAGTCTTTGTCTGACATTCATTGTCATGCTGGAAGACAACACATCGATGATTGGTCAGTTCTGGCCGCTTTGCTTTGATTTCTGCTTTTAATACTGCCATTTGAGAAGAATATTTTTCCGAATTTATTGTCTGATTTTGTGGCAATAATTCATAATTAACAATTCCTTTGTAGTCCCACCATACACAAAGCATTACTTTTTTGGGATGCAGCCCCCTCTGTTAGTTGGGGAGGTTCATTTGGCTTACCCCATGATTTTTTTCTTGAAACATTATTGTATAGTATCCACTTCTCATCTCCAGTAATGAGCCATTTCAAAAAGGAGCTTCTTCATTTCGTTTCAGCAAAGAACCACATGCCGAAATTCGAGCAAGCATATTCTGTTGTGTTAAAGTAAAGTATGGGGTACCCATGTATCGTAGCGGCTTACATACCCAATCTTCTTCAGATGATCATGAATTGTACTTTATGGAATATTTAGTCTGTGTGATAGTTCCTGAATTGTGTAACGCGGATTTTTAGCAATGACATCTTTTAATAGGTCCTCATTTACAGAGGATGGTCATTGAGAGCGGGCATCATCTTCGATGCTGAAATTTCCGCGCTTAAATTTATCAAACCACCTTCGAACTGTGTCATCAGAAACAGCACTTTGTCCATATATAACACCAATTTTACAAGCAGTCTGACTAGCATTTTTTCTTTCTTAGAATAAAATAGCATAATATGACGAAAATGAACTTTTTGGTTTTCCATTCTTAGCACTGCAGTGAAACAAAAATTGTGCCACAACACAAGCTAGAATTATGCAGTGAAAGCAGAAAAGACCGAATTACACATCTGCTTCAATCAAGGTCGCTCTTTATCAGCAGATGCAAAATAGTAATAAAAAAAACGCGCTTCGATTTGAAAAACCGCAGAACTTTCTGGATGACCCAATAAAATCAGTACAGGTCATGCAAAAAACCAATAATTTTGATATTAGGTAAATGAGGCATTTGATTTATAAAGCACAAAATTTTTTCAATTAAAGCCTTGTGGAACATAAAGTGTTATATATCATGGTTTGTATTTTGATAAAAATTTCAAAAATTCTTAATTTTTTGGTAAAATTGTGGCTAGTTTAGCCATTACGAATAGCAACATAGGCTGCTTGTAATTTGAGGAATAAAGCAAAAATGTTAGTTATTACAATAAAGGATTTAAGCTAAATAAAAAGGGAAAGGTTTAATGCTCGACATGTATGGCATTAAATTTCGCATAAGTTTGGCAACATGAACTTAATTTTGAAATAAATTGTTGAGTCTATTAAATGAGCATGACAGGCTTATTTTCAACTGGAGTTGATCGTGGAAATAATGCATTTCTTTTAATGCAGCAGTAAAATTGAATAAAAATAACTGACCATTCTGACAATTTTATTCTATATGCAATTCATAACCCAAGCAACACTGGTTTGGGCTTTATGGCATAAAGTCCAAAAATGGACAAGCTGCGCCAAATATGACAGAATAAAAACTAATTAAAAATAGATAAAATTCTCAAATTAATTGCCTAATCAACAATTAAAAGTTGATTTTAAAATATATGAAACATTGGGAAAAATCCATTTCAATACGAAATCAAACAAATGAACAAGGAAAATACCAAGATTATTGTCATCAGCAACATAGAAATAGTGAATGACAGTTAAAAAGTTGATGGTCTGATCACATAAAATAGATGAAATGATGCAGTTTAAAAGAAATGATAAATTTCCTGATCTGAGTTTTGACATACCGATTTGTAATTTGATTACCTCCAATACCTAATACGGCTTTGTGGATTATGAATGGAAAGCTTTTTGAATTCGTCAGATTGACCAGACACATATAAAAATGTCCAGCAAATGTTATTTTTTGAACTTGACTCTCCACAAGGTTGTGGACTTGCCCTTCCAAGTGGCGTACTTGAAGAAATAGAATCCATATTCAGTTTGTCAAGCCTCACCAGAGTAGACGGTAATCTACCAGTCCAAAGAGGGAAGGCAATCACTGGACAGAGGCATGATCCTTGATTACCCAGCAAAGCATGTAAGCCTAGATAATACTCTGATTTATAGTCCGGCTATGAAATGTCATTCATCAGTGCATCTCTCAGCGAAGTTTACTGCTGAGATCATCTGAGCTGTGCAATCTGCTGGTACCACCAGCAGATTGATGGAAGTGGGCTAGTTTACTTCTATCTAGATGAAGCATGGGTCAAAGGGAACATGGGGTGACACAACCAAGTGAGCGAATCTGAGGAATCACCCTTCCTACCGAAAAGAGTTGCAACAGAGCAAACATGTCAGTCAGCACAGCTGACATGAAAGATATGGACACTAATAAGAATAAGGGATGGAGTACAACAATGATTGTTACTAAATTCGAAACAAATCAATTAAAAAAGGTTAATCAACTAGGCACAAGATTTACTGAAGTAAAACTCCAATAAATTAGATAACAACCAAATGTAAATAGATAAAATGATGCAGAATACAAACGGTTTTTAAATAAAAATTGATACTCGGTAAAGGGGATTATTGAGAAGCCCTTCAAATGAAGTGAAGCGAACTATGCAGTTTCAGTTCTCACTTCTTGGCTCAGTCCTCTCTGCTGCTTTCAGTTCGCACTTTCGCGAGTGCAAGCATAGCTTTCTTCCTTGTCTGTTACGTTCCTTCTGTTTCTGTCGTGTATGTGCTGTATTTAATAAAAATACTGGAAAACTGAAATTGTTTTGCTGTGAATGGAAGGTAGAGATCTCACCATAAAAGGTTGATATCAGGTAGATATTATAATAGAATCTGAAAAGTGAAACAGGGATTAATTTTATGCCCTGACATTTCAGAATGGTTGGTTGTGTGTGCGTGTTTGGGATTTTACGGAATGGACATATCAATTATGGACTACCTCACTGATAGCAGCTTACCTCCACATCATAATTAATATAAAATTTTATGATTAGTTAAAGATTCCTACAAAGGATAGAAGTTACAGAAAGTGTCGTTAAGTACAAGAAAAATAGGAAGATAAATAAGATAAAGGATAGAATTTTAATTGATACAATTAGGCACAAGGGCCATATTTGTCCAAGCTGCACTAAACATGACAGACAACGTAAAACAATGGACATATACACAGAAAAGTTTTACTGATACAGAAGAGAAATACATCTAGAGTAGGTTAGAGGAATCGAACCTGAACCACCTTCAACTCTGAGTTTGCTGAAGCAGTGGCCCCCTAGGAAAAGAGAACAGCAATGCACAGCTAGAGACCCTGGGGTTACCACACTCATAGCTCACAACATGCCAACCCTCAGAGGGGAGGCAAGCAACACAGGATTTCTTAGCTAGTGTATGCATAAAAGTAATCAATTAAGGAATATTGCTTTTACAGATGAAGGCTACCATCTATCCCATGATGTTTCTTATGGAAAATGAAATAGAAACATGTAGATGACAAAGAATATCCCCATCTTTTGAAGTTATTATTTACTGCATTATATAAAGCATATTATTACACTCACCAGTTAAGTCCGTTAGCATCAACTTCATTTTTGATTAATTTTTGCCAGAATACATGAGTGTCTTCTATTACTTTTTCAGCAAATTCCTATAAAGAAAAATGAAAAATTTGTAATACCAAAGAAAAAATTCAGTTGAAGAACAATGGTAGTAAAACAATTAAAAATTAATCTAAACTTTGGATAAAATTATGAAATCCTTAGCAAGCTTGCAGTAAAGTAGGTAAAAGACGCATTACATGGAATGTTTTGTCATCAATTCCAATTGATGCCAATCACATGTTAATTTTTTGGCAATGTTGGCCTTGTTTATCTCATTATGACAAACCCACCAAAAATTGCTTAATTCTAAAATCAAATAAAATGAAGACAAAAAATTATTATTTAAATAATAGCAAAGGAACAATATACATAGAAAGGGTTCACATCAAAAGCCTCAAATTTCTTGATTTAGTCGCATTAAGATGAACAATATATATGTAATGGTCAAAATACATACCTTATTTTTAGGTTCTCCACTGAAAGCAAATTTATTTTCAGGATTGCCAGCGGGCATTTTATATATTCGAAACCATTCATGAGTTGCCTGTATGAAATGAAATAATTGATCAAAAACCTCATACTCCTAGATTAAAATAGCTTAGCTGTAGTACAACTTTCAAATGTCCAACATATAAATTCTCATTTTGAAAGAATAGAAAAGCCACACAGATCTACTTTATTCTTACTCTAAGAGGTTTAACGAACTAAAATATTGGTACAGTGCCTGTTCCGTATTGTTAATAAAATCAATGGCTTAATTTAATCAAATTTCCAGTAGATGATTCAAATCGCTGCAATATCGTTGTAAAATTGACAGGTAATAAAATCAATACTGCTGATTATAAAAATGTTTCAGTGACATCTGCAAATAAACAAAGATCAAGGTAAAAGCAGAATGTTTATTTCTTGGAATTCTTGTGACTATTCAGTTAAAAGTAGTTATTGTAGGGAGTGAGAAAAGCGACGAATTGCTGAGGATGCAGGTCACTGACCCTCCACCGACAAGCTTTGAATACAGGAAGTATCAGAAAATAAGTTTAGTTTCATTCTTTTATGAGTAGAGCAACATAGGCAATAAATAACAGCCTAAAACAAATTGCAACTGAACAAACTGATAAAACTTGATTTGTGTGTTCATGAAAAAAAAAAGATGTCGTCATATCAATCTGTAACATGATTATACTTCATAATTAGTGAATAATAAATATTGAAATTAATCATTTTTAAACATTTTGAATTTTATTTATAGTATCATTAATTATTGATATTTTACTTATGATACGAAACCAATTACTACTTTATGAAACCAATTACCTATTATGAAATTAATTATTACTACTAATGACAAGTTCAAACTTTGAGGTTTCATTAAAAATTAGCTGCTTAATAAAATCAAACAGAAATGATTTTTTAAGAATTATACTCTCAATAAAGTAACTTAATCACATTTCAAAGAAAAAGTTTAAGGAACAAGGAGTTTCAAGGAAAAGGGCTTAAGTAGATCTGATAGGATAGTTTTCATATTTCATGTGCAATCATCCATAAGAAAAGGAAACAATCTTCTGAATATAAAAAACAATTTAAATGTTATTTTCCCTCCCCACATGAAGCAAAAGTTGAATTATTATCTGTTGACATTCACAAGACTGCTGCTTTGTGTTGTAAACATTCTGTGTAGCTGAAAACACCATTTTGCTCCAACAGTTTCTAAAGTAACAGATTAAGATTCAAAACATGAAAGTGTTGCCCATGTATATCGATATGCAGATGTGCCAGGAGAATCTCCTCTGTGCTTGAAAGTTTACATGAACCGAGCAGTCGGAAATTCAGGGTTTTGAACCCTGAATTTCCAAGTCGGAATTTTTTCAAAAGAGAACATGTGTGTGGAACAGCATTGCATTCACACACCACATAAATTGCTGGTTGTTTGAAAGTAAGAATAAGTTCTATACAATTTTTATAATGAATTCCAAAAGAAAGTGACTGCAGGCATCCATCTTAAACAGAAGCTGTTTAGAGGTTTCATTCTCTTTCTGTGTGTAGAATATGATTTATAAATGTGTGCTTATAATAAAATTACACTTGACAATAATGAGTGAAATATAAATTACCCTTAGAAAGCCTGGCATATGTTTCTCAACATCTTCAATATCTAAAAAGAAAACAATGATGTAAACTAACTTTTCTAGGTTCCAAAATGTTAATCATGATTAATGCCTTAGAATTTAAAATCTTACCATTCAGTTCTTCTGCAAGAGGATCATTTATATCAATAGCAATCAATTTCCAATCGGTTTCTCCTAAAACAATAAAACATTTTACAATTTTAATATAGCAAGGCATGAAAGGGATCTGTACAAATATAATGTAAAAAACCCTTTATTAAATAGCTTTATATAAAGATACATTTTTTCTTTAACAAGAATACATTGACGATAATTTTAGATACTGACACATTTCCATTGTGAATTCAGATCCAGAGAGAAACATTTCCAACAATGTAAATCAACAATTTTCAACCAGTGTGCCACAAGAATGACATTGGTGTGCCTTAAAGATGGCAAGAGTTTAAATTATGTAAGATTTAATTTAATATAGTTTTGATTTTTTGACAAGTGTGTTCACAATTTCAAATGATACTCGTATATTTAATACCAGCATTAATAATTTTGAGTTATATTTTATTACAAAGTATCAGTTTCAAAAATATTTATTAAAAGGCCAGTTTGGAGCAAAAAGGATAGGTAATAATTATGAGTATCTTTTGTAAATCAATCAAGGTTATACATTTTAGTCAGATCGGTAAAAATTACACATTTTTTGGTGTTGCAGAATATTAGTAATTAGTGTACGTGAGCCATGAGATGAAAAAAGGTTGAAAATCATTGATCTAAATCATAGCACATGAGCCAACTTCCAGAATATTTATACATCCTTTACATTATTTTACTTAAGCAAACTTACCCTCATCAATTAGAGCCATAACTCCTAATATTTTCACTTGTATAACATCACCTCGCTTTGCCACCTGTTCTTTAAGTAGAGTTACATATAATTTTATTCATAAAATTATATAATAGAAAACTTAAAGGATGTATAACATCAATGAGATACTCAACCCTGAAGCCAATTTCACAGACATCAATAGGATCATTGTCCCCTTTGCATCCTGTGGATTCATCAATGTGAGTAGGATCTTCCCATGTCTGAAATGAAAATAATCAGCAAAAGTAAAATGAATAAGAAATTTGGTAAGAACACAATATGGATTTCATGGATCACACAATTTCATGGGCCCATACCCATTACAAATGTAATGGGTATGGACTAAATCTATGAAATCAGGGAGAGGAAGTAAAAATAAAAATTTACATACACATGAATTTATTATTTATTTCATTCATATAAATGTCCAAATATAATTTTTACATACAAAAATAACTGTTGCAACAATGTTTTTACTTGAAAAGGGCTACCTATTTGCTCCTAGAGACTTTGAATTTTAAAGTGCAACATGGCTGATTTTGAAATTTTATTCTGCTATCAAAATAGCAAGTTGATACCCATTACCTTTTTCCTCATCATTTAGCTCTTATCAATGACTTCCCAAAACAATTGGTTGATTTATTATAATTTAAACTAAGAAGTTATATATCTTTGTTTCACATGTACTGCGAGTCACAACATACATATTTCTTTATAATACAAAGAGAACTTGGCTAATTTTAAGTATAATTTCATGGCTTCCTTCTGCACATATACACTTAATCAATACATAATTAAAAAACACTAAAAGAGCTCTGTATGTACCCAATAAACAATATAATATATTGTAACGTGAGTCACAAGGGATGCGAGTAATGCCAATGTAATGAGCCATGTTGAATAAGCCATGAATATTTCCCCTAGCATTTTAACCCATTTTAACTAGGTACTTTTATCAATCATCCAAACAAGTAAGAACTAGATGGCATATTTATGAGATATATTACAACCACAAGAGACTTGATCCATCCTACATTATGTGGTACCTGACAATTTGATACCCTTATTTCAGGCAAATGCCAACTGAACTTTAATGGGCAGTGAGCTCTATTCAATCTGTAGCAAATTTTTTAGTGTCTATTCAGTCTCAAATGATTGTTAACATAAACAAGTGTAGCACAAAGGAAGAATAGAAAATGTTGCTGGTGTTCTTTCATTAGCAACCCTAGAGGGGTCTCTATCCAGAGTGAAATTATCTCTCTTTAAGAGGAGTGTCAAAGTCTATTGGGATAGTCAGACTTTCCAAGAGCTGTTAGAGTAAAAATTTGTTACGTAAGATTTAGAAAGAATGGTTAAATTGATCTTGTTCCAAATTCTGGACAGAAGTTCAATTTGTTTATGAGCATATGCAGTTCCAAATTACTTTCCTTTAGTGCATTCAATTCAGATGTTTGTGATAATTGTGTTCAAATTCTCAAGCAATGATTAAGAATTCTACTAGTGACCTAACAGTCACATTCTTTCACATAAAACAAATTCAAGTACGTTTCAAGAATTTCCAAATCAATTTTTAAGGATCTTGTTTCATTAACTAGTATTGATTTTCATGATTAAATAAAATTGATACATGAATTAAAATTAAGAAATAAAAATGAGATTTTAAAATTTGATGGAAAAATATTTCAAATTAATAAATAGGTAAATATTTCAATTTCAGAAAACAATATACATTTGACATGAAATCACTCTTACAAAAGAACATGGCTAACACTAGTAATATGGTTGTGAGCAATTTAAAAAAAATAAGGTATGGACAAAACTCAAGGAGGAAAGTCCAACTCTAACGAGTTAGCAATCGAGTCACATGGTTTTGGATACTATTCTTTAAATTAGTGCTGGTGGTTAAAGTAAACAAAGCCCTTACAAAACTGGTATCTTTCTGGTTCTAAGTTTATAGCTTGATGCCAAAAGAGATAGCAACCATAACAAATTGGTGGGAGGGGACACCCATGGTGATTGCCATTCATGCTTTTGCTTCAGGCAGCCCTTCTAACGACCTTTCACACCTGTTCAAAAATCAGCTGATCCAAGGTCAATTGCTTTCTTGTCAGTGCCACACTATAAACAAAATTTCAGCATTTTTTAAGAACATGACCAAACCCAAACTGCATGAGAAACCAATCCAAGAATTCCAACCTAAGAGTTGGTTTTGCCTTCTTACCAAAACACTCAACGCCTACATGTAATTATTTTATTGCACCTTCTTTACATTCCTTGGCTAAACTCCAATGTTTAAACAAATTCATATTAAGATCAGCATCTCATTCGGTGAGTGTGAGGTATTTTATTTAAAATAAATTCCAATATTTCATCTCACATGTCTTGATTATCATTAATGTATATCATTTTAACAACAAATCCAACTTAGACAACATTAATGAGTCAATGTTATTTCAAGAATTTAGCATGGGCAGAAAAATAAAAAAATTCTTACTTGTGGTAAAGCACCATAATTCCAAATATAACCATGATGTGGAAAACAATTGTGAACATAGCGAAGTGCTCCTTTCTTGACATCTTGCTTGATGGGGTTCAGGGGTTCCTTAGTTGCAATCTTAAGAGAAATAAAAATGGAAGAGTTAGAGATAATTATGCAAGAACTTTATCACCGACTCAATTAAAAAAGTGTCAAGTTGATTTTAGTTGTTTTGCAAGTCAAAAACAGTTTAACTATATTTGTAATTTTCTTGATATAAATATCACAATTTAAAAACAAATTGCAGTTAAATTAGTCATGGCAGTTAACAAATTATTCGCAATGAATAATATTTCCTAACCTTAGAAAGGCCTATAAACATTACTTTGTACTACTTCAAACTAAATAGTTTGTAATTAATATTATCTTCATGAAATTAACCTCTACACTACGGTGCTTTTATTCTGCTACCCGAATACAGTACAACTGTTGTAAGTAGTGTTCATAGTCTAAAGGTTAAGCAAGTTTTCAATATGGTTTCTTCCAGAGAACAAGTCCTATGGACCCAAACTCCTTACCCCCTAAATGGATGGGGTAAATTTTTAAAACTATATTTTCATTTCCAATGTAGCAACTATTAGACATGTCCTTCAGCCAAAAATACACACAAATAAAAATTCTAAAATAAAATTGTTCAAGCTGCTATAACAAGAGGGATAAACAGTACAAATATACCGATATTAGTAATTACCAGGAGAAACAAAATAAAGTTCCGAAAACACACATGTGAAGTAACTGCTTCTTAACCCAACAATTTTCTCAAAATATCATCAATGGTATCCACTATTTCTTACGTCCATCACTAAAAATTGTGTTATATTAGAACATATTTTTCTAAACTGTTTTGACTCAATGTCCCCTTCGCAACAATTTTTTTCAGTGTCGCTCTCTAGGAAAGCTATCTTAATTAAAAAATTACAATGTAGCTGTGTACTTACAATGTAGTAATTTTTTTATTATTCCATATATAAATATTATTTTACAATCCATAATTTTTGAATTTCAAAAAATTAATTTGAAACATATTCTATAGCTTAATTGAAGGGGAGGGTTTATGGCACAAGGGCTATATTTGGCCATGTTACGTCAGACAATATCAAGTAATAGACATACAAGGAAAGTTTTACTGACACAGAAGAGAGAAATGCATCAAGGTAGGAATCAAACCTGCACCACCTACAATTCTCAGGTTGCTAGTGTATAGCATCGTGGCTCAGTGGGTTTGCCCACTGAACCATGATGGCACCCTTAACTTGAAACTGAAATTACAAAGCTATTTATTAAAATGGAAAAAAAACCCCACTGGATTGATAACTATTATCAGTAATTAATATCAATCAAATCAGTAAAATAATTATGAATAAGAAGGATGAACCAGGTGATGTGTTACCAATTTGCTTATATGAGGTTATTTTCATCAACATCCTTAAATCTGCAGTCAACTATTTTCAGTCGGTTCCTCTCTCTAGTTACGAGAAACAATGCACACTACAGTGAGTCTATATGGTCAAGTGGAAAAGTGTTTGTGTAAAACATCTTTTTAAGGCAAAATTGTTTTTTAGCATCTTATTACAAACACTTGCTCCTCAATGCCCCCTTACTGCTCCTGGGTCAGTGTTGCCCCACAAGATTTTGTAATGCCTACAGAGAGGTAGTAGCGACCAAATTAGGAAATGATGAATTAGAATAAGAGAATTTAGTACCTCCATTTTGGCATTTGACCACCGAGGAACTTCCACTATCATGTTATAGATTTTATTCTCTTTATCAGCCAACAAGGGTATATCATGGAATGGAGAGATTGGCCCATTTTCATCAGCTAAAAATAGTAATACATTTTGGAAGGAAATTAAAAACAATTTTTAAAGAATGCCAAATGATTCAATTACATAACATTTCACAGAAAAACATGCAGTTTTTCTGTATGAATCATAAATTACAAAAACAATCAGAAGTTGAATCAAAAATTAATAGTACAACCTTTCAGTACACTTCATAAAGGAAAAATTAGACATTCTGCAGTGATCAAGTAAAAAAATCATAAACTAGTCTACTTTATATGCATTTTAAAACACAAAACCCAACAAAAAGAGAAACAAAAACGTATGCAATAAATAAGAATGTGTTATTTTATTTTCAAGGAAATATAGTTCTTAAGAATTTTATGTGATGAATTAGGTAATTTTTAGATTACAAATTGATTCTCTTAATTATATTAGCGTATTATATCCAATCTGAACCAAGTACTCATTTTTAATAATTCATTTATAATGCTATCAAATCCAGGAATACGAGAGCATAAGATGCGTTGTTTTTCACCCCATGTAAAACTTTTATTAGAAAAACAATACATCCCAAAATAATTGTTAATACAAATTTCATGCATGACAAATGAAAAGAATTCTACTTGAAAGCACCAAAAAATGAATACTTTATTTTCCTCAATTTGGATAAGTCATCTAAATGAGAGCAAGTTGGTTGATTTACTAGTGGAAATGATTTCTTTACAATATGCGATACTCAAAATGGTATACCCTCAAAATATATTGATTATTTCCCAGATCATTTCAACTCATTATCGTCAGAAAAGGAGGAAATATCTATTCGCAACGGTAAATAACCTACTTCAGATAAGACAAGTGAATCTTAAAATATGAGGACAAGTTAGATACCTACTATTTCCTTAAATGATGACACAAATGAAAAACAATAGAATTTTCAGTTCAATTGATCTCAAAAGATAAAGGACTTACTATAAAATATTCTGTATCCCAATGTATTTGGGCTGCCTCTTTCAATAATAGTATAAGACATTTTTCGTAACAATTGTAGAAACAACTTCTGTTGGTTTGCCTGAAAACAGATAGCTTTATTTTGAGAAATACGATTGTTTATTGTAGTCAACAGACACCTGGACACGTGTCGAAAAATGCTCATATGAGGAAAAATTAAATCAAAACAAGATCAATAACTAATTCACGTGCGCTCAATAATCTCAATTCCGTGACATTTAACAGGGTTTTCTACTTCGACTTTACTGCCATCTAGTGAGTAGGTGTAACAAATCGAAAACGCCGGTTGAAAATTTCAAACTACGGTTGTAGTTACGGAGAGTTTATTCAGAGTTTTTTTTATAAAGATGAGGCAGTGGTTAAAAATTACTTGATGTTGTCCTCAGATCTTTCCCTTTGGGATTGATCTCGGACCTTCACCAATAGCCCATTGTGTTCCTCCAGTGTGACGTTAATCAATCACTTGTAAAGGGGGGGGGGTTATTTCAATTAACGTCACACTGGAGCAACACAACGGGCTATTGGTGACGGTCCGGGATCAATCCCAAAGGGAAAGATCCGAGGACAACACCACGTAATTTTGAACCACGGTCAGATGACGACAATCACTTGTAAAGATAAATGGGCCTCTGTGCCCCGGATGGAAGTCCTAGAATAAAGATCCTTAGGGATTGATTCCAGACCGTCACCAATAGCCCGTTTTGTTGCTCCAGTGCAATGTTAATTAACTACCAATTACCGAGAACATCACCACGTAATTTTAACCAAGATTAGAAGACGAGGTCAATAACCACTGGTTGGAGAGAAATCATTTCTCAGGAGGATACTCCTCAGTCGCACGAAAAGGAATATTCTCAACCAATCATGAAAGTCTGACGTTTTTCATTTTGTATTTTCAAATGCGCTAGTGGTATTGGTATTGGTATTGGTATTTTTCAATTAACGTCACACTGCCTATTGGTGACGGTCTGGGATCAATCCCAAAGGGAAAGATCCGAGGACAACACCACGTAATTTTGAACCACGGTCAGATGACGCAAATACGCTAGTGATTTTACTTCCATTTTCCCCAAATGCTCTCGGGACCACGGTGATCCGGTTGGAAGAGTAATGGATTAGCAACCGGAGGGTTGCGAGTTCGAATTCAACCCAAAGACCGTCGTGTTCAAAGGGGGCTGGTGCACGTTAAATCTGTCGTGGCCTCAAATGTCCTCACGTTGACGTGGTGTGGAAGTTTGGAGAGTGGGGTGCCAGCTCAGGTGTTGTCTCGTTATCGGACCATGGTTCAAAATTACGAGGCGTTGTCCTCGGATATTTCCCTTTGAAATTGATCCCGGACCGTCACCATGGCTCAGTGGGTATGCCTACTGCGCTAGCAACCTTCCAGATGTAGGCGGCGCAGGTTAGTTTTCTGGCAGGTTCATTCCTCCCTGGGTGTATTTCTCTCTTCTGTGTCAGTAAAAGCTTTCATTGTGTATGTGTCAGTTACTTTATATTTTAAATCTTGTGTCAATTACTTGATAATATATTGTGTCTGGCGCAGCATGGCCAAATATGGCCCCAAAACCAACCAACCCGGACCGCCACCAATAGCACGTTGTATTGCTCCAGTGTGACGTTAATTAAAATACCTACCTCTCCAAATGCTCTCTCATATCTATTCACGTTGGCGTGGGGTACCAGCTCAGGTGTTGCCTCGTCATCTGAACGTGGTTCAAAATTACGTGGTTTGTCCTCGGATCTTTCCTTTCGGGGGTGAACGTATTTTGGACATGGCTTCACATGGATTGTTTCCGAATACGATTTCTGCACGTAATCAACAGGTAGGTAGGTAGGTATTTTAATTAGGTCATACTGGAGCAAAACAACGGGCTATTGGTGACGGTCCGGGATCAATCCCAAAGGGAAAGATCCGAGGACAATTCGAATTCAATTTTTTTTTCTGAACAGAACACAAATTGAAAGGAGATTTTCAGTGAACCAAACGATCTGCGAAGATTGTACGTCTGAAGTCCAAATGCTTTCGAATAGCCCGTTGTGTTGCTCCAGTGTGACGTTAATTGAAAAATACCAATACCAATACCAAATGCTTTCGCAAGATACATATCGTGGCTATCTGGAAATTTAGTTTATCGCCGTTGTGGCAACGTTTGGCGTTTTATCTAATTGGTGTTGATATTTTATATTTCTCTGTCGGACATTTTTCTATCTATTATATAAATTATCACTCTTCAATTCGGAATTCATTTTTTCGAATTGTGTGCTCTAGTGTGACGCAAATTCAATTACCTACTTACCTACGATTCTTTGGAATTTATATTGACGAAGGTCTGAAATCGTTTTCGAAAAACAAGCCAAGTGATATCACGTTTAGACTAAGTACAACACGTTTCGACGCAGAGACAATACCGCCACCAATATTTAACTTGACAGAAAATGCCTCTCATTACAAGAAATTTAGAGATGCATGAAAAACATGGATCATGTGAGTGGTAGTAAAAATTTCTACTTATTGAAATAGAGGAGGAGGGACAGCAAGATAATGGTGGCGAAGAGTGTAATATTTATTTATGAGACTGCTTTTCAGTGTAAATAAACCAGATGGTCTATGCAGATTTGGATAGACCATCTGAACCAGACCAGATGAAAGCAGATAGCATTTGGACAGCAGATTTTAAATCTGCTGTCCAAATGCTATCACATGATACATCTAGGAGTTACTTTAAAATGTTGTTTATCGCCATTTTGGCAACGTTTGGCATTTAATCAAATTGGCATTGACCAATCAACTATCGTATATCAATTCAGATTTTATTCTTTGGAATTTTCGTTGGCGAAGTGCTGAAATCGGATTCGAAAAACAAACCAACTGACATCACTTTAACAATACGTACAGGAAACACAAATCGTCGCAGAAACACTACCGCCACCTATACTTAACTTGACAGAAAATGTCGCTCATAGGTAATGCAAAAACCCTGCTTTAAAAATTTCTTGTGAAATGAATTATATTATGTGTTTATGATTTTTAGTATATTGTGATAAACAAATTTTGTTTTCAAATTTTTAAGTAGTTTCTCTCTGGTAAATAGAATATATCCCAGTATTATGTGGGAGTCATTCTTAAGTAAACATATAACTTCCACAATAGTGGAGGGATACTACCAACATAAAAAACCCAACCCTCATTATCGTGTGGGTACACCACACACTCTTATAATAACTCTTGTAAAATAATTTTACTTCACGTTTTGGTGTTTAATAGTTATTGGGTAATAAAAACCCAGATCAATTAAATGCGAATGAGAGAAAAATCCAGATATTAAGGGACATAGATTAGGACAGATGTTGATATTTACCTTTCCAGATATCGCTGTGTTTCAGCCTTACGTATGAACCATATGTTGCGTGTTATACGTACCTTACACATGATTTTAGTTTAGCATTAAATTCTCGTCATTAACTTACAAATGTTAGACAAGTTTCGAAAAGTAGTTTTATAGTTTAGGCAAAATATAGTGTTTTATAATTTAGGACAGCTAAAATATTTTTATTTTTCACTGGTTTTCTCTAAATAGATCTTGGTTAATTAGAGTGATTATGAAAGTATAAACATTTTTCGTGTTAACAACAAAAGTCAAATTTTACAACGTGTTGAGATTTTTCCTGTTATACGTGACTTAAAAAATGTATATTCATAAAAACAACGATATTATTTAGTCGTATAAATGAAAAAGAATTAGGACAAAAATAATTAAAGTGGATTTTAAATTTCATGGCGTACTGAAATGAGATGGAAATTCCCATTAAATGATTTTTATTTTAAAACACAAATGCTGTTATTAAAATTTGAATCTTCCGTAATTGAGAGAGATCTTCCACGGTTTGGAAGTTTCGAAGTTTCGGAAGAATTTCTTTTGCAAAAGCAAATAGCAATCACGGCAGAAAAGAAGCAGGTCATCGATTGAATGGAGATGAATAGATATGAAAGCTATTTTAAGCTTTTTGAACTCAGTTGAAGCAAAGCGTTTTCATTACTAGCAGTGACTACGTTACTCATATCTTTAATTTTTATTTAGCTGCAGTATTCACAGTGGTAATACTAGTCTTGATTGCAGCTTAAAGGTACAATTTTTCAATTTGAAAGGTATTGAATGAAAATTAGAATTTTGAAAATTCCTATTCATGAGTCATTAATGCAAGTACACTGCTGGCCACCCAAATTGCAACACCAAGAAAGACAAGAGATATCACAACAAAATTTATTTTGTAGATAGCATGTTGACCAAGTATCAAATGATTAAATTTATAGACTTCTGTGAAGTGTGGTTCCTGCCAAAATCAGTAGCCAGAGTAGCCGCCATTGTTGGAGATCAACGCTGCCACACGCCTCGGCATTGATTCAAAGAGACTTTGGATGTGTTCTTGGGGTACAGCAGACCAAGCAGCTTCCACACGTTGCCAAAGTTGATCTGGTGTGGCAGCTGGGGATGTATTCTGGGTCAATCGTTGAGCAACCATGGACCACATGTTTTCTATCGGCGAAAGATCCGGAGAGCGAGCTGGACAGGGAAGCAATTCAATCTGGCGATTGACAAAGAACCCTTGGACAATGCGTGCCACGTGTGGTCGCGCATTATCCTGTTGAAATATGGCTGTGGGCAAGCCCTGAAGGTAAGGAAGGACAACTGGCTCCAACACCTCGGAGATGTAGCGCTGGCTGTTTAAAGTACCGGCAATGCGTACTAGAGGAGTGCGAGAGTGATATCCAATACCGCCCCATACCATAATACCCGGTGCAGGACCAGTGTGGCGGTGCATAACGCAGCTGTTCAGCATCCTCTCTCCACGGTGTCTCCAGACTCGAATCCGACCATCGTGGTGTTGCAGACAGAAGCGTGACTCGTCAGTAAAGACAATTTCATTCCATTCTGCCGTCCACATCCTTCTTTCATCGCACCATTGGCGGCGGAAACGTCTGTGGTTCTGCGTCAAGGGTAGACGAAGCAATGGACGTCTTGCGGACAGACCACTCTGCTGTAAACGGCGTCGAATGGTACGCGCAGACACTGGATGATGCGATACTGACTAAATGTGCTGTGCTATGGTTCGTGATGTGGCTGAACGATCCGTCACTGCCATACGCACAATTTGCCTGTCATCACGTGAAGTGGTGCACTGAGGTGGATGCGATCGAACACGTCGGTCCGTCGTACCCTCCTGCATCCAACGATCACATATCCGCATTACAGTTGTTTGGTTTCGTCCAACACGTCTACCGATTTCCCTGAAAGATAATCCACAATCTCGGTAGGCCACTATCCTTCCTCTGTCGAACTCGGATACTTGATCAAAAGATGATCGCTGTTTTCTACGAGGCATAATTGATCGTTTTTTTGAAAAAACCACAAGAAAAACACAATTGCCGTACTTGAAATCGTCGAAATCTCCAAGCCTTAAATAGCGCTTTGAAGTGGCGCCACAGGCGCGCGTGATGTGCGTCTGCGCTGAAATTCTAATCATTTGCATATCTCACCTCCGCTAATGCATGTTGTAAATTTCATATTATTTGCATGCTTCCTTCAGGGTGTTGCATTTACGGTGGCCAGCAGTGTATATATAAATGTATCATTCCCATGGTGGTTAAAAAATAGGCTTTAATTGTAATTTTACATAATGTTAGTTACATTAGTTTCAATTTATAAATATAACATTAAATCTTATCCTGTTTGATGAGAAATATTTATCGCCAAGTAATCGAATTCCGTTGTGTTCAACTGTTTTAACAAAAACATTTTTTTTATTTTCATGTTAATAAAGTAAATGATTACAATGTTGCATAACATTGTTCGTATCACAGTTGTCTTTTTAGATGACATTAGAGTGGTGTGGATATAAGATACAAAATTCAGTCATAAAATCATAAAAACATCATTTCCTTTAAGTTTGCTTTTTATCGCAATTGTTATAAGAGAAAACTCGATTGAGAAATTTTATAGCTGATACGAGAAGATTAGATTTGCTTGATTGCATCATATCTGCTTACCACTTGGGAGGTATTCTATTTTTATGACAGTTTGAAGTATTCCGCACCATTTTCTGTTAAGTGAAATTAATGATTATCTACGTTGTCGCAGTTGAGGTAGTCTTTTAGGTCTAAGGAAATTGGATCGTAAGTAGATGATTTGTTGATCCAGAGGTAGTAGGACCAGTCAAGGAAGGTGTAGAGGTCCAGGCACTGCTGATTGGGTAGATGTACCTTATAGGGTTTTGTGACCGGAGGGTGAGAGGAATTTGACGAAGTTTCCAAAATATACCAAACAATAGCTAAAGTATTGGATTAACGTAAAAAGTTGCATATTACACAGCAAAGCGTAAAAGGACAAAATAACTCTTTCGTAGCTGGTATAGAGTAACGCCAAAGATATATTTACCGAATTAATTTGCAACGTTTTTAAGTAGAAAATAGATAATCCAAGAAAAGACCATTTTTTAATGGAAACCCAAGTAGCATAGAAGTGTTGAACAAACGTTGTGATTTTATTGATTATGTTGAAAAATCTTTGATTAGTATTCGTTAGTTCCACGTGGATACGCCCCTGTTAATCTATATGGGGATATGTCCCTGCTAATTAATATGTTGCTGTTGGATTAAACGTTGAAATAAACGTTTTTTCAGCGTTAATTAGCTCTTTTACAACATTAAAGTAGCATTGCTTTAGTGATGTTCTCAACGTTGAAAATTGAGTATAAAAAGTTGTTTATCCTTCTTTATATCGACGTTGATATGTCATCGAATCAACTGTTTCACCGTTGAAAATGTTTTAGTACTACATTTATTTATATCTTTGTTCAACATGAATTTGTATTTATCTAGCCATTTCTTCAAAGTTGACAGCGTTTAAACATAAGAATGCATCGGTCCGGCCACCATAATGTACTAGGGTCAGTTGATTTTTGAAAAGGTGCGAAAGCTCGTTTGTAGAAGGCTGCTAAAAGCAAAAGCATGGACGGCGATCATTGTGGCTGGTTTTACTCCGCCAACTCGTTATCAATGCTATCGCTTTCGGCACTGAACGATACACTTAAATCCAGTACTCGCTCTAAAGACACCAGTTGTTGAAAGAATTTATTTATTTTACCATTAATCCAATTTAACTAAGACTCATTCGAAAACAATGTGACTCAACTGCCTTCTTTGAATTTTTTGCTGGTTTAAATAAGTCTATTTTTTTAAAAAAATATAGATTGTAAGAAGGAAAAATAAACAGCTGATAGGTCAGAGTTTATGCCAAACCAACATAAAAAAAATTGCGCTTAAAATTAGAATTGAATCAAAATTCGGTCGCCAA
Source organism: Meta bourneti (assembly GCA_933210815.1). NCBI lineage: Eukaryota > Metazoa > Arthropoda > Arachnida > Araneae > Tetragnathidae > Meta > Meta bourneti. The sequence continues at coordinate 44,032,164 of OW119931.1, forward strand.
AACGAAATTTTTTTATTTAAAATATGATTAACGACTTGAACATAGCAGAAAGTAACAAAAAATTAGCATAGTTTATAGCTCCGACGAGAAGGTAGTCAATTTCTGAAAAGGTGTGAAAGATCTTTAGGAAGGGCGTAGTTGAATTAACGTCGAACTGGAACAACACAAAGAGCTATTGGGATCAATCTCGAAGGGACAACACAACGTAATTTTGAACCACGGTCAGATGACGGGGTCACTCTGTGAGCTGGCACCCCACTCTCCAAACTTCCGCACCTCGCCAACATTAGGACATTTGAGGCCACGACAGATTTATCGCGCACCAGCCCCTTTATACACGACGGTCTTTGGTTAGATTTGAAATCACAACCCTCCGGTTGCTACTCCGTTACTCTTCCAACCAGGCTACCGCGACCCTAAGGAAAGATCAAAGGACAACACCTCGCAATATTGTACCACGGTCTGGTGACGAGGTCAACTGAGCTGGTTGGCACCCCACTCTCCAAATTTTCACAAAACGCCAACGTGATTGAGGCCACGACAGATTTAACGTGCACCAGCCCCCATGTACACAAAGGTCTCTTCTTAGGTGGAGTTTCGAAGTCATAACTCTCCGGTTGTTATTCCGCTACTCTTCCAACCGGGCTACCACGGCTTCCAAAGCTTGCTAGGAGAAGACTGCCATACGCAAAAGCATAAATAGCAATTACCGAAGATGGTTTCCCCCTGCCAATTTGTTTTAACTGCTATAGCTTTCGGCACCGAATGATAAATTTAGTACCAGAATCAGTACTATAGAAGCCAGTTAAGGAAGCGGTTTGCCGATGTTTCAAAACTATCACCTAATTTAAAGAATGGACTCGTTCAAAATCAAATGATTCAAAGGCCACTTGCCGGAATATAACTATACCAGGTTAGGTAACCGATTCTTCATGAAATACAAATAGCTGTACTTAATGCTTAACTTGCACAAATATATACATTTTATCTTTTCTTTTGCATTTTTCAGTTTTGTTATAATATAAATATATGCAATAAATAGATTTATAAATGTTTAAATTTAGAAAATGGATTCCTCATTGCATAACCAAACGCATCTTATATTACCCTCGCCTCAATATACCGGTGACCCCCACCTTATGTGGGGTTGTCCATAGGCACCGACTTGCACATTTTTTACGAAGGGTAAAAGTCTGTTTTCTACGCGAAATCTCGATATTGACATCATGAACTTCAATCATAAAAGTGAGTTATAAAACATTTAGTAGATTTTTAGGCATGTATTTTATTCTTAGTTGCCATTAGAGACTTGGAATCATCGCTGAAGCGGAATTCTTTCTGTATTTAAATACCTGCTTAAGATTATTACAATCAGTGAAGCACGTAGTGGTGTTGCAAAACTCGTCGGTTTATTTACTAATTCAGTACCCGCCGCTTTGTGAAATCACCTCTTCCATTCAAGCAAATTTGATTTTATTCAGCTATTGATTATTATTACCCGCGCATTCGAAACAGGCTTTTTTATATGAAATCAAGTCATATTTTCAAAATGACACCATAAGTAAAGTCAATGACTAACTATGATGCCATTTGTTCACTCAAAATGATTAAGGATGTTTTGTTTTCAAATGAATAACGTATTTTCGCTAATTATGAAAATAAAATTAGGCTGTATATATGTGCATAAATTGTTTACAACATAAAATTGCCCATACCTAAATCAAGCTTTCATAACAAATGTTTGATTGAAGTTTGTTGGTCTGTTCTCTTTCAATAGTTTTGATTCTTTTCATTCTTTGAGTAACTGTTTGGTTACATTGTACCTTAAACAGCCGATAAAATATACATATTTTGTAATTTGAGTCTCTAAATACCTTAAATAGCCTAGTTTTTGTTATTTTTGAGTCTACCTTAAATAGCCGATGATTGTTTTGTTATTTTTGAAATTAAGTTCTTTAACTATAATCCATAAAATATTTTTAGTTATTTCTGAATATCTAGGTACCTCAAATAGCCGATGATTGTTTTGTTATTTTTGAACCTAAGTTCTTTAACTATAATCCATAAAATATTTTTAGTTATTTCTGAATATCGAGGTACCTCAAATAGCCGATAAAAAGTTTCTTGTTATTTTTGAATCTCTAAGTACCTTAAATACCTCATAAAATATTTTTTGAGGAGAGGGTTTTCCCCCGAACTAAAGATCTATGTAAAAAGAGAATACTACAAATAAATCAATATCTGAGGGGGTCTGAGAAAATTTTCTTCTCGACTGAAAAGAGGAATGAATCAACAGAAAACTAAAGATTTGTGAAAAAAGAGGAATTAGTGTAAATAAAAAATATCTGGTCTACGGGCCGGTTAAACTTATTCGGAGGACCGAATCTGATCTGCGGACCGGTTAAATTTATTCGGTGGGTGGTACTAGTCTGCGGGCTGTGTCTGGCCTGCAAGTGAAGGCAGTAAGATGCAATTATTTGAAAAGATATTTGGTACGCTGTTTATTCAGATAAAATTTCTGGAGGCATTATGTCTCACATTGACGGTATTTTCCGCTACTACAGTCGTATAAATTGACCTCTAAAGGTACATCTTTGCTTTACCTTAAGACATAAAGCAAATAAAGCTAAAATAATAAAATGTAAAAAACCCTGGTATATTGTTGTTTTTGTAACGGCATGAGGGAATTTCAGTGTAAACAAACAATCCAAACGGAAAGCGAATATTTTGTTTCTGCTACCTAAATGCTCTCGCATATGATGCATAGAGGTTACATTAAAATTGTAGTTTATCGATGTTTTGGGTTAAATTGACGTTGACCAGTCAACTATCAAATATCAATCCGGAATTTATTCTTTGGAATATTTATTGTCGACATGCTGAAATCGTATAAAAAACGTCGAGTGACGTCATGTTCGGAATACGTACGTGAAACCCCGTAGAACATTACCGTCATCCTACATTTAACTTTTTACAAGACGAAAACCAACATTTATCACATTAGGCAGCAAAGAAAAAACGGTTACACATCAAGCGATCAACAGATCAATAAGAACAAACCTAAGAACTATAAGGCAGCTATTTTACTGCGTATCATATAAATTAAATAATAACATGCATACAGTTAACTAGTAATATGTAACAATAGTAATATACATTTAGGATCAAAGAAAATATTTACAATGCACGAAACAGCATTGCATCTACATCTGGAGGAGAGATGTGTGCTCCTCTGTATCCACTCTCTCAAAGGCGGAGTAGAAGAGTGAAAAAATCCCAATTGCTCTTAACCCTCTAGTGGTTCCCACGAGATATCTCGTTCATCAAGATCTTATAAATTTTACTAATGACGAGATATCTCGTCAAGATATTGCCAATTTTTGATGATGAGCAGATCAAGATCTGGTCAATTTCGCTAATGACGTGATACCGCGTCGAGGCAGCCAACAGGAGGGTTAAGGAGCAGGGTGGAAAGTGGTTATTAACTGGACAAGAGGGAAAGGGTCACTCGCGCCACCTAGTGGTGAGGGCTATTAAGATGTGCGAAACAGTGCGAATGTTACAACCGGTAATTACAGGTATTTTCACAAAATTTTTTTAAATCTTTCTACGGTGCAATAAGGAAATTTATTGAGATGATGCTAAAATAAAATTTGCGCATCAGCTAGTAAATTTTAATGCTGATTTTAATGTAGATTAAAGACCTAAACACAAATTGAACAAATCACCAGCAGTTGAAATGCCTCCGAAATTTGGCTCATTCCGTTCCGGAAAAGAAAGTTTATGCGAAAAATACGCGAGTAGGTTTTTTTTATCACTTATTCTCCCGGATAATGTCTGAAAAATTTCCAAAGGCGATTACTTCTTCACACGTGTTGCGACGGAGTCATTTAATACAAGATAATTTAACCGTTTTCGGCGGAACGCTACTTGATTGCCCAAGGCTTAAGAATCTAGTTAGCATGAAACTACTGTTTGAGGGAAGCCGTATCGATTTTCGCTTAAGACACACGAGTTTTTTATTCGCTTATGAGTATTCTAAGTAGATTTTGGCGTGACCTAAAGTCATTTTAAGTTGCTTGAATCTTTCAGCGCAAAATGAGACATTAATTCATCCACTGTTATTTTGTGTTTGAAAAGTTGAGATATATTAAAAATGGTTTATCTCTGAAGGCGGAAAATGTAAACAAGAGTGGACTGTGGTCATTTGAGAAAATGTCTGCGTATGGAGTAAACAAAATTAAAATTACCATACTTGAAGTGGTGTAATGTTCATGGAAGTCCAGATGCCTGGCAACCCATAATAAAAGAAATTAAAAATCAGTGGCAAAAAATAACGTTTTTTTAACTAAAAATTTGAGGGATTAACCAGTCGTTCTGTTTGTATTTATCTGTTCCACTATTTCATATATTGTAGATATAATATAGTTAGATTTTAATGAATAATTTTTATTTTCCACAAAATATCACTAGATATGGGCAATTTCATGGCGGCATATGTATATTTCCACCAACTTTCCTCAAGTGCGGTTGAATACGTAATGGTATGTAGAATTATGTTTCATAAAAATAAATAAAATATGGAAAACAAAACTTCTTTGAATAAGGAGTGTAAAGTCTTATTTTAAAATGAACTGTAAAGTTAAAATAAAATCACTTTAAAATACGATAGTTTACTTTAAATTAAAACGGGTAGTTCAAAAATGTTTCTAAATTTTGACATAGATTTTCAAGTCGGTTAAAATAAATTAAGTTTACATTTGCTTTTCGTGTTTCATGGGTATTATTGAAAGCTATATCCCATAATCAAGTAGCAGCTATCATTCTAAATAGGTATATGGTTTCCATTTAGAAACCGAATCTCTAAATTGAAAAAAGTGCCATAAGGATTTGATTTGAAACTCAATGTCTCTTGAATTAAAGCTAATTTTAAATAGGACTTTGCTGACCTTGGAATAATATCAGTCAGGAAGTATTTGGACTAGAACATTTGAAATTAAAATTTTTATCTTAAGTGACAGAAGGTCGAGGTTGCTTACTTTACAAGTTTGAAGCTGCTCTTATGCAACTTAGATATCTGTGAAATATACGTGGAAAGCAGTGATTTTTTAAATTTAAAACCGCTGTAAAATCGGCCTCCTGTTTTTTTTGGAAAAATTGTAATCAATTTTGAGTTTTCTTTGTCTACAATGATGACATTTTATTTTGAAACAACAAGCTCCGTTATTCCACGTGCCGCTAAATGGAATTTTCAAGGAAAAGGTATTTGCTTCAAAATAAATTAATCACTTAAAAATATAATTTGTCAGCCTCTCATAATGATGGTGAAATTCGAAAATATCGCATCCCTGGTTCAAAAGTGCTACGAGTAAAAAATATTGATAGGACAACTGAGTGCAAGATTATACGTCGGAAGTTTGTCATTTTTACTGAAAATGAATTTACGGTCCATTCGTAATCCCTTCAGAACTCAAAATCGATATCAGTAGTAGTCACCTTAGTATAAAGTTTTGAAGTTTGTCTTACAGTAGGACTTCGATAAATGGGAAATGGATTATATGGATGGATGTATCATGTATACATATTTGCGTCCGAAGTAAATTGTAGAAGCTATTAAAAAGTTGAAATGATATTCAAAAATTATTTTTCGTGCACTTAAATGATACTTACATTTTTCTATGAAAAAGAAGTGATTAGTTTGATTAATTTTCAATCAGAATTTAACCAATTCAACCCAAGCAACGCTGGGTAATTCTGATCGTATATTTATGTTTTCCAATATTAATTTATACTTCGTTTTTTGTAGGTTCTTTAAGTTATTTATTTTTATTCCATTGTAATGGAAGATACTTATATGAATATCGGTATATTTTGTTCTTAATTTACATTAAAATAATCAAAAAACACTTATCAACGGCAAGGATGTATTCAGGGGAGTGCCTACAGAGGGCGCGAATTCTTCCCGAAATGATTTTGGAACTAAAAAGCTATGAAAGATACAAGCTGAAGCTGGTTATGTAAGAGGAAATCAAAGTTTTGTGATTCACATGGGTAAAATATACATCGGAATACACCAGTAGTCTGAAAACAGTCGAAAACAAAGTCAAAGAGGCGTAAGCTCATTTAACTTTAAGGTATTTAGAGAACGATGGAGAAAGAAGACCTGACCATCCGAAATTATTTTCAAAATTGTGTTCGAAGGGCGTTCTTTTAAGAAAATAGAATGATTCGAGAAGAGGGGTGGCTTGCTGAGGTTTGCACGTGGGCAGCTAACACCTTAGGAACGGCCCTGGTTCAACCACTACTCATTCAGAGTGCAAATAATGTATTGTAAACTATCGCGAACTGGGAAGGTTTCTAATGTTTCCTTTTTATCCTAAGAGATGGCAGTACCATCCATCGTCTTTTGAATGAATTAGACCTCGCGGATTTTCAGATATTTTTGTTATCAATGGAGTTTTTTGGTCATTTAAAGTACACATCAAAACTTCAACCTTGAGGTATTTTTGCAAAATAATAAAAACTAGCTAAACGCTTACGTAGCCTGTCACTTTATGCCAGCTGTGTATTTTATTCATTAAAGATTAATCTCCCTTCGGTCTTTAATTCAGAATTTGTTTTATGGAAAAGTTTCCCCTACATAGCTCTAACTACGTACTTCGTTTGACAAGCAATAGTGTTGGGTAACATTGATAACAATTGATGCCAAGATTCTGTAAAAAGAAAAAAAAAATCGGGTAGGCTGTGTCGGAGCACGGCCCCAAGGCTTTACGTCTCGTAATGTGAATACGTCTCGTTAGGGCATAGTATTTATTTGGGTGTGTTACGGCCAATGAGAATTTAAGCTAAAGAGGGCGCTGTACGCGCCTCTGAAGAATTTAAATTGTGTAGTGATTTTCCGGCTCTGTTCTGAAAGAGAACTGGCTCTGTTCTGAAAGAGAACAGAGGATGATGAAATAAGTTAACTGTAAATGTCTTAATGTCTGTCCTTGTTTTGTGGTAATAAATGTTGTGGCTGTAAATCGAATGCTGATCTTTCCAAATGAATCCACATCAAATAATAATTTGAGAAGACGTCAATTTTGGAGCGTCACAGGGTGTAGTAAATGAAAGAAAGACTAATTTAATAGTCAGTGTTTATATCGAAAGCTGACAAGTTGTTCTTCCGCGTAGACTACTCTCGATGTAGTTCTGCTTGCCTTTTCGACAAATATATGCCGACATGAAAATTTTTTAAAATTTTTTCAACTGTGATCCAAGTTTCGCAAACAAAACTATTCTATTTAATTTCCAATGTCTCAAATAGACAGATGTCGATGTTTGCTTTCGTTTGAGACCAATTTCTATATCGTAGCGCTTCAGAATTTCTAGTTGTACTGATTTAAAGTTTGCGCGGAGCAGTGGAAAGTTCCCAAAACGCCACCCCTCTCCTTTCTCCATGCTTATCTCAGCGCGCGAACTCAAGGTCACTAACAAATCTTTGTTCCCTCAGCTATCGAATTACAGGCACTAGGTTGGTTTGGTGTTGCTATTATAGAAATTATTAGATCGAACTCGATATCCATTTTTTCGTAACGCTCAACTTTCAGTACTGGCCACCTAGTAATGGACTGATTTTAAAGACGATGCTGATTTCAAAAATCTTATACTTAACTTATTAGATAACCTTTTGACTTTTCAGCTAACTCCATTCATCGTCGTCCATTGTGTACACGAGGCTAGTGCACGTTAAATCTGTCGTGACCTCAAATGTCCTCACGTTGGCTTGGTGTGGAAGTTTGGGTGCTCGCTCAACTGTTGTTCTCGTCATCTGACCGTGGTTCAAAATTGCGAGGCGTTGTCCTCGGATCTTTCCCTTCGGGATTGATCCCGGACCGTCGCCGATAGCCCGTTGTGTTGCTCCAGTGCGACATTAATTAACTACCTATCATTCATCGTCGTTTCTTTTCCGTAAAGACAATACAATGCAAGTAATTTATAGCTCTAAGTTAGAAAACGGGACCCGAAACGTTCTAAGTTAGAAAACGGGGCCCGAAACGAGCAATTGCGCCATACCTTCAAAATTCTATAGATGATTCAAGCGCTGTCTTATAGTTTAATGGCAGTCTTTTACGAAGGCGTTAAAAAGAGGAGAGAATAATAGACCATGCTCAAGTTCTAACTGAGCATACTATCTGGTTGGGATGCTAGCCTGGATGAGAAGCATGGAATATGGAAGAAGTCTATACTGAAGGTACCCATTGCGCATGACAAACACTAGTAATAAATAGAAAGAAGCGTTAACCAATCAACTAGTAGGGGGCAAATATCAATTTGGAATTTTTATTGGTGAAGTGCTGAAATCGTATTAAAAGAAACAAGCCCAGTGACGTCACGTTCGGAATACACGTATATACAGGAAACACGTTTTGCCACGGAAACACTACCGCCACCTACATTTAACTTGACAGTAAATGTATCTCACTTAGAAAAATCAAGTATACCTAACAGCCATATCTATCTATTAATTCTGAAAGTGTTCACTTCAAAAAGCCACTTTATAATCTCGTTAAGAATACAACTTTTAAAAATGTGAATTCTAGTTAAGGACACACACCGTAGGTTAAAGATAATAAGAGTTTAACTTTTAGAGAATCCTATAGGACTTTCTATTCTAGTTAGGAGTAAGAAATTATTCTTAGAAATTATTCTAAAAACGAGAACGGTAGCTACCAAACGATCAATTCCTTTTCTGTAAAAGTGCTAATATATGCACACGTTTTCATTTGAGAGTCGATTCTAGTAATTACTTCGCCTTTGAAGAGACCAATTAAACAATTCGAAACATTCCTTTCCTCTAAATGAACAAAGTACCAGTTTTATGCTGAGAGGGGGCACCGATGCTAATCTAATATATTGAATAAAACTGCCCTATAGTTCCGTAATTGTTCTATTAATACTTCCAATTACATAAAGGAAAGAAAATCATTCATTTCAAAGTATTCTAAAAGTTTGAAGATAATTGAATGAATGGGTACAATTAAATTAATTTTTCCAATTATTTTCTAGATTGCTTGATGGAAGAAATGGCACCTATAGATATTGGAGGAGAAAAGTAAAAGCATATTTAAAAGTGGTTTTTCTAATCTTTTATTGCTAAGTATAAAGTAGATTTCTCTTTTATACAGTATAATTATAATAATTAAAAAGAATGAAATTTAAACATTTATTTAAAATATTCTTGAAATAAACACTGGAAACAACTTCTTAGTGGAAATAAGTTCACTAAAAATAAAAAGCATATTTTGTTTTCTGTTTGAAGATTCCTTCGGCTCTTGAGTGTTTTTTTAAGACGCTGTTTAACTTTGGTGCTATCCTCAACAAAGTACGCTATCGTAAAATTGGATGTTATCTATATCTTATTAGGTTATTACAACCCTTAAAGTCAAGAAATATTGTATACCTAGTGGTAAAATATCGATGTAATTTTCGAAGACAGATCTATCTCTTCATACAAAATGGTTTGATCTATATTAACTGGCCTGAATTTATTATGATATAGTAATTTATTTTTTCAAGCGAAGAAACTCAGAAGCAAAGTTTGAAAACTTATTTTATCAGATGTACATAAAGTATTAGCTTTTCTCATTTTTTATTGTAGGTTAGTGGCGGTGGCGAAAGGACCATATTTGGTCAAGCTTCACCAAAAACAAGACAAATACTGATAAGTACTGGACATGCAAGGGAAAGTTTTACTGGCACTAAGAGAGATATACACCCTGGTTAAGTAACAGGAATTTAGCCTACGTCGTCTACAACACGGAATTAGTTACTGCTAATGCAGTGGCGAAACCAACCGAGCCACTTTAAAAGAAATGTAATGTATCTTGTTTAAATTTATAGTTATGATATTTGTACAGTGAGTCTGGAAGTGCAGGAAATATAAAATCAACGAATACACTTATATAAACTGAGGTTATGTGTATCTCTTTTTATCAGCAGTGATATGTTTTACTTGAGTTAAAGTATCATGCTTACTATCAAAATGATGAGAAGGTTTTTTAATAAGATAAAAGTATCAAATTAAATGCTTAAAGTGCTTTTAAATCTTAAATTGAGTACACCTAATCCTAATCAATTCACAAAACTGGAAAAGAAATTGAATTACTCAATTTAATTTTCATAATACTAACTTAAAAATGAAAACGACCTTCGCACATAAATAACAGTTATCTCAAACTCTCAAACTTGAGGATTTTTACTCGAATGTATCGATAGTACATAAAATTTTTGAAAGAGCTTTATATCACTTGTAGTAGTAGTTGAATTTATGTCACACAGGAGAAACACAATGGACTATTGGTGACGGTTCCAGGTCAATCTTGAAGGGAACGATACAAGGACACTTCATAATTTTGAATCGCAGTCAGGTGACGAGGTCAGCGGCTGATCTGGCACCCCACTCTCCAAACTTCCACACCACGTCAACGTAAAAACATTTGAGGTCACGATAGATTTAATATGCACCAGCCCCACGTACACGACGGTCTTTAGTTGAATCGAGCTTCAAACTCGCAACCCTCATGTTGCTAATCCGTGACTCTACCAACTGGGCGACAGCGAGCCCTCAGAAAACTAGAGAAGAAAATGACTTATTCAATTTCGTTTCCATGATACTAACTTAAAAAGGAAAACGACCTTCACATATTAATAACAATTATCTCAAAGGATTTTTACTCGCATGTAGTACTTAAACTTTTGCAAGAGCTTTATACTACTTGTAAGAATTTATATTACTTGCCACATACTTTAAAACCTACAGGTGCATTTAAACCTTGTGTGTATCTAATCCAAAGAAATTCGCGAAATTTAAGAAAATGAACTGTTTAATTTCATTTCATGTTCACCAATTTAACAAGGAAAAGAACTTTTTCCCATTAATAACAATTAAAGTTCGAGGATTTTTACACATACACAGAACTCAAACCTTAACTTGGAACTTTATACCACTCACAATCTCTTGTTCTTCTAGTAGTTGTAGAATACTTTGGCGAAGAAAAAATAACACTGAGTAAAGAACAAAAAGATCTTCCCGAAAGAAACCCGTTTCTGAATATAGAGGAAAAAGCTAGGTACATCTGAAAAAGAAAATCGAATATTGCAGAAACAGAAAAACTCTATTACTATGAGCTAGGATACTCGGACGAAAGGATAAGTGTCCTTCTAACATAGTTATCTATCAATGTCAAGCATTGAAAAGCTTTTTCGGGGCCAGAGGCTGTCTTGTGGTTTCTGAAGGAAGCTACCGATGACAAATTTGTTGCATATTGTTTTCTTCCTTTTCCTCTTCTCGATGCCGCGGTATTAATTCGTTGACATTGATATGCGCCCAAAAATAGAAATTGTCTTATATAAGCGACTTGTGAAAACTAAACGCTTAGAGAAAATAGTTAAAAATCTCTGCTAAAACGGTTGTAGGGAGGGTTTTTCAGTAAAGCTAAATCTGTATCTTGGTAGAAAAAAGGCCCATGTCCATTTTGGAAGTTTTTTCAGTAACAGCTGATTTAGTAATTTAATTTTTTTAAATTTTTAATATAGCGTATAAAAATACTTTTCAATGTTTTAATTCTTTCATAATGCTTTGACAGGTGGACATTGCCACTTTTTCTACTATAACATTCATTGCTTTGAAGCGATTTGTGGACATAAATCATAATAAGCGAATTTGGACTTGGGACTTTTTGTTACCGAGTTACATAATTATAGTATATTTTGTGGCAGTACCTACTTTCTGTTTCATTTGGGAAGCAGGGCTTCCCCATAGGATATCTCAGTTACCATTTTATAAAGTCTGAGATTTAAGGAGGGCCTCGGGAAAGTTTTTGTATTATTACTGTCGGCTTAAGTTGAATTTTTTAATAAATCTTTTTCATTGTTTTTATAATAAAAAGTATACGATTATAAAAAGTATCAATGCATAATGTACACAAATATGAGAAAAATTCACATATTTGTGTACATTATGCATTGAGTACTTGAGATACATACGTATTTTTATTTCATGAGGGATACGTCACTTTAACTGGTGCTGGGGCTCGTTATTTAACTTGGTACTGGGTCCTGTCAAAGTTGATACTGGGGCCAGTCCAATTTGGTATTAGGGCCCGTCCAATTTGGTACTGGGGCCTGTCAAACTTGGTACAAACGCCTGTCAAACTTGGTACTGGGGCCGGGAGTGCAGATATGGGTTCTATGTCCTGTAACGAGAGAACTTAGCATGTTGCTCGAATGCTTACTTGAAAAATTGATCATAGATTTTATAACTTAAAAATTTTCTTATTTAAACTGAAAATAAGCCCAGTGCATGCATTTGAAATGGCCACTCCAAGAAGTCTGGATTAATTTGTTTCACACGATTATTTTGGCGTAATAGAAAATTACTGCCATATATCATCAACAAGGCGATAGATAAATTTTTAAGATAAATCAATTGTAAATAATTAGTTTACAAACCAAAAGTATTTTTGCTCTTTTAATACTTGGGGTTACCCTAAAAAACTCTCATGAAACCTTCAAAAAGTGACTAATAATGATATTAAAACAAAAATGATAGTCATTTCGGTGAATCTACACACTCGGGTAAAAATAAAACGAGAATGGAAAATTCAAGTTTAGGCATATTATTTTTATCGAATGTTGCCACTATTCATTGTTTTCACTTTATCTTCCTAGTGGTTTATCTTCGAATCGAAAACTGCCCAGTAGCGGCCAGTCTCATATGCGAAAACTTGTTCCGAGCTGTCATTTACTAGTATGTTCTAGGCAAGGAACTATTTGTTTTGCCTACTTGGATTTTCATTCCCCTTGGAGTACTAGGGCAGTTTTGTATCAACGAGATATCTTGTCATTAGCAAAATTGACCAGATCTTGGACAAGATGTCTCGTTGAAACGACGTGGAGGGTTAAGCTCTTTCAGGCAATGCAGAAAGTTGCAGAAGCACTAGTTTCATTTAGTAGTGTGTTCGAGGTAAAAATTGATATGGCCTCTCTTTTTTCTTACTTTTAACTCAACTTGTTAAAACCAAAATGATGAAAATGTTTCCAAAAAGAGTTAAATGTTCTTACACCAGATCGGACTTTCAAATGTCCATTTGCCACCACTATAACAGAACAATTAAATTTCAAATCAATTAAGAAAAAATGCTTATCACAGTCATGAACGTTAAACTGATCTACTTTTAATTTTACCGGAGTCACTTTCTGAAGGTTTGTGGTGAATTTAGTTACTATGACAAAAATTAATTTCAAATACATTAGTATAAAAACCTACCCAATGTAATGATGTAACCTACCTAATGTAATGTATGTAACCTACCTAATGTAATGTAGGCACCTAAACTATGAAGTAGTTTTTGGTAGACACTGTCTTTCACACATATTGCTAAATAGCAATATGTGTGAAATATCAATATGTGTGAAATATCAATATGTGTGAAATAGCAATGTGTGATTTAGCAATATGTGTCTTGCCAATAAATGGTATAATGAAAATGCACACTTTAAAAACCACCAATAATAGTGCATAATGAAACTACACACTTTAAAAAACAAGAATGATGGAGAATCAGACAAATACCAGATGGCCCTTTCAACAATCGGCATACACTGAATGATCCAAAGTGAGCTGCCAAACAATGCTAGTCATTTCCAAAATGTGTCTGAAGCTCTGAGATAAAAAATACTACTTCTGTTCCTATCACGGCTTCACTATTAATGGCCCCTCAGCTTTACCTTCACACGGTATCTCATACTCATCTGATAAAGGCAACACAGGACAGTTCACGGTCCCAATCCTCCACTGTATGACTACTCATATAAATAAATCCGTAATCTTAATACAGATCTCACGGTGTTATAGAATTGGCAGTCTTTCAACTAGTGGTAGCATCTCTCGAATGCAGCCACTGCATTAGACGGGGAATATTGTAGTGAACTTAGCAACCACGACAAAAATTAACTTACAATACAGTAGTACAAAAAGCAATGTAACATATCTTCGCTATGGAGTATTTTTGTTAGACACTTCTTGCAAAAGACGTATGAAAGTTTGCAAAAGTTTTATACGAATGCTAACACTTGGGGATGGTTGCATGTCATAAACTGAATCCCATTATCAAAACTGTGATTGATCATTTACCCTTGCACATGAAATTACACTTGATACTTCGGTGTATTCGATATTCAAGCAATATTTGATTCGAGGAAGTATCAGAACGAAAACTAGTGGTAGCATCTATGGAATTCAGGTACTGCTAAATTATGGAGTGGAAGTATTGTGATGAACTTAGCCACCACAAAAAATTAGCTTAGAATACTTATCATAAAAAGAAACGTAACGTATCTCCACTATGAAGTATTTTTAGGTAGACAAAGCTGAACACGACTTGCTAAAGGTTTTATATGAATGCTTATGACACTTAGGGGTGGTTGCGTGTCATAAACTGACACCCATTATCAAAACTGTGATTGGTAATTTACCGCGCATTTGACATTACACTTTGTTGTATTCGATATTCAAGCAATTAGATCACGTGAAGGATCCGAACGAGCGCAAATATAACTTCCCAACTCTCCTCCAGTTGTTTCCCTCAATTTCCTGAGCCAGTTAAAACCTTCAAATGAGTCGCACCGGTCCATCCATCATCGAACTGACTTCCGGAATTTAATAACCGCATCACCACAGGATAAAACTTCCCTATCCTCTATCGATCAGTGAATCGCACGAGCATTTTAATTACGGTCAAGAAAGGGAGGCATCTGTGCTCTTCGATCCCACGTGAGGAGGTCGGATATCTGGACACCACCAGCTGTAGCAGACACTAATGGTCATCTCATGACGCAGAAAAGACGTGGCGGAACAACACCCCGTCCCACACACCCCAGCGCTCGATGACCATTAGGGGAGACATTCGATACTGGACGGGAGGAACACATTTCTGGAGATGTCGCTTGTGTGTTTGGTCTTGGAAGAATATGTCGTCTTCGTGCGTGTAACGCTCGTGTTCCCAAATGGGCGATGCTTTCACGACGTGTTCATATTTCCCTCTCACTCCATTTGCTGACGCACTGACGTCTGTAACGGATGCCTGGCTGGGAGAAAATGCTCGTTTGCTTCAGCTGGTAGTTCTTACCATGTTTTTGGATCTTGGAAATATTCCTCTTAGAAGTTGCAACCTGAGCTTCTTTTTTCTTTGTGATTCAATTGAGTATTCTAAGGGGCAGTGCTCTCACAGAGTACCGTCTCTGAGACATTGCCCCTACTTGAAAAACCACTCCATTCTCAAAAACAGGTGGTTTTTCCAAAACATTCAATTTGTGAGTACTTCTAAATATTTTAATATGAATTAAGAATAAAAGATGATTATTAATTTTTTATCACAAGTGGCAAAAATTACTTAAAAATATAGACCATAGTACTTCAAACTTTTTTGATTCAATGCCACCTTTCCAAAGACAATGTTTCCGTCACCCCCCTCTGGGTAACTATCTCAACCAATAAGAAATTGGAAGTGTAGCTGTACCTATCATTTTTGAATTTTGGACATGAACACACTAGATTGATCATTATTATTAGTAATTAACATCAAGTAAACCAGTAAAATTTAAAATAATCATTAATGAAAAGGATGATCCTGGTGTTGTGCTACCAATTTGTCTACATTGGATCTATTTTAGTCAGCAGCACTCTTAAATTTCCACATTATATTTTGCAGTCGGTTCCTCTCTTTAGTTAATCGAATTAATCATAATCATTACTTTAGTGAGTGTGTCTGTATGGTCAAGGGGATAAATGTTTTCTTAAAACACTTCTAGGCGACGCATTTTTTTAGCATTTATTGCCTACTCTTGTCCTCAACGCCCCTATTTCCTCTGGGGCCAGAATTGCCCCAAGATTCCTTAAGCATCCGATTTGGGAAACTATGATATATAAAAATAAAGCATACATCAGAGAAAAATGGGAAAAATTACTATGGGAGAATGTAATGTTGAAAGCATACCATGGCCGTCTTTTATCTATCCCTATTTTTCCTGAAAACATGCAAGGGCAATTGAAACTTTTTAGTACTGGTGACTAAACAGATGAAAACCCTAAACAAATTGTTAACAAAAAATACAAAACTTATAAACAAAGACAGATAATAAAGACAGAAAATATCGTCAATGGTCATTTCGGTGGAGCAAGACGTTCACCAAAATGGTCACTGACGATATTTCCAAAGTTTCCAATTTTTATTAATCGTTGCTTTTAGGTTTTGCATTTTTACCGATAGTGGTGGCGTACCAATAAAATACTACGTACCTTATTTCTCATACACGAATTCAGGTATTTCAAAGCCTTCCTTTAAAAACAGCCGTCAGAGGCACATCTCCTTTAGGTGTATATGGGCTTCACAAACCCGAGATACTATAGTGGTCTTTTCCCCCATAGTGTTTACTGTCTTTCTCTCTCTGTCGCGCTCTCGTGAGACTCGAGAGATATTTTCCTGTTTTCATCCCACTATTCTATTCTAAATCCCTCTTTTTCTCGTTCACGACATTTTTTACTTGACGTTGTCTGTCTAGTGTTTGGCGCAGCTTGGCCAAATATGGCACTTGTGCCATAAACCCAAAACCAACAACCAAACATCCATTAAAAACGTGTTGCAATTTTCCTATGTCTCGTCTCACCCGATTTTCCGGTTGAGAAATTAAATGAACCAAAACCTCCAAAAAAAGAGAAATACTTCATTAAATCCAAAACGATCCAATACCAATAATTAAAAACCATTTCATTTCCCGAGTCCTTTTACTGCGCCATTGTGTCCGGACTTTTTCTTCCGCATGTAAGTCCTGGTACATAAGCATATACAACTCCAAACGAAACGGCTCCCATTCCGAGTCATTAACGGGGGCGACCGCTGTTTCTTTTTGCTTCCTTTGCATGGTAAACAATTCACGATAAAGCTGAATAGGCAGGGCATCTCATTGTGCCGGAATCTCATTAAAATAAGTGATTTAAACCCGGGCCCTGCCTTCTTTTAATCAAAGAGCGTTTCTTAGGTAATTAAATGTTATTGAAATAGCCTCCGCTTAAAAAAGGAGAATTACTGTTCCCGTGCGATTGCTTCTCTGGCATTGATCGGTCTTTTAAAACCGTCAACATTACTCCTCGGGTTGAGATTCCAATAAAGGAGCATTGTGGTGGAATCTGTGCTTCCGTTTCTGGGGATGCTTTTTGTTTGAATATTATATGGATGGCATTGTTCCGATTGTTAATGCACTCATATCGTTTTAAAGAGATCTTTCAGCACTGTATAGTGGTAAAACGATTACAGAAGTATTGCAGTTTATTGTAAAGGGCAAACGTATCTGAGTTACGTTGAAGTTACTAAGCGGAGATGGATTTGCCTTGGATTTAGCCTTATCAATGAAGTAAAGACGCGTGTGTTTGCCAAAACCGAACCCCCTGTTATGTACATTTTTTGACAAGAATTATTGTACACTGACAAAAATAATCAACGAAATTTTATTTACATCAGCAGTTTTGTAGGTTAACCACATGAGTGATTATGTCAGATACTCTTGGAAATTGTCCATAAATCCCTAGACAACAGCATGTGGAATATTTTGCCATTCTACCTTAACCCTCCAGATGGTTTATCTTCGCGTCGAAAACTGCCTTGTAATGGCCAGCCTTTGGTGCAAAATCTTGTTCTAAACTGTCACCAGCTCTGGGCAAGAGACAATTTGTTTTTCTTACTTGGATCTTCACCTCCTTTAAGTAATAGGGCAGTTTTGTCTCGACGAGCTATCTCTTCGAAAATTGACCATATCTTCGACGAGATATCTCATCGAAACACTTGGAGGGTTAAGTGCAGTGACCAACTCTGTCACTGAAGGAAATCGAATCTTCTTAGAACTTCTTCCGATTCCAGTGGGGATGTTTCAGATTCTGAGCAGGCTAGTTAATCTGTTTCACCTGATTTTCTGTATACCAGTCCATCCGTTTCACATGATTTTTTTGTGTACTTTGTATACCAGTTTATCCATTTCACCTGATTTTTTGTGTATCAGTCCATCCGTTTCACCTGATTTTCTGTATATAAGTCCAGTGTGACCCTGGAAAACATGGAAAATGGCATTGCCGTCCTGATAGAAATATTTGTCGAGGTTCATAAAACTGCCTCGATGTAGGGAGTAGAGTTATCAAGAATGCTTTCTGTATTTCAGAGGTCAGATTACCTTGCACTTAAATCAGTGCACCCATGTCCATGTTGGAAAATACATGTTCATACCTTCAAGAACAAGTATTTTCTGCCTTCAAGAACACCATAGAAACCTTGTAGCACTTGATAAGAAGTATCAGAAGTCGATGTGAGGACTGCAGGACTGAAAGAGGCCGCACAAATAAAATGTGCTAGTTTCTCAGTTTTACAAACTTAAAACAAATGTCCGATTTACTTTTGCATCTGTGCAATCAATGTAACACTTTTGTCATTTATTCTATTGCTGTACTTGAAAGATGTTAGTACTAAAGAACAAAAACACCATGTCCCATTTCATGATATTTCAATAGTTCGTTTATAAAACATTTTCAAGTACATTGATTAGGCTTACTTTTAAATACCAGTATGATAGAGAATTTCATTGAAAACAAATAAAACAGACAGAAAGCGAAGATTTTGCGTCCGTTACTCAAATGCTCTGCATGATACATATCGAGGTTAACTTAAAATGTAGTTTATTGCTGTTTTGGTGAAGTATGATGTTTAATCAAATTAGTATTGATCAATTATACATCATATATCAATTTGGGAACTATTCTTTGGAATTTTTAATGGCGACATGTTCAAATCGTATTCGGAAAACAAGCCAAGTAACTTCACGTTTGGAATGCGAACAAAAAACATGTTCCTCTGCAGAAACACTACCGCCACTTATGTGTAGCTTGACAAAAAAGGCTTCTCATACACGCATTGTTAAATTTTAGAGTTTGGGCATCATTTCGGAAGTATTCCACATCTATGATAGTCTCATTAAGAACATTTTTTTCGAACTTCTTAGAAAATACGAGAGCTTCAACTCAGTAAATATTTTCAGCACATGAAAAAAATTAGGTATTGGAAACTAAGCTGTTAGCTTTTTTTAGAATTAATTCGTTTCTCCTTACTCTCTCTTAATTCTTTTTAATATCTTCACATTAGCCGGCAAAAGAATATTTGGCTGTATGCCATTTTTCTCCTAAGATTCGGATTCATTGTTGTGTAAAATTTGCCATTACAGTGAGTTGGCATGAGATTACGCTTTTTTCATTCTTCGATTTTCTTCAAGAAATACTTTTATCGCGTTCTAAATTGATTCTAGAGGGGAAAAATGCTGCTGTAATTAGACTTACAAATATCGTTTGTTCTAAGTCACCCGTCATTGTATCACACAGTGCGGTTTTCTCCAAAATGTATTATTTTGTTTTGAAGAATTTTTTTGGTAGAGGTTCAGCAGTAATGACACAAAAGGATAATATATAACTTTTAATCTATAAAAGATTCATTTTATAGTAGTTATATATTATGATGGAAATTATGTGGCTTTTATTTGTGCTAAGAGTTTTTTATAAATAATATAAAAAAGGTTAGGATTAAGGGATCCTACTTAAATTGCGATAATAAGGGACTCTAGGTTTTCAAGACATTGCTCTGTACATTTGATGTCTATTCCTTCTTATGTTAAGATACACAGGGTAATGAAATGGTGGACTCGCCTTTGAAGAAATAGGCTTTGTACAAAAAGATGAAAGTCTGGAATTGGACATCATAAGGACAGAGATCTGACAAAATAGCCAACATAAAGCTACGCAGAGAACAGACAGCATTTTTAAGATTTAGAAATAGTAACACCAAGTTTTGAGATATCTGATGAAAAAAAGATTTACCCTGACGTCACACAACTGTCAAGTTAACAGGATGATACACATAGTCCTGATCACGTACTGCAGTGCTGCGAGGTATCATGGAATGATATTCATGATAATTCGAGACATTGTTGGACACATTTCGCTGTAAGAACATCAGAATTAATCTAATTTTTTATCACTTGATAAGAAAAAAGAAAAGAAACTGTTAGTGAGAAATAATATAAAAATAAGTTTCTTGATATAAATAGATGTTTATATTTTTCTACGAAAGTGAAAAACTAATTGAATCACCCAATTCCAAAAAGGGAATAATTCTTAATTTTGCAGAATTTTGTTTCTTGTTGGTTTTGCGTTCCCTGACCCTTTATGAAAAGAATTCTACTCTCTTTTTTGAAAAAAAACTTTGTTGGCAAAGACTATCACCTTACATTAAACTTCTTTTTCAACATTGGAAAATAGATTTTTAAGGAGTAGACTTCCTTATGTTTTACATTGCCTCCTATAACACTTATACATATCAGAATATCAAATGAGAGAATATTTATTTACTTAGCAGCCTTTATGCACCAAGAATATTTTTATATCTTGCCTTATCATTTCAAGGAGGTGTAACGTCAGACGTCCCACTGCCCCTGAAAGGCTTTAGCCATGACGTAATTCCTGAAAGTGTTATGATTGTGAGAGAACTGTGTGCTCATGAATTGTGAGTTTTGGCTTATGGTATGCAAAATCAGCAAGGAACGAAAGTCTAAAAGTTCGACCTCTCAGGGGGCTCTTACTTTCTTTAGGTAAACCCCGTCACAACCCAATGGTAACCAAGTGATTTTTCCTCCCCTACCCCGCTCCTGTCCTTCTAGCTTTTGCTGATTTCTCTTCCTCATTGATTATTTGATGTTGTCTGTCTTATATTCGTAACAGCTTGGCCAAATATGGCCCCTGCCCCATAAAAGTAAACTAACCACAGTTCGAAGTATTCCTCTTTTCAAACTTTTTTATTGCAAAGCACAGAAAAATAATGTATTAACAGCTTTGTGTCACATGAAGTTAGAGCATAGAACAACAATTAAGAAAAAGTAGTAAAAGGATCAACAAGAGTCCAGATGCTTCAAATATTCTCTAGCCATTCCAATATCGAATCGACTAACACCGAGAAAAATTGTAATCGAATAGTATTGAACTTTATTCAGCATCAAAAGAGAATGTATATGTTATGATTTATAACCATCAAAATGTTCCAACAAAGAAGTTTCAGTCATTGAATTTATTGTTAATTGATAGATTTTCGCGAAAATCTACTGAATGAATTCTACATTTGGATTATGTCAATGTTAAGATTGAAATAGTTCCCATATACTTCGTTTTATGGAGGCAGATTGTTATCGACGGAACATAACTTATTATTCTTTCAAATAGAAGTTTATGATTCAATATATACGAAAGAAAAGTGATGGGAATGGAAGATAGATCGTGTACAGTAAATAAACAGAGATTTGAGGAATGTCATCCTTCCAAGTAACGTGGCTTTATGCAGATATCAGGCACACCTAGATTTATTGAACAATAGATTTCCAGAGTATGATGTGCTCAGGAACTGGAATAATAATTCTAAGTGGAAAAATCCATTGCTGAAATAGAATGAAATCATTTATTATCTTGAATTATGTTTAGAAGTTATTGATATAGAGTATTTTGTCAGAAAATTTTAAATGCTATTATCCAAATTGTTTATTCTAGACAATTTAAGTCTAGTTTTCTTCTAAACTGTGAATAAAAGACGGATCTCAAACTAACAAAACTGAGAGATACAACTTGAGTGATTGGTTGGTATGTGGGGGATCATATCAACCAAGTTATACTTTTTTGTGCCACCAATATTTTTTGTTATGATCAATACATTTTGTTTTCTTTTTAGGTAAATCGAAAACAAACTTAGATGCAGATATTTAAGAGGTGAAGGATGGTCTGATTGTAGTACTGTATCCCTCTTAGCGACATTTCATTAAAAATATTATTTTCGATGAATAATGGCATTTAATTTTATTGTAATTCTATATTTGCAAGTTTAGCTGCTTACCTGGTGTTGTGGTTATATCATTTGCCATAGCAAAAACGGTTTGTAAGAGCATGGATGTTGGTAATTATCTCTGTTAGGAGTAAAGTCGGTTTACCCACTGGGTTGCTCCCTCAAAAATAGCCTTCAGTTTGCCCCTGGCAATGCCGAAAACCGAAGGGGTCAGTGGTGGGGTATTAAAAAAACAAAATGTTTGCAAGTTATGCAAAAAATTTTGTTACCACAAGAATAGGCAAATTATATTTTTCTCGCTCTTGTTATTGCGTAGATCTCTGATATCATAAGTGCACTTTGCAAAAGCGATTGAATCGGATAGTATATTTTTCTGGCTCAAGGTTCAAAGACGGCCAAGCTTACCCTCTGCAAGAGCGATGGATTGGTGTTTGTGGCGCAAGGGTCATATTTGTCTAAGATGCAGCAAACACAAGACACAACGTCAAATAATGGACATAACAAGAAAGGTTTTACTGACACAGGAGAGCGAATTACACCCAGAATTAGTCAAAACCGAGAGGATGGATAAAGTATGTTTGATACTCGACCTGTTATTAAAGTATCTTTGATACTCGACCTGTTTACTCAGTAAACTTCAATTAAGTTTTTAACGATGTAGAAAAGTTTATTTTGTACCTTTTTAATATCCTATTCATGTAATAAAGTGAATATAGCAATAGCCATTCGGGGATTACCTTTTAGCGATCCGGATACCACACCTACGTACTTTTTTCTTTTTAGTGCTGCAAGAGTCCTATACATGCATGCATCTGTAGTGATCAAGGCCGTTCCTGAATGATATAATAAGGATGCACTTGCACTTTGTCAGTAGAAATAGGGGTGGCCGATTCGCTGTACACTCCAACTTTAAAAAAACATACCCAGCAGAGAATTCTCCGGCATTATTAATGTTATGCTTATTCGATCTTTGTAAAATCTTTTTGATATTGCAATGAAAGAAACTTTTGAATCTGCATATTTTATTTTTATTTTACATTAGTATATTCATAAAAGCACTCATCAAGAGCAGCAATGGGGGTGAGCCCACGAAGCTGGAATGCTAACCGAAATGATTTTAGAATTCAAAAGCTGTCAAAAACACATGCTGAAGCTAGTTATATCAGATAAAATCGAATTTTCGCACAATACAATTAAAATATACAAGCAAATTCGTCAATAATCTGAAAACAGTAAAAAAATCCATAACCCTCATGGTGGTTGTCTTGACGAGGAATCTCATCATTAGCAAACCTGATCAGATCTTGATGTACGAGATATCTCGTCGAAACCACTTTGAGATTTAAAAGCAATGCTCATTTGATATTATGGTATGTATGGAACTGGGAAAAAGATTAAGATATCGAAATTATTTTCTGAATTCGTGTTGGATGAAAACTCGTTTTTTAGGAAATAAAATGTTCTTGAAAAGAGGGAGGAGGTTGCTGAGATTTGTAGGTGGGCAACTTATACCTCAGGAATGGCCTTGGTACGTAATGAATTTAAAGATGAATCTCGAAAGCCAAGTTCATCAAATGAAATAAAAGATATAATTCACTGGTATGTAAACTATCGAACTCAAAAAAAGAATGCAAAAAAATAATCAAAATTCATGAAAACAGTATTCAAGCGTAACTAATTAAAATATTCAGAAGCCAGTTTACCAGTGAAACTATTTACGACTATTCTGCCCTCCCTGCAGCTTCAAATTTTTTTTTATAGAATTCCTTCTTTTACGATTGCAACGAATCAGTAAATTTGATTTCAACATTTAGCGATTTCTTTACTTCACAGAGCTTATCAAAGCTATCACAGCCATGCTTTAACTATCCTCTCAAACCATTAGCCGGAGATAAGCATCGGCTATCAGCGATTATAACTAATGGATAATTAGGACATAATTATCAAGATTAAAGCCATTAGGTAGTGGGTGAAAGTAGGGGCTATTGGATATCCTCTTGCTTTCACACCTCATTTAGAGAAGCGCATCTACTTCGGCATTTAATTGACGATCTTAACTGTCATTAGCCCCAATGCCATTGGCTGTTTCTCAAATAAAAATAAAAATTGCTTTTAATCGCGCCCAGCTCTTCAGACGAAAAAAGGACCACGTCGAATTGATAAGATAAAGTTGAATGGTTTCCGTCCTGTAGACTGGTTTTGCTCGTCATTTATCAGGCGATTGTTTAGATTTATTCAGTTTTATTTTCTTTATATGGTGGGGAAGATGGTAGAGTTTTGATGAAACAAAACTCAGAGACGTGTATCTAGATTAACATTAGATACATTGCGGAAAAAGTACCATCAATTTTGTCTAAGATGTGCGATTTATCCTGAATTTATATCATGTGTGAGTACACCATACAATAAAAGCAGTCAATTGGAGGGGGTCTTATGCAACAAGAGCAATTCTACCAACTCTTTTGAATTATTTCCTTAAGGATTCGAGTCTCGATGGCTCTCCCCTTCAAATATCTTGATATGAGTGCAATTGTATTATACTAGAGTATAATATAAAATATGCAGACTCTAAAGCATCCTATATTACAATCGTAAAAAGAACCTTCAGGTAGTACACAAAGACCAAATAAGTATGAAATTAATTATAACGGAATATTTATTGATGATTATTTAAAGTTGGAAAGCATACTGCATATGTCATCCAGTTGCCCCTAATTTTTATGACTAAGTGCACACTATATAAAAGTATAATGAGATTAATATTAGATACATTTCCGGAAAAGTACCATAAATTGTGTCTAAAATACGCGATTTATCCTGAACCTAAATGATGTGGGCGTATATGGTATAGAGTGATCAATGGAAACCTTTTATGTATCCAGGATCATGTCACCAAAACTAGTAGTAACGTGACCTTAAGACTACTTTCGTCTATTCGTGGATCATTCATCATCTGATTGGTTCACCCGACATAGTTGTAAACTTTGGTAATTTCACCATTTTTGTCACCACTATAGAAATGCGCATTCACACATCTACCCTGTAATAAGACGTTTCGTCGCCAAACGATTCGATAAAATGCCAAATTGGTCAACCAAGTCAGTATTTCACAGAGCAGACACGTGACTACTAGTCGACAGTTTGGTAACACTTTTTGTAGCTCCTCTCAATAGCAATGCTCAGTCTACTTACATTTCACATCTATGGTGCACACAACTCTGGAACGACGCCATCAAACCAACTAACATTATCTCGCGTCATTCGAAGAATTCTCTGTCCCTTTCTGGGACTCCAAAACCGTTTACGGGACGGGTAGGAATTAGATTTCTAACCAAATTAGACCGTAGTGTGCCGATCAAAGTTATTAATGAGAGATTGCGATTGTTTGAGAAGCGTTCAGAACGTATGGCTTGTCGGAGATACATATTTACTAGTTTCTCTCATGCAAGATTGCTATGGAAACTGCTTATCATGGTAGGTGGGGCATCATGGTCGTTGTGATGAAGGTAATTGAAATACGCTGAATATCTTGAGATACTGAATCAGAATTATTCCACAAATAATTCCCAATAGATTTGACTGTTCTAAATTTTGCGACGGGTTAGATTACTTATTAAAAACATTGCATATGCAAATTGGTTTAGGGAAGAATTAATACCAGCATTACCCTCTTGCTACACTGTAAATAGAAACTTGATTGCCTGAGCTCTTATTAGCCGAGGGTCCGTTTTATCCGATATTGCATTTTTAAAGCTTTAAATAAAGCTTCGAGCACGAGTGTGCGTACTTTGTCCAAAGAAGCGAGAAAGTGTTACGAAACAAAAGACTCTCAAGGGCTTTTATAAAGAGTTGATAAAATAAGTAACTTACGCCATATTTATTGTAAAACTATCTCAATTAATGCATACTGTCAAACAAATCCGAGTATAGATTATTCTCAATCCTTACTTTATAAATCTTTCAGTATCCGTAGTAGTTATATAATTTAATAAGTAGTAGTACAGTAATTTTTTCTGTATTTCGTATAGGCTGTTTTATGTTTCTGCGTCCGCATTATCTGAGGTAGCCTCGATCCACATCACCTTGAATAATCAAAGTTGTACTGTAAAATAAGAACTAAGAGTGATTAATGCATACTTCCCTGCACAATTTCGAACCTGTTTTGATCTTTTTGAATATTTTTCCCCATAAGTGAAGCTTCCAGGGGTTCCCCAAAATTAACAGAAAATATCAATTTATTAAATTTCCAGCGATTTGAAAACATCAATTTGTGTTGAATCCTCCTAGCGTCGCCAGATTTCCGAGTAGGGTAATTTTACTTTTCCTCTCAGCACACATGAGTAAATCCCCATACCCATTGGTTTAAATAATCCTCGAAAAGATTCAATTGATCAAGAAGGTCAAAACTGGTAAGAAGTCATGAAAATCTTGATTGCAGGTTGCAGAAGGTGGTAGAACCATCAGAGCGTTAAATGATTTTCTAAAATATTCTATACCAATCTCTATAATGAAAGGTTGGATTCAAGTTTAAAGTTAACTTTCGCTACCGGTTTCAGTGTCCAGCGGTTTCTTCTCGCTTTCTTTAGATATTTAACCGCAAGAAAAGGGAACATAAAAATCGTGTGGTGATGGGTTACGTCAATCTATAGAAGTAACCCTCCTGTTCTAGTGGAGAGAAACAGAAAGCGTGCAAAATGGGATGGGGTGGCCCAAATTATAAGATGTGAAGCAGGAAGTAACACGCGTTTAGCTAGGACTAATCAGAGCTAGGCGTTATATTCAAATCAGTAAGGAGGTGAAATGATTTATGAATCAAAAACATGAATGTTTATTCCTAATTTAAGAGGGCCGCGGTAGCCCAATTGGTAGTCTTGGATGAGCAACCGGAGGGTTGGCAGTTCGAAACTCGAATCAACCAAAGACCGTCGTGTGCGTAGTGGTTGGTGCACTTAAATCTGTAGTGGACTCAAATGTCCTCACGCTGATGTTGTGTGGAGTTTGGAGAGTGGAGTGCCAGCTCAGGTGTCGTCCTCGTCATCTGACCGTGGCTCAAAATTACAAGATGTTGTCCTCGGATCCTTCCTTCGAGATTAATCCAGGACCCTCTTCGATTCCTATCTGCGTACGAAGAATGTATTTGCTGGGTCACCAAACTGCTTCTAAAGTAAGCTTTAAGCGAAGACTAATTTTCATACTGATTTTAAGAATTTATGCTGCTATGCTACTATTTTACAAGTGCTTTGGTTGTGGCAGTCGTGGAAACGAAAAAAACTTTGATTCATAATTTTTTCTTAATCACATCGATGCATTTATTTAAATAGACTTTTTATTGGAAATTACAAAAACCACGAACAGAATTTGTTATTCCAATAAAAAACTCTTTATTTTCAGAATTTTGCAGTTCACATTTCACCATTTTCCCAACTCTGTTTCCTTCCGAACAGTCTATTTAACTTTTTACCGGATGAGTGGAATCACAAAGCACTCTCGCTTGAAGAGTTCTTCCACCACTCGCCTGAACGAGTTGTCAACGCTTCAATTCGCGAATTAACGCTGATTCGATATATGATTCTGTCAGACTTCCTCTTACGACTTAGCTTCCCATCATCGTCATTGGATGTATCTCAGGGGATCGCTGTGTGTAACTCAGTTACATTTCTGGCAGAGATGAGTTAGGGACTTCAGTGATTTCTCGACTACTTGTGACACTTTTAGATTTTAATCGTTTATTACCAGCCTTGCTGGTTAAGATTCGTTTTCGAGGGGATAGTTTACGAGCTGGCAAGTAGGTTACCTGGTATGTCTGCATTGCGACTGGGGTTAGAACATACCAGGTCAGTTACCGGGGACTTCTAGGACTTATCTTCCCATTATCTTCAATGGATGTAACTCAGGAGATCGCTGTGTGTAACTCAGGAGATCGCTGTGTGTAACTCAGTTACATTTCTGGCATAGATGAGTTAGGGACTTCAGTGATTTCTCGACTTCTTGTGACGTTTTTAGATTTTAATCGTTTATTACTGGCCTTGCAGAGAGCTGGTTAAGATTAGTTTTCGAGGGGATAATTTACGAGCTGGCAAGTAGGTTACCTGGCATGTCTGCATTGCGACTGGGGTTAGAACATACCAGGTCAGTTACTGGGGACTTCTAGGACTTATCTTCCCATTAGCTTCATTGGATGTAACTCAGGAGATCTCTGTGTGTAACTAAGTTACATTTCTGGCAGAGAGTTAGGGACTTCAGTGATTTCTCGACTACTTGTGACGCTTTTAGATTTTAATCGTTTATTACTGGCCTTGCAGAGAGCTGGTTAAGATTCGTTTTCGAGGGGATAGTTTACGAGCTGGCAAGTAGGTTACCTGGTATGTCTGCATTGCGACTGGGGTTAGAACATACCAGGTCAGTTACCGGGGACTTCTAGGACTTATCTTCCCATTAACTTCAATGGATGTAACTTAGGAGATCGCTGTGTGTAACTCAGTTACATTTCTGGCATAGATGAGTTAGGGACTTCAGTGATTTCTCGACTACTTGTGACGCTTTTAGATTTTAATCGTTTATTACTGGCCTTGCAGAGAGCTGGTTAAGATTCGTTTTCGAGGGGATAATTTACGAGCTGGCAAGTAGGTTACCTGGTATGTCTGCATTGCGACTGGGGTTAGAACATACCAGGTCAGTTACCGGGGACTTCTAGGACTTATCTTCTCATTATCTTCATTGGATGTAACTCAGGAGATCGCTGTGTGTAACTAAGTTACATTTCTGGCAGAGAGTTAGGGACTTCAGTGATTTCTCGACTACTTGTGACGCTTTTAGATTTTAATCGTTTATAACTGGCCTTGCAGAGAGCTGGTTAAGATTCGTTTTCGAGGGGATAGTTTACGAGCTGGCAAGTAGGTTACCTGGTATGTCTGCATTGCGACTGGGGTTAGAACATACCAGGTCAGTTACCGGGGACTTCTAGGACTTATCTTCCGATTATCTTCAATGGATGTAACTCAGGAGATCGCTGTGTGTAACTCAGTTACATTTCTGGCATAGATGAGTTAGGGACTTCAGTGATTTCTCGACTACTTGTGACGCTTTTAGATTTTAATCGTTTATTACTGGCCTTGCAGAGAGCTGGTTAAGATTCGTTTTCGAGGGGATAATTTACGAGCTGGCAAGTAGGTTACCTGGTATGTCTGCATTGCGACTGTGGTTAGAACATACCAGGTCAGTTACCGGGGACTTCTAGGACTTATCTTCCCATTATCTTCATTGGATGTAACTCAGGAGATCGCTGTGTGTGTAACTAAGTTACATTTCTGGCAGAGAGTTAGGGACTTCAGTGATTTCTCGACTACTTGTGACGCTTTTAGATTTTAATCGTTTATTACTGGCCTTGCAGAGAGCTGGTTAAGATTCGTTTTCGAGGAGATAGTTTACGAGCTGGCAAGTAGGTTACCTGGTATGTCTGCATTGCGACTGGGGTTAGAACATACCAGGTCAGTTACCGGGGACTTATAGGACTTATCTTCCCATTATCTTCAATGGATGTAACTCAGGAGATCGCTGTGTGTAACTCAGGAGATCGCTGTGTGTAACTCAGTTACATTTCTGGCATAGATGAGTTAGGGACTTCAGTGATTTCTCGACTACTTGTGACGCTTTTAGATTTTAATCGTTTATTACTGGCCTTGCAGAGAGCTGGTTAAGATTCGTTTTCGAGGGGATAATTTACGAGCTGGCAAGTAGGTTACCTGGTATGTCTGCATTGCGACTGGGGTTAGAATATACCAGGTCAGTTACCGGGGACTTCTAGCACTTATCTTCCCATTATCTTCAATGGATGTAACTCAGGAGATCGCTGTGTGTAACTCAGTTACATTTCTGGCATAGATGAGTTAGGGACTTCAGTGATTTCTCGACTACTTGTGACGCTTTTAGATTTTAATCGTTTATTACTGGCCTTGCAGAGAGCTGGTTAAGATTCGTTTTCGAGGGGATAGTTTACGAGCTGGCAAGTAGGTTACCTGGTATGTCTGCATTGCGACTGGGGTTAGAACATACCAGGTCAGTTACCGGGGACTTCTAGGACTTATCTTCCCATTATCTTCATTGGATGTAACTCAGGAGATCGCTGTGTGTAACTAAGTTACATTTCTGGCAGAGAGTTAGGGACTTCAGTGATTTCTCGACTACTTGTGACGCTTTTAGATTTTAATCGTTTATAACTGGCCTTGCAGAGAGCTGGTTAAGATTCGTTTTCGAGGGGATAGTTTACGAGCTGGCAAGTAGGTTACCTGGTATGTCTGCATTGCGACTGGGGTTAGAACATACCAGGTCAGTTACCGGGACTTCTAGGACTTATCTTCCCATTATCTCCATTGGATGTAACTCAGGAGATCGCTGTGTGTAAGTTACATTTTCTCATGTTTGATTATTTCTGGCAGAGATGTGTTGGTTGACTTCAGAGATTTCTTGAATACTTGCGACACTTTTAACACTCCCTTTGAATTAGTTCCTGTGTCTAGGCGAATGGATAGGAGCTATTTTTCTTGTCTTATACCATTTCTCACAACTCAAAGACAGTTACCCAGCACATGCATGAGTTCTTTTTCTTCAGGAACCGATCTAATTCCAATAATGCTAAAGGAGCATTTTGTTTGCAGATACTTTTGAGTATTTTCCAAACTTGTCTGCTTTTCCTTATCATGGGTCTTAAAAACTTCAATTTACATAGATTAAGCTAACTTCAGCACTCATTCAAATAAAATTAGGAACACTTCGGATGTGTGCTTAGACCTTCCTTTGAATACATCCCTGTTAGACACAGAATTTGCTGCCAGATTCCAATTTCGGCCTTAAAAGAACTTGCAATGGAACAAGGCTATGTACAAAAATTCTATGGTGTACATTTAAAGTTTTTCAACAAAAATATGACTTTTTGTGAGACACAGACTTTATATTTTGGAAAGTTCTCATAACTTTCCAAAATATAAAGTCTGTGTCTCCCAAAATGATAATGCTGTGGGCGCTCGGACGGTAGCAGAATTACTATAGCGAGCGGCCACATAACAACAAAACTCTTTCCCGTTGCTAAGCAACTGCGCTGACTTTTTTAAAGAATTTCTTTCTTTCTTATGGTACATTTGAAGTTTATGCTACTTAAGAAGTGCTGATTTTCCTTCTATTGTTTCAGAATTTTAAAGAATTTATTGACAGCAAGTTGAATAATTCTTCTTTGGAATTTTTGTTATGTGCGTTCTTATTAAAAGGTAAATAAATTTATTAAAAAAATATAAAATCGTATTTTTCTAAATCAATTTATTTATCTTTTTAATAGAACGCACATAACAAAAATTCCAAAGAAGAATTTATTGGCAGCAAGTTGAATAATTCTTCTTTGGAATTTTTGTTATGTGCGTTCTTATTAAAAGGTAAATAAATTTATTTAAAAAAATATAAAATCGTATTTTTCTAAATCAATTTATTTATCTTTTTAATAGAACGCACATAACAAAAATTCCAAAGAATTCTTCAGCTTTCTGCCGATAAATTCTTAAAAAAATCAGCTCAGTTGCTTAGCAACGGGAAAGAGTTTTGTTATGTGGCCTCTCGCTAATAATTCTGTTACTAGTCCGCCCGCCCACATCGTTGTGAGAACTTCTAAAATATAAAGTCTGTCTCATAACATGATTATTTTGAGGAGAACGCAATTTTTTCATCAAATTTCACAATCAAAGCAGTCTTGCAAAAGAGCACCATCGACAAAAAGAGAAAATTGCAGAGGTTTGAGCTCCAGTTAACTCTCCTCCTCAGCACGGCCATGATTCCTGGAGACGTTTATTACGATTGAGCTGTACTTCTATTTTTACCGTTGCTGAAAATGTTAACTAATCTGAAATCTTGAAGTTACTACAAAATAGACTCATCTTATATATATTGGGCATTTGTTATTTCTGGAAGTATCAAATGGGGATGTATCCGGTTTTCGAGTATAGAGAAGAAGTATTTGACCAGATTCCAACCATTTTCATGTATTTTTTAAAGATGCAATTAAAATTACGATTTAAAATTTTACCACATAAAGCTGTTTTTCTATTTTACTTTCCCATTAAAATAATCGAATAATATTATAATTATGGAAGTAGTTTTTCGTAAGATATTTAAAGCAAAATAAAGCTTAAGAAGAAGCACAAAAGTGTTCGTCCACTTTCCGTGATAAGTACAAATGTTGAACTAAAACGTATAAATCAATGTCTGCCCAAAAGTACTTGGTTTAACAACATATAGTCATAAAATCCATGTTATAAAAATAAATAAAACATAAAACTTTTTTTAAAATAAAACTGGTAGTGCTAAAAGTATGTTGTAATTATTCACTTAAAAATTGATATAGGTTCCCCTACAAGACGATTGAATTCATTAAAATTTGCATCTGTTTTCCATGTTTCAAATAAAATTCTCAGCTTGTATTGAAAGTCTTTTCATTAGGCAAGTAACACCATTCTCATTCTGAATTACGTGATTTCCTTCAGATACTCAATCGCTGAATCGAAAAAAAACGCTATAAGGATTCTATTTGAAACTGTATCTTAGTTTGAGTAAAGAGTATTTTAAAAATGTAACTTTGCCGATTTTGGTAGAATATTAGTTTTATAGATATTTCTGAACTTTGACTTTGGAAAAATTACAAATTCTTTGTCGTAGTGATAGAAGGTCGAGGTTTCCTTCTTTACTAGTTGAAGGTGCTCTTAAGCAACGAGTACCAGTTAAAAGTTTGTTGAAAATAGCGTTTTTCTTACAAAAAAAAAAACGCTGCCAAATGCACATGGTTTTTGAAAAATTATATTGGCTGTCTTTGCTCTGTCTATACTGAAGACGTTTAATTAAAAAAAAAACTGTTCGTTATTTTACATCTCACTAAATTCAATTTTCAAGATAAAATACATTTACTTTAACACAATTAGTCATGAATATTTTATCCCATTAATTTACCATATTTCTCTTTATGATAAGGGAATTAGGAAGTATTGCAGCCCTGGTGCAAAGGTGTCCTATGTCAAACAACTATTGACGAAAATTGTGAGTGATGTAGATTCGTCATTTTTACGATTTGAGTTACGGCAATTTAACAGGAAACGAACATAGGAAGGGACTATCATAATTGCTCCAAAACTCAAAATGGATTTATGTACGAATAATAGTCACCTTAGTAACACCTTTTGTAGTTTTGTCTTACAACAGGGATGCGATTGAATGTGAAATAGATGACTTAGATGTATGCAATTTGCGTCTAAAGTTAATTGTAGAAACTATAAGTGTCGAAACTGTGTTAAAACCTATTTCACCACACACTTCTATGGTATTTACATTTTTCTAAGAAAGAGAAAATAGATTACTCTGATCAGTTTTCAATCTGCAGTTAACAAATTCAACCCGAATAACACCGGGTAATTCTGCTAGCATTTCGATATAAAAGATGGTATACTTAAATATTTACTGGTATCACGATTTTAAATTTTTCTGAATATAACTTTCAAAAACTATTAAGTCAACATTTTCAATACAACATAATACAGAAGCGTATTAGATGGATTTATAGAGCTGTATCGTTTTCATTTTAGGTACTTTTTTATGTTTATGGAATTTTAAACAAAATGTCGTAATTCCAGACTTATCGAGATGGACCCCTCTGGGATCTAGTTAAGATGAGATACTCATCTCCTCTCCCTAAGTAAAAAAATCTGTAAGACCTTTAAAATAAGGTCGTAAAAAAGTTCTTCAGAGATGTCCATCGCTGTGGCAGATAGCCAGCGCAGTGGAGCGAAGTTAGGAGGCTATAAACAAATGAAAGTAGCAGAGGAGAAAGAAAAATAAAGAAAATTCGATTCAATTTTTTTCGTATTCTTCTTCCTTTATCTTCCATGATTAATGTGGCGTTTCGAAATATGAATCTTCGGAATAGGGCATTTCGGTTCTGGAGTGGTGACCTGGATTCTTCTGGAAAAAGCGGAGGCCGATACAAGCACGGCCAAGTGTTGTGGGAATTACGCTAAGCTGCCTTAAGAAAACGCTGGAGTGCTTTGTGTAAGGAAATTGATCAGTTAATTTTGTTGGCTTGTTCTGAAAAGTGAGCGTATTTCGTTTGTTTCAAAGCAAAGCTTTTTCGCAACTTGAGCATGTGTGATGTATGAGAGGCATTTTCTGTCAAGATAAATGTTGGTGGCGGTAGTGTTTCTGCTGTAGAACGCGTTTCCAATGAGAGAAATTTGCAGTGTAGACAAACAAACAGTCTGCAAATATTCTGCTGTCTAAATGCTCTCGAATGATACATATTAGGGTTGCCTTAAAATGTATTTTATCTCCGTTTTGGTGTTGGTTGATATTTAATCTAATTGGCGTTGACCATTCGACTATCATATATCAATTCAGAATTTATGCTTTGGAATTTTTATTTGCGAAGTGCTGAAATCGTGTTCGAAAAACAAGCCAACTGAAGTCATGTTCGGAATATGTACAGGAAACACTACCACAACCTACATTTAGCTTGGCAGAACTCATACACATTACGAACGTGACGTCATTTGGCTTATTTTTCGAACACGATTCAGCACTGAGCCCCTAAAAATTCCAAAGAATTTAAATACGACAGTTTATTGGTTAACCCCTATTAGATTAAACGCGAAATATCATCAAAATGGCGATAAACTACATTGTTGAGTTAACGATATGTATCATGCGAGAGCACTTGGACAACAGAATATCGATATGAGACGTTTGAGTGGATACAGAAGCTTTTAACTTGAATTTAATGGCTTGATGAACACAATTTTAGACACGAATAAATGTCTACGTTTTGTTTATCTGGATGGAATTTGAGATTGTACAAATCTTTTAAACATTATTAATAAATTAATTAACAATTGAATTACATCGCATTCATAAATTAATTAACAAAGTAATTTAATGAATTCATAAATTATTTAATGAAAGTAACAATTATTTAATGAAAGTAACAAAGTCACTCTTTATTGCTATGAGATGCATTTACTTAACTGAATATTGCACATAGAAATAGTAAAAATTCTAAAATGAAGAACATTTTATGGTTTATTTGACAGAAGAAAAAGTGCAATAGAATCATAAATATATAATCAAATCTACATAAAATAATAAACATCTTTTGAAGTTTTATAATTAATTACAAGATGTGTCTATAAAGTTCTACGATACTATTATAAACAATACAAATCTGTAGTAAAATATAATCATGGTAGAATATCGTCTGCTATCAAAAAGCTGATGACGTTTTTGAGCCTGAAACCCTGTTTTCTTTCAGATGTTTATAGCCATATTGAAAAATCTAAAAAAGTTTTTCATGCATTAATATAATGGAATAAGGAAAACTAAAATTGCAATAGCATCATTTTAAAATAAAAAGTTTAAATTTTAGTAGCAGTACCTTTAGATACTTGTGCAAAAGGCCCCTTTAAAAAATGCTTATTCTAAATTTGTATTTTACTATTAACATAAACTGGAAATGTTGACGATTATTTAATAAATAATTAGGAATAAAAATTTCGTCAGGTCTTAAAAACAAAGCAAGAAATATTCTAACTGTTATAATTAAAACCTAAAATTGAAGCAGAGAGTGTAATGATTAACGGCCTACTCTACATAATCTTGAACATTTTGACGTGTATAAGTGTATATTTTGACGTGACGTTTACATAAACTGAAGTATTTTACTACAACACAAACTAGAAACGTTGAGGATTTTCTAATAAATAATTAACGATCGAATTTTTGTCCGATATTAACCCAACGATCATCTTGTTTTAAATCAATCCTTGAAAATATTCGAACACCTATAATTTAAAACCGAAACTTATAAACAGGATGGATGTGATAATCGAGCTCCTTGACATAAGCTTGAAGAACATTTTTGAAGTGTATTTTTCTATGCATCTTATCTCGCCAAGAATGCTTTTAATTTAATTAATTCCGAACGCGTTTATCACACAATTAAAGAGATGTCAGAGAGAACCCGTTAATCTTCAGAACACTTATTTATTTTTCTTCAGGAACCTCTTTTCTTTGGATATTCCACAGATGCCGAAGACAAGAATCTTCAGATAATCAAAGCATCGTCAGTGTTAGGTCCATTAGTAATTCAGATGAAGGTACTTCATTAATCACTGCTCTGCTCGTTTTTAAGGAAATTTGTTTTCTTTAAAAGTAAAGTTATCGCGTAACTAGTCTTATTAATGCGAGGTATTGCTTCCGCTTCGGCAGTAAAGTATCAATCTAATTTAATGATGTTTTTATTGATATCGTTCATCAAGAGCTTTCCCACCTTAAAGTAAAAGGTTTGAAATTTTTTGAATTAGGTCGAAGCTCAGTTGAGGTGAATGCGTCGGCAACGATCATTTTTGAGTTTATTATAGTTTTAGGTTTTATAACTCGCCGTAATTAAAGATATAAATTTTAGTAATCAATAAAGTCTGGGAAAAAACTGTATAAAAATCAGGTAAATAACTTAAGAAATTCAGATCCTGATCCATTGAAATTGATTTTAAAATAAAAATTAAAAACAAATATTCGACAATTTCTTGTTATTTACTTTTTAGAGATTTTTCAAACCATTGCAATTATGAAGTTTTCTCTTCCCAATCTGTAAAAGCTGCTTTACTGCGACGGGAAAGTTTTGGTGGAAAAACGAATAAGACTAGGCCACTAGACAAGAAATTGACTACAAAATTTTAATTACGATATCGTTGCTATAAGTCTTTTTGTGGCCATATTTCTGTCGTAAGTTACAAGTTTTGCCAAGAATCTTGCAGTCAAAGTACACTCTTGAAAATCCAAACTTCTCTACCACCAAAATGCTGTGACCCATCTCACGAGCTCCAACTATTAAACAACGTTGAAAATCGCTTAAATCCTGATAACTTACCATTCTCAAGGCGAAAACTGCTCTAGATGAATACATAGATGTCTATCGCTTTATACATATATGCAGTGGCAGAAGCAACAAATGACGTGCATAGGTGCCTTGCTTTGTATTTTGCATAGGCTCATCCGATCAATTTTTCTGTCACTTCAGTGTATGTACTGTGTGAATTAAAAGAAAGAAATTTCATTTAGCAATATTATTTTTACTTTGTGCCTTCAACTTCAGTTACGCAAATGACAAACTCTTATTCTGATTAAATATTAAAAGAATATATATTATCATGTAGAAATAATTAAAATTCGAAGAAAGAAGATTGAAAGTTTCGTTAGGAAAAGAGAAACAAATAAGAAACAGCAAAGTATAACAGAAGAAAAAGTGGAATGGAATGATAAATAAATAATGATTAACGTTAAATAAAATAATAACTGTCGTTTGAAGTTTTATGATTTGTTACAAGACGCTTCTTTAGAACTCTACGATGTCATTATCAAGAATACAAACTATAATGAAAAAAATAGCCACTGAAAAATATCGTCTATCATCAAAGTATCATTGCATTTTAGAACCTGGAAAGCTAATTTTCTTTCATTTTTTTCGTTAGCACAGTTCAGCATGTGACAAAATTTTGCGTTGATAACTTCTAATAAATTAGACAAATAAAAGTTAATAAGTTAATTCGTTGCTGTCCAGTATTGTACATTTAATCTTATCAGTCAATTCTCCCGTTTGCTTGGTGCTGCGAAACTTCTTAAAGCTACTGATGTAATATTTACTACACTGTTATTTATTTATTAAAACCAACCTTAACATTCTTAAAAGACTATTTTCAAATAATCTACCATTACATGCTAAGGACATCCAAACTTCCAGATAGAGGCATCCCATCACGATCAAAACCAGAAAAATATCTGAAGATTTGTTTACATTATTTACGCGCAAGCATCCTATTTTCATTGGAACGGTGCACTTTTTTCTTCAGTTGTGAAGGAATTTCCGTTCTGAATGCACATGGCCAGTTCGCGTAGAATTTGTTTATTTCCTCCAAAATGCAGCATGTGAGTCGTCTTTTTAGATTTCACTTTCAAGTTTTGTCGTTTCAAAAAAGCAATTTATATACAGCGCATAAAGGCGATATTTATATGCAACATGGAGTTTCAGTTTTGAACGAGTATTCTCTACCTCTTTCCTATGCGTACGCAACCATAAAATGGAGGTTTCTCTCCCATATCTGTGTTACCCATAACTTTTGCTTTCGTTTTACGTTTCTGACTAAATTTCTCCCGGTCTTGTTTTAAAATGAGTATTGTCATGTTTTTATTTGTGGAGAGTTTGTTTTCTTTCTGTGCATCTTTTAGTTAGGAATTTGCGCTGAGCGGAACAAGTTTTATGTTTCGTTTCTTCGCGAACATGTTTCGGCGTTTTCTTCCTGGACGTGAATTATTTGACAGAAAACGGAAATAAATTCCAATTCAAATCGCGGAGGCGTTTTTAATACTTTTTTTGTTTTGCTTTAAAAAGGCAATTGCCTTAAAACTGTTTTGCGGTATTGAACACAATGTTTGCTATATAAAAGAATTTATGCTATGCATTTTTTGACATTGGTGCTTTCATGAATAGTTTTGCATATATTTTACTCTAACATAGCTAATACCTGTAGCATAGCATCTACGAGATCAAAGGAGTTGTAACCGCCTGAGGTTTAGTAGTTTAAGCAAAGTATGTAAAATTAAATAGACATTATAAAGAATCTGATTTCTTTTTTATTTCTTTTTTTCCCCAAAAGAGCAATTATGTATTCTTTTCCGTAAATAATTTTATTTTAGTATATGTAATACCAATGGTCAGCTAAGAGGATATAACAGGAGTCGCGAAGATTTTACTTTCGCTACCCAAATGCTCTCGCATGATACCATATCAGGGTAACTTAAAATGTAGTTTTTCGCAGTTTTGAGTTTAATTTAATTGGCGTTGACCAATCAAATGTCATATGTCAATTCGGAATGAATTCTTTGAAATAGTTGGCGAATTGATGAAATCGAATCGAAAAATCAGCCAAGTGATGTCCCGTTCGGAATAAGTACAGGGACCATGTTCAACCGCATAAACACTACCACCGCCTATATTTAGCTTGTAAGAAAAAGCCTCTTATATTGTAATTTCATACACTTCAATGCAGATTATTTTTTGAAAAAATGATCTGCATTAAAGCATGAAATAGTTGTTCTACTTTTTTAAAAAACTAATAACTGTATGCAGAAATAGAGTAAAAAATAGGATGCACACAATATTTTATGTTTCTATATAGATGATTTGCAGGATATTTCACTTTTAATTTATATAGTTTTGTTGAGAAAGACTTATAATCACACGAAAAGTCCTCTTCGTCAAAAGTATTCATAGACTGATAAAATATTACGACACGTAGACTGTTTTTGTCATTTCAGCGCTTCGAAGGATTTATTTTCCCCAATAAAAATATTGAATATTTGCCAAAATGAAGGACACGTTTTGCAACGGTGCAGTTTTGAGAATGAAAGTTTATTAAAAGTCCAAATGACCTTTTCCTGACTGGAAAGTGCAATGATCTGATCACTTTATATGGAACATTTAGGTATTGTTATTTAAGTCAATGCTAACATAATTAATGTAAGTTTAAATAAACATTGGGAAGAATATTTCCATCGCATGTACCTTGCATAGATAAGAATTTAAATAACACACCGAAGTAGTTAAAATATGTTTACTTGCTGAAATCATGAGAATAATTATCACTGAAAACATAAAAAATATTAAGAGTTTTCAAAGAAAGAACTTAAATATGTAAAATTGATGTATTATCTAAAGCTTATTTTCCTTTCTGGATTGATACCAGACCATCTCCAATACTCCTTTGAGTTGCTCCCATATGACGTAAATTCAACTAATTAGCCGTCTAAAACTGATTAGCATTTGCAATTAAGGATAATCCTTTGACTTATTAAGGATAATCTTTTGACTAATTAAGGATAATCCTTTGACTAATTAAAGATAATCCTACACACTTTCCAGGTTACAACCTCCTCTCATCTCTGCTTAATTTATATCGTAAACAAAGTTGCCCAAGGATATTGTTTTTGTTATTTACACATATATAGATCAATCTAAGAAGTTTTTGTACGCAATGTAGGAAATCAATATATCCTCTTTAGACAATCGGTTTCGACTTTCGACTACTGAAACTTACATCTTTCGAATGTGGAACTCTTGACATGGCGACGTACAATTGACCATGAGGAAATGCTAAAGTCTGCAAAATATGACTACTACTTATTGCCTCATTAGATAATTACTGCATTCGCTACTCCAAATGCGTAATGAAATGATTGAATTAAATAGACCTTTCGAAATTTCGGAAATATTTCAGAATATTCTACAAAGATTTATTATGAAATTTTCAGAACATTCTAGAAATTTAGTATGCGTAATTGAATCTTTTGGAACTTTTTGGAGAATACTCTAGACTCTTCTAGTATTTTCTGGAATATTCTAGGAAGTTAGTACTTTCTGATATTTTCAGAAGCATTATAATGTTTCAAGAATTTGGCAGTAGTTGTACTTAATTAATTTTTTAATAAATTAGTAGTTAAAAAATTCAATTGCATTGGTCAAATTTGCATTAAAGGATTTTTCCATCGCACTAATTTTATTATGATTAATTAAATCGCTTAAGTGAAAAAGGAAGACATAAATGTGATCTTGCAAAAGTAATGTTATACTATACGAGTACTAGTTGAACCCATTAAGTAATTCGCAGGGAAAACATTTAAAATTTAAAATATTAGTTTTTTAAAGAAAGCTTTAAATATGAAGAATTAGTGAATTATCTAAAGCAGATTAAGATTTGTAATCATATAAACTTGAAATTTGACTAACTAATTAATAATAATCATACACATTTCAGATTACAAACACAAATTTGCTTGATTTATGTACTTAAAGTTATCCGGAGATACTATTTTTGTTATGTATAGATCAATTAAAGAATTCCTTTGTACATTGTATCGAAAGACAATACTTTCTGCAGACAGTTGTTCTTGACTATCAAAGCGATTATATTTTACGAGTGTTTAACTCTTGACAAAATGATGAACCATGGGTAAATAATGGATTTGACAAAAAAGTTAATTTCTACTTATTGCCTCGTTGTATAATTACTGCGTTCACTGTAGTAAATGCACTTATATACCCCTCTGATATATACAAAATGTTCTACAAAGTTTTATCATGGAATTTACTGAATATATTCTAGAACTTTATTGTGTGTAGTTGAATCTTTCGGGCTTTTAAAAAATTCTAAGCTTTCTTACTATTTTCTGGAATGTTCAGGAATATTCTAGGAATTTCTGGAATTTTCCGAAGATGTTTAGAATTTTCTAGGAATAAGGCATGGTTACACTTTATTAATTGACTGATTTTTAAATTAATTAATTGGTTAAAAAATTCAATTGCACTCACCAAATTTTCTCGAAAAGACCTTTATAGTTTTCTTACGCAATTATAAAATTCAACCGTTTAATTGAAAAAGGGAGACAAAAATATGACTTTACACAAATAATATAATAATTAAAGTAAAATATAATTTCCTTTTAAGTTATGTGCTTATTTTTTACTAATAAAGTATTCCATGAGTCAAGCCATTTGATTCCCAAGGATTTTTCGTTTAATTTAAAACTTACAAATCAGTTTATATAAATGGTTATCTAAATTTAGTAAAACGACACGAATTGTGGTCACAAATTATACTTGTGTATATCGAACAACCCTACTTTAAATACTTAAAATATTTTATGTACACTTGAACGATTTAATAGACGAAAGACAGCTTAGCAAAAACACTACGCAAGAAATATTCCACATTAAGAAATAAAAATTTGAAAAACAATGTTTAATTATGATTGCTCAATTGTTATTTCAAGATGAAAAAATTAATTTAATTTCGTTACTTCTTGAAATATGTTAGAACAATAATTTATTTTCAGCAAAAATACCTAACTTTAAGCAACGTTTTACTTTTTTTTGTTTAATTTGCAGATTTCCCTACTTTCAATACATTGATAAATATTGAATAGAAATGTTTATCTGACTTTGAATTTAGTATACTTCAATGTCTAATAATTTAGTCCTAGCCAGAATAAGTCCTAACTGCATTAGATACATGTCTATTCCAGTCTAAAAACTTCTTTAAAATAACGTCTACATTGCAGCCACTAAATTGTGGAAACTTCCAGCGTTTGCAACTAAATTGTAGTTTAGCACCGGATATGGTATAAAAAAGAGAGTAGTTTACCGGAGCAGTGGGAATAGTGTCCGGTTACTATGGTGACTGGTTGCATTTTTTTACCACCGTAATGCCGAGAGTACCCGAGTAATTTAATTAAGGTAGCAATCTTTTTAAAGCGAAAACTCCTAACTCAGCTTGGCTCAGTTGACTTTGATGATCGCCATATTTTTATGCCATTATCCCAAGTTCTTTGCCGGCAGAGAGTCCATTTAAGACTTTGCCTCGGTTTTTATCATGTATTTTATATTTTATTATGAAAATAAAGAATTGGAATATGAATTAATTTTGTTTTTGCATGTCTTGTCGTGTAAATTATATATATATATATATATATATATATATATATATATATGTATGTATGTATATGTATACATATATCACATGTCCTGAATTAAGCGCAGTCTTTATTTTTATAACGTGATGATTAAAGAGCACAATACTGGTTGTAAAGGACAAATAGAATGGGTAAGTCATGTTTCTTGCACATATAGTTAAATTGTTTGCGCATAGATCGCATTGGGGGCATAAGAATTCAACGAAAATTAGAACATATCGCAGTTCCGGAAGAACATTGACGAAATTTGAATTCACCGATTTGTTCAGAAAACGAAAACTAAGAATATTTATGATTAATCTATATAAATAAGAATGGAGTATTTGCACATTGAATATTTTCGACCATTTCAAGTTTTCTATCCGTTTTGGGCCCTTCTGATGCAATACCTGTCTCTTGCGCGTTTGGTGTCTGTCTGTCCATCTGTCTGTATGTGCCCGTGCTACATCGAAACGGTTGAATATACATACACTCATGTCCAAATTTATCTTTACATATCCAAAATAATGATATTCCGTGAAATATCCAATCGATATAATCCATTTTTGCAGGGAATGTGTGAAAGACAAGACTAATTAACACTATCCAATCAAAAGTGATCAAACGGTTTCTGTTATACAAATCAAAGGGTTACATCATCCGACGGTGAATCAAGCGCTTTGCGCAAAGTGAATATCTGAGTGAATTTCTGCAATACAGCTTTTGATTTCAGTGCGTAAGGACTCAAAACGGTTTGATATGGCTCCGAAGCATAATTTGGAAGAATCTGTGAAGTGGCGAATTATCGGCCGTTTAGAAGCAGGGCAGACAATCATGGAAGCAGCGAGATGTGTGAATATTTCAAGACAGACAGTCTCTCCGCCATAGAAACAATTTTAGAACTCTGGAACTGTTATAAGGAGGCCTGGACAAGGTCGTAAACGAATAACAACTGCTTCTCAAGATCGATATCTGGCAATAACTGCCCGTCGCAACAGGAAGTCTACTGCTCGGCAGTTAAGTTCAGAGGTTGCAGCCGCCACTGGAACTGTTGTATCACACAAACTGTATACAGAAGGCTTAATGAAAAAGGCCTTTATGGCAGAAAGCCAAGGGTATGTGTTTCACTGTCTTCACAACAAAAGAGGGATCGCTTTAATTGGTGCAAAGAACATCAGAACTGGAGTGAACACCAATGGACCCATGTTCTCTTTACT
Source organism: Meta bourneti (assembly GCA_933210815.1). Taxonomy (NCBI): domain Eukaryota; kingdom Metazoa; phylum Arthropoda; class Arachnida; order Araneae; family Tetragnathidae; genus Meta; species Meta bourneti. The sequence continues at coordinate 44,075,911 of OW119931.1, forward strand.
GATGAGTCGAGGTTTAGTTTAACATCTGATTCTAAACATGTTTACATCTGGAGGGAGTATGGAACATGAAATCTTCCTTCGAACATTATGGAACGTGACCGTTTCCGTAGTGCAAGTGTGATGGTATGGGGAGGAATAATGATCGATGGACGTACCACCCTACACGTTTTCAACAGTGGATCTGTGACCGGCCAAAGATATCGGGATGAGGTCTTAGAACATTATGTAAGACTTTTCAGAGGTGCATATGGATCTGACTTTTTATTTATGGACGATAATGCTCGTCCACATCGAGCAAACCTCGTTGACGAATTCCTTGAAAGTGAAGCCATTGAGCGAATACCGTGGCCAGTAAAATCTCCTGATCTGAACCCGATTGAGAACTTTTGGGACAACCTTGGAAAAGCAATTGCACGGAGACATCCTCCTCCTAGAGATATAAATGCCCTGAAGGCCGCATTTCTGGAGGAGTGGAACTTAATTCCCCAAACTGTGGTTGACAACATTATTGGCAGCATTAAAACACGTTGTGATATGTGTGTACACGTCAGGGGAGATCACATTCCATATTAAATTCATAAGCCTTAATTTTTTCCTGGGTTTTTCTTTTTTTTCTGAACTCTCCTAGTCACATATTATTGCCATTTTTATTGTTTCATGCTACAGTTTTATATCATATGCAGTGCTTATAAATTTTTTCCTTTGTATTTATGTGTTATGATATTATGTATCATTTCACACAAATTCATAAAATTATAGTTCGCAGTTTCTGAGAAATCCGTGGTTTTATGTAAAGATAATTTTGGACATGAGTGTATTTTCATGAATCTTTGCATACTGTGAGTACTTACATTCATTTAGTGACGGAACTTCGTTGCGTTAGTCTGTCCATCTTCCCATTCTATGTCGGATTTTGTTTCTGTGTTTGCAAAGGTATCACATAAATTTTTTTAAACATATTTTAATACAATGTTTAATATTTGATGCAACATATTTTAGTTCAGTGAATTCATTCTTTAAAATGTCTCTGCTTACATATTTAGGCAAGTTCCATATTAAAACATCTGAATAACTATAATTAAATCAACCATAATTTGGTAGTTTTGGAGTAGCTGGAAGGTATATTGAGCATTGTAATTACTTGTATTATTTTTTACCAGTGCTGCTGAAAAATCAATTATATTTCCAAAACTATTTTTACGGAATTTAAATTCTAATACTTTTTTTAATTTGAGCCTTATTTTTTCTTTATGAAATATAGAAAAGCTCTGAATATTTGCTTCAGACGATAGAGAATAAAACATTACAAAAAATATACATCACAAAACCTTTTAAAATAGGACTGGTAGCTAATATGACAACCTTGGTATTTTTTTAATCGTTTGCTTTTTTAAATTTGTGTCCGTTTTATTCCAAGTATCTATTTTATAGTGAAAAAACAGATACATTCATTACCTTTCGTTTGAAGCTTTTTTAAAACCTGTTTTAAGATGTATTTCTGGATTTTCAATTTGATGGTTTTAGTTCAATAACTGAAATTAAGGTAAGTAGTTTAATCAGTTTTAAAACATTTTTAATCATTGTGTGATAATTTTGGGAAACGCTTTTGTTTTAAATGACATACTAGACATTTATATGGCATTCTCTGAACTGTTCTATGCATTCTGGGTAACATTAGAACACTCTAGAGACTTTTATTTCTTACTAAAATTTGAAATTCCACAAAAATGTTACATGTGAAATTTATTTGCATTTGAAATTGTGTATTTAAAAATTGTGTTCCTTTATTAGAGGATGGTTGTTTTTACATGTGATGAATAGGAATTACAATTTATTAACGAAAGCGGAAGTTATAGTTAACCAATTCAACTCGAGTAACGACAGGTTATTCTGCTAGTATCAAATATAATATGTGAAAAACTTTGATGATAATGAAATTAGGGTTAATAATACATTTTCATGTTACTTTTATGACACTACTCAGGCAGATGTATTTTGAATATTTACCTCCAATTTTGGAAATTGCGTCGTTGATCAAAAATTTGGAATGAAATATATTCGACAAACTATACAATACATTGTTTTCATTCATTTATAACATTACTTTTACGACATATATATGTGGACCTTTATATTCATTCGGTGATTTACATCATAAACTGACAGAGTGTAGATCAACAATGACACAATTTACACTTAAGTAGTTGTTACTGTCGAATTCATTCAGTCCACAATTTCTTATACAATCGTTCCAATCAGAACTTGCGTTGTTGTAGCACTGCAAAGCTAACTTCACACATTAAAATCTGTCACAACTCACACTATGTCGTTTTATTCTAAAGGATATCACATATCTACGCTACACATTTACAAAAATAATTGTGAGTGAGCTGTGTGAAATTATTCTCAAGCTATAGAGAGAAGTAATTCGGCTTTTTAAAAAGAATGCGGCATTTAATAATAAATGACTTCACATTTAATAAAAATCTACATGAGAGATTTTCAGAGTTAACGACAAACCAGTCGATCTGCGAAGATTTTACTTGTGTTCTCCAAATCCTCTCGCTTGATACATACCAGGGTTACTTTCAAATGTTGTTTATCGCCGTTTTGCTAACGTTTGGCGTTTAATATACGTGATGTTAGCCAATCCATTATCATAAAAATTTTTGGAATTCCTTCTTTGGAACTTTTGTGTCGAAGTGCTCAAATCGTATTTGAAAAACAAGCCAAGTGACGTCACGTTCAGAATGCATATTGGAAATGCGTATTGCAGCACAAAAAAACCCCACTACCACCAACTATATTTATTTTGACATAAAATGCCTGCAATATATATTTCACTATCACACGTTGCGTAAAAATTTGCGTTATTTGTTTACTTTCGAATAGCATCAACGGATATAAACAATATAAAATCAACCCCACGCGATTCAGTCTCCTATTTCGTTAGTAAGTTTCAATTCCTTAATTTGAGCTATGGAGTTGCATGATATTACTAAAACCACACAGAACTCTGTACTCTAATGAAGTTCTTCAACAGTCTGATTACAGAAAACAATGAAAAATCTGGAAGATAGAAATGAAATTATCATAGAAAAGAAAATGCGAGCGAGCGCTTAAATAGGTTTAGCGTCAAAAAATGCCGATTCGCCTTTGTGCTGTGAAATGGTATGAAATTGCAGTGGACTCTCAGAAGCTAATTGTGGTAGCATGGCATTTTACGAAACCTTCTTTACAAAATTACTATCATTGGTGCTTAAATACTACCAAGAACAGATTTTGCCACCACAAAATTCTTTAAGTGATGGAATTTCTCAGCTCCAACATTGGTTGTTTGTGAGAGCTGAGAAATCGCAAGTTCTCGAAACAACAGCTTTTTTTCTTTAGTAACTTCTTTTTTTAGCCGTATTTTATAATAATATTTAAAAATATTTTATACTTAAACTTTTATTGAATATGTATAGTGTGTTGTTCCCTTAAATTATATATAATTTGTATTATTATTATTTTGTTCTGTAAATTTAACAACTTTTGTAAACCTTTTTACTTCATATTTTCTGCGCGTCCATGCTTTGCCCTTAATTTGTTTTATGTTCTTTTTACTGTTTTTTCTTTGTTAAATGTTTTATATGTACAGTAGATTGATTCGGTCCTTCCTAATCCCAGAGACACCTTCTTAAGGCGAACCATATAGCTAAAAGCAGCACAGGAGGAACAGTGTCCGCCCACGACGTGCAATCAATTCAATTGTGGTAATCGACACTCGAATCGAAAAGTACTGTTAATCGAAAAGTACTGTTAATGCTGTAATATATATTTGGATACTTTTATTTAATTTGGAGTTTGAAATTTGAATATGGATGCAAAATTTATTATAAAAGCATTTAAATAAGATATTAAATGTGAATGAGCTGATTTAAGTAAATTTATCACTCCAAGTGGTTTAGACGAGATATCTCGTCCATCAAGATCTGACCAATTTAGTTCATGACGAGTTAGCTCTCGTCATCAAGATATTGCAATTTTTTGATAATGATGAGGTCAAGATCTGGTCAGTTTTCTTCTAATGACGAGATATCTGGTCAATTTTTGGTAATGACAAGGTACCTCTTTGAGACAACCACCAGGAGAATTAAGAAAGTTTAGCGCAGATTATAATATAGAATTTGATTTGTATATAAACATTGCATTCCTACTGTAGAAAAGAAATCGCAACCCTTCCAATATTTATAAGCACAACTACGGCATTACAGCTAGTCTTCTGAAAGAAAGAACTTTATGACCACGAAAACTTGATATTGACTGTATTAGCTCCAAGACCATAATGCTACAGATTTTATGGCTTCTTTAGCACTGAGGATATGAAAACGAGGATAAAAGAATTTATATTTCTTCCTGAGATGCGAAAGTATGTGCAAGTCACTGTCCAATAAAAGTCGTTTTTTATTTTTAAATAGCTGATGAGCATGCTTTTGACATCTACTCAAAGGAAAAAAAATGTTCGGAAGAAAATTGATTTATGCTTCATTAAAAACTAACTGAACAGTCTTGTGCATAGTTTTTAAAGGCTTTTAATGGCATCCATGGAACATGAATATCGTATTTCTTAGGAAGATAAGTTGTATTTAGTCTGAAATTTGAAATTAACGTTTAAAGTGTTTACCGTTAAATATTTAATCTTTGCGATTATGGTAAAAGATAAAATGTGTTGTTCTTGGGTAATATATTTAGTTACAATATACATAGCTTTAGCATCAAAATTTTGTTTTAGTTGGTTGAAATGAGTGGTTGACTTTCGAAGATGAGAGGGTGTTTAGAAAATAAATGTAAAAAACTACTAGAGGTGGCGTTTTTTATGGCGCAAGGGGCAGATATAGCCAAGCTATGATTTTTACGTCAAGTGAATGCACTTACACATACTACACAAGAACAGTTTCACTCACACAGAAGATAGAAATTCACCCAGGGTAGTTACAGGAATCGAACCTGCGCCGCTTGCACAAACAACCGGAGGAGAAAAATATTACATTGAAGAATTAATCTGTTGATTTATCGACGTTTTGATGATGTCTGGGTTTAAATTTAATCCAAACTGCATTTGAGAGAGAAATATGCCAAGCTACACCCGAAGTAACGGAAGAGGTTTCCAAAACACACTATCACTTTTTGTGTTTAGATTTATAGTAAAACTCTTATGAATGATAGTTTCTCAAACGATTCATTTTGCCCTCATGTATCTAAAAGGACTTACGAGAAATATTTTCAGTGTGAACAAACCAGACGGAAAAAAAAAAGATTTTACTTCTGCAAGTCAAATGCTCTCGTGAGACATCAGGATTAACCTAAAGTGAAGTCTATTGCCGTTTTGGTGACGCTTAGCGCTTAATCTAATAGGTGTTGACCAATCAACTATTATATATTAATTCAGAAATCATCCTTTGGAATTTTTATTGGGGAAGTGCTGAAATCGATTCGAAAACCAAGTCAAGCGACGTCACGTTTGGAGTACTTACAGAAAACCCGTTCCGTCACAAAAATCTACCTCCACTTACATTTAGCTAGACAGAAAAACCTCTCAAAGTTACGTAACTTAAACAGGATAGCACTGTTGCGAATAACAGTATAATACCTTACGGATAAAACTGTTACATTTAACAGTGCTATCCGTAAGGATAACACTGTTTTATTAGGATTTGGTAAAATGTTGAATTCATTGCAATTGAACTGATCTAATTTAAATTGTTTAAAAGCACACTTATAAGGAGCTTAGGTTATAGACTACAGGCTGTTTTTTTATCCATGAACCATCTGTTTTGTTTTAAGGGATGGGTGACGGAGGCTCACGGCTTTTGGAAAATGTGTGGTACTCTATTGATAGAAGGTTTTCAGATTCGGAGAAAATAGGAAACATCACGAAAATGAAGATGTTTATTTGAGTGCAATTAGACCAGTTGCAAATTGATTGTTACTACATACAGGAAATAATCTAAGCATTTCAAGGATTGTGTTACATCGAAGAATGTGTAACCATAACGGAGCCGTAAAAAAGGGACTGATTAAAAGGGCAACGTCACTGAAACGGTCATGTGATCAACTTGATCCGGATGGAAGCTCTACATTTGAAAAAGAGTGCTATTTGGAGTTTGTATGGTTTTGAACTATCAAGAAAATTATTTTCTCTTATTCAAAGAAATGTTTATTTATATTTTAGATATACGTAGAATTTATCATACATTATCTCTGACGTACCTTAGAATTATATCTTGAAACATATTCGTGAAGAAATCATTTGAGTGTTAAGCCTATAAAGTGGTTTGTTTTTCTTTTTGAATTTCGAATTATATGCTAAAATAATAATAAAACAAATCGACCGTGGCTGCAGTCCAATTGAAATGAAATGTTTTGCGGAAATAGCCCTTTAAAAATTAAATTAAAATATTGTTGAACGTATCAATGTTATTTTAATTCCTATTTGTTTTGATTGCAATACATACATGTACAACATGAGCCGGTGAAGGCTGATGGAAACCATTAATTTTTTCTAAATATGAGCAAAAGCATGAGAGGTATCTTCTGTCAAGTTAAATGTAGGTGACGGTAACATTTTCTGCGTTGATACTCTGTTTCCTGTACGTATTCTGAACGTGAAGTCACTTGGCTTGTTTTTCGAATACAATTTTAGAACTTCGCCAATAAAAATTCCAAATAAAATACCGAATTGATATTTGATAGTTGATTGGTCAACATCGATTATATTAAATGCCAAACGTTGCCGAAACGGCGTTAAACTGCATTTTAAGGTAACCCCGATATGTATCTCGCTAAAGCATTTGGACAGCAGAAGTAAAATTTCGCAGACCGTTTGGTTTGTTCATTTTTACACTGAAAATCCCTCACATACATTTGACTAAGAGTAATATAAGAGTAATTTCCAAGCTTAAAGGTTGAGCAAACTATCTATATACAGTTTGAAAATTTCATAATTCCTGGTTTTTGCCATCGTAAAAAGTTTCAGTTTATATTTTTAATTTATTTTAGATTCGTGCGACAAAAACTTTTTAAATTTATGGAAGAGAGCACAAAATATAACAAAAATATCAAAATTACATTTATATCCCAAATATTTAGACAAAACATATTTTAGATAAAACAAGTATAAATTCTAAATATTCTCTGTTATTGTTAGATTCGAAATGGTTAGTATAAATTCTAAACATTTTCTGTTATGTTAGAGATTCGAAATGGTGTTCGGTTTCCATAGCATTCCGATTTCACTCCCAAACAAATTAAGATTATTATGATTGCATATTTTCATAAATAAGAGTATTCTCAGTATTCCTCCTTTTAGGTTTTAAATATGTATCTCATCTCAGAACTTAGTATGATACATTTTAGTTTCACCGTTACTACGTCTAAAATGTTTTAGTATTTAAACAAAATATACTGTACATTTCAATTCTGATATTTTTAAACATGCTCATTGATAATTATTTACCAGTTTACTCAAAAAATTCATTTTCAACCTAATTAATTTTATTTGCATAATTAATTTCCGAAATTGCTGATCCATATAACATTGTGTTTACAAGAAATAAAATAATATGTATAACGGTACTCTTGTATTTTTTCTATATTTGTATGTGTGTAATGTAATTTTAATGTTATGTTCTGAAATTTTAAAATTGGTTGTTAACTTTAACAAAAACATTTCTAATGTCTAGTTATAATCAGCATGCTCAAAAAAGATGTTGCTACATGTCGCCGAATAATTGAATAATGCTGCAAATTAACCTATGCACAAATGTGTGAGTTTTATACACATTAAAATAGTTTTGGAATTGTTTCTTGAGTTCAAAAAACCATTAATTTAAAAATAAATGGTCACTCTTAAAGTTTTTATCTCATGGAAATGTAAATTAAGTTTTCACTTAAAATTTAATGCAATTTTGAAAGACAAATTCTTTAAATTTGTGGTTTAAAAATAATCTTTTTTTTTACTTTTTTAAACAAAAATTATACTAAACTATTTATCCTAATCTTGATCTTTTTATTCACGTAGATTGTAATATATACACAAAAGTCGTTTTGTTGATATTATGTTATTTCCATCTAAAAGCTTGATTTTCTGCTCAATGAATCGGACCAAGTTGATCGCATGACCGTTTCAGTGCCATGGTCTGTATATCTCGTTGACCACGACCTTGATCATTGACCTTCAAATGAAATACATGGAGCTTGACGGCTAGTTCAGAATTCGTACAGGAAGTATGTTCAGTCGCAAAAACATTACCACCGCCTACATTTAGCTTGACAGAAAAAGTCTATCTGACGATTGTTTAATCAATAGCCTCTGAAAGATAATTTTAATATATTATAGTACACCGAGATTCGATTTCCATCCCTAGATTTTCTGATAAAAACGGTAGTTATATTGATTATTATCAAGCATTTTTCAATGTTTTTTGCATTTTATACTAAAACTCTAATATTGAAATTTAAGAGGTGACGGTTAGTTTAGTGATATAAAAACATTATTTTTTTTTGAGAATTTAAAAATAGTGGCTTTGTGAAGAAGGTAAATAATCTCTCCAGAATAAAGTCTTTTTACCACTTCACCCGAAACAGTTTTTATCTCGCTTGGAGGACTGTCAAGAAGAAAAAAAAATCCGAAAAGATAATAAATTACATCCATAAAAAATGTGAATCTCAATGAGTTTTTTGTTTATGCGCGTTGCGCTTGCAAAATTATTTGCTTCCAGGAATAAAGAATGAAGTTCAAAAGAATGGAAAAATGCTTTTTAGTGTTTGTTTTGAGATAAGACAGGTTTAATGTGAAGATTTAGTTTATTTCTTTAATGCAAAACCTGTTTTTTGCACCGTTGAATCCGTAAATAAGTTAATAAAAACAATAAAGGCTTGGGGTCAATCAAAAACTTTCATCTTACTTTTTATATCGAAATGCGAAGTAAGCATTGATTAATGATTTTAAGTGAGTAAAGAACTATTTTCACTGTACACTTTCAGACAATAATCTTGGAAGTTGCATTTCAAAGAAGTTGTACTCAAAATTTACTACAGTAGAACCTTGATTATCCTAGGTTAGTGGACCTAGGAAAATATACTTTCGGAAAATATAGATGTAGTAACACAAAACAGCCCGTAGGAAACAGAAAAAATTATTGTACTGCATGTTACTACTACTGCTGCTGAATCCATGAAGCTAGGATTAAGAATAATTTATACTTGATTCGTGTAACAGTATGTATTATTAGTTGTATTTTCATTATTGTGACAATCTATATATATAAAATAGGATGTGTGTGTGTGTGTGGGTATATTTTCTATACAAATCTACACCGTTTGACCAATCCACACCAAATTTGGTACACTTATACCTGAGAGCACTGCGGTCAGCATAGGCTAACTCTTAACCCATGTTCTATTGGCCCTAGGGGGCTAAACACTATTCGAAATCGCCATAGAAATAACATTGAGCATAGATTGATTGCTTTAGGCAGCAATGGTTGCTTTACCAGTGTTGATCAAAAAACAATTTTTTCCGAAACAAATTAAATTACAGTATTTATGTTTGAACTGACTTTTTAGTTCTTCCCATGATGTAAATAAATTATAGATATTTTATTGATGAAGGGGGAAAGAATATTTTAAAATATTTATGTTTGCAAGGAAATTCAAGGAAAAGTTTTCAGGAGTTCAAGGATTATTTTCAAGGAAAGTTGGTGTATATTTCGACCAACTTTCCTTATTTTAAAATGTCCGGAATAGGTATATGTGAAACCTCCGTTGAAAGCAGTGATTTTCTTTCTTAAAAATTCTGTAAAATCGACCTGCTTTTGAAAAAATTTTTATCTATTCAGTTTAATTTGTCTACACCGATTACATTTATTTCTAACCCAAGCACCGTTATTCCGAAAAGCACAAACGAAAACTCATTGATCATAAAAGCGTAATTTTGCTACTCGGTATCTGGCAGCAGCAGAATTAATGTTTATTTTTTTTTATGAAACTTTGGAGAACGCATTTTTTCGTCGGAATTTCGTTTCTGTTTGTATTTATGTCTCAATCTTTTACATATTGCAATATATTCAGGAATTAAATGTATATATTTGCGTCCGAAGTATATTGTAGAAGCTATGAAAAAGTTAAAAAGTATTTTCCGTACAACTTAAATGATTGCATTTTTCTGTGAAAGAAAAGTGATTATTCTAATTCACTTAACATTTAACCATTTCAACCCGAGCAACGCCGGGTAATTCAGCTAGTTTTATAATAAATCTGGAAGTAAGTAACGTACCTTTTTAACTCTCGTAAAAAGACCTAAATGATCTGTTTCGCAGCAATTTTTGGTCTCTTTTTACAAAATGCGCACACTAGTTTTTGAGCGATATATTGGGATACTAGCTTCAGGAGCTTGAATCTCATATCATTGAAAGTGCGCACACTCGTGCTCGAAGATTTATTTATAATATAAAAACTCGGTATTATATTCGGCTTGGTTAGTTGGCTGGATTTTATGGCTCAAGGGCCATATTTAGCCCAAATACAATACAGACAACGTTAAGTAACAGACACACATAAGGAAAGTTTTACTGACACATAGAAAAATGCTTCCAAGAAAGAATTGAAACTGCGCCGCCTTCAACTTAAATTCGGCTGGGACAACGCGGACAGAGTTGGTTAATCGGAGTTCGGATAATCAAGGTTCTACTGTATATTTCGAATGTGAAATCGGTATTTCATTTGAAGCGTGAACTGGTGGTATCTACGAGTCTTACTTTGTAAATGTTTTGTTCTCCATAGACCTAAGTGATAAGTTTGGGATGATTTGCGATGTTAGATCGTGAAGGTAACAGGAAGAAAATCTGTCATAAAATGATAATTAAGGACACGTGATCCAATTTTATGAAAATTTCAGAAATGTCTTGTCATGCCACGTTCGAAGCAAGATTCTACAAAATTACGCTGCTGGAAATTACCTATAACGAACTGAATTTTATAGTGTTACTTAAGTGGTAACTCTAACCAATTTTCTCCAAACCACCTGCTAATTTACGATTCATCTTAAGACAGTTCCTTCATCAGAGATATATTATTTCAATTTCTCAGCCAAGAATGGCCAAACGCGTAACCCTAATAGTGAGGTCCGCCTTCGAACAATACGCGGAATGGAAAATTCAATTTCGCAGAGCACGACCGTCGCTTGTAACAGAGAACGAGTTATGAGCACTAACAATATGAAATTGCTGGGGACAAACGCAGTTATGGGGGCAGAAACAGCAATCAATACGCAGCCAATCAGGTCTGTGTCATTAGCTCGCGCTACATAAGGGTTATTGTAGCAGACATCAACTCATGGAATGGGGTCCCTCGGGGACAACTATTGTTGATACGGATTCATCCAGTGGTGTGGAACCGTTTCACCAAATATCACTGTTAAGGTTTAATGTAAATACATGACATAAAATATTTTTGGTTTCTTATCGTGGAGCATAAAATCTCATTCAGATAGTTTCAGTAGAATCTGTACATCGACCTTAAAATAAAATAGACGGAGCATGTGCCAGCAGCTTCATGTTATTTCTTCCAGTTGCTCGGTTTGAAGATCTGTCACGTGGTTGTGGGTAAAAGCATGAATCCTAAATTATTGATTGGCTAAAGTGATTATCCACGTGATCAAAAACACTAGTCTGCGCTTCCATAGCCAATCGGTTAAATCGATTTGTGATTTACCCTTCAGAGATATTACGACAGCGACTCCGCCCACATGCTCCGTCTATTTTATTAGAAGGTCGATGACTTGTTTTTCTATATGATATAAGCACGTTCCAATAAAAATAGCCCGTTGTGTTATCCAGTGTGACGCTAATTAAAACAATCAACCCATTAAAAGTCAAAAGAATAATAAATTGCGAATAGATAGGTGATTGGTCAATCCAATTATATTAAACACCAAACGTTGCCAAAGTGGCGATAAACTACATTTTAGTGTAACAACGATATGTATCATGTGATAGATTTTGGGTAGAGGAAGTAAAATCTTTGCTCTCCCTCAGGTTTGTTTGTTTATACTAAAAATCCCTTTTATAGAGTAATTGATGACAGAAAAATTACTAAATAAACAAAACAATCGCTTGATTTAAAATTGTTTTCTTCGTCTGGTGGTGGAAGTTTATAAAGTGGGGCGCCAGCTCAGATGAAGTCTTGTCATATGGTTCAAAATTACCAAGTGTTGTCCTCGATCTTTCCCTTCGGGATTGATCCCGGACCCCCGGGATCACCAATAGACCGTTGTGTTGCTCCAGTGCGACGTTAACTCAACTACCTACCTACCTAACTAAAAATTGTTTTAACTTTTTATGAGTTCATTGAACTCGCTTAGGTGATTTGCACAGTTATATTGCGTTTATTCGTTTAATTCTTTTCTATATTTATATCGTCCTTGTGCAGCAAAAACTGACCGCAGTGCAACAAATCAAACCAGGCCAAGCCTGTTGCAGAACTTCTATATTTTCTGATTACCAACAACGATGTTCAAACAAGCTGCCATCAATCGTTAAAATTACAATTTTTGCCTCTTAAATTACTTGAAAGGTTGTTGTAGAAATAGCTTTCGACATGGAAGGGATGAGTTGGTTATGATGTCCGACACCATTTGACGCTGTACCACTTATTCCTAATGTCCATGTAAACTTGATCAGTCGGGTTAACAGCCATTTGTGCTCACATTCTCGTGATGGGAAGAACACATAGGAGTTCTACCAAGTTCATGTAAAACTCCGTCACTTTCAAAATCGAGTTACAACCCATCCATACTAAGAAAAAGCAACCATCACACAAAAATGAAAAAGGTCCTCCTAAATTGGTTGTAAGCGCATGTCAAATAGACTCCTGAGAATTGGAAGTCCCAGCAATTTCCATGAAATTAAATCTGTAACGCTGATGGTTAACGCAGTCTCTAAACTCAGACCACTATATCTTTCCGAATTCCGAATTATTGTTCTGACCATGGTTCAAAATTATCAGGCGTCCTCGGATCTTTCCCTTCGGGATTGATCTCGGGCCGTCACGAATAGCCCATTCATTTGCTCCAGTGCGAAGTAAATTGAACTACCCACCTACCTAGGTAGGTATTTAATTAACGTCGCACTGAAGCAACACAACGGGCTATTGACGACGGTCCGGGATCAAACCCAAAGGGAAAGATCCGACCACCTACCTTCGAATTGTTGAAGGAAGAGCAATTTGCATTTATTCGAAAATAACTTAACACTCCTAGTGAATTTATAACTCGGTAATTAATAATTAAAACCATAAACTAACATTTTACTATCTTCAAAATATATCTGTGGTTCAGTATGTTTGCCCACTGTGCTAGTGATTGTAGGCGATGCAGATTCGATTCCAGTAACTTACCCTGGGTGCATTTTTTCTTCTGGGTCTGGAAGAGTCTTCAACTCTTCAGGTCGTTCCTTGTGTGTATATCCGTTATTTGACATTGTGTTTGACATAGCTTGACCAAATATGGCCCTTGCGCCATAAACCCCAACCAACCAGATGATATTCTGATTATCTGTCTCTGTTTCCTATAAGCAGAATACGTATTCTACAGTGTGGAAAGAAAACTTACTCATCGTCGAATGATTATGAAACACTTTAACAAGCTATATGACAGGGTACAATATATTCTCTAACGTACAGTATTAATAACATTCTTCCGTCAGGATATATGTCGACCATAGCTCAAAAAGTGTATCATATATACGCACAAAAGAAGTGCTAACCAAAACTGATCGAGTTAGATGTAAGGAACAATAATATATTATCACGGTATCAAATGGTGTCGGACATATATATCTACACATTTCATTCATATCAGATGTAAATATTGCCTTTCATGTAATTTAAATGGCAGATGGTTGCAATTTTAATGAGTGATGCTGTTTTTCTAAATACCACTGCATTATTTATGAATAAAAAGATGATGTCGAATACTTAAGAAACACAAGTTTCACAACAAAGTCTTTTGTACGGAGCACGAATCTAAACTGTCATTTAGCCTAAAACTGTTGGGATTGAACTACAATGAAAAGCGATGCTTATGTGATGGCTCAGATATAGGTAATCCTACTTTTTCGATGACACTTTATACCGTCACTGGTTACCACATGCTTCTCAAATTAGCTAGAGTTTAATGGAATAAATATGAAGATATATGATTTGAAAATAAAGAGTTATAATTTTGTGTTGTGTGTATATTTCACTATCGTACGTGGTGAAATGGCATTAAATGGATGTCAATAATATAAATTCAACCGTTACGGGATTCATTAGTCTATTTTGCCGCTTTGTTTAAATATGCCTAATTTGAGCCACGGAGAGCTGCATAACATAGTTAGAACTACATGGAAGAGCTCGTCGCTCTAATGAAATTCTTCAACAATCCAGCATCCGATGGCAAAAGGCAATAGGAAATTTGGAAGATAGAATTCTGAGCAGAAGAGCAAATAAACGTGATTGAACGCGAAAATAGGTATTAGAAATAAGATTCAGCAGAAGTACACTTGCTTTATATTTATAATTAATTTAATTTCATTTGAGGGTATAAAATATGTATATAGATACTTTTATTCATTATAAATGGCAGGTAGGTATTTTAATTAACGTCGCACTGGAGCAACACAACGGTCTATTGGCGACCATTTTAAAGGGATATAAATAAAATATAAAATGCGAGCAAACAAGACTACCATAAATAAATATAAGCAATTGATTATACGTAATTTATCACAGATGCTAACTTCAGATCTTAGTTCTATTTAAAAATTGAACTGTATAACTGTTTTATGCTTTGATAATTAATGATATAAGTTTTGGAAGACGAATTGTAATTGTAAAGATATCAGATTTTTTTATTAGAATTGGTCCATTGAGCATTATGGGATTTCTTAGAAGTATAGTACAAATTTTGCCCCACAACACACATAATGACTAAATAACCACATCTTTTGGTTGAAAGAATTTTAGAAAAGATTCTACACTGCTGGCCACCGTAAATGCAACACCCTGAAGGAAGCATGCAAATAATATGAAATTTACAACATGCATTAGCGGAGGTGAGATATGCAAATGATTAGAATTTCAGCGCAGACGCACATCACGCGCGCCTGTGGCGCCACTTCAAAGCGCTATTTAAGGCTTGGAGATTTCGACGATTTCAAGTACGGCAATCGTGTTTTTCTTGTGGTTTTTTCAAAAAAACGATCAACTATGCCTCGTAGAAAACAGCGATCATCTTTTGATCAAGTATCCGAGTTCGACAGAGGAAGGATAGTGGCCTACCGAGATTGTGGATTATCTTTCAGGGAAATCGGTAGTCGGGTTGGACGAAACCAAACAACTGTAATGCGGATATGTGATCGTTGGATGCAGGAGGGTACGACGGACCGACGTGTTCGATCGCATCCACCTCAGTGCACCACTTCACGTGATGACAGGCATATTGTGCGTATGGCAGTGACGGATCGCTCAGCAACATCACGAACCATAGCACAGCACATTCAGTCTGTACCGCATCATCCAGTGTCTGCGCGTACCATTCGACGCCGTTTACAGCAGAGTGGTCTGTCCGCAAGACGTCCATTGCTTCGTCTACCCTTGACGCAGAACCACAGACGTTTCCGCCGCCAATGGTGCGATGAAAGAAGGATGTGGACGGCAGAATGGAATGAAATTGTCTTTACTGACGAGTCACGCTTCTGTCTGCAACACCACGATGGTCGGATTCGAGTCTGGAGACACCGTGGAGAGAGGATGCTGAACAGCTGCGTTATGCACCGCCACACTGGTCCTGCACCGGGTATTATGGTATGGGGCGGTATTGGATATCACTCTCGCACTCCTCTAGTACGCATTGCCGGTACTTTAAACAGCCAGCGCTACATCTCCGAGGTGTTGGAGCCAGTTGTCCTTCCTTACCTTCAGGGCTTGCCCACAGCCATATTTCAACAGGATAATGCGCGACCACACGTGGCACGCATTGTCCAAGGGTTCTTCGTCAATCGCCAGATTGAATTGCTTCCCTGGCCAGCTCGCTCTCCGGATCTTTCGCCGATAGAAAACATGTGGTCCATGGTTGCTCAACGATTGACCCAGAATACATCCCCAGCTGCCACACCAGATCAACTTTGGCAACGTGTGGAAGCTGCTTGGTCTGCTGTACCCCAAGAACACATCCAAAGTCTCTTTGAATCAATGCCGAGGCGTGTGGCAGCGGTGATCTCCAACAATGGCGGCTACTCTGGCTACTGATTTTGGCAGGAACCACACTTCACAGAAGTCTATAAATTTAATCATTTGATACTTGGTCAACATGTTATCTACAAAATAAATTTTGTTGTGATATCTCTTGTCTTTCTTGGTGTTGCAATTTGGGTGGCCAGCAGTGTACATTGATTAAGAAAGATAAAACTGGTTCGGTCATGGAAGGAAGGTTGAAGGTTGGGGGGGGGGTGTTTCAATTAACGTCACACTGGAGCAACACAACGGGCTATTGGTGACGGTCCGGGATCAATCCCAAAGGGAAAGATCCGAGGACAACACCACGTAATTTTGAACCACGGTCAGATGACGAGGCAACACCTGAGCTGGCACCCCACTCTCCAAACTTCCACACCACGCCAACGTGAGTTGAAGGTTGCAGAACGGATATATGCGTATGAAGCCCTCAAAAGATTAAATTTTATTCATCATGGTCATAAACTCAGTTCTGAAAGCTTCCGCCTACTGGACTCTTCTAAATCAATACTTTTGAATTCAATGAGATTTAAAAACATAATTTTAAGCACTGATATAGTCGCCTTAGAGCAAAAACTCATTAACTGACATGAAGTTTACAGCAACTTTGATTTTGTTTTATTTCTTTTCAAAACGAATACAATACGATAATTTATTTGCCACCATCATGAAAAAAATAATTTAGTGTCAAAAAATGCCTTTCCTAAAAAGTCAGTAAATGAGTTTCTGCTCTAATCCAACGATACATTCTTTTATAACAATGACACACACTATAAAGAAATTAAAGTCTCTTGTGGATGACCAACTCTTCCTCTCTCGAAGAAATTAATTTTTTGATTTATCGGACGATTGCAAAGCTCATTGGGAAAGGCATGGTATTTTCCATTAGAATTAGTCTAAGGTGATAAACTCAGTTTGAATGCTTCAGACTACTGGACCCTTTTCTGGTAAACAAATACTTTTGGATCCAATTGAGATTTAGCACAAACAATTTTATACTCTGATATCGTCGGCTTAGAGCAGTAACTCATCAACTGACATATTTTCGAAGACACTTAATACTTATTTTCACGATGATGAGAAATATATTGTCATATTGTAATTTATTTAAAAGATTCATAATACTATCAAAATGTTAATAATTTATATTTTTTATCCCAAAATTAAGTCTTTAAACAATTGCACAATTAATTTGTGTAAGTTTATGAGTCTGCTCTAAGCCAATAATATATTCTTTTACAACTACGACACAAACTAGTAAGAAATTAAAAAAGCATCTTGTGAATAAACAACTAAACCTTTCTCTCAAATATATTAATTCTTTGATTTATCCGACAATTTCCCCAATGATTACAAATCAAATTGCGGACACCGAAATAGCTGCTAATGAAATATTGATAAACCCAAGCCAATGGAGCATGCGGATCCCGAGCTATTTATAGCACGAGCTAATCCGTGACTGCTTTTCTAACTGCTAATGGGAGAGCAAAAAAAAGCTCATAGGGAGCACTGATTCACCCAACACGTCTGCTATTAAGTCATCGGAGCTGATTTAAGACACTCCGTGGAAACAGGTTCAAATCTCCGCCAAATTTTCGTAATTAATCATAGTTACTGGATCAATATTCGATGATGTTGGTTTGTCTGAATCGCAGTGGGGGAGAAGAATCATCCAGGGCCCATAAGATTTATCAAGTCCGGAAGCCTGATTTATGGACAGAACGGACTGAGAATGGAACGCATTCGTCATTTCCTTCTATTATTTTGTTGCGTTCTGTCGGCACCAAATGTTCCGTTCGCCATGTTGTGTCATTAGGGGTCGGAAGTATGTCGTAAGTAGACCTCGCAAAATCCTTATGATCCACGGAATTATGAGGTGTGAGGGGTGCTGGAAATAAGGCGATTATGACTTGGACGGTCCAGATTGGATTATTTCTGTGGTCATCCGGTATTGAAATAATGATATTGGTATTAGAATTTATCTATCTATATCCATCCATCCATCCATCCATCTATCCATCCATCCATCCATCCATCCATCCATCCATCCATCCATCCATCCATCCATCCATCCATCCATCCATCCATCCATCCATCCATCCATCCATCCATCTATCTATCTATCTATCTATCTATCTATCTATCTATCTATCTATCTATCTATCTATGTATATTTCACGTGGCACAAATATTGTATCACTTTGACATCGTAGAATAACAAGTGAAAACTGTTACACTTAAGATCTATGTCAAACAATTTTTACAATTTACATAACCGACCAATCGGTTATCAGGTTTCTGGCTTCTGAATCGAAAGGTTTTTTGTTCTGATCCACATTAATCATGGATGTTTGTCAGTCTGGAACTAATGTGTTGCTAATGTGTATAGAATATATGTGTACTAGAATTTCGGTTTTTAACATTTCACGTGGCACAGAAATCTCCTCACTTAGACAACGTAGATTAACAAAGGGGAAAACTGTTTGTAAGACTTGTGTCAAACAGCTCTTACAAATTTCATAGCCAACCAATCGATCTAGTAGTCAAGCTCTTGGCTTCTGAATCGAACGATTCGATTGTCCGGGCATTAAAATAAATTAGCGTGTTCTTTTAACCATTTTAAGTTTTCACACGTATATATACATTCTGCAACCTGTAATTTTCCACGCATGATTTCTAATCCACTTTTCAACTTCGTGACCAATAGAATCTTTAGGATTCTTTAAATCAATAGGTGTGGTTATTTTATCATTGTTTGTTGGAGGTAAAGCAATTCTACACTACTCGGTAACCTCGTGACGTTAAAAGGGTTTAAAAGAAAGACAACATACACTATTTTCTTTTTCGAAAATGTTTTGGCCTATAATGATCCATCTTCCGCATTCAGCCGTATTGATATTTGTAGTTTTACCCTTCTAAACTTTTCACTTTTATCAAAGTGGCATATTTAATAAAACTCAAATACTTAACTGCAAAATATTTTCCAAGTTTGTTTTAGAGATTGATCGTTGGTGCTTCTTATTCCTTGTGTTTCGCATGCGCTCCCTATTAAAGTGATTTCCATGCATGACGCAACAACTGAATTTATAACGGATATAATATTCATTATAAATGGCTAGGTATCGACCTTCTAATGAAGCAGACGGAACATTTGCGCGCTGCCTGATGTTATTTGTTCGATCACTCGGTTTGAAGATCTCCTAGTGAAGGTCACGTGTTATTAGTAGAAAATACAAATCCTAATGCAGGACATCGACCTTCTAATGAAATAGATGGAGTATGGGCGAGCAGCTTCATACGATTTCTTCCCATCGCTCGGTTTGACGATCTGTCACGTGGTTGTGGGTAAAAGCACGAATCCTAAATTATTGATTGGTTAAAGTGATTATCCACCGTGATTAAAAACATAGTCTGCGCTTCCATAGCCAATCGTCAAAATCGATTTGTGATTTGCCCTTCAGACATCTTACCACAGCGACACTTCATCTAATGTGGGTCAAATTATTAATTGGTTAAAGAATTTATCCAGAGTGATTAAAAACACTAGCCTGCGCTTCGATAGCCAATCGACCCAAGTCGATTCGTAAGCTCATGTGACTTACTCTTCAGTGACTCCGTTCAATCTCTGTCCGTGCTCTGTCTATTTATTAGAAGGTCGATGATGCTGGATTAATTGAAAAACACTAGTTTGCTCTTCGTTATTCAATGGGACTGAGTCGATTCCCAAGCCTGACCTACACTTCTGAGATCTTGCAACAGCGAATCCGCCTTCATACTCCATCTATTTCATTGGAAAGTCAATACGGTCATGTTATTAGAACATGAGTAGCAGTCAACCGTCAATATGTGTATGGATTTAAATGTTTTCCTATAATGCTTATTTTATCGGCTATTTTAACTTATTTCATGAATAGTCATTTTTTATAAGACTTACAATTAAGAATCTCATCGTATGTAGTCATTTTAAAAAGTCAGTATTTTGTCTCTTCCTAAATTATGAAACATCTCTTCATAATTTAAAAATCATTAATCGGAAAATTTGTCCTAAAAGAAGTGAATGAAAATGAAAATAATACACTGCGAGCGTTGACTAGTAAAATAAATCATGTTGATTGTGTCCTTATAATTTTAGATTCGAATATAGTATAAAACTATGATTTCCGATGATCAGTCTCTGAAAAGAGGCGCACAATAAACAATGGGAAGAAGAATTGTGTCTTTATTTTTGGGAGCATATTATTTTTGAACTATAGGACATGCGAAGAAATCATGCAATGCTATAAGTCTAGGTCTTATTTGTTGGACCAGAGAATTTTTTAAAGTGTTTTATATATGCCGTTATTATATTTGTGTATAAAAAACAGAGTTGGCATCTGTTTGTCTCTACTATACAAATCGACACCGTTTGACCCATTCACACAAAATTTCGTACACTTATTCTTCAGAACAATGCGGGAAACGTAGGGTACATATTAACCCCTGTTTGATTTGTTTCGGTTGTGTAGAGAGGGCTAAAACAATTCGAAATCCTCCATAGAAATAACATTGAGTATTATTACGATTGCGGTTGGAACTGAGATTGTTCTACCAGTATTAGTGGAAAAGCATTTTTCCCCCAAAAAATTGTTTTTACCAAATTTAAATTCTAATACTTATGTTTATACTTTTCTTTTTATTTTTTCCAAAATATAATATAATTTATGAATATTTGATAATATAACGAGATATAAAATATTAAATATTGCCTTTAATTTATAGTTCGTAAGTAGGTAGGTATTCTAATTAACGTCGTACTGGAGCAACCAACAGGCTATTTTATAATTCGTAAGAAAACAATTCTATTTAAAGCAAAAACCCACTGATAATAAACGTATAATTTTTTACTCGGTGTCTCAGAATTCTAAATTTCGATTTAGAATTTCCGAGCTTATGCATCTGAGTTAAGAAAGCGAAGTGTTGCGGTTATATTTGATTATTTATAGGTGTTTTGAATGTGTTCTTTTTTGTAAATAAATCGTTACTTTCTCTTTCAATAATGAAATATTTGTTTGTGGAATATACCACTAAAGACGAGTTCATTTCTTGGTGGTGCGTGTATCTTTCGACCAACTTTCCCTAAAAGACTGGTTCAATACACAATGATTTGTAGAATTTCTTTTCATAAAAGAAATAAAATATACAAAGCCAACCTTTTAAAATAGGACCGCTAACATTTTATTTTAAAAGAACATGTAAAGTTAAAATAAAGTCAGTTTAACAATGAGACAGTTAACGTTAAAATAAGACGGGTAGTCATAACGCTGTAAGTGAAGGATTCAAAAAAAATTTGGACATAGGTTTTCATTACAAGGCGACTAACACTTCCAATTAGAAACTGAATCTGTGTTGAAAACAGTGCCATAAGGATTCTCTTGAAAACTTCGTGTCAGTTGGAGCAAAGCGAGTTTAAAATAAAACTTCCAATCTAAGAATATCACGGTTAGAAAATATTCGAACTAGGACTATTGAAAATTGATATATTTTTTAATCTTCTAACAGAAGATCTAGGTTACTTACTTTACGACGTAGGTAGTTGAATTTACGTTGGCTGGAGCAACACAACTGGCTATTGATGACCTGGGATCTATCCCGAAGGGAAAGATTCGAGGACATCCCGTAATTTTGAACTACGGTCACTTACTTTACGAGTTGAATTTATGCAAATTAGACATCTGTTAAATAATTGTTGAAAACAGCGATTTTCTTTTTTTAAGAACGCTGTGAAATTGACCTTACGAAAAAAATTTTAATCGACTACCTTTGCTTTATCTGTGTTAGACATTTAATTTTAAAACAAGTTCCTTCATTTTAACTAACGCTGGATGGAGTTTACAAGAAAAGAAATGTACGAGTATTTGAATTAAAAGAAATTCGTAATGAATATAGTATACATATAATATCTCTTTCACGATGATGTCATTAAAAATATTGAAAGATAGGTGGCAGGTAGTTAATTAGCGTCGCAGTGAAGCAACACAACGGGCTATTGATGAAAGTCCGGGATCAAACCCGAAGGGAAAGATCAAGGTCAAAGCCTCGTAACTTTTAATCACTGTCAGATGAAAGAATATTGGAAGGAAAGATGAGTGTTAGACTATATGCTATAAGTTAGTCATTATGTATATACACTGCTGGCCACCGTAAATGCAACACCCTGAAGGAAGCATGCAAATAATATGAAATTTACAACATGCATTAGCGGAGGTGAGATATGCAAATGATTAGAATTTCAGCGCAGACGCACATCACGCGCGCCTGTGGCGCCACTTCAAAGCGCTATTTAAGGCTTGGAGATTTCGACGATTTCAAGTACGGCAATTGTGTTTTTCTTGTGGTTTTTTCAAAAAAACGATCAATTATGCCTCGTAGAAAACAGCGATCATCTTTTGATCAAGTATCCGAGTTCGACAGAGGAAGGATAATGGCCTACCGAGATTGTGGATTATCTTTCAGGGAAATCGGTAGTCGTGTTGGACGAAACCAAACAACTGTAATGCGGATATGTGATCGTTGGATGCAGGAGGGTACGACGGACCGACGTGTTCGATCGCATCCACCTCAGTGCACCACTTCACGTGATGACAGACATATTGTGCGTATGGCAGTGACGGATCGCTCAGCCACATCACGAACCATAGCACCGCACATTCAGTCTGTACCGCATCATCCAGTGTCTGCGCGTACCATTCGACGCCGTTTACAGCAGAGTGGTTTGTCCGCAAGACGTCCATTGCTTCGTCTACTCTTGACGCAGAACCACAGACGTTTCCGCCACCAATGGTGCGATGAAAGAAGGATGTGGACGGCAGAATGGAATGAAATTGTCTTTACTGACGAGTCACGCTTCTGTCTGCAACACCACGATGGTCGGATTCGAGTCTGGAGACACCATGGAGAGAGGATGCTGAACAGCTGCGTTATGCACCGCCACACTGGTCCTACACCGGGTATTATGGTATGGGGCGGTATTGGATATCACTCTCGCACTCCTCTAGTACGCATTGCCGGTACTTTAAACAGCCAGCGCTACATCTCCGAGGTGTTGGAGCCAGTTGTCCTTCCTTACCTTCAGGGCTTGCCCACAGCCATATTTCAACAGGATAATGCGCGACCACACGTGGCACGCATTGTCCAAGGGTTCTTCGTCAATCGCCAGATTGAATTGCTTCCCTGGCCAGCTCGCTCTCCGGATCTTTCGCCGATAGAAAACATGTGGTCCATGGTTGCTCAACGATTGACCCAGAATACATCCCCAGCTGCCACACCAGATCAACTTTGGCAACGTGTGGAAGCTGCTTGGTCTGCTGTACCCCAAGAACACATCCAAAGTCTCTTTGAATCAATGCCGAGGCGTGTGGCAGCGGTGATCTTCAACAATGGCGGCTACTCTGGCTACCGATTTTGGCAGGAACCACACTTCACAGAAGTCTATAAATTTAATCATTTGATACTTGGTCAACATGTTATCTACAAAATAAATTTTGTTGTGATATCTCTTGTCTTTGTTGGTGTTGCAATTTGGGTGGCCAGCAGTGTATATATATATATATATATATATATATACATTTCTATGGAAAAGAGATGTGATTAGTCTGATCACTTTTCAATCAACATTTAACCAATTCCATCCGAGCAACGCCGGGTAATTCTGCAAGTCCTACTATATAAAATGCAAGACTTGCAGCGACGTGGATTACTTTTTATCCTCTCTCTATTATGGTTAAAATTTAATGAAATATTTAAATACTTTCATGGAAATTGCCAGCGCACAATAAATAAATATAAATGATGGCATAATAATAATAGTGAAAACCAAGCTGCTCGAGTGATTAGTTTAGGGCTGAGTACAACGAGCACTTAAGTACATGCTTTAAAGTGGGTATAGTATGTTAAGCACATAAGTGCTTTTATGGTTCCAATATAAACATATTATTATCATCACATACAAAAGAACAACGCACTTTTTAGCGAAGAAAACAAGTTAAACGTTTCTTGGGGTAAATTCAGAGGACGCTAGTATTTTGGCAACCTTTTTGATAACACGACATGCGGCTCAAATGCAACTTTAGCATGTCGCTTATGTTAAAAACTAAAGCCAAACATCGCCAAAGTGGTTTCTTCACTAGTAGTTTATGTTTCGCTGAAAAACTATCATGTGACAAATGAAAACAAATACATATCCTATATCAAATACTGGAATTTTAGGTTTAAAATGAATGACACGCTTCACAAGTTTGTTAATCGGAATTCCTATCAGAAGCAATTAAAAGCCCAATTACTGACACGTTGAAAAGTTAAGCGTCAAGAAAGTCTGCCGCTATTAGTGGCCCCTTCGACTGATCGATGAATTTGCTTGACTGCAATTACAAACGAATTATCTGAAATTACGTATTGACAGAAAAATAATTACTTTTCTTCGTTCTCTGACTAAGATTCAACGCATTTTCGAACGCGTGACTCTTAAAATAATTTTCCTTGCGCGTAATTAGTTTTGGTATATGAAAGCATTTGAATTCAAGGTTTGATTTAAAGCAAATTCTACATAAGGAAGAACAAGATTTACTTTTCTGTCGAATTTAATTTGGATTGATGGATTGGATAGTTAACGTGAACAAATAGGGTTACGAATTTATTGACTTTATGGAATGTTGTTTCTTACCCAACTTGGTCTAGACAAGCCAGACCAAGTCCATGAGTTCATGCACCTTTGCAAAGTACAAGGTGAGCACATGATTAATATGCAGATCCTTCTTAGACAGCCACAGACAAGCAACGAAGTGACCAGGAGGGACTTATTTCATATTGAATTTCTGACAGGTCTAGAAAACACTTTCTTCTAGACATCTAACACCATCACACAATCCCGTGTCTTACGTCGTAATACACTGTATCAGTTTAAATGATTGTGGTTGGGATGAATACAGCATGCCATTGAGGTGGTATGTCCTTCTAATGTTACGTTAAATCTCATATTAGCTGCGTTTCCTTCTTAAATCTTATACTATATGCACAAGTTGAATATTAACCCTAAGAGCAGTGGTTCTTAACCTAAGGTGTGTGCACCCCTGGGTATTCCAGAAAGCATTTGCAGGGGTACGAGAGAAGTTTATAAATTTTCCATGGAAACTACCGCCTGACCACCTGTGAGAAACTAGCGAATAATACATCGACTTTTGGGGACCCAACTCCTTCCCTCTCTACCTTTTTTTTTCAAAAAATAAATTATCTTGCAATAAATGTAATTTCCTAAATAAAATAGAAACACATTTTTCAAGGGGGTGCGAGAACTTATTTTTAGATTCAAGGGGGTGCCGATCGCTAAAAAGGTTAAGAACTGCTACTCACACGATTTCCGAGTAGTGCAGTGTTGTTTTTCTTATACTCAACACCTTTTAATGACTAAATAACCACATCTATTGGTTAAAAGAATTCTAGGAAAGATTCTATTGGTTAAGAAAGTCAAAACTGGTTTGTAGCCATGCAGGGAAGATTGCAGGTTGTTAAACGGATATATGTGTGTGAACCCTCAAATATTTAAAAGAACATATTAAAGTCCTTTTTTAATACCCGACCAATCGAATATTACTCATTATGGCACAACATGAGCGGATTTATTAACTACTTTGCGTTGCTCAGGTGAATCATGGTTTGGAAGCCGTGGAAGGATGCGTGTGAACTTAGGGAGGCAATCTCTGATTATCAAGTCCTGGTGAGTCTATAAGTTTCACCATGACAATAGTTTTGACCGTCGAGATCTTGTTAGAAGCAATGTTCCTGAGCCACGTGATCTTTGGGTGGTCAGCCAGTGTCCTCACATGACATCATGCCGGTAGGGGCAGACTGTGATATAGTGCAGAAGTGTGCCAATTTTCCGAACTGATTTTTTTTAACACTTCACATAAGTTAAAGCACTTAAAAACGAGAATTTGACAATAATCTTGTTTAATTTTTTATTTCCAATGGCAGGACAAAACGGTAGTAAAAGGAGACAGAAACAGATTAAATCACAACAACCAGAACACGAACGACCAAACAAGAAAATGGAAAAGTCAATGACCGAAGTCATGATCCCAAAAGTTCTGTAGCTTGCCAGAACCGGGCTTTTTCGAAGTCAACTCCATTGAAAGAACAACAGGGATGCAGGAGGGCTCTGTTCATAGCTTCTTTCAGTTCACATTGACAGCAGTATGGTTGGTTAGGTTGTTTTTTATGGTGCAAGGGCCATATTTGGTCATGTTGTGCCAAACTCAAGACAGGCACCTTCAAGTAACGAGCATACGCACACAGGGAAAGTTTTACTGTCACAGAACGGAGAACTATACTGAGGGAGGAATCCAACCAGCACCGGGTACAATTCGCAGGTTGCTAGCGCAGTGGGAAAAATCACTGAGCCACGGCAACCCCATCGACAGTGCGGATGGTCACTTACAAGGAGGAAGTACTCTCCCAAACAATCATATACCTCAAAAGTCAGAAGAGATCTTGCGACAATCTTGCTTAGTAAATAGTTCTATTTAACTTTAAAATCCGGAATGGTATTTTCGGCAAATGATGGGCTCAAATATAAAAATTCAAAATTGGCTCAGCAAAACGAACAAAAGGTAACGAGAGTCAGGGCCGCAGTATCACAGTTAGAAGAGTAGCAGATTAGCAACCGAAGAGTTGCGAGTTCGAAACTAGATCCAACCAAAGTCCGCCGTGCACGTGTGGGCTGGTGCACGTTAAATCTATCGAGGCATGAAATGCCCTCACGTTTGTGTGCTGAGGAAGTTTGGAGAGTTAGTGGAGTGCCAGCTCAGGTGTTGACCTGATCTGACGTTGGTTCAAAATTACGAGGTGTTGTCTTCGGTTCTCTCCCTTCGGGCTTGATCTAAACCATCGCCAAGAGTAAGTTGAATTGCTCCAATGTGAAGTTAACTACCTACCTAAGACAGGTAAGTACCTACCTAATTATTCATATTTTTAAAATTAATACACAATTTTTAGGGTCTTTTTGGATAAATATTATACAGTAAGTGTTTTTTCTCTACACAAACATTAAAGTAGCTTTTTAATTTTTCGTTTTCCCAGCATTTGCGAAATTCAAAATTCAAAGGCTTATTAAGTATGTGTGAAATCACATAACATCTTTTGTTGTTTTCACTTTCCATGGTTGATCGTAAGCATAGTGTTTGTTACATCCTATATTTTTTATTTAATTAATCATAATGAAATTTAAAGTATAAAAATATTAAAAATAAAAGTGAGAGCCAAATAGACTTGTTTGCACAATTTTAGGTGATATCTGCAAAATGTAAGTTATATTTTTTATTCAAAAAGTATTTAACTTATTTAAATTTTAATATTTAGTGTATTGTACACCATATGAGTAGATGGAAAGATTGTTAGCAAATGTAATGTGATTTATGGGTAGGTAATTAATTAATTAACATCGAACTGGAGCAACACAACTGGCTATTGGCGACGGTCCGGGATCAAACTCGAAGGGAAAGATCCGAGGACAACACCAGGTAATTCTGAACCACGATCAGATGACGAGGTCACACCTGAGCTGGCACACCACTCTCCAAACTTCCACACCACGCCAAGTGATTTGTAGGAGGATATAGATTTTGAAAAACAATTAGAAAGGTTCAATATTTTTTACAGTTTTACATCTCACAAAAACACATAATGATATGCATTTTTATTTAATTACTAGCAGAATAACCCGGCGTTACTAGGTTGAAATGTTTAACTATATAATTTCAGTTTTTGTTAATAAATTGTAATTCCTGTTCATCACATGTAATAACTACCACACTAATAAAGGTACGCAATTGTTAAATACCCAATTTCACAAATGTAAATAAATGTCATATTTAACATTTTACATTTTTGCATAATTTAAATTTTTAGTAAGGAAGAAAAGTCTCTAGAGTACCAGTGTTACCCAGAATGCATAGAATAGTTCAGAGAATGCATTTAAATGCCTTGTATGTCATTTAAAAACAAAAGCGTTTCCCAAAATTATCATACAATGATTAAAAATGATTTAAAACTAATTAAACCATTACTTACCTTGATTACAGTTATTGAACGAAAAACATCAAATTGAAAATCCAGAAATACATCTTAAAACAGATTTAAAAAAGCTTCGAACGAAAAGTAATGAATGTATCTGTTTTTTCACTACAAAATAGATATTTGGAATATAAAAACACAAATTTAAAAAAGCAAACGATTAAAAAAATAACCACTGCCATATTAGCTACCAGTTCTACTTTGAAAGGTCTTGTTCTGCATATTTTATTTATAATGTTTTATTCTCTTTATCGTCTGTCCCAAATATTTAGAATTCTTTTATATTTCGTGACGAAAAAAAAAGACAAAAAATAAATAAAGAATTAAAATTTAAGTTCCTTAAAAATAATTTTTGGAAAAATAATTGATTTTTCAGCAGTACTGGTAAAACAATCCAAGTAATCGAAATGCTCAATAAGCATTTCAGCTTCTCCAAAACTACCAAATTATGGTTCATTTAAGTATAGTTACTCATGTTTTAGCATGTAACTTATCTAAATATCTAAACAAAGGAAATTTAAATAATGTATTCACTATATTTAAATATGATGTGTAAAATAAAGGACATTGTATTCAAATATATAGAATAAAATTTATGTGATACTTGTACAAACACATAGACACAAAATCAGACGTAGAACAGGAAGACGGACAGACTAACGCAACGAAGTTCAGTTAATAAATGAATGTAAGTGCTCACAGTATGCAAAGTTTCATGGAAATATATTCTACCGTTTGGACGTAGCACGGGCACACACATACAGACAGACACCAAACGCGCAAGAGACGGATTTCGCATCAGAAGGGCCCGAAACGGATAGAAAATTTGAAATGGATCGAAAATATTCAATGTACAAACAAACACTCCACTCTCATTTATATGGATAGTGTGGCTGTTATGAGAAGGCTTATGACCAGGGGGAGTTAAGGTGGTAAACTCACCAAGTGAAAGGTTTGCCGTGTGAAGAATCACGATGGTGATCGTCCTAGGTGATTATTTCACCCACTCGTAATTACTGCTGTCGCTTCTGGCATCTACCAAGTCCAAACTAAAGATGGTAATTGAGAGAACTCATTGTTTACGTTTTACCTAACTCTTAATTTAAGACTCGTTCAAATTCCTCCTTCAAATGTCAGCACTCCTGAGCTGAATACAGATTGATATTCACAAAGTTTTTTATAAATTAAATGCAAAAGAAAAACACACACATTTGAACTTACCGAATCTCTTCAATTGACGTATAAATTAATGTCACAACTATCTATTCCATAAGTGATTGTCCTCTCAATAAACCAATTATTAAACTTCTATACTGTATTTTTGAAATGAAGTTACTAGAAATATCTGCTTAGTTTAATCTGCTGGTAAAGATGCCTCTTACCTTCAAATAAATGCCAATATCAAAAAAATATTTAACGTCTCGAATTCTACAGGATATTTTATTATAGTACTAGGTAACCAAATAAAATCGTGCCGTTTCTAGGTTTTGTCATTGTCATTGCGCATGCGCTCGATCTATCAATTAAAAGTGTGGTTGTGTAGGTTTTAACAAAAGCTTATTTAACAGAGAGAAGTTATCGGTAAATAACGCTACTGAAATTAATCATTTAAAATTTAGAAAAAGTGATATCAGTGTGTCTGTCAAAGTCAATGATTCGGGTTTATATACTTTATGAATTCGAATTGGGCACTAGGGCTTCAGAGGGTGCTCCAAAAATATCCTTCATATTTGGAGATAATGCATTGAGTGAACGTTGTTGTCGAAAGTAGTTCCAGAAATTTGAATTTGGTGACAAGACTCTTGAAGGTACTCCTCTTTCCAGTTGCTCATCAGATGTCCATGGGATCCAACTGAAGGACCGTATCGAGTCAAATTCAAGTCAAACGTGTCAAGAGCTTTCAAGACAATTTAATAAGAGGGATGGAACACCTATTGAACCTGTTGCCATTTTCTTCAATGTTCTCTGGTCAGTCAGAAATATCCTCTAGGTAAATTTATGAAAATAAAATAAGTAAATTTGAAATCTTACTCGTATAATATCACTTGAATATGTTATTATGACAAAGTATTATTACTTATATACCTTCGATTGTGAGTAGAAGCTTTCATGCTTTTTAAAGTACAAATGGTAGTCAAAGTATTATTACTTATATACTTTCAACCATAAAATATATTTATTAGACATAAACAAATTAAAATCGTTTAAAAAAATTGCGTTAAGAAAAGTGATTTTTTTCTCAATTTTAACTCATTTTGTTATTACTTGGGGTGTTAAGAGCTTGAATTTATAAAACGTCATTCAGTTTGAGGTAATACAACTTTTGACCACACTATTCCAAAACCGTTTCGAAGTAGTTTTATGGCCCACCATTAATGTATGTGTACATAAATTGCACGCTGTAAGTGTAAATATTTTAAACTAGGTTTTTGTCGTAACGTTAAATCTTTATAAAAATTTACTTCTTAAGAAAAGTGAAGAAATAAAATTGTTTCTATAAGCAGAGAAAAATAAAATTGTTTCTATAAGCAGAGAAAAATATAATTGTTTCTATAAGCTGGGAGAAAGAACAATATCTTGTATACGTTAGTTATAGTCATGATTTAACATTTAGTTTTGAGTTTTGAAATAAACGATTGGATAAATAATTTAATAAATTAAATTTTTATAATAGATTTATATTTATCGATATATCTGCATATATTGTGATTTATTTAATTAGTTTATTTCTCTTTGCATGCGTTTTCTAAATTGTAATCACATTAATTTCTCTTTAATCCACGAAAAATCAAACATCATAATTATCTAATATAAATGCGATTTCGAATTGCTTATTGAATTTCTTAGAATAATACATAAACCAATGCAATAATTTTTGTAGGTTTTAAATAGTAATAGCAGTCGGTGTAATAATGTTTCAGTTTTTATTGAAAAAATATGGTCATAAGAAGATTGAGGAAGGGAAGGTTATATATTTTACCAGTGTTGAATTTTTTGTATGTTGACGTTTGTTCTAAAAACTCTTTCCTATATAAGGAATATAACATCCCTGCTGTTACAGAATGGACTAGTTTTATGACCGTCATAACCTTCACGTCCTTCTCTTAATTTTGCCAGTGAATTTATGGCATCCATTTACTATATCGGTTCCTTCACCTTCTGTTTCTTGGCAATATCAATTCAAATCTTTCAATAATTCTACCTTATGTGTGTGTGTGCTGATGTTTTATTTCTTTAAGTTTAACATCCTAATTACTTCAAACGGCGTTATGAGAATTTGTGATTCTTCTTAAACTTATTGTATTATAGACTGTTTTTTTATAAGAGTTTATTGAAATCATAAAATCTTCTTAGAAATAGAAGAAAGATTTAGTTTGGTGAGCATTAATAAATCCCGTGAGATATCTTAATCTATTCAATAGTGCAATGTAGAAATCATTAGTTGCATTGAAAACAATGCTAAAAGAGGAACTTAATAAACCTAAGTGATTCTAATAGAAAGTCTCCAATATCATGTTTAAGGGATGGCGTCATAAAAGCTAAAATTCAAATCACGCTTAAACGAACGTTGCAACGTTAAGTTTCAATTTTATATCAACTTTATCAGCACCTTGTTCTCCAACCGGAGGGTTTGGAGAACAAGGTGCTATATCTCAGGTGTTGACCTCATCATCGGACCGTGGTTCAAAATTACGAGGTGTTGTCCTCGGATCTTTCCCTTTAGAATTGATTCTGGACTTTTGCCAATAGCCCGTTGTGCTGCTCCAGTATTATGTAAATTACACTATGTACCTACGAACTTTATAATATAATTTACACTGCAATTATAAACTGTAAGGTCAAAAATGAAAATAATTTTACAGTAATATAAGGTTGAGTTGTCAGCAGAATTTCTATTTTGTTCAAAACTTTATAATTTACCAGCTATGAACCCCAGCCACTTGAAGTCAGTAAATAATTGCACCAAAGTTAATAAATCATAGTTTTTATGGACAGCATCTTATATCTAGAATCAATAACGTTGATTATTTGAAATCACATTTAAATAATTTTGATTACATAGGATGTTCCTGCAGAACAGAGTTCTTTGATTGCAATCAATTAAGATTAATCTGGATCCATCCTACACTTTGAGGTGTTTATAGGATTGGTTTGAAGGCAACAGGTACAAAGAAGCCTATAAAAGTAGTAAACTGTAAGTTCAGAAGTTCCAGATTTTAATTTGATCAAAGACCTTGGTGAGAAATGGTTTTCTAGTGGGAAAATATTTCAGTCAGACTTCTCGTCGTCATTTTAAAGAAGAAATAAAGATTTATACTCTTAGGAAAAACCGGAAATGAATGAAAAACATAAATTAGAAGAACCTCCAAGAGGCGAGGCCAAACACGAGTTGACAATCAAAAGATTTCATTAAATAAATTTAAATTTCTTCCTTTAATCTACGTGTTTAAACACATTTGTTTGATGTAAAATCGAGCCTTTCCTCTTATTACTAATTAAAGATAACTCTCCAATGGTGTGCACTTGTTAAAACGTTTATTTGAATCCAGTTAACACATTTACATTTCGATTAAAAACAATTATTTCCAAGTCTTTTTGAGCACGACACAGAATGACTCCCATTACGTTCTTTTTCCTCCTTGTCTGTTTCTCGAGTACCCTTCGTTCATCTCTATTTTCCCCTCGAAATTCCATTTTCTTCTCCACAGGACATTGATGACTGTTTCAAGGACACTTCGTACGTCCATTGGGCATCAAATGGGTCTTTCTACTCGACATTCTCTCTTTTCTGGCCAGAGATCATCACATTTGGTAATGTTGAATGTTTTTATGTGTGTAAGAATGAAACAGGTTTACACAGGGTGATTTTGAGTTTTATTGTGTAAGGTCCATATTTGGCCAAGTTGTGCCAAACACAAGATACCATCAAGTAATGGACATACACACAAGGAAAGGTTTACTGACACCGAAGAGAGAAATACACAGGAATCGAACCGGCGTCGTCTACAACTCGCAGGTTGCTAGCGCAGTAGCAAACACATAGAATTAAAAACATAAGTTGACTTCTGTGTGAAAGATTGACTTGGTGTGCCGAATGAGCATCTCATCGTCTCGTTTGGCGATATAGGATATTATGACAGGGTACATGTGTAAATGAGCATTTCTATAGAGTGGCGACAAAAAGGATGAAATAGCTAAAGTTTACTGCTATGTCGCGCAGATCAATTAGATGATGAATCAATGGATTGACGTCTTCCATCCCGTGGACCAAACAGATGATGAATGCTCGTTTCCACCAAGCAGACAAAAGTAGTCTGAGGGTCACATTACTACTAGCTTTAGTCACATGATCCTGGGCACATATAAAGATTACCATTGCTCACTCTATTTTTATATTTCTTCTATGGACAAAATCCACTGAGGCACAGTAGCCCCAAAATTTACACTGAGCACGAGCTTTTAAACAATGGCAAAGAAGTAAATTTTACTCACTGAATATCAAACCACATTAAACGGCTTTTGGGATGAAACTTTATACAATACGAATTGTATTTCACGAGTCCATTAGCATTTCATTCGCACTTGCAGTGGTATTTAAATCGAAAACTTCGAGATACCAACGCACAAGCAGATGGAGGAGCTCGGAAGAAATCTGAAACCCATGAAACCATTTTTATGTCAAAAACATTCGGGTCAGGGGGAGAGATAATAAATCTCCTCGGAGGCCATTTCGTCGCAAATGGATCTTGTCCCACTCCAACCATTTTGAGCTGGACAGACGGTCACTGAAACACAGAGAAAGGGGGAGAAAGAGACAATTGCCATCTTAGAGATGTTTATACCGATCTATCTTCAGCGGCCAGAAGGAGAGTGGACTCAGAAAAGTAATTGTCAAGGTCCTTGTCCCAACAAGAAAATAAATTGTGCCCCTCTTACCCTTCAAGTGAAATGTGTTAGAGCAGCTTAAGGGCAGCTGTTTTGATTGGCACTGTTTCAATTAGACGTCCTTTTCTTCCTGCAAACTTCCATTGCTTACACCCCACAGCCGGTATTTATTTAATGGATATTGTTCGTATAAGGTAATCTCTGGAGACGCATGCAATCAAATTTATCGCTTCATATGAAACTCCAGCATTCTAAAAGTTAAAAGAAGAAGCACTAAAATAATGTCGGTATCTTTTATGGTGAAATGCGTATAATTGAAACTGTGCCAATCAAAACAGCAGCTTTTAAAGGCAGCTGTTTTGATTGGCGCTGTTTCAATTAGACCTCCTTTTCTTCCTGCAGCCTTCCATTGCTTACACACTCCACAGCCTGTATTTATTTAATGGATATTGTTCGTATAAGGTAATCTCTGGAGACGCGTACGATCAAATTTATCGCTTTATATGAAAGTTCAACATTCTAAAAGTTAAAAGAAGACGCACTAAAAGAATGCCATTATCTTTTATGGTGAAATGCGTATAATTGAAACAGTGCCAATCAAAACAGCAGCTTTTAAAGGCAGCTGTTTTGATTGGCACTGTTTCAATTAGACGTCCCTTCCTTCCTGCATAATTGTTTTGATTATCATTTTTTCAATTAGACATCCTTTTCTGCCGCATCCTTCCATTGCTAATACACTCCACATACTCCTATTTAGTTAATACTGGAGACGCGTGCAATGAAATTAATGGGTTACATGAAACTCCTACGTTATAAAAGTTAAAGAAGATATGTACTAGAAGAATGCGGTCCTAAAACAACTGTAATCCTCTGAGCGTCACGAGATTTTTAGTAATGTAGTGTTGCTTTTAACCCACAACACACATAATGACTAAATGACCACATTTATTGGTTGAAAGAATCATAGGAAATATTATATTGGTGGAGGTGAAAACTGGTTAGAAGGCATGCAGGGAAAACTGCAGGTTGTCGAACGGATATATGCGTGTGAACTTCTCAGAGGGTCAACAGATACGATAGTTCTGAAAGGATCCTACACCTTTAAATTTAGAATAGAAATTTATTTACACAAAACTGCTTACCTACAAGCAGAAAGCAGACATGTACTAAAAGAATATTCCATTGAAGACAAGACTTATTTAATGTTAGGGAAGGGAATGGAAACTCTTTCTCAACAAATTGGGCAAACCGTATTGATCCGAACCGGGTAGATCTTTTGTAAAGGGTTACTTTCCATAGAAAATTGGTGACCCGTGGTGTGTCATGTCGGACAGATCGTTCGTAATGGGCTGCTATTCATGAAAATCTTTTGTAAACAAATTGGGCTACACGTGCTGGACGATTTGGATGGAACGTTCGTAATGGGTTACTTCCTATGGAAATCCATTGCAAGAAAATTGGGAACCCGTGCTGAACCGAGCTGGGACTATTATTTGTAATGGGTTACTCTCCAAAGAAATTGTAAGCAAATTGGGCGAACCGTGATGAGCCGAGCTGAACCATCCGTTCGCTATGGATTTCAAGCTTAACTTCGGGACAACGACGAAATAAATTTCTGGCTACGTTACGGTTTTTTAATCATTTATGCGGGCTCCAAAACATTTGGCACCGGGCTGCAAGTTTGAGAACAACATTGTATAAATATTTCAAGATAAATAAGATACAAGGGGATCTCAGCGGCTCAGTGTGTTTGCCCATTGCGCTAGAAACCTGCGAGTTGTATGCGGTGTAGGTTCTATCCCCCTGGGTGTATTTCTATCTTCTGTATCAGTAAAGCTTTGCTTATGTGTGCATGTCTATTTACTTGGCGTTGTTGATCGCAGCTTGGCCAAATGTGGCCCTTGAGCCAGAAAACCCTACTAAGCAACCAATAAGATGTCGGTAGTCAGGCAACTGTAATCCCCTGAGCGTCATCATATTTTCGAATAATGTAGTGTTGTTTTCAACCCACAACACATATGATTAAATAATCACTTCTTTTCTCTGAAAGAATCATTGGAAAGATTCTATTAGTGAACAAGGAAAAATCAAGGACATGGCTCCAACTTTACCGCTTAACAAGACGCTCCAAATCGAACACAAGAGCACCGATATTTGCTTAAATGGAATGGCGAATCACAAGTGAAACTAATCAAATGCAACTAATCCAAGCAGAACGACTCAACACTTTACTGCTACACGAGCCGGAAGAAACTAGAATCATTAATTCATCCCTCGAAGCTAAAAATGGGGTCTAATCAAAATCAATACCAATCCCGGCCATCCGAGTATTTAAAAATAGACGAAAGCGGGTTCCTAGGAATCCGAGTTAAGCGCAGTTAAAAGAATTCTAATGTGCAGCAAATGTTTGTCACAGGACATTAGCTGAGCAATTAAGCCGAATAAAGCGCCCGGGCACCAAATTTCTAGATTGAGCGGGAGTTAATTTAATACAATGCTGGCTGTCAGCGAGGCGCTTTGATCGGGAACTGGGATCTTGAGCCATTAGCCTAGAAAGCGATCGACTAATCAGTGGATGAACCGATATCAATTCCCGATAAAATGCTGGGAAGGTAATTAATTCGATTCTTTAAAGGAATGGTTTCTTTGGGTGGAGCAGAACTAAGTGTGAAATTAACTGGCGCATTCAAAAATGCAAAGTTCAAAAATTATAAAACGTATGCAAATATTCGACGTGGGTGAGTTTAAATGACGAATAAACGATTTGAAGTTATTCCTTATTTTCTTCACGTATATATTATTTTTTTAACCCTCCAAATGTTTCGACGAGATATCTCGTCCAAGATATGGCCAATTTTACGGAGGACGAAATATCTCGTTTAAGATCTGGTCCATTTTGCTGAGAACGATATATCTCGTCGAGACAAAACTGTCCTATTACTCCAAAGGAATGAAGATCCAAGTAGAAAAAACAAATTCTTCCTTGCCCAGAACTGGTGACAATTTGGAACAGGTTCTTGTACCAGAGGCTGTCGATTACACGGCAGTTTTCAACGTGAAGATAAACCGCCAGGAGGGTTAATATCCCACCACTTATGTCTTTGGAACTATAATGCAGCTCCCGGAAAAAGGCAGTAGACCTTGGGTCAATAGATTTCTGAAAAAGGTGTAAAAACACGTTAGGAGAAGGCTGCCAAACGCAATAGCATGAATGGCTATCGCCGCGGATGTTTTCCTGCTGCCATCGCTTTCAACATTGAACGAGATACCAGAATCCAAGCTAAAGAAGCCAATTGTGGAAGGGATTGATTTGTGTTACCATAAGTTTCCTGATTTAAATAACAGGCTTGTTCTAAACCATGTGACTCAACTACCTTCTCACGGGAACCGCACTATACAAGAAGCGAACTAGAGCCCATTTGTGATGGAAGCACCCAGTGGGTGTTGTTCTTAACAAGGACACTCACCAACATCCATATTCAAACCAATCAAGATTCGAACTCAGAACGTACTAGGTGGCAAATACTATAGCCACTGTATCAGGTAGGCAGTGTGTGTGTATTAATTTTACTCTAAATTATTTGTTTATGTGAAAGAGTAAGTGTTAACAGGTTGTCAAAAGATGATTACAAATTTTTAAGACTACTGAGTAGTAGTGGGAATTCCTTAGAATTTCAGGGTGAAGTTCTCCAGTGTAAATTCCAATATCTTAATAATAGTTAAAAATTAAAGTTATGCTAATTATAATTAATACATTTTATTCTGCTCTAAGTTGCATTGAAATGGTAGCTTTTATAAAATGTGCGCAAATGTTCGAGAATGGTTAAGTTCAAATAAACGACTTGAGAGAATTATTTATTTTTATTGTGTATTTATAGAATTTACAGGATTTGCTTATGAAAGTGTTAAATGTTAATAAGATATCAAAAATTGATTGCAAATGTTTAAAGATACTACTGAGATAAGTGATACAACTGAGATACTAACTGATAATAGTGTATGCATTCTTAGAATTTCATAATGAGAAAGTATTTCAGTGTAGTCTAAACATTTCAATAATAAGTAAAACAATAAAATTTACAATAATTATAATTAATTCATTTTGTACTACCCTGAATTACGTTTTAATAAAATGTAAGGCAAATACTCGACAATAGGATACGTTCATGTAACGAATGAAAATGTGCTATTATTGTTCCTGTTTTGATTAATAAAATTGGTGTACTTATTAATTACCCACTCTTGAATTTTTAAAAGCTGTATAAAATTAATTAATTTTCAAAATAAAAACCTTTTTCATTATAGATAAGAAGATCAATTACACGTTAAAGTATAACATTGTTCTGAGTCATGGACGACGACTTTAACGTACTTTTTCTAACGTGTTAGGAAATTTAACTGTTCAGAAGTTTTTTGACAGTATTTCACATTACTTTAAATTTTAAAATACTTTTCTCATGAAAAAAATTAGTTATAAAATATACATTAAAATTTCATTCATCCTGATTCCAAAACACGTTTACCTGCCTTATTCATTGAATATATGGATTTATAATTAAATTAAGTTGTAGGATCTTTGTGGTTCGATGTTTTGATTGCATTTAGTTAAAAGTTGTTGCAAAACGCAATCTGAAGGAATAGTACTTGTCTTAAAGTGATCACACATAAAGTGTAAAATACAGTGATACAGTTATTTTACACGACGATTCCATGTGATATTCGTGATACAATATGCACGTAATGTTTTATGGCTCAACGGGCTTAGAATATGCTTTTAAATGAACTGAAGATCATGTAATGTTACATTTTTTTATTAAACTAATCACCGTTGTATGGTGAAAATGTGACAACCTCTTCGGTCAGGGTGAAAAGAGCTGGTTGCGCTATTGAATGAATTCGTCAGTACTATAGTTCGGTAGCTTTCAAATGACACCACTTACTCAGTTCTCACTCCACGCATCCAAAATTACACAGGACCAAAGCTCGTCCAGTACTATAGAATTTCGACATATTACGGACCCCCCTCAGTAAGTTTGCACATTCGGTCCGAAGGTCATATCTGGTAAGGACATTCTTTATCTACACTACGTTATATTTATCTCATGGATATTTCTTCTAGTTCTAAAATCATAAAACAAACAAGTTGTTACGCGTTTTAGCTAACGCTAGGCTTTTCATGTATGCCACCCTCCCCAATACTGTTCCGATTTCAAAGACGTATTCACGTGAAAAAGTCTAAATGTATGCTTTCTGTCTAGACTAGTGTTGAAACATATTTTTTATAGGGCAGCTTAAAAAGAGCGAAAAAGCATAACACCGACAAAGTAAGCAAGTTGCGTCTTAGCCGAACTTTACTTAAGTTTCGCTGGCAAAATCAATCTCTAAAAGCTTGATTCCAGTTTTCCCTTCATCTAAGTTGCATAGAACGGCATCCCAATCATGCCTCAATCTATTCCCATACTCGAAAGGAAAACAAAGTAATTCTAAAACAAGAATTTCGAATCACCCGTTTCAAAAAACACTTGATTCTATTTCGCTGAGTGTTTTATTTATTCACCACCAGAAACCCCACTCTTACTTACTCTTTCTCCCGAAATTCGCTGACGTCATAATTTGATCTTTTGTTCTCCATTCTCCCCTATTCCAGGAAAAGCCCCCTCCCCATATGACAAGTAAACACGCGAAAGGGCACCCTCCCTCCAAACCCATTTCTCGAGAAATAGAAATAAAGAGAACAAGAATAAGAAAAATGTTTTCGAATTTCGAGTAGCGGCGGAGAACGAGCTTCTGGAACAAACTTCGGAACCCAAACGTTCTTTTCTTTAAGAGCCGTCACAGAAGCGAAAAAAAAATCAATCTTAATCTAATTTTCTACATCAGAGAAGCGGAGAATGGCTTCCAAAACGCTATTTCCTGGCCCTACCATAACACATATAACCGCCGTATGCGGGCTGGTATCGTCTGCGCTTCGCCGTTGCCAGCTTAGCGGACTCATCTTTTTCAATTATTGTCGTACGGAGGCCAGACTTTGAAATGAGCGCCGAGGCCTTTCATCATAAAATGTGCGCTATGTCACCGAACGTATCAGGAGAAAAATTACCGCACGCTACAAGTTTCGTTGCACGCAAAAACCTCTACTAATGGATCTCACGGGGGAGTTTGATTTAATGTGGGGTGCTCTCGAAAAAGGAAGAATTAAATTTATTAAATCCCTTTCGCGCTAGGGTGGGGGAGTAATTATAAGAAAATGCAGCGTGACGTGTTCCGATTCGAATGGAATTGAAAGGAGATTAGCTTCGTTTTTTAACAGTTCTATTTTACTTAAGTGAACGTTATGTGACTATGAGAGAGATTTTTAGTGTTTACAAACAAACGTGAGATTTTTCTTCTGTCCAAACGATGTGTTTCTTGCATGAAACACATCGGGATTACTTTAAAACGAATATCGTTTTTTGGCAACGTTTGGAGTTTAACCCTCGTGGTGACTGTACTCGACGATGTATCGGTAATTAGCAAAACTGATTTGATCCTGATGACGAGATATCTAGGTCACCAAGCTCTCGTCGCATCTCGTCATTAGAAGAAAACTGACCAGATCCTTATCTCGTCATCATTAAAAAATCGGCAATATCTTGATGACGAGATAACTCGTCATTAGCAAAGTTGTTCAGATTTTGCTACAAGATGGACGAGGATCTCTTCACACACACAAAACAAATCAACTAACCAATAAACTATCTTATCTATTAGGTATTCCTTCTTTAGAATTTCCATTGACTTATCCATAGGCGTGCAAATCGTATTCGAGCAACATTCCAAGTTACTCCACAAGTTACGAAAGATGATACTAAAACACTAGTGACCATTGTATTCAGTTCTGTAGAAAATCCTCTCAAAAATCATCTCAATGAACATTTTAATTTTCGATGCAAAAGCAAACAAACCAGAAGGAATGCGAAGATTTCACCTCTGTTACCCAAATGATACATATTGAGGGTTACCTTAAAATGCATTTTATTGTTGTTTTGGCAACGTTTGCCACTTAATTTAATTGGACGAAATATACTTTTAAACAAGCTGGAGTTTACTCATTATTAGTATACAAAATGAATAAATGAAAAATTTCGAGTATAATTAAAAGCCATATAAATGTGTTATTTAGATTTTCGGATCAATATATAAGAGAAATTAAGGGGCTATCAGAAAATTTTAATTTATCTCACATTTTAATAGGCAAATACATCTTAAACTAAATGCGAGCAAATTTGTTCAATTTAGAGAAGTAATTGCAATTTTATGGTGAAAAATTACAAAATAACAAGTCATTCATATTTTACATTGTGTTAAATCTTAATGTTATTTAGATTTTTGGATGAATGTATAACAAAAATTGAAGGGCTATTAGAAAATTTTAATCTATCACACATTTTACAGGCAAATATGTCTTAAACTAAATGCGAGCAAATTTGTTGAATTTTTAGAAGCATTTGAAATTTTACTGTAAAAAGCAATAAAACGAAGCAATAAAAGTCATTCATACTTTTTAATCGCCTGATCCAGACTTTTCCAATGTTTTTGTTTGTTTGAAATATCAAGGGAATACGTATAGGCTGCGAATTTATAAGTTTCTCCCATAAATTTTCATAATGACTTGGGACTTTAATGTATTTCACTTACCTTCAGACAATATATCTTTTCCAAAAGCAATTGATACATTGTATCATACAATGTAAAAAAGAGTACATACAATGTATACCTATATGTATACAATATAACCGGCTAGAATAAATGGGTCGAGACAGTATCTAATGCATTTGAAGCATTAGATACTGTCTCGATTTCCGAGGGAAAAGGCGAATCCCTGGAAAGCTGCTTGGATGGTGTAAAAAATAAACTTGTTCTCCGAATTTACGTTTCAATTTCGCCTCTTCTCTCTACGATTCCAAAGATACCCCTATTTGCCAACTTTCCGTTTTCATTCGACTCAGGTTTTCTTTCGCTCTACTTTATACAGTTCTTGGTCCTTACCCAAAAGTTTTGCATCCGTATCCAAAGCGATTCCTCGTTTTTTTCAATCTTTCTGGAATCGAAATTGCGGTCACAAGTTTGGATAAACAGAACTGGAAGAAAAAACGGGGAAAAAAGTTCTTTGCAACTTTTAAGAGAAAGAAGTCACGAGGAATCTTATGTTTGCTCGGTTAAAAAGGAACATTTAACAAGAATTTTAAAGGACATGAAATATTGGGGTTTGAAAATAAAAAAATTATGATATAAGAATAAACTAACACGTAAAAGTCAACTTTTGGTACCTAGAATGGTGTATTCTTTGATCATAATTCTTATGATTGTAATAGCTCCAAACCATCCAATGTTTTCTTCAAACTTTAAATTTTTGAAATAGATTGTAACAGCATTCAAAACTCACATATTTAATGAACTCAAGCGAGTTGTTTCAAATTTTGGTACTAGAATGGTGCATTCTTTGTTTATAATTCTTGTGATTATTCAGGTTCTAAATTTTCCAATGTTTTGTTCATATTTAATGCAGCTCAATTTTATGGTTTTAATCACTGGAATTTGTAGTAGATTTTAACAGCATTCGAAAACTCAAATATTTAATTAACTCAAACGAGTTGTTTCAACTTTTCGCACTAGAGCGGCACATTCTTTGATTACAAATAGTGTGATTGTAAAGTTCCAAATTTTCCAATATCGTTCAAATTTGAACAAAGAATAATTATTTGGTTTTAATCACCAGGATTCGAAGGCCAATTTTTTACAGATATTCGAAAACTTACATATTTAATTAACTCAAGCAAAATTTTATCGTAAGCGTTTCCTTTTCTAAGGACACTAGAGAAATAATGTTTAATAATTTTGTTATTATAAAATGTTATTGGTACATTCAAAGCGGACAATTTTTTAATGTTTAGATGTCCATTTTAACGCAATGTTTCGTCTCGCATGAGAATGCAATGGTTTAGAAATAAAGGATTTCTACTTCGCCATAAATAAAAATAATAAGATGCAGCCAATAAACTATCATCCAAAAGAGTTTTTGGGACTATAATTATATTTTGATTATGTTTCTTTGATAACTATCATAATGTAATTACGATGGGAAAATATACTAGCGTTATTTAAGCAGCTCCAATGAATGACAAGGAAATTTCCCAAGTAAAAAATTAATCATGAAAAATATATTAATATTTCTTGTTTAAATTCTTAGGTAAAAGTTAATTATTTTGGAAGTTTATCAATAAAAGGAGTCTAACTACAGATTTTCATCTCACGTCACCGACTTTAATATGAAAGTACGTCATTATCGAGGAAATGGTAGAAATATTCAACTTGGATTTTTGAATATTTTTAATATTTCTTGTCGTTATGACAGAAGTTTCAAACTTCTTCCTAACCAGTTGAAATCGTTCTTTTCGAAACACGAAGTTATCTGTGAAAAGCTTGTTGAAAATGGTAATTTCCTTTTTCAAAAATGACTCTTGGTTTTGGCTATAACGAAGGTAGTGATTTACTTTAAATCAGTTTTTTATTCCGTTTTTTTTAATGAAATTTACTACAAAGTAAATTAATGTCTTTTAACTAAGGAAAATCATAACAATTAATTTGCCACCTGCTTGTTATAATACTAATGATGTGAATGAAAATATGATTATGTACATAGGTTTGTCAAGAGTTCTATAAATGATGAGTAATAAACAGGATTCTGAAATTGATTTATTATTCGAAAATAAAGGATTGAACATTTGTTATTATTATTTTAATTTGGTGTTGTAGTTAAATGCACTCAAATCAAGTTAATTGTTTTCGTGAATTTTCGAGGTAAACCATCATGAAGGCGAAACACGAATATTTTTCATTAATTCTTACGGAAAAGCTTAGAGTCCTGAAATATCTTGAATCATTTTTGTGAATTTATTAAAAAGAATGTTTTCGACATTCATCAGCAAAAATCTCATTATTGTTTATCAATAAAATTGTTCTATTTATCAAAATATTTAAATTTCTTTACTTAATTACTAAAATATCTTCTTGGAACTCAGGTTTATAATCATTTGTGTGATTTTATCAAAGGTCGTGATAACGCCTGCTCATACATCTCTTAATGTATTTAAATTTTCTTAAACTTTACATATTTTCAAAATGCATGTTTTTCAGATTCTAAAATAACTCAATATAAATTTGCAAAATATAAATCAAATTTGAAATAAATATATCTTGTTATTTTAAAGTTTCTC
Source organism: Meta bourneti (assembly GCA_933210815.1). Classification (NCBI taxonomy): domain Eukaryota; kingdom Metazoa; phylum Arthropoda; class Arachnida; order Araneae; family Tetragnathidae; genus Meta; species Meta bourneti. Next base: position 44,120,472 of record OW119931.1, read on the forward strand.
GAAATTAATGGAATTAGCTCCCCTATGAAATGTCTGAATTTCTAACAAAATTTATAAAAATATTTTTTATTTATTAATCTCATAAATAAAATTTATTTATTTCATTTATATTAACCCTATTTATTTCTAATTAATTAATAAAAATTACCATGCATTTTCTTTCTACTGCTATTTAATTTTATCAAGTACTCTCAATCTTGAATGTAGCAATTTTGAAAAAGCCGTATTTTATTCACTATTAAAAGTATTTAACGATGTCCTTTGCTATATAATTAAGCAACTCATTTCCATGCAAAAAAACCGTTATTCCACTTAAACAGCATTTAAAAAAATCAATACCATTGCATAAATAAAGTGCAACAGGAAAAGCAATAAATTCCAAGTGATCTAAATATCCAATAAAAGCCGGAAAAAAGATTTTTACAAACAATAAATTCCGATCCGAAAGGGCCTCGATCGAGTCATTTAACTCCACACGATGATTAACAGATCTCATCCACCGACTCACTGCAACCGTGACCAAAGGAACCGGAAAAAAGGCGGAGCATACAAGAGTGGAATAAAAAATGGCGTATTAAAAGAATAAATCCACAACAAAAAAAGAACGAATGCCGCGGAAAGAACAGAATTTTCGCATTTATCACGAAACCCTGAGTATTATTATGACCCCGGTTTGGAAAATATCATGGCCCACTCTATAAATATGTTCTAAGAAGGAAAAAAGAAAAAGAACACTGTAAATTTATTTCTCCCTCGTTTTTCTTCTTGTCGGTTCTTATTTCGCTGTAACGCTGAGCGCGGATTGTTGAGGTTGCTTCTTTTAGTATGCAAATTCGGTTACTGGGGGAAAAACTTTGGCTGTCTTATCCATTTATTGCACACGCGGGACCCTTTCTATGTAGAGAACATACTCAGATTTGGTACAGAATGTTCCTGTTTTATGTTTTAAGCACGTCTGTGTAAAAAATTAGGGGGAAGCATTGCTTTTTCTCAACCCCTTGAGAGGTTGAGATATCTATATTTACTGTTCACTGCATTCCATTTGAACGTGGCTGTTCGCTCAGGGTTAATATGTTGCTAGTACCAATTTTCTAAATGACTTTTTGGCTGCTATCACGATATGTAAGACAAGTTGATGGGATTGATAAAGAACGATGTGAATTTTGTTGCTCTGGCTTGTTTCGTGTCAGGACGTGAACGAATATTTTATGCCTTTTCGTCGTCACTTTGTCGAAAAGTTACAGCCTGTTTAGCGGGTGTAAGTGGAACCTAATTTGAGCAAATTTTAAGTTTACAGCATTTAAGAGCTGAAGCATTTTAGTCGTCTTTTTTCCTTTAGTTCTTCATCAGATGGGTTTGAATGTGTAAATTTATATCGTATGTGTAAGCCGACTAATCGCTGGCTTCTGGATCCAAAGATTCGTGATTCAACATTCGTGGTAGGACATGGTCTCGTTAGATAAGACTCCTTCAAAATAATGTGAATCAGTTGCCTAATCGGTTGTACTGTAAATAGATTTGATAGCTTTGTTTTGAAAAAAATCACTGTTTTCAGAAATCTTTTAAGATGAAAGCTGCTTAAATATAGCTTAGGCTTGTAAAGTAGGCAACCTTAACCTTTTTTAAGATTAATAGTCTTTCATTAACGGAAAAGTACCATTTAAAATTTGTTTGTCAAATGTGCATGCGGCTTTAACTTGAATCCTTTGTACGGTTGTTGTTGCATGTAATGGATAGGAATTACAATACATTAAAAAATAAATATTTGTTAAATTTACAACCACAGAAAACAGTGAAATAGAACTAAAATTGGCAGAATAAAAATTTGTTCTAAAGACAATAGTTCATGATTCTTTTCTATCTCGTGATATTGCATAGTTGCCACAACTTACAAAAAAATAGAACAAATAGAACAAAACTTAAAAATGCGAAACTAATTCCGAGAAAAAAAATTAAATTCAGAAAATGATATTGATGCACATGATAAACAAACACGAGTTTCCATTTCGTTAACCTATGTTAAAATTTTAAAATAATTTGAATAAATTTGATTAATTATCAGTCTTTATGTTACTATAGCCGATGTGTTGGTCCAGTACGACGTTAATTCAACTACCAACCAACTTTATATTATCCGTCCCAAATATTTGGAAATTATTTATATTTCGAAAATAAAAGCTCAAAATAAGTGAAGTAGATTTTAAGTTCCGTAAATGTATTGGTTGGAAAAATAGCAGTTTTTTTATCAGTACCGAAAAAAGAATAAGATAATCGCAATGCTCAATATACATCCCATCTTCTCCAAAACTACCAAATTTATGTTGATTTAATTATGTGTATTTGGGTATTTTGATGTGAAGCTTGCCTAAAAATGTTGGTAAAAAAATAAATATTTTAATTCTCTAATCAGATATATGATACATAAAACATGAATAATTTTATGATATTATATTGAATAAAATTTGTGTGATGTTTGTACAAACACAGAAACAGACATAAAATTGGAAGACGGACTGACGCAATGAAGTTCAATCACTAAATGTGTGTGAGTACTCGTTTAATGAAAATATACCCAGACTTTTAGATGTAGTGTGGGCACTTCACATCAAGCATCAAACGTGGAAATCACTGATTTTACATTAGAAAAAAACCAAATAGGATAAATAACTTGAAATGAAGCGAAAATATTCAACAAACACTCCATTCTTTTATATAGTCATATCTGAAATACTAGAATCCTTTAAATCATAAACATTAATGGCCATGAAGCTACTATATCCTTGATCCATATAGTCCTTGCAAAAGTTTGCCTTTTAATGAGCCTTAACCATTTGCACAACAGAATTAGGAGCATTTTGCGATAAAATTCTATTTTTAACTCATGAATAAAAGTTATATCTTTTGGGAATGATCATTACCTACTTTAATGGTTTGTATTTAATTTCCAACACTTAATAATCATTCCATATTTCTGAGTGGACTTAAAAATCATAGTTATTCAATCAAAACTAGTTCAGTTCTTCAACTAATATATTTGTTTTCTGTTTCAGTCCTATAATTTTTTTATAAAAATACTAAAATAAATATTTGTTTTATACAGGCATTCACAATATTTTCATGACATCAATCCTGCCAATGTTCATAAACTGTAACTGCCTGTACTTTCTCTGTTCCTGCGGAAAGTCTTGACTCTAAGTAATTGAGAAACATTTCCAGATAGAATGACATATTGGTTAACTTGCTAGTTAAATACTATAAAAGTTTTCTATCTCAATCTATAATTAAAGTAGCATGTATAGAATTTTTTAATGCATTAATATTTTTGGTATGTATTTGAGCTATCATTTTTGTCAAAACATATTTCTTTTACGATTGTCCTCATATCATAAACTTTTTCCGTTTCTGCAAGAAGGAATACCGTCTTGTGATATAATAGTTTTATTTGAGATGCAAAGTTGGTGTATTCAATTAAAGCTAAATAATTGATGTTGGAATTCTATGGATATGCTTTGTTAACTGCAATATCCATTATATACGTTTAACCTAACCTGAAGAATTGGGAATAAATTAATTTCAATGGACATAATGGTATGCGATCAATGAGTTATACGTACAGCAATGTGGTACACGAAAGTTTCATTGAGCTTCCTCTAAATACTGCTCAAATGTGTCCGAATTTGATCAGTTATTTTTTAGCCCATCGAAACGAAATTATTGAATAGACTTTAAGCCATTTTATTTTTCAAAATAAGGACTACCTTAGTGTACTCATTTACATTTGCACACGTTCAAAACCGTATTTTTACTTTAGCTTATTTGTCCCTTCAGGTTTTGGTTCATTTGTTTCAAATATACTTATTTTGCTATTAAATGTTGTTATGATAAAATATATCACGTGAAACTAATGATTCATTCATCTATTTCAAAAATGTAATACGTCTATAGGTTTTAGCATGCATATAAACAATTTGACAGTAGAATAAGAAAACGTAATAGATAATAATTACTAGTTAAACATTGTTAATATCCTATTTACAAATTCTATGAATCATATCCTATCAACACCTTTTAGAACAATTATTGATTCCATGTTTTTATATCCTTTTTGGTTGCCACATAGCAAAAGAATATCAATAAATATAAATACCAAAATTTAATTCTGAAATTAAGGAAATTAGAACATTAGTAAAAATTGTTTGCAAAACATCAAATTTATACTTTTAAATAAACAATTATCGTCTGATCAAATACAGGCCGGATTTTTTTCTTTTGAAGAAATACCTCGTGGTAAAATATATTTTGTGTCTTACACAGGACACACCACTCGTAAATTAGCTGATTACCGGGATAACATCTTAATCGTTCTGATAGTGTGAATGAAACTTCGGTCTATTACTTGAATCCTTTCGTTGACGGGCATTTTTATTTTATCAGAAGTCAAAACGCTGAAAAGTGATTAACTTCATCAAGCTTAATTTTACGAAAAGAAATTGATTAAATTTACTCCATCTATACAATAAATTAGCTGACTCGGTAGAACATTTTTCATACGTAAAGAAATTGCTCTTCTAAATTAAATTATACCCACGTCATTTTTTGTTCTTTTTTTGTTCATAAAGCGTAATATCATTTATTACTCTTCGATAGAAGTTTTTTCTGCCCTTAAACTGATATTAAAAAAGGTGTAGGTTTTTTTAGGTACAGCGAGTAGGCATCGTAAAACTTTCTGCTTGGTAAATTGAAAGCGAAGCTGAAAACCCCGAGAGACAGTCTTAATATAAAAAGTGGTGGGAAAAATTGTTCTTGTTATCTTTATTGAAAATTGACATGATTATATCCGATTAATCTATCTTCGTATATTTTTTCAATAATGTAATACTTTTATACGATGACTTTTTGTGTAGTTGGTTAAGAGAATTTAGCCATCAACTTTTGTTCTATTGAACGTAACAAAGTATTACAAAGTAACAACAATAAGACAATTATTTTAAGTTGGTAAATATTGAATTAATATATAATTTTTATGTCCAACAAAGAGCTGCAATTTCAGTTTAAGTTATTAATAAACTAAGCTAAATCTAAGTATCTTAACTAATTATTAAAATTATGAAAACAGTTTTATTCCATCATTTTATTTTCTCTACGAGGAAGATAACTGTACATTTTCTGTTGCATCGAAACATATGACAGGATTTTCCTGTTAACTAAGTGTAGGAGGGGAACGTGTTTCCTGTACGTATTATGGACTTAATTATGGAACCAGACAAGGCGATGTATATAGTAATAATCATTTAATGGGGGAAACTCCTTTATAAATGGAATTTAAAGCAACCTTGGAAAAATCGATTGAAAAGAACAAAACACTATTCCAAGCATTTAAATGTTCTTGAAATATATTTAAAACTATCTTTCTATAACAAAACCTGACTTAAACTAACTTCTTAATAAGTTAAAAATCAAACAGTCATATATTCGTTCATTAATGGAAACATCTACCTCAAGTATGTCAATGATATCCACTGGAACAAGATATGATAAACTTATATTGCATATAATAAAGCTATAATGGCTTCCAGTCATGCACTCTATATCGTTGACAGATTATTAAAACCTAAGCAATGGTAAAGCCATTTAGTAGGGTGATGTCAGACAGTGTCTTCCTGTTGTCCCACATGACTTTAGAGTAGCTTTCGGAGTCAGCAGTAAACAGTGTCTAGTGTCGTGAGACACTACCAGTTTAAATAAGTGTGGATGAAATGAGAGAACAGAGCAATCCACCATGGTGAATTGCTCTATTTTGAATAGACAACCCACCGAGGTGGATTGTCCTGTTACATCAAATATTAATTACATCTACATATTATATCATACTATCTTATACATGTATGCAACATGCACTTTAAAGTCAATCTCTTAGGATTATCAAGTCCTAACTTGCTGATTTGAATGACTCTCTTGGCAACACTTCATGAATTGTCCTGCCTTTTTCTTCGTTATTCCATTCATTTTGCCATGTACCAAGTAACACCGATTAGTGTTTGCTCTCCTGTAATGACTCATGGGCCAGTTTTTTCTTCATCTCTATGCTCAGCATTAAGTACAAAGTCTTATGAGCGAATTTAGCTTTATTTTCTGGTATTGACAAAAATCAATTTTTAGTTCTGTTAACTTGACTTAGATAGATTGGCTACTTGAAGTTGATAACGGACAACATGAGCATTATGATGAACTCAAGAATTTTCGGAAGTTTTAGGAATACCTCAAAATATTTTAGTCATCGATTCCATCGCGAAGGAAACATTTGGCTACAAACTCAAATCAGAAATAAACCCAGAAAATTGTTAGCATTCCATCTCGTGCCTTAATAATGAAAATGTATCTACCATAAACGAAAAAGTGTTGTACATTTTAGAAGGCGAGTTAAAAACATACTTAAATGTGGATTCTTTGAATTGCGTTGATGAAACGGAAAAAACAAATTTGATAACAACATAGTACAGAACACTAGTGACTATTCTCACTAGATCACTTCAATGGAACACATGCTTCATTTCGAAAGTTATTTTAGCTCTGTCAAACCATGATTTACCATTTATACAAAGACAGCAATTTATTCAGCTGGAATTTTTCATGACCATAAACAAGTCTAGAGACAGGTAGATATAGCCACTTATTCACCAAAGACAGATCTCAGCCGTAGCTCTCTTTACTTAGAGCTATCTGGAACAACAGATACCATATTTGGAATACTTAATGGTACAAATAAAGGGGCTTGCTTAGAGGAAATAAACAAATATTTACTCATTCTAAATACAATATAGTAGGGGTTCCCTACTACTTGCCAGGATTCTAGAGTCTTCATTGGTTCGCTGTGTGAATTATACTCGTTTCGCTCACTCTCACTCAATACGCTCTACCATCAAAACATTTGTTGAATATTTTATTCAAAAAACTGCAGCACATTATTGTTGATCGAAGTTTCAACGCCATTTGAATTAAAAGAAAAACGTCACCAAAACATCGATAAAATACATTTTAAGGTAGTCCTGATATGTATCATGCGAGAGTATCTGGGTAGTGGAAGTACAATTACGTCTGAATTTTTTGTGTGTTTACACTGAAAATCTCTCTTTAGTATATTAGTACTTTAAAATATTCTCTAGTATATTAGTTTTGCATTCTAAGTTATTTACAAGTTTCAGCTTACTAGTACACGGTTCATTCTTTTATATATAGCACATAATCTAGAAATAAATTTTAGCAGCAGAAATACCTAAGCGAAATAAAAAACTAGTTCTTTATATATGAATCATATACACGTCATTTTTAGAAGGAATAAGCCTCATCTTTCCTTCCAAACGATAACGAGAACCCCATGCGGCACGTTCCAAAAAAATAAATAATCGTTTGAACCAATCCCCATTCACTTCACTAACTCACGACTCAGTTTTATACTTCACAAAAAAGAGTGTTGACTTTTCGAGGCTAACTGCAATATTTCTCAGCAAGGGTATAAATATACTGTCATAAACTGGTAAAACTGCATTTTTCGATTTAATTTGTTGAGTATATCTTTTATTTTTGAATAATGTATTTAAAAAATTTCCTATATCAGCTCAAGTTTTTATCACATAGTCTATAAGCCTTTCTATATTAATCTGTGAATATAAAGAGCATTCGATTACTTTTATGGAAGTTTGGATTATTTTTTTATTTTAGGCGCTTGAAAATATTCAAATTCATGTTTATCTGGATCAATAAAAAATGAAACGCATATAAAGATGGTGTTGAACTGACATTATGACACAAATATTTCAGCGTTGTTACTTTTATGATTCTTCAATTCCACTTTATTTTGTGCTGTTTTATTAAACCTATTTATAAGATAATTCACAGATTACCTAGGTAATGTGCAGATTAACTACGCTGATCCATTAAAGTGCGGAAAATTGTTTAATTTCTCAAATTATCTAGGTAATCTGCAGATCACCTAGATAATCTACACATTACCTACTAGGCACTCGTTAAAGTGAAAATAAGATCTTTGCTCGAACAACAGCAACGTTTTAGTCCGCTTAAATTAATACTCAGACAAACAACTCAGTAATGCCAGGTACTACTAATTGAAAAACACGGTATACTTTTATCCCATAAAGTTATAAGTAATTTCATATAATCCAACTCAGGTGTTGTTCTCGTCATCTGACCGTGGTTCAAAATTATGAGGCGTTGTCCTTGGATCTTTTCCCATTGGAATTCATCTCAGACCGTCGCCAATAGCCTGTTGCTCCTGTGTGACGTTAATTCAACTACTTGCTAGTAAGTATTTTGTATTGGGTAAGCTTCTAAAGTAAAGAAGTAAAAACTTCTTTTCCGGTGATTCGTTATCACAGAAAATCTCTCTCATACAGGGCTGTTCAGACGAGAAGGCACTCGAACTTGGGTAAGTCGATTTTTGAAGAGGTGTGAAAACTGGTTAGAGAAGGCTGTTATGCGTAAAAGCATGAATGATGATCACCGTGTATGTTTCTCCCTCCAGTTCATTATTACTGATATGTTTTCGTCATAAACATAAAACCAGAATCTGTACTAGACTCCAGTTGCAGAAACGCTTTGTTTACGTTTCAACCCCTATTCAAAGAATAGACTCGTTCCAGATCACATGACTCGACTGCCAACTCGCGAGAGCTTGACTATATCATTTAACTTATTTTATATACACAAAAACACACTTTTCAACACCTACGAGCTTTGCAGAAAAGTTGATTGATATGAAAATCAATTAAAAATTTATTAGGTTCGACAAAGTCGAATCAGCAAAGTGATTCGCTGTCAACCACTTGCGAATCTGCATATATTACATATCCTCCGACACAAATGATCTAGGATATTTCGGAAAGAAAATCAAAATAAGTTCGAAATATACAAATTTAGGATTTTTAACTACGTCAAAATAAGTTTTGGGTGAAGAGTACTTACCTTGTTTCGTTTCAAGGGGGAAATCGATTACTATAACCACCGCTATATCAACCAGGCAATTGTTATTTAACTGAAGTAATATCAACAATGTTCGATGTTATTCTTATAGATTTTCGATGACTATTCAGCCTACTCAGGAAAAATTCAACATGAATCAATTATCCTTTTTAATAGTTCTAGAGCAGTCGTTTCAAACTTTGCTTACGGCTCTCTCTACCTGAACGTTATCATCCGAGGCTACTTGATTAATTGCATTTCAACTATTTGCATCTATTTTATTGCATTATATATATTTTAAACGTTTTATGTTTTGACACCATTTTAATGAACGAACATTTTAATACATTTTAAAAGTTATAAGCTTGGTTATCAGTTCTTCTAATCGGAGGGAAAAGTTGAAATCTTCTTTTCGCATGTTGCTCCACAATTAAAGTTCTGAGCCTGACGATATTTCATAGAAGTATAGTATTGCTTTTCCCTCAACATCATACAATGGCCAAATAACTACGACCATAAGTTGAAAGAATCTTAGGAAGGTTCTATTGGTTAGAAAGGTCTAAACTGGTCAGAAGTCATCTAGGGAAGACTCTAAGTTGCAGAACGGATATATACGTAAGTACCCTTCAGAGGGCTGCTTGGATTAACTTGACCAAATATGACCCTTGCTCCATAAAACGCAACCAACCAAACCACTACAAAAACTCATCATCTAATTTAGATCCTATTGAATTGAGGGAAAGAGAAAACTGTTAGAAAATATAACAAATCCATCTTGGTTCTCACCATAGATAATGCGAGCATGAAATTAACCACAATAAAGGTTAATCTTACATTACACAAATCATGATACACCAAGATGGATTTGTATATTCTAATAATTTTATGAAAACTGTTAGAATGTAGCAAATCCATCTTGGTTCTCAACCATAGATAATATGAGCACGAAATTAGCCACGATAAAGGTTAATTTTACATTAAATATACAAACCCATCTTGGTTCTCAACCATAGATAATGCGAGTATAAAATTAACCCATGGTAAAAATTAATTTTATATTAAATACATATATCATGCCGTGCATAAAAGTTTACACTATCTGTAGGAGACCAAAATCTAATTAAAGAACTAGATTAATCCATTAATAAAATTTGGGAGCCTTATGAAATAAGATCTATCTATCACAGTTTAACCTAACAATTTTGCATTTTGATTATCACCACGTGGTGTCACGATATACTATTTACACTCACGAATAAATCCTGTCCCTTCCCTTTACATTTACTTCTGAATGAGGATTAATTTGTTGTGGAGGTGGGAGTAGCCATTCTAAGCTACCTCAGGATTTAGGGCTACCGCAACAATATGCCTGCGAACGGAACCACCTGCTGTTCTTCAGCATTGATCACCATTCCACGGAACATAAAAGCGACATGAACTCCTAAGTCCACTATATAAAATGTTATTTAGGATGTGACTAGATACTATAACAACCGGAGGTTTTATTTTATGGTCATAGTTTCCAAGATTTAATCGTCAACGCACCTTTTATGCCACCTGGCAGGCGAGAATACAGTTTCGTGCTGAAAAACGTCGGGGCTTAAAGGTTACGACGCTTATGTTTGCGTTACATTATGATTTGTGGTGGGAGGTTCTCTGTCTTGTCTCAGAATGCAGTGGAACTTCAGAAGAAGTCCCATTAATTTTCCCTTTGTAAAACGAAATAAAAAATACGGCAGGATTCATTTACAAAACAGAAGTGCGGTGTCATCTTCTACATACGAGAACGAGCCAATTATGGGTCTCTGATGTTGGTCAAGATTTTGCCAAAATTCCTGAAAGTGGTGTCCTCCTATTTCTTACCTCGGATTTTCTCCTTCGGTATTGATCCTGGACCGTCGCCAATAGCCCGTTGTGTTGCTCCAGTGGAACGTTAATTAACTACCTACCTATTTCTTACCGGCACCAGAGCAACACGCTTATCACAACAATCAACAGAACCCCTAGAAGGGTAAGTAGGTAATTGATATAACGTCACACTGGAGAAAAAAAACGGGCTGTTGACCACGCTCCGGGATCAATTCCGAAGGGAAAGATCCGAGGACGACACCTCGCAATTTTGAATCACGATCAGATGACGAGGTCAACACCTGGGATGGTACCCCACTCTCCAAACTTCCACACCTTGCCAACGTGAGGACATTTGAGGCCTCGACAAATTTAACGTACATTAACCCCTACGTACACGATGGTCTTTGGTTGGATCGAGTTTCGAATTCGCAACCCTTCGGTAGCTGACCCGCTACTCTTCCAACCGAGTTACTGCACCCCTCTCCCACTAGAAGGAAATTTCCCATCAAGAACAGAAATTTCAAATTTTCCTTGTTTGAATCTCCTCTCTGAGTCAACCTTCATTGTAATTTTTAATGAATGCTTGAATGCCAGCAATCTATCTGAACCACAATAGTTTAAATCAGAAACGACTGACCACTTAGATGCAGATACAGGAAATATAAAATTTTGTAAGAAGAGTTAGTGTGTCCACTTGTCTCCATGTTTCACATCACCAGCAACTAACCTATAACACCAATCCTATACTTTAGAATCTATCGGTTTCTCTGTGGGTTAGTTTGTGGATGATCGGGAATTGGTTGCTATGTGACTTGTTCAGCATTGTCTTTTGGTTAGTTGGGTTTTATGGCACAAGGCCCTATTTGTCCAAGCAATTCCAAATAAACATACACACAAGGAAAGTTTAACCAACAAAGTAGTAAGAAATATAACCAAGGAGAGGAATCGAACAAGACAGGAATCAACCATGGTTGTTTGGACTTGGACTAGGTTATACCTTGACCAAGGGGATAAGTAACACCGATATTACTGAAAATATTCTGACAAAATATAATGAAATAAAAGAAATATGTTTGTTTAGGATCGTTTGATAATTGAGTTTAATTTAAAGATAAACAAGTGGACAGTTTCTAAAAGGTAAGCAAACATTCTTTACAAGTACCTGTTTTAAATAAAGAACTCATGAATAATTTATATTAAACTGTAGCTTATAAGTGAGCCCCATGTTTTTTAATTGTGATGCAGCATTTGTAGAGATTCTAAGAATGGTTTTAGGAAGTCTTTCCATTGCACAATGTTTCTTGAATTCCTTCTTTATTTGCCTTCGGTGCCATTTCTACCTTCTCAGCTCGATACGCAATCGATAAGAGCATTATCTTTTAAAAATTATCTCTGTAGTTAGCTGCTGAGCTAAAATTTAAAAAGAAGAGTCATTTCCCCGATGTATTATGCTTAGCCAAGCACTTGATTATCTCATTGAAATGTAGCTGCGGTTCATTTTTAATTCCTTTTTCACATTGTGTTAGATTGTGTTAAAAATCCATCTTGATGGCAATCGATAATATTCTTTCTTCGAAATTTTCTGGTCTGATAAAGAGAGCACACAAACGCATCAACTAACTGGATTAAGGATGCATTATTGGCGTTTGTTGACACAGAGGAGCTAAGTGAAGAGGCATTAATTTAATGGAAATGTTTCTGGACAGGGTCAAATGCGCTATTTTCAAGGTAAAATAGTTCTTAATTTATGTCAAGGACGAGTTAGTTGATCAATCTCAGGACGTAATTTATCATGGAAAAGGTTTTAATTTGATCATTAAGTTATGTGAGCTTCGTGGGGTACTAGAATATTTACTTCAACTTTCATTTTAGTTCCATCGATAACTTTTAACGTCAGAATTCATTTAAGTAAAATTCAGAACTAAGACAATGAATTTATAGCAAGTACATACATAAAATCAAGGGAATTTCGGTATTTTTTGTGTAAAAGAAAATTATGATTTACAATTGAAATAACTTAGTTTTTATTTATATTTATGCGAGACACTTTTATCATAAACAAACAAGTACTTCATAAATTATTTATCTGTTTCAGACCCTTCTTCAGAACAAACAAGAATATAAATAAAACACATTAAAAATGACAAGAAAATTGCATATATAAGGAAAATGTTTTCCATAGTAATATACCACTATACTAATAGAAGCGTAATAAAACAATTGAGAAAACGACCATATAAAATAATAAACCTGTTTATCAAAAGATAGTTGTATAATTTTTAAAGAGATTAAGAAAGTTAAAATGTGTATAACCTTATTAATACTCATGTGAGTTTAGGTTTTTAAACAGATATGATACAAGGGAAGCCTTTCAAATTAAGACCAACTAGGAAAACAAAAATAGCATTCAATTTAGCATCGAGAAAACAAAATAATGATCATTTCCCCAGAAGAGGAAAAAGTAAACATGAAAAGTAAAAATGAACAAGAATGTAAAAATCTTGAAAGATAAACTTACTTAGATTTTGTAGTTAATAAAAATCCTTCATGCCTTCCTCACTCATCGACCTTTTAATGAAATAGACGGAGCATATGCTAGCAGCTTTATGTTATTTCTTTCTGTTGCTCGGTTTGAAAATCTGTTATGTGGTTGTGGGGATTAACATGAATCCTAAATTATTAATTGGTTAAAGTGATTATCCAACGTGAACAAATACACTAGTCTTCGATAGCCAATGGGCTTACGAATCGACTTAGCCGATTGGCTATCGAAGCACATACTATTGTTTTTTGATCACGGTGGATAATCCCTTTAACCAATCAAAATTTAGGATTCATGCTTTTTCCTACAACCACGTAACAGACATTAAAAGAGCGACCGGAAGATATAATATAAGGCTGCGTGAACATACTCCGTCTATTTCATTAGAGGGTCGATGTCGCCATTACGAACTCTCTTAACTTCTGGTCTCTTAACTCTCTGGACTTCTCTTAACAACAGAATTTCTAAGGCAAATTAGGGATCGTGGTGGAAGTTTGGAGAGTGGGATGCCAGCTCAGTCGTCATCTGACCATGGTTCAAAATTACGAGGTGTCCTCGGAACTTTCCCTTCGGGGTTAATCCAGGAACGTCGTCAATAGCATGTTGTGTTGCTTCCCAGTGCAAAGTAAATTCAACTCCCTACCTCACAACCTCATATCAAACGTAAACACAAAACGTTTCTACATAGATTTCTGCATAAACCAAGTAACCACATCACATATGGAGCTTATCAGGCTTGACTTCACGACAAAAGAGATATTTGCACATGAGGGAAACACTTGGGAAAAGTTGATAATCCAATTTAATCTTGCAAACTAAGGACCCATTAGGACATGGTTTCAGAAATCCAATAGATACATCTAAATAATAGAGATCATGTTAAACAGATTTTACATGAGCTGTGTTAGATTACTTTAGAAAACAGAGGATCGATATTTAAAAGTGCTATTTTTCTCATTTCCTGTATCTGTATACATATTTTAAAATCAATAAAAACCGCGTGCTTTTTGATGGGACAGGGATGTTTAAATGTACAAAACAACTTAAAAAAATAACTAGATTTTTAAACTAAATCTTCAGCAGTCCGAGTTATCCAAGTGAAATTAGATAGCATGAAAGGATTATCAGTGTAAACAAACCAGGCGGAAAACGGAAATTTTACTTTTTGTTACTGAAATCGCCTAATACGAATCAGAGTTCGTTAAGTGGCATTTATTAAATTTTAGGTAATGTTTGGCGTTTTTAACCTAATCGGCGCTGACCAATAAACTACCATACATCAATTCGGAATTCATTCTTTTGAATTTTTATAAGCGAAGTGCTGAAATCGTATTCGAAAAACAAGTGACGTCACGTCTGGAATAGTACAGAAAGACCTGCCACAAAATACTATCACCACTAATATTTAGCTAGACGGAAAAAGAATCTAATAAAAGTAGAAACTACAGGACAAAAAGGAAAGTACAGATTGTGATTATTTCATTTTGTTATCATTTTGCACTTAAAAGTATAAGGCATTGGGAGAAGTTAATTTTAAATAGGCAATATATCAGCTATTAATCAGTCAATTTATATCTTTCCAGAACTATAGTAACTTCTTTTCAGTTATATTAGGGATTTTCAGTGTAAACAAACAGATGAAACAGAAAACGGAGATTTTACTTCTTATTACCCAAATGCTCTCGTATGATGCCATATTTATGTTGCCTTAAAATTTACTTTATTATTGTTTTGGCATAGTTTGGCATTTCATCTAATTAACATTGACCATTCAACTATCATACATCAATGCGGAATTCTCTATTTGAAATTTTTATTGACAAAGTGCTAAAATTTTAATCGAAAAACAAGCCAAATGACGTCACGTTTATTATACTCACAGGAAGCACTTTCCACCCCAAAAACACTACCGCCACCTACATTTCGTTTTGACAGAAAATGCCTCATAGAAAGCCAACCTTTTAAAAGTAAACCTTTTCCAGTCCTTTTAGAGCGAAGCTGCGTTATTGAAATCAGAAAAGGTAATCATGTATAATATAAATAAGTTTTCAAAGAACACATGCATGCAAATGTTATGTGTTGAATCTTCAAAGTTGGAAATCGTTCATTCGAAATGGAAAATTAATTTTAAGGATTCTCGAATAGTTGCACTTTTTTCGCGAATTTCGGAAACCGCTTCTTAAACTTTTACCAGAAAAACATTTTGGGCTGATATATTTTTTCGACTGGCCGCGTTTTCGTATTTTTGTTCCTTTATTTTTGGAGCCGAAAACCTTTTTAAAAAGAGTTGTGTTGTTAATAAAATCGAAGAAATATTTTCTCTTTCCCGGTGCGCGTGGTGCATAATCGATTTCCAGATTAAGAGATTCACAAAACTAATTCATTCAAGGAATGCTTTTCGAAGAAATTAGAAGCAGAGCAGCGAAAGATCGATATTTTTCTAAGTTTGTCGAAGAACTTTTACATCTTACTTTACAGAACACCCAATGAATGGCAATGTGTGATGTTTTGGACTTTTCATTTTTTAACAAATTTCATTAAAAAATGTTACTTTCCAAAAACCCATCACTTTTTTTAGTCGTGAAAAATTTATGAAAACACATTACAAATGACCTAGATCTAATTATTAATTTTAGTTCCCACAAATTGGAAAACAATTATCTTCTGTATGAGATTTTTTAACCTGTCACAGAACTTGTTTATTTATGTTTAAAATGTTTAAGAAGTGAAACAAATCTATGAGGAGTTTGCGGCTGAATTGCATTACGAAATATGTAAATACTGAGGGTGCTTCTATGAGAGGGATTTTGACTGTAAACAAACCAGACGGACAAGAAAATTTTACTTCTGCTGTTGAAATGCTCTCGCACGATACATATCAGAGTCACTTAAGAATGTAGTGTATTGCCTTTTTTCAACATTTGGAGTGTAATCCAATCGGTGTTGATCAATCATCTATCATATATCAATTCGGATTATTCCCTTTGTAATATTTATTGAAGAAGTGTTGAAATCTTATTCGAAAAACAAGTGACGCCAAGTTCAGAATACGTACAGGAAACACGTTTCGAAACAGAAACACCACCGCCACCTATATTTAGCTTGACAGAAAATGCCTCTCATACTCGAAGAAACAGCTAAAAAGTAAACAAGTTGGATTTGTTTTGTAGGAAAGATGTCATATATAAATTTACAAAACTGACTTCGATATTTTAAAGCAGTGTTTTAAAAACAGCTAAGAGATTTTGTCCTACGTTTTACTTACATTAATCCTCTGAGCGTCTCGAAATTTCCGAGTAGTATAGAATTGCCACATCGATTAGTTGAACGAATCCTACGAAAGATCTATTAGGTCAAAAGTAGTTAGAAATTATGCTGGGACAGGTTGCGGGACGTATATATGGGTGTGAACCCCTCAGAGGATTGAACGAAACGAGAGGGATTTTCAGTATAAATGAACAAACGAGACAAGAAATGAAGATTTTTCTTCTGTTACCCATAAATATATTTGCATAGATATGCATTTGAAGTGGTCGTTCAGAAGCTAATTGTGTTGACATGACTGAGGTGCAAAATTTTCACGATGCACTTTCTTGGAAATAATAATTTACACCAGCAAGTACATTATTGGTGATTAATATTTTCGTCGACACCCTGCGTTTGGATAGGTCGCCAAATTGGATGATTTGCACTCCTTATAAAAAATGCGATTCCTTGCACGCAATTGGGCATCCGCCGATTCGTTGTTTCTAAAGTGTGTACATCGAATTACCATATTCCAAAAGTATCACCAATTGGTGATGGTAATTATTAACGTTCGCGCGTATCTGCTAGTTTGCACTAATTGCTCATAGCAGAATACTAAAAAAATGATTGTAGGATTGTGTACAAATCATTTGAGTGCCTTATTAATGCGATTCCGTTTACTTATCGATATATAAGGGCTTTAATGAAGCAACTCACTTTTTCCCTTCTTGAAAACATCTTTAACTTTGAACGCTATCGGGGATCTAATTAGACGTAAATAAGGAGACAGGGTGCTTAACTAATTAAATAAGTATGAGGGAAGGTTATTGGGTAACATTATTCTCAAGCAGAAGTCCGCGACAGCTTCTTTGTTTTCGTTAAGAAACTTAACAGGGAACAATTAGGAATTATTCCTGATAAAATGACAATCGAAATTTTTTTATTTGCTTGCACCCAAGAGATACCGAAAAGGGATTGCAGGAATTAAAATTTAATGTTTACAAGAAGGCATTTATCTGGTTATTGTGTGAGTTTTATATAATAAAGTGCATCGAAATTGCTGTATTAGCGTACTTGTTTATTTAGCACTTTTATAGTAATTATTTCAGGTTGCACAAGAGTATTAAAGATACGTTTAGTTTGCAGTTTATTGTATATTATGTAATTTGTATTATTTAGTTTATTGTATATTATGACACTGTGTATTTTGGTACAGATATTATCAAAAGCCATGAAACGTATCTGGGAAAGAAACTAATACAAATATTTTTCTATAAAACTAATTTACTAGAAAATAAAACTCAGTATATATTTCGATGCTTAAGTTACTGACATGAAAAAAATTCAATTTCATTTCTTGTTAAATTTCATTTACATTAGCATTATTCTATATAAATAAAAATGGAGTGTTTGTACATTGAATATTTTCGACTAATTTCGAGTTTTATATCCGTTTTAGGATCTTCTAAAGCAATCTGTGTCTTACGCATTTGATGTCTATTTGTGCGCCCGTACTTCGTCCAAACGGCTGCGTGAATTTTCATGAAACTTAGCATACTGTGAGTTACATTCATTTGGTGATTGAACTTAGTTGCGTTGGTCTGTCTTGCCGTTTTACGTCTGATTTTGTTTAATGAATGCATTATTTGAATTGTCTTTGTTTTAAGATAAGTTTCATGCTAAAACATGTAAGTATACTTAAATCAACCATAATTTGGTACTCTTGGAGAAGCTGGAATCTATATTGGACATTGCGATTACTTGAATTATTTTACTGAAAAAGTAATTATTTACCAAAAGTTATTTTTACGGAATTTTAAATCTGATACTCTATTTATTTTGAGCCTTATTTTTATTTACAAAGTATGAAAAATTTATAAATATTTGGGGCAGACTATAAAGGGAATAAAACATTATAAGTAAAATATACAGCACAGAACCTTTTAAAATAGGACGCAGCTAATATGGCAACTTAGGTATTTTTAGAAATTATCTTTGGCATCCGCAACTGAATTTGTTCGAAACAATTATTATTAATAATTTGATTTTTTTAATTTCTGTAATTCATTAACCTATATTCCAAGAATCCATTTTGTAGTGTAAAAACAGATACATTCATTGCTTTTCATTCGAAGCTTTTTTATCTATATTTTAAGATGTATCTCTATATTTTCAGTGTGAAGTTTTTCGTTGAATATCTGTAATCAAGGTAAGTAAATGTTTAGTTAAATTTTTTTTAATCATTGTATGGTAATTGGCATACTTATAGAGACTTCTTTCTTACTAAAAATTTTAATTCCATAAAAATATAAAATGTTAAATTTGACCTTTATTTACATTTCTGAAATTGTATATTTAACAATTGTGTACCTTTATTAGAGGTGGTAGTTGTTACATGTGATGTATAGGAACGACAATTTATTAACGAAAACGGAAATTAGTCAACTCAATCCGAAGAGAGTAACGCCGGGTAATTCTGCTAGTTAATTAGAAAACCATTGAAATTCACATTGAAAAGTAAATTTTAATGTAAATACTTTATATTTTTTTCTGTACATATTATACTAATTTAGTTATAAGAGCATAATTGATCTTTTTTTAGTATTAGTTAGTATTTTTAGTATAGTGCGTTTTTAAATGATACAAATTGAATTCGAAAATGTAAGCCATTTTTCACCACCACGTCAAGATTTTTCACAATAGAAAAAATTATTATTTGAAATTATATTCTTTTCATTTAAGATTTTATACATAAGGCATATATAAGGTACACATGTGTTTTTATATGGAGATTATGAAGACAATATTTGACTGCTTGCGAAAAATAATAATACTAAATTATACAATTTTGAGAATGCAAATAATTTAATAACCCTATGTAGCTATTAGTGGTATTAAAATGCAACTATGAGCCATTCTGTAGCAAGTGCCAATCTATTGCTCAGTAGGAAGCATGTTGGTATAATAGCGGATTACTGTTGGATGATTTGCAGAGATTGAACTGAATCAGTATACAAACGTCGCGCCACTAAACGCTGTTTTGGCTATAAAAAACCCAAATCGAGAAAAATAACCTATTTTGTGCAAGATAATCAATTTATACTGTTTCCCTTTAAGGCTTGAAAAAAAGAGAAGAGATAAATGATAATTTAAATAAAATTGCCTAAATGCCTATTTTCATCAAATACCTTGAATACGTAGCTTGAAACTGGTTTTGTGTGAAAATGTGAAGTGATAAAGATTTAAAAAGATTTTTATTATGTTTAAATATAATAAAAATATTATACATGTAATTATTTATACGTTATACACGTAGTTAACTACATGTGTTAGTAAAATATAAAAAACTTTCAAACAACTTTTCTGAAATTAAATTTTATAGACCTGTATTATTAAAACCACAACAAATAACGTCTTTATCTAAAAGTCTTACACATTTTGATTATACGGCTTATTTTATTCTTTTAGACCGTGTTTTGAACATTTTTGAATGAATGAATATTCGATTGCATGTTTTCATAAATTCATGCATCAAGTGAACTGGACTAAATGTTTGAATATGCTATTTGAGTGGTATGCAATAAGTGATAGTATGCAATAAATGCTAGTGCTTACAAATACAATGAATATTTAAAAAGTATGTGTCTATTTTTAATGCATTAACCATTTACATTATGCACTTGAATGCATGCTTTATATGTTAAAAAATGTACATAAAACATAACCTTGGTTATTTGAGCTTCGATTAATTCAGCGTCCGTATTCGATTCCAAATTAGTTTGAAGCTGCATATGAAACTTCGTGTCTTGTTCGAGCACTGGTGTGTTGACGCCACAGGCGGATTTAGACATACCCTCGAGTGGAATAATCAAAACGAGTGTTAGTCTGCGGATTTCTGTCTCCGATATGATTCTTTGAACTGTGTAGTACTCTATTAATGGTTATTGTTTACCATAAGTGACCATATTTTAATTTATCTATTGAATGAGATATATAAAACCATATGGCAAGTTTAGGTAGTTTGAAGCTTAATGAAACTGAATTGTGGGTGTGGTTATTTTTGTAGAAGTGAAGGCTTCAAGAATGGTATGTAAAAATGCTTAGGTACATTATGAGGAAGGCAAGTTGTACATGGTTTCACAGATATTATCAATGTTGTGAGAAAATAATTTAAGGATTTTTATTATTTGGCTCTACGCTTTCTAATTTTTTGCAATTGTTGCACACCTAGTGTTGAAATTAGCATCACTTGGTATTTTTAAATGCCGTTTAGAATTGAGGGGATAGTTACAAAGGGAATTGCTGAGCTAATTCCACCGCAAAATCAATTAGGTCTTGATTTAATGTTAAATCTATTAAAATAAGATGGGAAAGGGGGCCCATGGTTAGTATAGAACTGGTTTAATCTAAGGTGACAACTTTTAATACTATTGTTTGTTATGTAAGGAATTTGAAAGCTTGTATTCCTTTATATAAGTTTTCCCATTCTGTTTGCCATTCTATGATAATTTAATCATTGAGAGTTGTAACGAGGTGGCTCTTCGGACACTAGAGAGGTGGTTTAGACAGTACTGGGCTTTTTGTTGATAGTTTGGCTAGCAGTTTGATCAGCTGTTTTATATCCAATGATGGCAGTGAGTCCTTGGATCCAGTTAATGGATCGACTGCTGTGTGTTATTTACTACATTTTAGATTTCGTTTACCATTGTGTTGTTGTTGGAAAAATTGTTAATTGCTTTTAAACTTGCTTTGATGTCAGTAAATATTGAAGTGTTTTTACTTTCTCTAGGTTGATAGCCCTAGGTTTCATAAATTGGAAGCACTTTGGATTGGAAGACTGAATTATTAGCTTTAAGAATTGATCACCAATTAGCATGAGAACGAGCGTGCACTTTGTCTTTGACTGGTGTGGTTTGGCGGGCAAATGATTGGTTAGGGTTTTATGGCGCAAGATCCAAAAATGGATAATCTGCGTCAAACGCAAGTCAAAATAGAATTAAATAAAAATAGATCTTAAAATATCAGATTAACGACCAGACCAACTTTAAAAGCATGATACAGATGAAACAACACGAAAACAAAATAAACACTTCAAAAGTATGAAGAACTAAATATATTAAAAATATCTATCTTATTTCATCAACATGAAAAAATTAAATGTAGTTTAAAATATACTGATGTGAAATAATTGTGTGTGAAAGTACTGCGTAACAGAAGATCGTAAGAATTTTTCAAGAGGTACTTAACTCAGGTTTAGATTTATTATAAAGTTATCACAATAAATGGACACTGTGACACAAATCCGTGTATAGATTATTCCTAATCCTTGTTTTATGAATCTTCCCATTAGCAGAAGAAACATCTAGTACAGTAAATTTTTCTGCATTTCTGTTAGGCTGTATTTCATTACTACGTCCATATAATTCAAGTTTCTGGTTATAGGAGGTGGCTTCGGTTCACTTTACCTAGGATAATCAAAGTTCTACTGCATTAATAAATATAAATGAATATTTATATGGCAGTTTTTGTCAGTTTATAAAAAATGTCTCCTTTTGACGTAACAGTGACGTGTCCAGTTTGATGTAACGTAGTTTGTACGTCAGCTATTTTTCTCACTCATAATTTTAATAAACGTTCCATTGTTATAAGTTTAACAAACATCATTATTCTAAACACTGAGTTGTGAAGCGCGTTTTCCTTTAATTCTGAGCAGAAACTGAATTTGAAAGAATTAAAACCAAACGTGCAGTAAGAAGTAGGTACATGTTTTTATTTGGTTACTTGCACAAATGAATTCCCATTGTATAGTTGACGAAACGATTAATCCTAGTCTTGTTTTCCTACGAACAATGTCTCTCTTTTTCAGCATTATTTAAAGTATTACAGTAACACCCATAAGTTGAATTGTAGTGTACTACTCACAATCAATCAAACACTAACATTGACACTTTTCAAGATTAATTCGAAATTATACTTTTGTTCCACTTGAGTTTTTATATTTACGTATTTCACTAATGCACATGGAACAGAAATCGGCGTTATTTTTATATTAGCGAATGTGTGGCAACAAACTGATATCAAAAATATAAAATCAACTACTACGATATTAATTCGCCAAGTTTGACGCACAATTTAAGTTTACTTAATTTGAGCTAGGAGCTGCATAATATTAATAGAACTGCACAGAAGAGCTTTCCCAGCTCTAATGAAATTCTTCAACAGCCTGATTACAGGAAGGAAGAATCTGGAATGAGACATCTGGATGATAGAAATTTGCCGAGGAAAGAAAATTCGAGTCAACCCAAAAATAGGTATTACATTAAATAAATAATATCGAATTGCCTTCGAACAAGTGAATAAGATCCATTAAAAGTGAACTTTCAGAAGCTAGTTATGGTAACATGACGTAGGTCTGAAATTTTTACCATGTACTTTATTGGAAATAAGAATTAACACCAGTAAGGATACATTTGAATGTAAACAAAATGCCGGTTTCGAAGTGGTTTTATTTTACAATTGCGTTTTCATTTTACATGGGATGTTCTACATATTCTGAGTATGGATGTTATATGGATGTTCTACTTATTCTGGAACATTCCATGTGAAATATTTCATCTAGAATATTCCAGACGGAATGTTCTACATGGAATGTTCTAGATGGATTACACTGGAATATGTACAGACGAGTAAACCAGTAGAAAAACATATACGAACGAGTAACGCAGTTAAATAATAAATTAAAATATATTTAGCAGATTATTAGAATACAAGGAGCATCTTTCTCGTGCACAAATAAACAAATAAAATATAAATCCTAACATTATTTTTGACTAATTTTATTTCATTCTTACGTATGAAACTTGCATATCGAGTTTATATTCATTATAAATGGATTCAAATAAGATATGAAATATGAGTACTACCATCATTATATATTATCAATTATGAAACTTTAGCGCAGATGCTATGCATGGGTTTAATATAATTTTGATAACATCTCAGTGATAGAAAAAATGAGTGCTAATATCCCAAATTAAAATTACATTAAAAAACTAACATCAATTATTAATCTCGAAAGAACCGAAAAGGATGCATTAGAAGAAAAACCATCACGAAACGTAATTTCCGGGGCGGCCGCGGCTGAATTCGCAGCGAAAACAATAAAAGCCCTAGCGCGAAAGATTATATTTTCCGAGACTACTCCCCCAAGAGGAAAGTTCCACAAAATCGCATGAAACTGGGGCTCAGATCTTCCACGAGCCCTACATTGCAGTGGCTTACATGCGAGCCAGATCAAGAAGTGTCGATAATGCAATTAAATTCGTTAGTTGTGCCGTGACCTCTCTTAACCCGTCCCCTTAAAACGCTCAGTGTAAACCTCCCAGTTTCAGCAATCTTCACCCGTCCACCATTGCCGCACGCTCCTCTTCAGCTTCATGACCGGCGCATGCGCAGTCGTGCGATTCCGACGTCAAACGGATCGTCCCGTTTTTGGTTGCATTATTCAACTGGGATCCGCGCTTGGCGAGTTCCAAATCGGAACAATATTTGCTCGATCGTTTGAATATTTCACGCGATTTAAGTTTAATTTGTGAAGGGATGGAATTGGGTGAAAAGGATTTTGATTTCACTTTTTTTCCATTAATTTGAAATAGCTACATTTATTCCTGAACTTTTAAGCATTCTTAGAGAAATTTATGCTTTAATCCGCTATTAATATCAATATTTCAGTTTTTATTTTAAAGCTATGTTTTATTTAAAGCTATTCTATTTTAAGTTATTAAAGCTATTCTATATTAAATGATTACATAAAATAAAGATCGTATACTTCCAACTTATTCAACGTATCCAAACACGTTAATAAGCGTTTTATATTTCTGCACCTTGGTAGAAAAAAGCTATTTTCCATTCTCCAAGTCTGATAACACCTGATTTTTGAAATTTTTAATACAGCGTACAAAAATACTTTCCAATATTCTGATTCTTTCATCATGTATCGATAGGAGGACATTAGAATTTTTTCTATTACAACTTTCATTACCTTGAAATGATTTGAGAACATAACTCAAAATCCTCAAATTTGGAAGTCAGCTCTTTTTTACAAAGGTACAGATTTGAGTTTAGTTTGGTATTAGTTTGTCACTCTACGTTCATTTTTTCTACACGATTAAGATAATAACTTATGGTTTGAAATTTAGATTGATAAATATTTGAGTATTACTGAAGTTAGATTGATTTTCCTTGTCAGTATAATTTAAAACTTCCGAGTTGAAAACATCTTTTAATTAAATGTTCTCATTTGAGGTTTTAGATTGCTTTTGTTTGGTAATAACTCCTGATTTATTATTTTGTGTTTGGTATTTGATATGATGAATTGATATGCTATTTGTGTTCAAAAAGTTCTATCTTAAATATGCGATTTCACGATGATCATGATAGAGATGCTAATGGAAATAAAAGATAAATTGATATTCTTGTTCAGTTTTTTCAATAGTTAAGATTTAATGCTGTTATCTATATTATTAGTAAATACGAATTTATAGTTTTTATCAAATTAATATAAATTTTAGATTATTAAAAGTGGGTTATACGTTTAACTACACTAAGAAAAGATCATATTTTAGTTTTTGAATAGTTGTTTTCATTTATTCTAAGTACAATTAGCAGCTTTATCTTTCATTTATGTTATCTTCATGTAAAATGAAAATCGTATAAATTTTAAGAGCCTTTTTGTAATGAGTGGCGTATAAATCATTAAAATTTCCCCAATTACGTTTCACTTGTTTGTTTAAAAATGATTGATTCAATAAAGATCAACTTAGATAAGATTTACTATACTTATAATTTACAATGATTAGATAAAAAAAATTTCAGCATTGCAAAATGATTACATATAATAAAAATAAACTATGTATTCATTCAATATATTACAGACACAGAAGGGAGAAATACCCAAGGGGAATCGAAACTGACATGAAACTAACCTGCTCTCCTACAACTAGCAGGCTCCTAGAGCAGTGGGTAAACCCACTGAGCCATGGTGGCTTCGAAATTGAGTAGATGGTGATGTAGATTTATTTCAGCTACAAGACTGGTTCACTCAACTAACGAACTCAACTCTAAAATTCCGCATTCATTTTATGCTCTGTTGTAGTCAGGTGTTCGGCCTTTTAAGAACAGCATTCTCTATGATAGATATATTCCGTGGTATACTTTTTATCTAGATTATTTTAATCCTGACCTACAGCCCTAAATTCAATGACGAAAGTACACTGTCTTTTAAAATATAATATCAGATTTAATCACCTGAATTTTTCAGGTTGAAATAAAATGCAAATTTGAAGATATGTCGTACCTTATTGAGATGTGAAACAACTCGAAAAAGTAAATCTACAAGATAAAATAAGATTGAAAATATTTAAGCACATTTTAGTTTTAGTTTGAAATTTATAGAATGCGTTATAAAAATGGTGTAGCCTATTTCTTGATTTGATAGATGATTTTTATAGATTAATAGAATTACCTATTGAAAAATAAATAAAATGTTCATTTTGATCTGTGTTACTTTTCTTGAAAATTTGAGATTATTTTCTGGACTAAAGTATTAACTTTTCTCGAAAACATTATATTTGAATATAGTTTACAGATAAAGTGGTGAGCAAATATTAATTTATGCCTAAATTTTGTTTCCGTCCTTGGGAAACTAGAAAATGCTTTGATTTTGTGTTTTAAAATGATCTCATTTGCAAAATTATGAATCACATGTATAGTAGTCTTACAAGCAAAGCAAAGTCAAAATGATCAAGATAATATGAGTTTTTTAGCTATTTTAGATCAGAATGTGGTGATATTTCGACTGAAGTTCACTAATCATTTTTACTTTGCAAGCTGGTTAGATTTCTTTAGAAATGCACTTTGTGAGTTTAGTATAGCGAGTGGATTTATTTCTTCGTTATCCCAGAAGTATGTTTATTGAATGTGCATGTGATTGACTTATAATTGACGATACATTCTTTGTATTCTAATTGAATTAAAATAAAGTGCTTTAAAAAGAGATATTCGCGCTTAGAAAATTTTTATTTCCCTTCGAAAAGTTCCAAAAACGTGCTCTGAGATTCTTTCACCGTGACCTCGAACCATCGCCAAATTTCACACATTGGCGACAACTGTCATTAAGATGTTCTTTATTTAAATTTATGGAAACCCCAGGAAGCGCGGGAGGACGCTAAGCTCCGTAACCAGTATCGGAACGCGATGTTTCCCCATTATTTGTGTTTTTTCTATTTTCTTCATCTTCAAAGAATGATGAACCGCCAAAACCCTCCAGGCCGAGCTTTGTTCAAAATCCATGAGCACCTACCGAACCCTCGCAAATCGAATTTTAAGATGGGTTCGCGATTTGCACTCAGCGGTTATTTCGTTGAATTAGCGAAAGGCTTCCGCGAAATATTTCAAGGCGTTGTTCTTTGGCAAATCCGGGTGTAAATGTTTGTTTTGATGACGCTGATTATAGGAAAACCGATGAAAACGAGCGTCGAAAGTTTTATCATCTAATTTATAAACAATTTGTTTCTGTCCACTATTTCGTTCTGAATTAAGAATTATCTGAATTATATTATTAGTGAATAAGTGTTAAAATGTTGAAAAAAATTAATTCTGACAGAAAATTCAATGAAAATTTTTTTATAAAAAGGACGGATTCGTTATTTATATTTCTGATCGGTTAATTGAGGAATATTATCAATGGTTTAATACAGTTTCTATATCATAGTATATATTTTACTATATATAATATAGAAACTATATATTATAGTTTCTCAAACATTTTTGCTTAATGCGCCCTTTTTAAAGATAATTTTTTCAACACTTCTGGAAAACTATCTCAACAAGTAATAAATTGCAAGTGTAGCTGTGCCTATAACTTTTGAATTTCACCAAAAACATTTATGCAGCTATGTGTAATTTTAGAATTTCATAAAGCTAATTGGGAACTAAAATAACTTAGAACTGAAATTGTAAAGTTATTTTTAAAAATTAAATAACAAGAAATAAATTGACACACAAACACACTAGATTGCTCACTATTATCAGATATTAACATCAATCAAATCAGTAAAATTAAAAATTATCACTAATGAGAAGAACGAACCTCTGGTGTGCTACCAATTTGTCTATATTAGGCTCCATTTTAGTTAGCAGAATTCTTTAGAGCTCACTTTGGGAAACTATGGTTCAATGAAATAATTGTGAGACGTTCTTAACCTTTACTTCAAATTCGCTTATAAATTTATTATCCAATTAGTTGGCTTCAGGGTTCACAAAGATTACATCGCAACAATTGTCTACACTGTCTAATAATAAAAACTTCAATCTAGATTATAGTTTTAAACAAACGTAATTTTATACAATTGGAACCCTTCTGTAGAACACCATTAAGAGGTTTCGATCGAGCGTCTTGTGGTGTTTCATGAAAATATTTAACCTAAACTTTTCCGAAATAAATACAATTAATAATGAAAGACTTGTCAACTTTTAAGACCGGACTTCGCCAGAAGACTCTTACAGCGATTGCTTAAATACTTAACTAATTTGGAAAAGTTTATCTGACTATAGCGAAAACTTCTCATATGACTGCAAGTGACCAAGTCATTTCTGAAAATACTGAATATATTAAAGCTCTTAAAACTCACAGCTTTGGAAATGAACTACTAAAATGAATGTAAGTAATTCAATATGTAACACTGTGAATACATTAGAAGCACGGTTTATCTACTAGGTCACTACTTAAGATTTTGCAGTAAGGTTTCTCTACAGACCGCTTGAATACAATTTTTTGAGTTAATGCTAAGTTTGTACTTTTGATTTTTCTTTAGAGGTGTATGGAATATACAGAACGTAATGCATATACTTATAGAAACTATAGAAGTAATGTACTATAAGACTTATAGAACTATAGAACGTATAGAGAGAGAACTATAGAACTTATAGAACTATAGAACTTATAGAACTATAGAACTTATAGAACTATAGAATTGATAGAACTATAGAACAAATGTAATAAAAAAAGCATAAGCAAATGATTATTAAATTCCTTGTATTTTTCTATTAAAATGGAGTGTATAACCTGAAAGAATGTTTTTTCCGAATATTCCATAAAGTACTTGTTCTATATTTTGATGAACGAAAATTTAAAAGGATTATGAAATGAAGAACATAATTTTAATCCACATTAACGCAGGCATATATCCTTTATGCAACTTTGTATACCTTATGTCTCACTCAATTTGGCCAAATATAGCCCTTGCGCCACAAAATCCAACCAATCCTGCATGACTTCTTACCAGTTTTTACCTTCTTGACCAATAGAATCTTTTACAGGATTATTTTAATCAATACATGTGGATAAACAGATGAAAACAACCAATTTGGGAGCAAAAAAAAGGAAAAAAATTCAACCCCAAAATAACGAAATAAACATATTTGTCATTGTTCAACAGTGTTTGGAATTTCTCCTCGGTTTGATTTCAAACAAAAGTGGTCGAATCTCCGAGATCTACTCTCGAGTTAAGCATCAGAGAAGCCTTATCTATTTTTATGTCACCGAACACAATAGTGAATAACGCTAGAGCTTCCCTGCCTTTACAATAGGCCGGGAAAGGCTTAGTTAAAAAGTGAGTTGGCAAATATTTTTTGGAACAACAATATTTAAATTCGTGATTTCTTTTGTGACTTACTTTTTCCTGATTACGATGGAAATCTTGCTCGGACTTCCGATTTCGGTCTGAGATCAGACAGAAGATGTGGTTATTTTGTGTGTAGTGCTTCTCTGGAAAATTACGCTATTCGGGAAATTTCGTGACGCTCAGAGGGTTAAGGTAGGTGGGTAGTTAATTAACTTCAGACTGGAGCAACACACCGGGCTATTGGTGACTGTCCGAGATCGAACTCGAAAGGATAGATCCGAGGACAACGCCTCGTAATTTTGAACCACTGTCAGACGACGAGAACAACAACTGAGCTCCTTCCACACCACGCCAACGTGAGGACATTTAAGGCCACGACAGATTTAACGTGCACCAGTCCCCGTGTACATGACGGTGTTTGGGTGGACCGAGTTTCGAACTTGAAACCCTCGGGTTGCTAATCCGCTGCTCTTCCAACTGGGGTACCGCAGCCCTCAGAGGGTTAAGAAGATCAAAATGTTCTACAATGTATTTATTCCCCACCATCATTTTTAATCCTCTTGGTGGTTGTCTCGACGATATATCTTGTCATTAAGCAAAACTTACCAGAACTTGACGGACGAGAGATACCTCGTCAAAATCACTTGGAGTTAATAGCAATAAATATTAATTTAATTTTAAAAATATGATACACCTCTATAAATGGCAATATATTCATATAATTGTTAATGTAGGAGGATTAAGTTAAATGCTGTTAACAATGAAATGTTTTTAATATAATATATTTTCATAAATAGTGATCTGGTTATCAAATGTGAAATGGGAATACAATTAATAAAAAGTTCTACTTCAAAACCAGTAAATTAAATTATTAATTTGTGAGTTGTTGTGTTAAATAAATAAAAAATAATGAAATAAGTAGCACCGACTCTTAAAAATAATTATATCAAAAGAATATTTTATAAATTAATTTGATAAATGTTTGATATAGAACAAAAACCTTATTTTGCATAAAAATACGAAATTCTCATTTTTACACGTTGCAGAAAATTTTTTGTAAGTTTTGTCAATGTGAAAGGCTCTTTTTGCTTAAAAGTTTTTAAGAATCGAAACACTTCAAATTTAAAATTACAGTTAATCCAATTAATGTGACTTTAAAGCAAAAGTATTATTTTCTTCATCTAATCCATGCCGTTCTTTGATATTCCACAGATACAAAATATTCTTTGTTCCTTAAATATATCTCTAGAACCTTGTGAATATGTGATAATTTCCCAAAAGGCTTAAACCATTCCTTCATGGTATCAAAAGCAATACCGTTTAACACACCATTCGATTTTGTATTTGCGACATCAACAATACAATATTATGCTTTCGTATTTCCGACATCGAATATACAAAAGCTTTAACCTTACTCTAGAGAATTCTCCTGAGCAAGCTTTCTGTAAGTTTCAAGCACAAAATTTCAATACAATAGAAAGCTTTGCTTAACAGAATTTTCTTATAATTCCGTTCTTATAATAATTTCTTATTCGGTGCAAAATGTAATAAACAAAATAATTTTACTGTAATGCTCATCAGGTTTTGTTCCCTTATTTATATCACTAATTTAATTTCTTTCATATGGTTACAAATTGTATCAAGAATTTATCCTACGATATCAGAATGAGCCTAATTACTTTATGAGCTAATACTTTTAAAATGTTAAAAGGAGAATGGAAGAACAATAACTTCTCTTTGTAACAAAATTTTAATTTTCTAAAATATTTGTTCCTTTAAGCAAATTAATTTTTATTTAAAAATATCTTAGTATATGCGATAATAGCAAATTTTGTTTTATTTTCTTCAAATAAATAGTGGATAGAATTTGGACACAATGGAAAATGAGATATTTTCTTGCTTGTCTTTTGAGAATCTGTATAGATGTTTTCATTTCATGTTTTGATATATAATAGATAGAATTCATTTGATTTTAGTTCCTTTTAATATATAAAACCGTGATTTACATCTCAATAAGACATCAGACGAGAAAATTATGCTTATAATATAGCAAATCAACAAAACATCTTTTATATATAGATAAACTACAATGTATCTATTTGATCCATTCATCAATAATTCATTCTGGTTGCTCTTATGCACAAACGTTCTATCGACATTCTTTCATTTGTATTTTCATATCTATTTCTATTTCACTCCTATCAACTGACGTTTTATTTTTATATTTTCCTACTTTTAAGACGGAATACGTTTATCAAACATTTTCCAATAATTCATTGGAGTCTACATATTCTAAATGCTCAATTCGAAGTTAAAATATTTGAACAGTTCATATAGTTAATTATCTAATCCCTCTATATGAGTGAGTAAAAATTAATATAAATTAAACTTGACTTTAAACCCGAAGTCTGAAAAACAGACATGGTAGTATTATGTACTCATATGTACGTATATCTTATTTGTCACTTTAATTTTCACATGTTCTTGGATTATGTTGATATTTATCGATTAAGTAAATATTAATAGCGTATATTATTTAACGTATGCAGACTCGAGTACGATATTCGACAAAATAGAGTGAAAAATTTATTTCAAATGCTGTTATGCCCAATATAGCGAATTTTGAATTTATGATTGGTTTTATTGCTAATAAAAGGATCTCTAATTTCAGTTATTAGTTTTAATTAAAGCTTAAATTCTTTCTTATTTACAATAAAGATTTGATGAAATGTTTATTTTAAACACTTCTGTTTCTGTTTTAATGTTACTAAAATTTGAAATATATCCGAAGATATTTAAAACGTAGGACATGAAAAAGCATTCAATGCATACAAAATAAGAAAAGAGAAAACAAAATATGCACAGATAAAATCTAAAAGCAAGCTAACATACAAATTATCATTTACTGAAATTTGAAAATCGCAGAAATACAAAGTATACATCATGTTTTCTTTCTGATGTATTTAATTTAGCAAATTAATCGAATGCAGTTTCAGCATTTCGCTTATAGGGATTTATAATGAATTTAATAATGATTTGAATTATCCTTTTTATTTCATTGAAAAAAGCTCAATGAATGTGTTTGCAAATGATTGCTACATGCAGCCGACCCAAATTGTTCATGGCGAATAATTTAGTTCCTGAGCAAATTAACTCCAAAAACACACCAAAACAGCAATTCATCGAATTAATTTGACTTTTTGAGTACAGAATCTCCAAATAAAATTATCCAAAAAATTCTAAAATAGATCTCAAAACTCCATGAAGTCAGACTCTAATTGTTCCATACGAACACTTCAGTTCCAGACGAAATTAAAAACAAAAATCACTAAAATGGTGATTAATTAAATTAATTTGACATTTTGGGAACACTGAATTTTTAAATAAAAATATCCAAATTCAAGAACGTATCTCTAAGCTCCATGGAGTCTGATATTAATTGTTCCACACTTTAATGCCAAGGGAAATAAACGCAAAATATCGCCAAAAAGATTATTCATCTAATTAATTTTTGACAAGTTGTTCTACCTGTGATTTGTTTATATCTACAATGAGACACTTTACCATAAATAGATATTTAGAAATAAAAAGGTAAAATTTGAGGCGAAAATAATCGATTATTGTTAGGAACGAAATTTTATGCGTTACTCTATTAAATGATCTATGAGACATTTTCGGCCAATCTAAATGCAGGTGGCAGTAGTGTTTCTGTGACGATACGTGTTTCCTCTCCGTATTCTGAACGTGATGACAGTTGGCTTGATTTTTGAATGCGATTTCATCACTTCACCCATAAAAATTCCAAATTCTAAAGAACAAATTCCGAATTAATGTATGATAGTTGATTAGCCAACAGGAATTAGGATTTAGTGCCAAACTTCGCCAAAAAGGCTATGTGCTACATTTAAAGGTAAGCCCGATATATATCATGCTAAAGTCATTTGGACAGCAGTAGTAAAATCTTCGCAGACCGTCTGGTTTGTCGACACTGAAAATCCCTCTCATTGAGTAATAATTTTAGTTTTTAATTCAAGTGATTACTGGTCTTAAAATATCGTTTGAAATTATATTAATCATTTCTTAAAGAATAAATAAACCAATCTTTAGAGAAAGTTTTTTCAGGAGCAGCAGTTAACTAGCGAATTATTTAAAATTCCTGCGCATCAACTCCTTTAACCACTCTAAACAGCTGTTCAATTGGTAACGTAAAGTTCGTAGTAGTAGTAAAAGGAAAACGAAAATCCGGGTGCTCCGGATCCATCTCTGACGTCACTGCGCATGCGCACACTGCCACGCTCAGACTTGCCAAAGTGAGAGTACACAGAAGGCCTGAGAAGCTTCAGGGAGAAGGTGCAAAAGTTGGTTATTGCCATGTAGGGAGAAAGGAAAAGAGGAAAGGTTTTAAGAAGCTCGAAGAAGGGATTATTCTTTTTCCACTTCCCCCTTTGGAACAGAAAACAAGTTTTTTAGTTGTTTTTCATAGTCTATCTCCAGCTTATGAAACTCTGCCGAAGTTGAGAAGAGTTGTTTTGGAACTTGCGTGATACTGTTTATTATTGTCGGCTAGCGTGTAGCAGAGAAGCAACAAAAAGTTTTCCAGGAAAGACGACTTATCGTCGGTATTAAGTAAGACATGTTTGTTATTTGTTTAGATTTGCATGTTTTTTAACCTTTATTAGAGCGGGAATCTGCATGCAAGCTCGCAGGTGAAAAATCATCTATTCTGTTGGTAGAGGAATAGAAAAGTTTCCTAAACTTTCTTCGTCAAAGCTTATTGAGGGACGTGGGTGTTATTTATTCAATATAAATTTTAACGTGATATATTTGAAATAAATATTATGATTATAAAATGAATTACAGACTGATAAATAATGCATATGTACAAAATTAAATTATCTACCATGTTACTGGTATTGAATGTTGTAACAAATACATGTAACAAATACTGAAATATTTTAAATTGAAATTTTATTTAGTGGTAGGAGTCGAGGAATTAAAATAAAAAAAGTGTTATTTTTTATTTAAATATTAATTCAAACTTAGAAAATACTGAAAATGATAAGCATTTTCCATTTACTCATACATTTTTTAATGAGAATTGAACAGAAAAAGCTTTTAAAGTCCTTTATTGTGTATTCAACAGAAAAACCGTTTTAATAGTACTTAATTTTTTTAAGTGCAAACCAATATTGAACAAATATTGCTGTTATAATAGACATGATAACCACATGATATAAATATCTTTAGCTAATTCGCGAATTGGGCTTAGAATTTATAAAGTTGAGTAAAATAAACTTTAAATTCTTAAGAGTGTTGAACTACATATCTTTGTAATCACCAAACTGATAGGATAATTGTATATTACAAATTATATGCTATGAGATGAAAGCTTAAAAGTACGCGTTTTATTGAATCAATAGTAATTTAAAATGATCATTTGTGTTAATATAATTTTAAATTTGAATATAGGAAAATCAGTACATTTTAAGTGTTCGTTGTATGAAATCTATTTATCCAAGAAGAAAATTTTTACATTCAAAATAAATATTTATAACTTTAATTTAGTTGCCCTTCTATTCGGGTGTTCTAAATAATTGAAAAGTAATTCAAAACAAAATGCAATGTTTTGCGTTAGATATGATGATTAACATGAATAAAATTCTTCGAAGTAATCAATAAATAGATGTAGCTTTTTAAAATAAATTACGATACAACAGTTTTAGTTTAGAAATTTCTAGAAGTACGCATTGTTTTTTGCAAAAATGCATTGTTCCATCCTGCTCTGTGTATAAACTTTCCTTTCACACTCACTTAATTGCAAGCATGAAAATCTTTAATAATCACTTCTTTAAATTATCTCTGGGTGATGCATGAGATCTATAATTTGCTTTGAAATGTTTAATATTGTTCAAGATCAAATATGAATTTGAAACACGAATATTTAGAAAAGATTTTTTAATCTAAAATCATTCAATCTTGCCCATTTTGTAGGAAAGTGGATAGATAGCTGAATAAAGCCAGACTACTAAGTATCATTTACTATTAAACTACTTGAATCAAACGCTTCAAATAGTGCATCAAACTTTGCACTTAAGTTCTTCCTCTTTAAATACAAAAACGCTAAGTAGCTCTTCATTGAAAATACATCTTGTTCTCCCTTGATGTGTTTTTTCTTACTTCACTTCCCAGTTGGAAACTTTTGGTGGTTTGCACTTGCTTTATAAAACCTCTTGATTCCATCATACTTCATCCACTTAACTTCCGTGGAAAATTCATCGAGCTCAAGCAAAAGGAAAAATACCCCTTTAAAGGGAATTTTCTTTTTGCTTAAATTACCACTTTTGGGGATTTTTTATTGACGCAATTATGTAATCAAATAATTCCAAACGTTCTACGTCTATTTATTACCTTTTGAGATTCGAAATTTGTTTTTAATAACTTTGATGAAGAATCATGCCTTCTAACCCTCCTCGACCATGACGACACGCGAAGTTACTTTGTCACTGATTGGCAAGATTTCTCAACTTCAAGTGATCTTAAATGAAAGAAATAAACGGCGTTTAACTTAATACATTACGTAGCTATCGTCTGATGAACCAGAAAAAGTTTCATAAAATATTGAAGGAAATGGTAACTTTTCAAATCCAAAATCATCGATTTAGCTAAAAAAATTAATCGAGTTTTTTTGTTGCTATAATAACGTATGAAAGCGTAATATATTGCTTTTTAGGATACCCCAAACGTTAAAAGGATGTTTGCTCGACATGGTGTAAAAATTTCAAGTCGATTAATTTAATAATTTTATAGATATCGCGCTTACCAATCGCGAAAAGTTATTTCGAGAAAAATGCGTTCAAATTCTTTATCTGTGCACCAAGGCTACATCTCCGCGCTTCAGATTATGGTTTATAATAGGGCTAATTTTGTGAATTCAAACTTAAAATCTGGCATACATTTTTTAAGATCCAAAAAATAAAATTCAGTGAAAAATACAAAATTGATTTCCTTAGCCGAAAAAATCCCCCTAACTTTTATGGTGTGGCAAAACTATAGTTCCCGTATAACACCATGTACTACGAAATGTTTTTCACTTGCAATTTAATGTGAACTTAAAAATGAGGGTATCGGAGATGTAACATCACAGTTTAACAACTATTCTAAGACAAATATGAAAGGTAAGTTTATTTAAAGATTTATTTTACTGCCGTAGGCGTCATCAGGTCACACTAAGTTACATTTCTTAACCTATCAGAATCATGTGGAATTTTTCTTATCAAGAGATATATGTAGATAATTTATTTTATTAAACTTTATCTTTAATTTTAGTACTTTCCTGCAATAGAACTTTACACGAGAGATAACTGTTGGATTATTTTTGATTGGTTTTGATGAAATGGCATCAGATTAAAAACAGAGCTTTCAAAGGATAGAATGTTTGTTTCTACACTGGACGAGGACATTACATATGTACATTTTCTATTTACAGAAGCACGTAAGCTTAACACTACTTCGGTATAGGGGACAGCACATCCACCCTGCCTCGAGCACAATAAGGAAGTCCCTCTTTTCCCGCTCACTTTTTCTTCCCAGACCCCACTTTAGCCTTTCGGTTGCAGTTAGGAGTGGTGATGTCACAATAACAAATGATCATAAATGCTTGAAATTTGATAAATGTAAAATACATAAGAATGCACAGAGAGCAGTTATATCCAATCTATATGAGATATTTTTATTTTAGTTTAATAATTATTGAATTAAAGTAAAGTAAAATTATTGAAAAAAATTCCAAAGAACCTCGTTAACGACTAATGCCATATCAATATTTTATCAAGAATTTATTGATAAAATATTTATAAGGTATATTTATTTATTTTGAAAGTTGAACAAACAGATCACATTGAAATAGTATAAAAAGTACATGTTGAAAATTAACAGCGCTAATCTTTGCAGAATTTTCAGATTTCATTCGTTTGTTACTCATAAAAATTGTTTGCGATTTCTAAACTTTAATAGAATATGTTATAAATTATTCAGAATGGGTGTTGGAGATAGAATATTTTAACTTAAAGTAAAGTAAAGGGAAATATATAATACATGAGAAGATTTGTCCACAACTTTGGAGTTCTATATTCCTAAGCTGAAAAGTGTACTTCTGAATTGAGCATAAGTAAACAAGCGTTTAACTTTAACTAGACATTATTATGACAAACGGATATTACATGCACATGTTATACAGAGCTATACAATACCGATATGCCGAAAGAACAGCAAAATACATAGTATCAGCCGCCAGAGGGCAAGGTACTTTGTATTTGCCAGGCTCAAGTAATACCGGCAGATTCTTCAGGGTAATTAGTTCCCTTGAAAGATAAATTTGCTCAAAATGAATTCTAAATATTCTCGTTCTTTGAAATACGTATCTAAGAATTTCATAGTGTACCTTATATGACAAAAGTACACATTATAAGCATCAAAATATTAAGAATTTAGAAATATTTTCTGAAAATTTTTATGAAAATGATTATATACGTCTTCTGTAAGGCTAAATATTGGTGGCAGCAGTGTTTCTACTGCGGTACTTGCTTTCTATATGTATTCGAAATGTGACGTCACTTGGCTTGCTTTAGGAACATAATTTTAGCACTTTGCCAGTAAAAATTCCAAAGAATGGATTCCGAATTGTTTTTTGATAGTTGATTGGTTAACGCTAATTCGATTATACGCCACCAAAACGATGATAAACTTCATTTTAAGGTATCCGTGATGTGCATCATGCGAAAGCATTTGGGTTGGGAAGTAAAATCTTCGCTTTCCGTCTGGTTTGTGCACACTAAAAATCTCTTTTGAAACCATTTCAGTGTTCACAAAATGAGACATCTTAGGATCCGTTGTTTATGCATTAATATATATCTTGTATTTTGATGGATTTAATATTATACATAAAACACATATGTTACATTCATGTACACCAAACGTAACAAAACGTACACCACAACAAAAAACACTGTGGATTGGTAGTCTTTCTCCCCGTCTGTAGAAGTTGTTTTACTGCGAAGACATAATTCTGAAGGAAAAACAAACGCGTACTTGTAAGAAGACAATAAAAAATGAAACAAAACATTTTTTTGGACATATTTTTTGTCTGTCGAGGAATAACATCGAAAAAATGTAAATTAACAAGCATCACAGAATTGTAGTTTCAAAGAAATTCACGCGTAACCGTAACTCCTATTGGAGTTGAAAAGTTCTTTTAATTGCAAAAAATATTTTTTTTCAGATAAATCTGTAAAAGTTGTTTTACTGCGCATACTCATTCGCGAAGGACAAACTTCTTAGAACGACGTAATAAATATTTCAAGAATAGATTTTTATTCTAAAAACACACACACAGGTAAATAGTACTTGACTAAAAGAAAAAATGGTCTGGGCTTTTGTTACTGTTTCCCTTGTTTCTTTGTTGAACATATTTTACTTTAAATATTGTATTGGTTTACACAGTGTTTCCCTTTGTAATTTCAGTTCCGAAAGATTGGCATGTTTTATGCATAGCATATCGGCAGCACAAGTTTTAAAGTTGCTACAGACAGGAAACAGAGATATTTGAAGTTATAATAATATTTAAAGTTTCCTTACCCGTCATATTGATAAGAAGTGTGAATAATTATTATTTAGTAACTAAAATTCTTTACAAATATGTAAACGAAATTTATTTCACAGTAACTCGCTTTTTCTGTTGTCAGTTATCACGCTTAATGCCTAGGAATACAGAACAATTTTTTAAAATTAATATGCTATTTTCATGAAAGTGTAGAATTCGTTACTTTGGTTTGTACGTTTTCATAAAAAAGGTTGAGAATACATTTTAACGAGCAAATTATTCTTCGAATATAAAAGAAAATTTATTACTGATACATACTTATTTTCAAAAATAAAAGCATTGACTTAGATTTGATTCAAGCAATTCTCAATTTTTTACACAAACACATCGTTGCCGACTTTACACCGCTGCTCATTTTAATTTGTTAAACTTCTTTACTGCGACGATAGTTTTGGAGAAAAAACAAATGAGACTAAGCCTCCAAACACACAGAGGTTTGATTAAAAATTTTGAATTACAATATCGGTACTATAAACACACGTCTAACTGGATTGACGAAAAAAAAGTAACGGTTGTCCACATTTTCGATATGTCCATGGGCGATCTGTTACAGGCCGTAGTTACTAAAATGGTTGCTGGGGGCTCTATACGTTGACCTTCGGTGAAAGCGAACAATATGTAAAAGACGTTGAAATATATTTTATTGAAAATTCCATTCTGTCGACACGAAAATGGGATTATTAAACCTGTTCATTTCGGCCTCCTCTCTATACGTCCTTTGTGTCTAAAAGCTTATGTTTTATAAAAAGGAAGTATGATATATATAATTACAAAACATTTTAAAACAAGGTAGGTATAAAAAAACGATTAAGGTGAAAAACGCAAGCGATATTTGTAATGAAATTAATAATAAATATGTAATTTTACAATTCCATATCTGATAACGTTTTTTTCAATTTTTAGGTCGAATTAGATATTATGATAAGTTTTTATATTTATGACTTTTTTCTATTCAGATGAGTTCGCATTGTTTCATTTTAAAATTGGAGTATTCTTTTTATAAAACTGATTTTATAGTCATTTGATTCTAAAATAAAAATAAAGTTTAAAATTTTGGAGATTGGGGCAAAAATAATTGTACTACGCATTTGTGTGATGTAAATGTTTTCACATTTCTTTGATTGACAGTAGTAAAATAGGGCCGGAGTTAAACGCTTCGTGGCAATAAAATTAAACTCGTGTTGTAACAAGGAATTTTCAAATCCAATACAGCTGCTACTAAAAGATTTTTGTCAATCCAGTTAACCGTGTTATAAACAAAAAAGTATTTGATTCAAATTTGCACCTCTTTAGAGATAGGTGAGTCTGTCACTGATTGTACTGAATTTTGCATACTTGCAACTTGCTTATTTATTTAACATAGAAGCTAACTAAAATTTATAGAGTGTAATTTAACATTTAAAAATATTTAAAAAGGTCTATGCATATATTCCTCTTACGTGGCACGAAAACAGGCCTATTTTATTTTTTATAGAAGCGACTAGATCACATGACGTGATTACTATAGGATATCACATTTGGTGATATGAAATATATAAATGTTTTCACTAGATTTAAACAAAACACATGCACGACGAGTTCTTTTAAATGTTAATTTAAGTTGTGTTGTCAAGTTAAGCATTATATTCAAATGCAACTAATGAACTAGCGAACGAATCTGTAGAGGGAAACTATAAAAGTAAAATTAAAGAATTTAATTAAGTACTTTCGAAATATTTGGTTCGTCCGGATGTTTTAATAAATTTGATTTAGCTGATCGGAAAATTTGAAAAAGTCTGCAATATAACAAGGAAGGAAGGTTATGACTTTTACCTTCATAGGTTTTTCTTGGTATCAAATCATACTGTTTTCTAGACAAATAGCCAGTATCTTGTAATTCTAAATCCTAACCTATAAGTTTATTTCTACACAAATTAAATTACATTTCTTCAAAAGGTAGTTTTTTATTTGACTGAATATTTGTCAAAAATATATTATTGCTGGGGCTCATTGTGGTGGGCAATAAAGGGGGAGCATTCTTGATTCTATAAAAAAGAATAATGTCAAAATTTATAAATAAATACTGTATGTCCAAATAAAAATTCAAAACTAAAAATGGATCTCAAATCTCGTTGTAAAATATTTACCAAAATATATTGAAACTGCAAAATTGAAAAGGTAGGTAGGTATTTTAATTAACGTCGCACTGGAGCAACACAATGGGCTATTGGCTATGGTCCGGGATCAATCCCGAAGAGAATGGTCCGAGGACAACACCACGTAATTTTGGACCATGGTCAGATGACGAGATCAACACCTGAACTGGCATCCCACTCTCCGAACTTTCACACTACGCCAACGTGAGACATTTAAGGCCACGTCAGATTTAACGTGCACCAGCCCCTTTGTACACGACGGTCTTTGGTTAGATTTGAACTCGCAACCCTCCCGTTGCTAATCCGTTACTCTTCCAACTCGGGATACTGTGGCCCGCAAAATTGAAAAGGAAAAGTATGAAAGTCTTACAAAGATATGATGAAAATAGCCAACAAATATTCACATTAAACATGTCTTATCAATAACCCAAAGGAAAAGCGTTGGCGCTTTTGCTCACAGTATTTATCTCAATGAACTTCCATTGAATAAAATTAAGGTTATTTTCTTTTTATTTCGATTTCAACTAATTTCAACTAACAGTCATAGCTGAAAACATTTTCCTTTCTAATAACGTCAATCCGATATGTCTATAATCAACATTATCCGAAATGAAATTGGTTATTTTTATACATTTCATATAGACATTATGTACCTGTATACGTCCCTGTTTAAAATATTGCATGTGGAATTTTTAAATTTTTTCTCATTTAAACAAAATAGAGAATTTTAGAAGTAATGAAGAGCAGTTCTGATAATGGAAAATGTAAACTGGTGCTAAAATTAGAAAGAAATTTTCATAGGAAGTCTAAACTCGTGATTATAGTATATGACTTTTAAATGTATTTGGAAATTGTTTTCAAATTATACCTAAGAATAATCAGACATTAAAAATCGAGGTATAATTTTTTATCTCAGCATAATCAGAATAAATTAAATCTAACCAATATCGTTACCTTATTTTTTATACAAAATTCTTATAAAAAGATCTTAATCTACAAAACTTGTCCTCGTTTTAGTTTAAATTTGAAAATGCAATCAATGTTAGAATGCTGCTAAATCGAGTTATTCTATTTCGATTTAACAATAACTGATTATATTTAAGGTGTATGTATACACTAAATGTATGTATTTCGTGTATGTATATCACGAAAATTGACCAGAATATCGAATTTGTTTTTATTGCTTCAAAATATTTTCCAATTTCTTATCTTTCAAACGATATCAAGATCGTGTAAATATTCGAAATAGTTTTCTAGTTGCAAGGGTTTTCGTTAAGTGCAGTCACCATGTACGATACAAACATGTTTCAAAAACTTTAAACTCAATTTCTGAGGAACTGTATTTTTTACAATAGGATGCTTTGTTCAAATAGTGATAACTTACAATAAATTGATCTATCATAATTATTTTTGCATGATTATAACCTCTATAATACAGTGGATGTGTGTTGACCTTTAAAGTTATTAGTTAATAAATGAATTTTTGGTTGATTTTTTAAATGTCAAAATTCCTAAAAATCTTGATTTTATAGACTTCCTTGGTGGAAAAAGTTGTATAAAAAACTCTATTCCCTCTAGGAACTTGATGGAGGATCAAAACATTAAGAATAATATTAGGATTAATTTAGAAGGATTAGAAATTTGAGATATCACTGTTAAAACATGATAATTAGGTAATTATATCTAAATTAAATTAATTATTCGCTTAGTCAGAACTTTTCGCAATGAAATGAGTTTAATCTCAAACACCTATTGTAAAAGAATTGGTTTCTTAAAGTCAAAATGAAAATAAAATTCTTCTAGTGTATACGTACACCTTAAGTAATACAGAGGCTGTTCGGACATTTTCTGAACGATTTTAATGGACTGAAGCTAAATTTTTTACATGAAATTTTTGTGTTTTAAGTGTTCCATTTGATAGCCCTTATTGTTGACTATCTACACCTTAATTTTCATGATAATAATGACTTTTGTAGTATCGACAGTGGTATTTTGTCCCATTCTTGTTCCACAGTTTTCCAGTTCTTGAATGATTTTCGGTCGACGTTTCGATAATGCCCTTTTTAAAAGTCCAAAAGCACAGAAGTCCATGGGTGATACATCTGGAGATTTAGCAGGAATATCAGTAAAGGGTATTGACTTGATACCAGTTTCTTGTTCCATTTTTTTTGCAAGAATTTAATAGTCGATTTAGATGTGTGGCTCCTTGCTTTACACTGATGCAGTTCTACTGATTGTTCGCACTGTGGGTAAAGATATGGTATTTCTTTTTTGAATATTGGGGATAAAATATGGTCTTGATAATATGTGGGAGTTGATTTTTACATTTTCCCCTCTTTTTAATTTTAATTTTCCATTATATGCAAAACCGGCAACAATCATAAATCTCCTAGAGAAAGTTCTCACGTTCACTTTGCTTTAGTCCTTTGACTTGGCGGATTCTCTTTTAAAATTAAAGATCTTACCTTACAAATATTCTCAGAATTTTTTTCTTTTTTGGAAGTATTTTTCCACTCTTACGTTTTTTTCCTTTCTCATTAATAATATTACTTATCGTACCTTTAGATATCGAAAAACCATGACTTTTACAGCGTTTTTGAATAATTGAATAAGCATAATTCTCTTCGGAAAGAGAGGAAACATA
This sequence comes from Meta bourneti, assembly GCA_933210815.1. Classification (NCBI taxonomy): domain Eukaryota; kingdom Metazoa; phylum Arthropoda; class Arachnida; order Araneae; family Tetragnathidae; genus Meta; species Meta bourneti. The sequence continues at coordinate 44,164,207 of OW119931.1, forward strand.
GCCTTCCATCCATTGCTTATTTAAAAGTGCCATTTTGAAAGTAAACAAAACTGAGTTAGCAGACGATAAGTTATACTTTAACTATTTAACTGCTGCGAAAATAAAATTATTTCGTAGCATACAAATTTTTTTACAGCTCATCAAAATCATTCAAAAAAATGTCCGAACAGTCTCTGTAATAATTACATTTTCTTGTCAATGTGGAACCTTCTTTGTGATTGGAACTACATTAAATTCACCTAATCAATTTTACATGAAATTGCTGATTTGATAGTATTTTAACCCTCTTAAAATCATATTAAAAATTTGTAAGTACAGGAAAATAACTTTAAAGTAATTCTTACGGGCTTATAGATTTGCTGTCATTTTGAGATAACAACAGAACAGTAATTAAATTTGCAGTTCATGAGTTGTGTGATATTGGCATGATAATTTTTCTTTCATTTAAACGTAAGAATACTCAGATATCAGAAATCGACATAGAACTTTTTCTCTTTGCATAATTAGAATAAACTAAATTTAATCAATATCAATACAGACTATTTTTTAATGAACAATTCTTTTAAAGATATTGATATCTATAATGCACGCCCTTGTTTAGTTTAATTTTGAATATGCCATCAAAGTTAGAATGATACTAAACACAGAATTATTCAAACTAGATTTAAATTTTTCAATAGTTAACTAGATTTAACAACTATATTTACCTGTCTATCAGAGCTCTTTGTTTAGGCAATGAATTTAATTCATATGGGCTATTTTATCAGAAGCGTTGGAAATTGAACCGATTTGATAATACTTTGACTTTTAAAACCACATGTTGATAAAGTCATAAGCAAAAGAAAGTAACTTTTAGTAACTAGATTTACATACGAGATGCGTGACTTGGTATTGCTTTTTTCACTTAAATGTAAGAATACTCAGGTATCAGAAATCGACTTATAACCTTCTAACATAATTAGGAAAAGCAAAATTTAGTCAGTATCTATAAAATATTTTAAATACACAATTCTTTAGAAAATATTGGTAAGTTGTGTAGAGGACACAAAACCGTAGTTTTGACGTGAATACTCAAGCCTGATGTTGGATTGTGAATGATTGAAGGAGACACAGGAAGCTTGAATGATTGATTATTGCGTGAATATTCAACAATTAATTTCCAGTTTAAACGATTAAAGTGTAGTTTGATATTAATTGTTGTCAAGAGATTGCTGTTGTCCAATATTGATTGTTGGTCAGTAGCTTTCGAATGACACCACTTAGGCAGTCGTCACTCCAAGCAATCCAAAGTTACATTGTCCCAAAGTTCACCCAACACAGTAGAATTTCGACATGTTGCGGATCCCGCCCCCACTCTCAGTGCGCGTGAGAACTATCTGAAGGCCATGTCAGGTACGGATATCTTTTGTCTACACGACGCTATATTTATCTTTTTGATGTTTCTTCTAGTTATGAAATCATAAGACAAAACAGTTGTAACGCTTTTTAGTAACGCTAGACTTTTCATACATGCCCCCAGTACTGTTCCAATTTTAAAGACACATTCACGTCGATATTTTAATCTATAAAACATGCCACTCTTTTAGTATAATCTTGAAAATGCAATTAAGGTTGGAATGTTGCTAAACAGAGTTATTCCAGTTTGATTTAAATTTCAAAACATCTCAAGAAAGTCCATTTACAACACTTACATCTCACCCCTGTCGGTGGTTATGATTTATAACTCAAAAATAGAATGCGACATACTTTCTCTAGGAATAATCAATCAACAGTACACAGTTAAAAAAACACTTAAACGCGGCTAATGGCTTTACATGTTTCAACCATCTTTCTGCCGTTTCATTTTCCCATTCCTCACTTCCAACAGGATTATATTTCATCGAAATTTTAATAAGTTGTTGAAGAATTTTCCCAGCGGTGGTTCAATTCGAAGTGATTGATGCGATTTGCTCTTCTGATCCCTTCGATAAGTTTGGCGGCACTGTTTGGCGACTGATAGTGCACTCACTTACCATCTTCCGCTTGTGAAAATGCTAAACTTTCGGAAACACTTTGGTGATTTATGGTGAGGAAATTATATGCGGGTTCTTTCCTCGTTCGGTTTTTGAGCATCACACAGGCCAGAGCTATTAAATGTGAAAACAGAGCGTTGAGGACGTCAGGTGACGAATTCATCTTCTTAGAGTTATTGATTTAGGTGTTCCAAATATTTCTTTATGTCGTTTAATATCAAGAATTATATTTTGCTGTTTGTATAGAGGGGCCCTCATTGACTTCAACTGCGAGTTGCAAGCGACGAAGTATGATTACTGTAACTCTACGTGTGTATTTCTGTTTCTGTAAAACTTTCTTTGTATATATCCATTACTTGACGTTGTCTGTCTTGTGTTTGGAGAAACTTGGTCAAATATGGTCCATGCGCCTTAAACCAGTCAACCAAATCGATAAGTTTAGTGGCATTGTTTGGTAACATGCAGTGAATACTTACCATCTTCACCTTGTAAAGCTACTTAACTTTCGGAAACATTTTGGTGATTTATAGCGCGAGTTCTTTCCTCGGTCGGTTTTTGCAGCATCACACAGACCAGAACAAATTAATGTGAAAACAGGGCGTTGAGGACGTCAAGGTAATGAATTTATCTTAAAATTACTGATTTAAGTGTTCCAAACCTTTTTTATGTATCGTTCTAATAACAAGAATTACATTTTGCTGTTTGTGTTGAGACTTAGTAGGCTAGCAACTGCGATTTGCAATTGCTAGCCTACTGTTTGGCTACATGTTGTGTACTCGCTTACCATATTCCACTTGTGAAAATGCTAAACTTTCAGAAAAACTTTGGTGATTTATGGTGAGGAAATAATGCGTGGGTTCTTTCCTCGGTTGGGTTTTGCGATTAAATGCGACCAAAGCGATTAAATGTGAAAACAGGGCTTTGAGGACGGCAAGGTGACGAATTCATCTTTTTAGAATTATTGATTTAGGTGTTCCGAATATTTTTATGTCGTTTAATGCCAAGAATTATATTTTAATGTTTGTGTAGATGGGCCTCCTTGGCTCAGTAGGCTAGCAACTGCGCAGTTGAGCCTACTCGCAGTTACTAGCCTACTGCGAGTAGAAAAGATTAGTACATGTTCGAGTCAAGAGAAGATTAGTTGCGAAGAGAAGATTTGATTCATGTAACCATTTTGTATTTCTCCCTTCTGTGTAGGTGATACCTTCTTTGTTTGTATATGTCCATTACTTGATGTTTTCTGTCTTGTATTTGGAGCAAGTTGGCCAAATATGGCCCATGTGCCATAAACCTAATCCAAACAACCAAATTGACAAGTTTGGCGGCACTGTTTAATGACATGTTTAATGACATGCACTCACTCACGTACCATCTTCCACTTGTAAAAATGCTTAACTTTCGGAAACACGAGTGATTTATGACGAGGAATGCGGAGGGATGCGGGTCCTTTCCTAAGTCGAAATTTGAAGAAAACGTACACCACTTCGGCGTTTTACGATTTTTTGTATATACATATTTCGTCTTTACGTACATAGTAATATTGGAATTATTCGGATGTATTCAATAAAAAAAAATAAGAGGAAATAAATTTAATTGGATTCCCTGTCAAATCGACAGTCCACAAACAACCCCTTTCTCTTATTTTCTTTTTACTTGGTTAGTTTATTTCTTAGTCACATGTAAGGAAATCTGGGAAAAATATTTAGATTCCTACTTTCAAAAGTTTTTATTAAGATAAATTTTAAGTTTGAAAAATCGAGCATATTATGGATTTTAAACTCGCTAAAATGCCTGTATCTCTAGGCGTAATAGCTCAATTGGGCTCAAATAGGGCTTATTTTGTAGATAATTATGTAATATTCCTAATGATATATTTTACAACTCTTGAGTGAGATATTTTTGATTTCAAGCTCATTCAATTCGACCTCGAATATTATAAAATTTAACTACCTTTCTAAAACATGTATGTTTATGGTACGCTACCGGTCTTCGGAACTTTACTGTGTCAATCTGACATGGAACGACCCAATTATAAATCTACTTTTATTGTAATAATATATTATCAAGCCACATTTTACAATTACTTGTTACAAAAAGTTCACATTCCACACTAGAAGTACCCAACGTAACTATTACAAGTACCTAACGAAAATTAAAAAATATGAAATATTAATATTAGTTTTAGGATATTTCATGATATGCATTCTATTTTAATAATTTTTGTGATCCATCACTCTGTGAAAATGATTTAGCTTTTGGTACTGGCCTCATGTGATTAATTTATGAATTCGTTGGGGACATTTGAAAATCATATGGAACACGTCTTCATTTGTTACCAAATGAGAGAACCTCTTGCTATGGATGGATTCAAAAATGATAATAATCTTCTGGTGAATCTGTTTCAAAAGCAGATCCTCGTCATCTGACCGTGGTTCAAAATTACGTGGTGTTGTCCTCGGATCTTTTCCTTCGGCTTTGATCCCGGACCGTAGCTAATAACCCGTTGTGTTGCTCCAGTGCGACATTAATTAAATACCTCTCTCAAAAGCAGATCCTTTATTCCATTTTAACACGAATTTTCTCATCTCAAATCAAGTGTCGTGTTTCCTTCGTTTACTTGGTTTCTTTTGTTCACCGATCAACAAGCTGAATTCAACGGAAATATAACAATCAAATATCGATAACAGTCAATATAATTTTATCAGTGGCAGCTGACACTTTTCATATACATAAAAAATAAGTACCGTCTACTTTTCAGTATAATTCTTTACCTGTCATTATTTTATACTAGTTCATTGATATTCAGTCAACATTACAATAATACTCAGACTTAATAAAAGCGTATAAAATTCAAAATAATTTAAATGTTATGTAAATTGAATGTGCTTTGTTGTGGAATACTCTTGTAACTCGTACACTATATCTGAAGTTTAAAAAGTAGTAGTGAAATATTTGTCATTAAATAAATAATGGTAGAATGAATTGGAAACGCGAACAAAATTCGCGCAAGAGAAAGCTGATTATACAGAAAAATGCAAAAATAGTTAAGTTGCATCCAATTTTCACAGAACTTTCTATAAGTGTATCTGTTATCGAAATATATCACCGAGAGAGTTTGGGAACGTATAGCATTTTTATAAGCTTTTTTAAGGAATGAATTAAAACTTGAAATTTTAGATATCAATATTTCACGCTATATAGAGTTGTTTGGATATGTATTTAAAAAAAGTGTCTGTGTCGAATATCAGCTGAGGCTAAACACATTTGAAATATATGGAACATATAATTATAAATGTAAGAAAATTTCAGGAAAATATCAAAAATTTGGTTTAGAGTCTAAAAGCCGTACTTAAGACCAGTTTTTCTAATTTATTTTTGGAATAAATTGTATTTGTCATCACTGTAAGATACTTGGGTTCATTGGTTATCAAACAATAGTAATTGGTACAAAAAATAATTATTTCAGATTTTATTTTTCCCCCTTCGGCACCACTGGCGCCTTTGCTCTATGGGTTTGCCTACTGCGTTACTATCTTGTGAGCTATAAGCGACATATTTTCGATTCTCATAACGTATCCTGGGTGTATTTCTCTTTTGTGTCGGTAAGATTTCCTTATTTGTGTATATCCATTACTTGACGTTACTTGTCTTGTGTTTGGCGTAACTGGGCCAAATATTCATCTTCGAGGGAGTTATATATTTAGGTGGTCCAAAGTTTTTTAATACCGTTTGAAGAGACAGTAAACATTTAGAATTTCCAAATTCGATAAAAATAGTTGTTTTTTAAATTTTAGATTTTCAAATAAATTGATACTAAACTTGAGGAAGCAAAAATAAATTATCAATAACTATAATTTTTGGCGAAGTTATACGGAAAAAAGTAAACCATGCATGTTTTATGCTGTTGATTTGAAACCGTTCCCTGGGCTGAGTTGTGATTTTCTACAATTTTTTTAGATAATCCCTACAATCTGTTGAATATAGTTTAGTGCGAATGAAAAATTAATCCTGCTTCCCAATTTTGTAAGCTTGGTTTAAAATATTACTTAATCTATGCTCCTTTTTGAAAAATGTGTGTTTGAATACAATGTTTTAGCTTTACCATTTTATAATACGAGTACACTTACCAAATGAATTTAATTTGATAAATATGTATAAAAACTATTACGTAAATTAAAATGATGACAGTACACAGAACATTAATCTGTTTTAGGACCTATAAATTCTTGCTAATGTATCAAACATTTTGACCACATAACTTCGGCCCAACTTAATATTTTCAGACAAAAATGATCTGGGCGTTTTAGTGCAAAACAATTAATGTGTGTAAATTGTATATCAATCGGATTCTAACTTCAAATGTTTGTTTTTAAAATCCACTGTCGTAACACCAATAACTTTTCTTCCTGCCTGCGTAGAGCCTTCTTTGATTAGGTAATAAATTTAAGACACTTTGGTAATTTTATAAGACGTGATTAAACTGGATTGGTTTAATAGGTCATTAACACTCTTAAAACTATATACAGTAAAAGCCTCGATGTATCGCGCAAACTGGGCGACATGAAAAAGGGATAAATCGAGCGACAAAAGTGATATAAAAGCGGCGAGAAAAAGCGAAGAAAGAACCGAGGATAGGGTTTTGGTTGGTTATTTTTAGGTTTTAGGGCACAAGGGCCATATTTGGCCAAGCTGCACCAAACACAAGACAACGTCAACCAAAAAATGTCGTGAAAGGGAAATAAAGAGGGATTGGAGAAGAGGGTAGTGGTTGAAAGCAGAAAAAGATAACTTAAATATTCCGGGAGCACGACCCCATTGTTTACTAAAGACAGTAAACCCCACGGGAAAAGAAAAGATCGCTGGAGTACCTCGGGTCCTTGAAGCCAGTACACACCTAAAGGAGATGAGCCCCTGAGGGCCTGAGGAGAGGGATGAGTATCGTAAGAAGCATGTTTTTATATAAAAAGGAACTAATTAAACATAAAATTATGCTTTTTTTAATCAAAATGGTGTAAAAATATAAAATGGATAGTATATATTTTATATACAATAGCTCACATAAGATTTTATATTTTCCCTTTGGAGTCTGAGCAATGAAGAACTCCAACCTCCCTAACTTAGCAATGTCTGTAGACGCCGCTACAAATTTTCACATTGTAGCAGGAAGGAAAAATATAACTGGTTAATACACGTAAGTGACCTCTGAGCACACAATTTCAAAGAAACAGATTGAGATTCCTTTGTTGTTTGCTAACTTAAAATTCATCAGAACTGGCGATATGATGAGGGGTAAATTTATTAATAACCGTAAGCAACGTAAAGTAACTTTTAGTAACTGAGTTTATATTTTATGAGATGTGTGAGGTTGGATATGCATTTCCTTTTACATCTCAGGGTTCATGCTAGTTTTCAGTTAATCTTTGTAAGTTCGTGTCTTATTTTTCATAACAATGAACATCTCAGAATAATTTTTATTGTCATGAAAAATGACTCAACGTTATGCTTTAAAAATTTCACCACGAAAATCTATTATAAAGTGGAAATAGAAATTACATATTAAAGGGGTAGTGCGAATTGTTTTTCGTAAATGTTGCTATAGTTGTAATGAAATAACAATTTCACAAATTTATGGAACTACTGCTGGTTGGTCATGGTAAAAAACATATTTTGTTATGGTAACAAACGATGAAAATTTAAGTTTTCATCATAATAGTTTAAAGATTGCTTTTTTAGTGATACTGTTCAAAACAAGGAACTTCTCATAATTTGAAAAGGATTTGCCCTAGAAAATCAACCAACTCATTAAACTTTAAACTATCTGAGAGAAACTCTGTTCATTAAAGTACTTATATTTTTTATTAATAACTCCCATCCACCGAGCTTTTCAGCCATCGCACTACAAGAGGTGAACTGAAAAAATATTCATGATGGATAAATCGTCGTTACTCCTATAAGGGATAGGTGCAGCTTGTCTGTGTTTGGACCTTGCGCCATAACCTTACAGGGATAATCACTTACATCCATGAGCGTACAAACCAGGATTCGAACTCAGGAACTACTGGGTGGTAGACATTAAAATACTTACATCAAATTTCATAGGCTGCGAAATGTGTGTGTCGAATCGTTCAAAAAGACACATTAATAAAGCCAACACAAGGATGTGCCAATTTTCACTCATGCAAATAGTAAAAAGGAAATTTTTATTATTACAAAATTGTTGCATTTCTAAAAGTTTTAAGAAACTTGTCAGCTTTTCAAAATAATTCCTTTACTTAAATTGATCAAAAAATAAATACGGCGCAAAATTATGTTTGAAACGTCGATAAACTAAAATATCGAAAAGCCCGCAAAGCAAAGTGTCATGAAGTATTTGGAACACCGCTGCAAACACTTCAGGAAAACAGATAAAATCATTCCTCAACAGAGTTTCGACGTCTATTGTCAAAGAATTGACACGCATGTATCTAAAGAACGCCAAACCGGGGAAAAAGAAACTTTCCGCCACGCCGCATCAAATTGCCTGGCCCGGAAACTGATAAAAAAAAATCCATGTCTGTTCCCCAGCAAGGAAAATATTTCCTTCTCTTTATTTGTGAAAGTGCACATAGTGGGGGCGAAAAAACGCGCTTGCATCATCCCGATATGTCACGTGACATATGACGGGTAGCCGGTATTCCATCGATAAGTTATAAATAGCCGAAGTTCCATCATTCACCACTCGGGAGGAGCGCCGAAAAAGTCTTCCTCCGCCACCAAATAATCAAGGTATTTAACCGGAAACCATCCGCCATCTGGCTAATGCAGTAGGAAGCACCAATAAAAATTTCACAGACGAAAGAAATGATGTGCTCTTTCGGACCACGCCTTGTTTATCAGTGTGTTTTGCTTCTTGACTTCTTTAATTCCGTGACATCTAATTTCCAATTTTGACGAAAGCATGCACATCAGACGTTGCGGTGTTTCTCTTAGTTTTGAGATTTTTGCCTTGTTTTGATAGGTTTCTACACCTAATTTTTTGTAATAATTGTCAGAAGTTTGGCTAAGGTTTAACCCTCCAAGTAGTTTTGGGTAGATATCTCGTCAAGATCTGTTTAATTTTGGTAATGATACCGATACTGCCAATTTTTTATGATGAGATCAAGATCTGGTCAGTTTTCTTCTACTGACGAACTATCTCGTCCATCAAAATCTGGTCAATTTGATTCCACTGACGAGATATCTCGTTCATCAAGGTGTGGTCATTTTTTTTATTGACGAGATATCTCATCCATCAAGAACTGGTCATTTTCTTCTTTTGACTAGATACCTCGTCCATTAAGATCGGGTTAGTTTTCCTAATGACGAGGTACCTCATCGAGACAAACATCAGGATAAAAACCGGTTTGGGATACTAATGGGGATTATAATAACCGAGACATCATTATCTGGGTTTTTAGCTATGATATTATTATTATTGTAGTTTGACTTACTTTGTTTTAAGATCATATTTAGCCCTCCAAATGGTTTCGACGAGATATCTCGTCCATCAAGAACTGGTCATTTTCTTCTTTTGACTAGATACCTCGTCCATTAAGATCGGGTTAGTTTTCCTAATGACGAGGTATCTCATCGAGACAAACATCAGGATAAAAACCGGTTTGGGATACTAATGGGGATTATAATAACCGAGACATCATTATCTGGGTTTTTAGCTATGATATTATTATTATTGTAGTTTGACTTACTTTGTTTTAAGATCATATTTAGCCCTCCAAATAGTTTCGACGAGATATCTCGTCCATAAAGATCTGATCAATTTTGCTAATAACAAGATATATCATCAATATATTGCCCATTTTTCAGTGATGACGAGATATCTCGTCCATGCAGATATTATAATGAATGCCTCGTAAAAACAACCACCAAGAGGGTTAAGAGTTTGTAAGATTTCCACTCTAACTGTAACTGAAGTAGATTGTAGGGAAAAAGAGAACACATCGAGAGAAGATACTTTCTGTGCCGCCCAATCGGTCTAGTGCTGTGTTTCTCAACCGCCGGTACCAGACTTGAAATCAATTATACCGGGCTGGCAGAGACTCTCTTGGAATTTGTCACTTTTGTTTTCTAAGCATTTTTATGAATGAATATTTTATAGCGGAAATATTCTGAGGCGAATATTTGAATGTGTCGAAAAGCTGAAATCCAGAAGGCCTAAATAAAATCTGTGTAGCAAATGTTAGTGAACAATCAGCAAGAAAGTATAGAGAAATCTTTCCACCGTAGAGAATTTACCGGTCAGGGGTATCACAAAGGTTAGAAACCACTAGTCTAGTGATCAAGTTGCTGACGTCTTGATCGAAATGTTCTTCGTTTTAACTCGGGGTAAGGCATGTATGTTTGTTCGTCTGGAGTGAATTTTCGGCCTCTATATAAACGGGGTGTTCCTAGAACGTATGGAATGATGTGAGGTGTAACGTGAACTAACCCCGTGGTGCATCAGGGTAATGCTAAGTGGTTTACAATTTTGCCCTTGTAGTGCTATGACGACTGTTGTTGAATTAGCAGATCATTGGGAAAAAAGAGACTTCCTGTTAGAGTTTGAGGCAGGACGGACTTGCTGTCCCCTGCTCTGTTTGTTAAACTATTTTTTATGTAAATATTTGAGTATATTTTGATGAAAATTTTAATGGCTGTGTGTATTTGTCCAGTATTGTCCTCTCATATACTGTAATAAAGTGTGCATTCGTCCTTAAATGCCCTTTTTAATCTAACACTACGCATCAAAGCACCGAACCAAAACAATCCAACAGAGTTCCATTTATATAACGTCAAATGCCGTCAAAATGGGATATAATATCGCCCGATATCTAATCTGTTCGCAATTCTTGCCTTGAGGTCTAAGGTTAAGTGAACATCAGTAAGGAAATGCCACATCCACAGAAAGTAATTATCTTAGTTTTTTATTGATTTCCTGATTTATGCGAAAAGAGGATTACTCTTCCAGAGTTAAAAAATAATTTTCTTTTTCGTTCTGCTATTCATCAATGAGCTTCCGGCAAGGCTTCTGGTCTTGACTGCATGTCGGCATAAAAAGTTTTGTTTGGTGCTCATGTATGCAGCGTACAAAATACCTTCCGATATTTTTTCATTGATTGTTATAGTACATAATTAGTGCTTGATTTGTATTATAATCCTGCCAGTCATTGCCTCCATCTAAGAGAAGAAATGAGTTATTCCTTCAATATAGAAGCTATTGAGGGATTTTCGTCAATTATTTCTTCAGTATTATGGATAGTTAAAAATTTCAAACCCTAATTATGTTTTCAGTATAATCAAATCGTATTCATAATATTATTTTTTTTATTTTCATTTAATTAAACCACCTTTAAGTAAGTAAAATTAATAAAGTGTTGTTAAATAGGTAATTTTAATACATATAATTAAAAGCGATAGTTCATGATCTAAATGTTTTGTTAGTGCACATTTTTAAAATTTTCTTTTTATTATATTAAAACCTTTTGCAAACATAAATTATTTTTCCATTTCAATGGAAGTATTTCAACTCAAGCAATATATAATATCTTGATAACGTTTTATAATTTGAATTTAAACTGTCAATTTGTAAATTTCTGGAATATTAAAATAAATTGTTTGCATTTTTATACGCATTTGTGACCATGGAGCTAAAGTACTCGGTCAGTAGAATAATTAATTACAATTTTAAAAAATTCATTTTGATGTTTCTGTAAGTTTACGTTCAAAGTCTGTTATAAATATTTTGTCTGAAATGTATGTTTTTAACTTTATCAGTAGATATTGGATAATTTCCAGAAACTCTAATTAATTTTTAAGAAATCGTTAGATCTATTACAATCATGCTGAATATCGTTTATATACGTACTGGTCATACGTAGAATTTGAAATTAGGATCATGATCAAATCATTCACTCGTTTGACCTCATGGTTGTTTGGTAATGGACGGCACAGTGATGACATCAACACTAAGAGAACAATTCTTAAGCAATAGCTGACTGGCGAAAGACCAACACATTTGTCGTTGTTTATAGAATGGTTTTATCAACATGAACTTTTAAAGGTAAATCGGTACGTCATGACAGGATGCTAATGATGAAATTGAAATAGGGGGAAAAATCTTATCTACCGCAAAACCATATAGATAAAAATGAGAATGGACATAAGCGATTATAACATTATTTAAAACGGGGATGAAAATACAACCACAATGCAATTCAATGAAAGAAAATCAAAGAAATTACTAACGACCAGACGACCTTCGTTAACCTCGAACCCAAATACTTTTATCGTTCAACTTTATAGCAACTTTATATAGTCTATTGTGTGAAGTCATTCGATGAAGGTGAATTTGTGATTCTAAAGCTTGACAAAATGTATCATTGTTGATATATATGGGGATACAGATTTGGATGAGGAAACCATCTTACCTTTCCCTCTGAAGCTTATTACCTGAGATACAGATGATTAGTCTTTTTTCTTTTAAACAAGTTTAGATTAGTTGTTTAAGGATCTACGTACTAATTAAAAATATAAGGTAAACTCTATAGACTACACCTTATTCTAATTCGTAGTTCAGTTGAAGAAAAAATTGGAAACCAACGACGAGTTTTGTGGTGCGTATCAAAATCACGCATCCCCCTCATACTGGTATACACTGAAGGAAGTACACTCATATCCAAAAGTTAATCATAACTGCTGTTTATGTAAATATTTCAGAAAATCTACATCAGAATGGAAGGAAACGCGGTATGCGGGTGTAATAGGATTATAGAAGAAGAAAACAATACAAAACAAGGATAATAGTGACGTTTATTATCCAAAGAAAAGGGTTGAAACAAAAAGGTTCACAATACGAGTGTCAACTTAAGTGAAACAGAATGATTAAAACAATGTGAAGTTGAAGTTTAGTATGGCAATGTGAAGCTGAAGTATTGTGCAGCATGCGTGGAAACCTCTGGTAGGCACGCATGCTGCACAATGATTTCCCATACTTTCGATGAGGGTATGGATGAGTTGTGTGCTCAAAGAGTTCCAAGCCTCACGGAGAGCAGTTTTCAATTCCAACTTGGTGGGTGGCGGAGGGCTGCAATATGTCTCCCGAGGATGTCCCACACATGCTCTAAAGGATTCAGATCAGGAGAGTTGGCAGGCCACCGCATGCGGTGGATATCTTCACTTTGAAGGAAGGCGTCGACCAGGGTTGAACGGTGAGGAGCCACGTTATCATCCATGAATATGAAACCAGAACCGACAGCACCTCGAAACAGGCGAACGGTAAGCTCAAGGACTTCGTCTCTGTATCTTTGACCAGTAACAGACCCCGTGTCAAAGATGTGGAGGCCTGTGAGGTCGCCCAGCATGATGCCTGCCAAAACCATGACTCCCCCTGAAGGAAAACTGTCTTTCCGTGATGTTTCCCGGGTGAAAACGCGTTCCATGTTCTCTTCAGATCGTGAAACGAAGAGATTCAGTTTGCAGACTAAATTTGGATTCGTCACTGCGCATGACATTGCCCTACTGTTGTCGACTCCACTGCCTATGTTCCAAACTCCACTGTAAACGTGCGCGTTTCTGTGCAGACGTCAGGGGGATGTAAACTGATGGTCGTCTGGCATACAGACCAACGTGTCTGAGTCTCCTGTAAATAGTTTGCCTCGAAACTATGAACTCCTGTGGTTGCTGTCAGTTGTCTGGCAGAACGGTTCCTCCGACGTCGCGAAGTTATCGCAGTGACCGAGCGGTTGTAACCCTTGGCCGACCTGGTACTGGTCGTCGGGCAGCATCGTCAGAGGTTTGAAATCTCTGCCACAGTCTGGAGATCACACCTTGAGTCATATTCAGTATTCGAGACGCTTCGGTTTGGGATCGACCGGATTCCAGCATTCCAATAATTCGTCCCTTCACAAACATTGGAATCTTTGTGGCATCTTTCCTCCTTATTGATTGTTAACAACGCTCCGTACCACAACAATTGCGAAATTTCTGTCTAAATTGACCATGCCGTTCGAGGCCATTTTATACTCGTTCTGACGTGCGCCGGTGCTTTGGGCATGTCGACGTCGACTGAATTGTTTTGATATGCACAATGCTTTACCTTTGTCCCACAATTCTCCACAAGTGATTTTGAACCATTGTATCCATATTTACTCCAATTTTTTCGCATTTTACGAATTATGCTAACTTTTGGACTTTTGGACATGAGTGTACATCGAGGTTCACACAAGTCTTAGAAAAGATATTTAATAACAGGTTATGAGTTAAAAAACATTTCCTAGTTGTTTCTATTCACGAACATTTGTGTTGTTATTTGGAAGAAACAACCACATTTCAAAATGCACAATTCTGTTTTCAATTTTATTTGAAGGAGTTACACTTCTATGTAGCAGCAATTTGGTATGAAATCAACTATCAATTATATTTTTTACACAACTACGTTTTAACAAAACATAACATTAATATACATTAGAATTGAATTAACATTAATTTCTCTTCAAAGGTTGCTACAGGAAATGTTACGTTGCTAAACGCTTAATAAGCTCCCCACATACATAAAATTGGAGATATGCCATGGCTTTTTAATGAGATCAAAGCAAAGATAAATTTTTGTTAAGATTGTTTTAGCTTTAATCAACATCAATCCATTTTTAATGATTAAAATACAGTAGGTACACAACCAGGAGAAGTATTGCACTTTAAATTGTGTAATGGAGAATTGGAATGTTAAATACGAATACTTCTACAATACGTTTAGCAGTTAATAAGAAAGTTATCTAGATAGAGAATGTAAAAGAAACAAAAGTTAATTTTGACAAAATATTTATGACACACTATTTACTTATCAAAAATTTAAAAACATTATTAAATTATGATTATATTTGATAACATTTTATTTGTATTTGTCTGTTTCTTACTTTTCGCATTTACTATAAATACTGCTTAATTTTTAAGGAAGTCATCTATAATTTATTTACTTCCGAAAGTTCTTATTTATACGGGTTATCAAGAAATAAACCTTATATTCTATATTTTAATAGATTCATCTAGATGCTAAAGCTATTATTTTAAGATATTCAGAGAAATAAAATAAAATTAAAGTAATTTGTGTTACAAAATTAGAAGCTTCAATTACGGATTGCTTTTAGTTGTAATTCCTTACACGCATCCAAATGTTTTTTAAACAATTAATTTAATTGTACAAAACTAAAAATGTTTATTCCAAAACACAGCAAATCTAATGTTAAAAATATTAAATTTGCATAAAAGTGATCTTCTCTTACCCAATTAACTGATGCGCTAAAAACCTTTTATAATGGATTTTTTTCTCTCCTTTCTTTTGAATATCGTGAGGTTTTTTTGTACCTCTAAGTACTCGGATACTCTTAAATCGAGATTTAAGGATAGCCGAGGGAAAAAGTTATTGTATAGATTAAAATGCAGGGTTTTTAATGAGGGCACAAGTCGATCTCAGTGGAAGTTTTTCCGGTAGCTAAAAGAATTTGACATCTCTTAAAAGCGGCTATACCTTGAATCTTTCATTGAAAAAGAACGGGATACAATCATCTTTTCTTCTCTTTTATGCCTCGAGTGTCAGATGTTACTTTAATAAGCGATATTCTTGCTGCCTTTGTTATTGAAAATCTAATGCGGCCTCTTGAATGAGCATTGTGTGAATCAGCTTATCTGAAGATAACAGAATCCGTTTCTAACAGTTTAATTGCAGTTTTTCCTTCTTAATTCAGCACGAGAAATGAACTTTGTTTAATGTAAATACTCCAAACACGATTTAATCGCATTGTTGACAAATGTATTATCAATTTACGTTTGCATGAGAGTATATTTTTTTATGATTGATACCAGATAAAAAGTTATTTTATTCCAAAACGAAAAATATTATTGATGGGCACTCAAAAGAAATTTAAGTTATTTACATTCCATTTATATTATCATCATATTATAATGTCTAAATATCCCTATATATGCACAAATAATTTTATCAAAAAGCATTTTACTGTTGGTACTTTACTGTTGTACTACTTTTATACCCCCACAATACTTGTAATGGATAAATAAACAACATTCATTGGTTGAAAGAATAAAATCAAAGATTCTATTGTTAAAGAAGATCAAAACTGGCGAAAAGTTATCGAAGGAAGTCAACAGATGGCGTATGCATATGAATCCCCTCAGAGGATTAAAATGATCAATTTAAAGTATTTTTATTATGTATTTCCCTGATGTTCTGCGACAATATCTAGTAAAAGAAATATATTATTTTCTTAAAGAGTTGGAGAAATATTTAGAAAACAATTATTTCATAAAAGATCTTATATAGAGAAGTATTAAAATTTTCATTCAAGTGGTCTAGAAAAGTATAGCAAATAAATGATATTCTATCTACAAGCTTTAACATTCGATACACAATATTCCAAAATGTAATTATTCCAAAATGTAATACAATATGAAAAGCAAGCACCAAGAATTTTGTAAAATAATGAATAAATTGGAATGGAACTTCAGCTAAAGTAAGTAGATCAGAATTCGAAATAAGTTCACGAAATTGCTTTTGTAATTTTGTGAAGAGAAAAACAGTTTTCATCTCTTATTCACAGCAAAACGTATTGCATTCTTCGGAGAATAATGCAAACTCTGTCTAATTAGTCCTCAGGTGCATTAAAGTAGGACGCTCCGGATTCAGGTATTGTCAAAAGTTTTAAGACGAACAAGTTATTTCTTATGGAAGTGGCTTTCACGAATCTTCGTCAGTCAGTTTCTACTGGATTCAGATTGATTCGGATTGACCTTGAATCTGTTAGCCTGAAGCGGCCTTTAACTCTCACAGGGGTGCACGATCATATATGCGTTCTGCCAACTAGTCTTCCCTGCACGACTTCGAAATAAAAGCTACGTTATAAAAGTTGCGAGACAAAGTTACTATTTTACTCGTCACATAGTAAAATAATAACTTTATAATGTTTACTTTGTAAGAGTAAAATAGTTTAGATAATTTTCACTGTATTTTTGTAATTCAAAAAGTATTTTTAGTTTCGCGTAGTTACGGTACATAGGAATCACTTCAGCCTTAAACTTATCAGAAAGAAAATAATTCTATTGTAAAAAGTTGCAGACATTTTCTGCATTTTGTTTCAATTTGTCGTGAAAATATTTTATAAGACCATAGATTAAATGCTTTATTTATGCTAAATTAACCTTTTGAGGGGTTCCCACGCATATACAGTCTCTTCAACCTGCCTTCTTCCCTGCATGATTTCTAACCAGTTTTGACCTTCTTGATCATTGGAATCTTGTCTAGGATTCTTTCAACCAATGGAAGTTGTTTGTTTGGTCATTATGTGTGCTATGGGGGAAAAGCAATACCACAGGGTACTTGGACATTTCGTTAGGCTCAGAGGGTTCATACCTGAATAGTTGCTAATTGTGTGTTTTCTACGACAGGTCTCAGGCTCTGTCCCGGCCATGCTCGTGCCTCTCATCACATTTTTTACCATCATCACCACTACCACCACCACCGGCATCCAGAGCGCTGAACCAGACCGCCGCCAGACGTCCGCCGCAGCATGTCGTTCCTTCTCCGATTCCACGATCTGATCGGCGGCATCCACGTGCCCATCGACGACGGCATCGACAAGCTCAACCGCAAGTACACCCTTCTCATCTTCCTCTTCCTGGCGCTGCCCATCTTCACCAAGCAGTACATCGGGGACCCAATCGAGTGTTTCACGCCCACCTACTTCACCGAGAGTCAGTCGCGGTACGTCAACAGTTACTGCTGGACAACGTCCACCTACTACCTGGTGACGGACGGCTCGGTGGACGACATCGGGGAGCCAGCCGAGAACACTCTAGACCCCAAGACCCTGTCCGATGAGATCGACTACAGCGCGGCCGCGGGGGAGGAGAACGCCATCACGGCGGACCGCCTGAGGAGGGTCAGGGTCACCTACTACCAGTGGTCACCGCTCATCCTCCTGGTGCAGGGCTGCTGCTTCCACCTGCCGTTCGTCCTCTGGGGGGCCTGCGCGCACAATGCCGGGGTCAAGATCCGCAGGCTGCTGAAGCGGGCCTCGGACATTGCCAGCCTGCCACCTGGGTGCCAGCAGAGGGAGGCCCTGCTGGCCGAATTCGTGGACCAGTTCCATACCATGGTCAACGGCAACGTGGGATGTTGCGCGGACCCTTCGTGCAGGATCCCCATCACGTGCCGGTGCGGAACGGGGCCGAGCAGGTACCTGTGCCTGCTCTACCTGCTGGTGAAGACGCTGTATGTGCTGAACGTTTTCCTGCAGTTCCTGCTGCTGACCGCTTTCATGGGGAGAGGTTACTTCAAGCACGGGGTGGAGCTTTTGAGGAGGTAAGGAATCTTGTTTGTTCTTTCGTGGTGTTAGTATCATTAAGTTATGGTTTGTGAAAATAGAGATATAAACCAATTGTTGACTGATCAATGATTTTACCCACATAATGCAATACTTATCACCATTTTAAGTAAAAAACATGGTTCTGAGGAAACGAAGTGGGGGAAATTGTACTCCCTAGCTACGATCAGATAGCTATGTGTGTTTCTCATAAAGAAATCTAACCTCCATACGAGGAAAAATAACTTAGTGGACTTTATTAGTCTGAAGATTACCAGTTTTTGGCTTACAAAAGCTAAAAAACATGTCTTGAAAATTTGAACTTAGTGTGCATTTCACTTGTAAGCTGACAATATGAAACATCACTAAATTAAGCCACGAACATTTTGTGATCTGCTGGATAAGTCTCTTAACGGTCCCAGGGTAGATCCTCTTTCTTACTCTTACACTAGTCAACCCTCGTTTCTGAACCTACAATTCACTTCCATTTCCATACTTAATGACACAAATTATTTAATCGATCCGTCTAATCCAATAATCTTCCAAATTCCTACCCCCTGGTGAACGTTAACCTCTAGAACTTCCCCAAGCCAGTTAATGCTTACCAACCGAGGCATCAAACAGTCCTGCCTACACACATAATGCTTTTTTTCCTTCCCTTTGTGCATTCCACAGCACTTGAGATGCACATGAGTGACATACTTAGTGACATAATGACACAACTTACAAAATCCGCCCGCCTAATCCAATAAACATTCTACTAAAGTTTTATACCCTCCTGGTGGATTAAACATTAACAACTCATTCATCCAAGAGCCCTTTAGATGACAAATTATAGCTCGTAACCCCATACCACATGATGAGCGCAATTTCACTTAGAACTGTAGTTGAGATTGGACAGCTGTCCGATGCTCCCTGATGTGCGCCATTCGTATAACTTATATCTAATTTATTTCATTTTGATGAATAGAAAAGTTCATTTATCTCTATAACTACTGTTCTCTGCATTATATAAACATGATTATGCTGAACTTAAACCCTATACTCTATTCTACGACAGCCTACATCACTCCTACTACGCAGTGACTTGATTTCCTTTATTAGACGCGTTTCAAAATTTCCTGTACGAGCTAAAGCCTCTAGGTGGTTGTATCGAAGAGGCATCTAGTCATTAGCAAAACTGACCAGATCTTGATCTCGTCATCATAAAAAAATCGGCAATATCTTTATGATGAGATATATCGTCATTACCAAAATTGGACAGATTTGGATGGACAAGATACCTTATGGAAATCACTTGGGAAGGTAATGAGTGCATAAAATTAAATCATCTTCACATAATATGTCTGTGATCATCACCTGGATTAGATTTGCTTAAGGGCGCTGTTCCGTCGTTGACTAGTTTGTACTGCAACACATGAACTGACGCTGTCAGGGTTGCATTACAGTTGGGAGTCGAAACTTTTACTGGGAAACTGTAAATGTACAACTATTTTCAAACTGTAAAAGTAGGGATAATAAAATGTTCACATACTTGCTGTCTTTCATTTCAGTATCTTGGTGTACCTCCTCGCACATCTGGGTGGCGTTTGCGGATATGAATCTCTATGAGAATATGGTTTAATTTTGCATTCCTTACCTTCCTTCAAAGTTTTTACAGGCAGTTTTGAAACACCCTGTATATGAATAGCAAACTTAAATTAGAAAAATAATCATCGGTTATATTACTTCTACTTGGACAATGAAGTTGGGAGGCACTGGCAAAGTTCTCTATTATTTTTTAGGCTTTCTCGTCTATGGCAGTTCTAGTCAATGGCAATTTGTGACAGATGAGAATATGAGTAATGGTATGATCAGGCATGGTTAGACTTGGGATTGCTGTCTCACCATTTTCTTTCGTGTTTTTAAATGAGATTCTCCGTTGAACCTCAGAATGTCTCATGTTTAGGTCTTACCCATTCACAAATTCTTTCGTGAATATCAGGAAAGCAATGTGTTGTTTTCCGCTTTCTTTTCACTTCATGATCTGATCTGAAAAAAGCTAAAACAATTGTTCTTCTCTGTTGAGCTTTTCCCTTTGACTTCTCCGACACTCATCCTCCTTGTTTATTTGAGTTCACTCCTCTGAGTAACTTTCAATGCCTTTTGGCCAATGCCTGAGAGCTACTGTCCCATTTCTCCCATTAACCGTGCACGTTAAAATATGACTTTCCGTCCAACTTGTCACTCTGAGACGCCTGATGACAAACCACCAACCACTAACAATTATTTGCTAAATACTCGTACTACAGATGATTATCAATCTAAAGTTTGTGGACATCAAATGAAGAATTTCTGCAAGAATGAACTAACACACATATGGTATTTTGGTAGAAATGGATGATTAACCACTACCCTATTTGTCACAGAGGTTGTACTAAACCACTATCCATCAGTTGAAATATGTTGTATCTGATCTATCCTTGACCTGAAAAACAATGCCATTAGAACCATTTTCGCATTGTTATTGTTACAACAGGCTGACCCACTTATGGTATATTGGTAGAAATCGATGAGTAACCGTGCTTCTATTAGTTATAGAAGGTATACCGAACCCAATGTTATCAACATGTATCTATTGGAATAAGTTGCCTTCATATATATCCTTGAGTACGTGTCCCTATGTTTGCAAAACAGTTCATCACAATCTAGGTTTCCCGTCTGTTGTCGTGAGCCCTTCAGTCTTACCCAGGCCTGGTAGCCGAACTATGAATGTTTAGCAATCTGACCCTCAATTGAACAGGGTCTTGGTTCGAATGCCAGTCTAGGTGGTGAATTGTAATGGTTCCCTATCCTCTAAAGTTGTAGGTCCCGTTAAAATTAGTCTTCGAGTAGCAAAAAATGACCGTAGAGTGATAAATCAAATTTGCATCAGTTTATTATGCTTTATCCTTGAATCATTACGAGTTAATACAGGAAGAAAAGGGACTGTCTCACGTTGAGTAATTAGGTGGGCCCGTTTGGTTCCTATTTAATAGAGATTCTATTCAAACTGCCATAGTGGGATACACTTCTTAACGTTTCCTGGGACTGAACCTACTGTGACCTTTCCTTTTACCTCCAAGACTATTAGTTTCTTCATCTTTATTTTTGACGCAGTTAGTTGGATCTTAGGTCAATTAAATCCAGCACACATCTTCACATATCATTGTATCTAATTACCGAAGAATTCTTATGATAAAAATAAAGGAATATAGAACTTCATCAACTTCAAAGAAAATGCAAAATAATATAACTTTTTCTCGTCAAAGTTCCAAAAGGAATTTGATAATAGACACAAACCATATTTGAAACAGAAATGCTTTACAGAAATGGCATTCTGATATAAATCCATAACTAAGGCAAAAATGTGTTCTTCATTCGATCATTTAGAAATTTCAGAGTGGCGTCACTTTCACATATCATCGGTTAAGAACAGTTTAACTCATTGACTGACAAAACAAATTTTTCACTGTACGGCTGCTTAAAGACTAAGTATTAGATTTTAGATCAAAATATAAAAACTATAAGTACTTTAACAAGTGCTGCAATCCTTTTAACCTTTCAATTGGTTTCGACGAGATATATAGTCCATCAAGATCTGACCAATTCTTCTAATGACTAGATATCTCGTCATCGAGATATTGCCGATGTTTTTTATGACGAGGAGATCAAGATCCGGTCAGTTTTTTCTAATGACGAGATATCTCGTTCATCAAGATCTGGTCAGTTTAGCTAGTGATGAGATATTCCTCGTCGAGACAACCACTAGGAGGGTTAAACATAAAACAATATGAAAATGTATTTCTCATCATCATGAAAATAAGCATTTGATTTTTCAAAAAAAAGTCAGTTTCCTATTTGGAGTTTCTGCTCCAATCCGATGATATAAGAAAATCTTTAATCGATCCATTAGCCTTGAAATGATTCCCTAGTTCCAAATACATGGAGCTAAATTTTGTTTCATTAATATTAATATTATTGGATGACAATCTATTTCGCAAATTCCAATTATTTCTACATGTATACATAGAAGAATGAACATTTAGAATTTTCTGAAATGCTTTATTTTCAGTTTGAGTTTAGTCATATTTTCCTTATACTTATCCATAGCACTAAAATGTAAATGGAATGCTTAAAAGCTTGCTATTATATCATATTTGTCCCGTTAATCC
Organism: Meta bourneti; assembly: GCA_933210815.1. NCBI lineage: Eukaryota > Metazoa > Arthropoda > Arachnida > Araneae > Tetragnathidae > Meta > Meta bourneti. Next base: position 44,186,797 of record OW119931.1, read on the forward strand.
ATTTACATTTAAATAAGCTTCTTGCGAGAGCGAGCGACTGAAATGCCCAGGTTTGACATTATCACGTAAGTTAAATGAAAATCAAGTTGAGTTTAAATTATTAACCGTGTCCCTTATACTCACTATCACAGTCTCTTTAGTAAATTAATCGATCTTCCGTGGCACAGTACTGCATTAGTTACACTGTTTCTGGGTTGACAGAGTAATGGGATTTAGAGACAGAATAATGGGGCTCTGACGGATTTATTGCTAATTTACGGAAATATGGTTTATGTGATATGTTTCTTATCTTCACTTCCATATATCTTAATTATCTGAGGTTATGTGGACTAAGACCACGTCGGATTACCAGAAACTCGAATAATTATGGCGTTTGAACATAAAATAGACCATACGAATAACAAAAACATTACTGTGTTACTACTTACTACTGAAAGATTCATAAAGCAATTATTAAGAATAATTTATATTCCACTTTATGTCTCAGCATGTATTTACAGTGATAATTTTACAAAAAGTCACTCACTGTGTGGGTAGGTAGTTAATTAAAGTCATACTGGAGCAACACAACGGGCTATTGATGACGGTTCGAAATCAATCCCGAAGGGAGAGATCCGAGGACATGGTCAGATGACGACACTCACGTTGTGACAGGCAGCATTCGTCTCGCTATACCAGACAAGGACAAAGTGGACACAATCGTGCTTGAAGTTTTATTTAAAGTTATAAAAAAACTCGGTATCAAATTCAGCTCCGATAACAAAGACACTGTTAATAAGAGATCGGATAATCAAGGTTCTTTTGAATACTGAACTAGATAATTCTTTCAATAAAGCTCTTATAATTGATAAATATTTATAAAGAAATATTTTTCTTCCTTGAGAAACTGGAGTGGAATTGTGAATTTCTAAATCTTACCGACTATTTAAAAGTAGTGTCGGACGTTTTAAAGAATCATTAACTAGATTTATTTTCTGTTTCTTTTTGTAAACGTTCATTCAAGACCGGCAGTTTGGGGGTTAAAATTGTTACTAAACATTGTTTAATAAACGAATTAGTTTTAATATTTAAACTTTATCATAATTTTAAGCATCAAAATTAATTCGTATGGAGTACAGTCATCAGAAAATGGTTATTTCGACAAATCGTTTAGCATTACATGAAATAAATATGTGAAATGTGATATAGGAGAAATAAATATAATTAATAATAAAATATTGATAATTGTGCTCAATAAAATTGTCGAAAATCCTAGAGGATAGCCTCTGAACTTATTCTTAAACAACTGATTGAGAGGTTTCGTTGATTGATTAAATTTTATGGCGCAGGGGCCAGGTTTGGCTAAACAGCGCCAAACTATCGGTAGCTAAATAAATGTTATCATGATTTATCAGTAAATTTAAAACTAATTATCAAATTTGACAATGAGACTAAATAATACAAAAACATTTCAAACTCAAATCAAATTTTAAATACAATTATAAAACCTATATCTGATATACATAAAAATAAATTTGCATGTGTGAAGGATCATTCACTAAATCAGTAACACTAGGATTAGTAGCACCAAAGTGGTTAAGTAATAGTATTCAAATCTGGGCATTTATTTAAAATATGTCTGACGGATAAGATCATATCACAAGTCGGACATGTCAGAGCTGGTTCAGAAAGTAGTAAATACCAGTGGGGTTAAATATGTATGATCTACAGGAAGTCTCGCCAGTTTCACATCTCTTAAAATTATTGAATTTAGAGCCCTTTACAAGATGGATATAATGGAATATAATTTATTTTGAATTTATGTATCGTATTTAATCTGATATGAATTTTCGATGGTCGTTTTAATAATTTGATCCATGTCTTGGAAGGGAATGGATGGTCTTATCATGTATTAGCCATTTGAGCTGTTTCATTTCCCGATTTTAGCATATGAACCCAGCCCTTAACCCAGCATAATAATATAGTGAAACCTCGGACAGCCAATTTAAAATATAATTTAGTTGAACTCAGCAATAATGGGTGGCTTTGTCTTGAAGCATTAACTAGACCTTCGATAGAAGGACTTGTATGAGACTTGATTCAGAAGAAAACAGTGAACTGAAAAAACAATTTTAGATGTAATGTCAAAGAATAAAGAACACTTAGTACAAAAATGTGCTATAATACTCGGATATACGTGCTAAAAATTGATAAGTTAAAATTTTATGCATAAAATGGTTAAAGTAGTTTGATTTATTTATGTCTGATTGGAAAATATTGATCTTACCCAGGGATTATTCTAATAAGTGTAAAAGTTAATTCACAATATTTTCGAAGCAACAGTGATGACAGAGTGCAAATAAATTAATAACATAGTATAACTTAAATTTATCTTTAACTTTTCAATTTTGTAGGTTTTTCTAAATAATTTACAAAACCAACTATTAGAAAATGAGACGAATCCACACGTTTTTAAATACAAATTCTTACATGAATATTTCTTGTACGTTATAGAAGAGTTTCTATTGAATGAGATAGAGAGACCCTATATAGTTGTGTATTATGTTACGTATATTATTGCATATAAAAAAATTTAGAATTTATATACGTCACTATAGCTTGACGAGTTAAAAAGTGAAGGAAACTAAATAAAAGAAATAAGTGGAATGACTTAGGTCATTTTGAACATATGAAATCGAGAGGGGTCAAGAAGCCACAGTAATTGAATTTGGGATGCCTTGAGCTGGCATTGGTCAGAGAACTGGTTACCAAGCTGGATTTTATTGGGGGTGGAGCAACCGGCATAGGACAGAAACTTAGAATTTCTCGGAGAAAAATGAAAGATGCTTGGAAAGGATGAAAGTGCGTGACCGGTGAAGAGCAATCTCTGCGACCACACCAGAAGTTAAACTGTCCGAATATATCCCTGGCCCCGTGGAATCGTCATTCCCTGAATCAGCGACACCCCAGCGATCAATGCGAGAAGCCAGTAGGCGAGTACTATTCTCTGGAACTTCCCCTCGACTCATATTTGATCATTCACCATATCTATCAATATCCATGATGCTCCTGCGATACCAAGTCGTGGCTCAGTGGGTATGCCCACTGCTCTAGCAGTCTGCCAGTTGTAGACTGCGCTGTTCGATTCCTCCCTGAGTGTATTTCTATCTTCTGTGTAAGTAAAACTTCCCTTGCGTGTGTATGTGCATCGCGTGGTGTTGTTTGTCTTGCTTGGCACAGTATCGCCAAATATGGCACCATTAAACCGAATAAACCAACCAACCGGCGATATCAATTCGACAAACATGGAACATGAACTATTGACTTAGTGCTTTTATGATCACAGTGTGGAACTCAAATCAAACTACATTCGCGTGCGGCATCTTTTCTTCAATGTAACACACACACACATTGCCGTGCATGGTACAGAAATTGACCGTATTTGTATATGGACGAATATAAACAATGACGGATGTTTAAATTCGTCAAATGCAAAATCAACCCTGCGTAATATTGCTAAAACACTAAGGGAAGAGATCGGTCACTCTAATAAAATTCTCCAGCAGCCTGATTACAGAAGGCCTTGAGAAATCTTGAAGATAAAATTCGGCCTAGAAACTAAAATGTGAGTGAACGTGAAAATTGGTTTAAATGCTAAAATGTACCGAACCTACTTTGTGAATGGAATACAATTAAAGGGAAGGGAACGCACTAAAGCTAATAGTTTCGACATGACTGATGTGTGCACTTTTGGACATGCACTTTATTGGATATGAGAATAAGTTTGAAGCACAAGACAGAAATGCTGCTTTATATTTTTCATATATTTTATTTCATTTGGGGTAAAAAATGCGCATATCAATGCTTATATTCTTTGTAAATGGTTTCAGATAAGGTATAAAATGGTCAGTAATGACACTGCTATCAATAGATATAAGCAATTATCAAAGAGTAGAGCAGAAGCTATGCTCAAGTCAATAAGAAAAATTATTTCAAAAATGTAAGCGGCTGGGGTGTCTATGAGTTGTGGCCTTTTGGTTCTCAAACTACCCTATGGGGGATGTAATTTCATAAATGTTAAGATAATTTATAAAAAGGCTCCTACTTTGGAAACATACGGACACAGAAAGCGCCAAGTAAGCGTTGCCACCATCCATTAAGAAATACAGTTCGGAAGGAGAGAGAGCTTCTGTTTGGAATGGTCCACCAGGGATTGCCCGGGAATAAGAACTTGGTTATTTTGAAACAGAGTGCGTTCGTGTAACAACTCTGAATTCTTCCCAAAACACGCATAAAGAAAGACGGAATTCGAGGGTTCAATCTATTTCTCAGAATCTCTTGCCCGAAATTCTCCAGCAGGCTGAAAATTTTATTTTATCGTGAGCAAGAAAGGGTTCCACCAGGAGAGGTTATATTCACTATAGGTTTCAGAAGATTTTTCTTTTATTGGGAAATTTCATTTAGTAGTCACTTTGAGGTGCTTCTCTTCCTGTTGAAAATTCGGTGGTTTAGGTGTATTCCTTTTAGTACTCATGAATTCCAATTTTATTAATTATAGAGTTTGTAGTATTACAAAATTTTGCATTGCATTTTTAAAGGTTTCATAGGAAGCTTTGGTTGGTTGGGTACTCCACCCCAATACTGGTTGGTTAGTCGATCATCGTTTCATTTCAAAACCAGTGAAAGTTTTGACTTTCTTCTTTCTACTTTCTTTCCACCTAACTATAAAATATAATGGCTTTGTTGGTTTTGCTAACATAACACAAATTAACTATCGTAATACATAGTCACTACTATGAAGCATAATAACTGAGTAGCCATAACACATGGTAACTAAAATAACGCAAAGAAACTGAGCTGTTGCACTAAGAATTTTTTAAAAGAATTTACCCGCTATACCTTAAAACACACACAGATTTTTGCAACCATAACACATATAACTATCATAATACATGTCCACTACCATGATACATAGTAACTGAGTTGCAGTTGCCATAACACATAACAATTATCATAACGTATAGTTAGTGATCTGATACGTGAAGACTTCCTTTCAATCTTTACCAACAACTATAAAACAGTGAATCAGTTGTTTCTGCTACCATAACTTATAGTAACTATCATAATACATAGTCACTACCATGATGCAACTGAGTTGCCATAACACATAGTAACTAATGCAAAGAAATTGAGCTGGTGCCCGAAGATTTCCTTTTCAACGCTTTACCAACTACCATAAACATATGGCTGAGTTTTTTTGAGCTACCACAATACACAGTAAATACTATAATGTACAGTCACTGAGCTGATATACAAAGACTTCTTTATGATGGTTCTACCAACTACCATAAAACCTAACGTCTCAGTTTTTACTACCATTAGACATATACGTACCATAACACAGAGTAAATAGCATACATAGTTCGCTATCATGATGCATAGTAACTGAATCGCCATAACACACAGTAATTAATGTAACTCAAATAAACTGAAGCGGTGCACCTTATTTTCAAGACCTTACCAACTACCATAAACACGGCTCAGTTGCTTGCTACCAGAACACATATAAATACCATATCACACAGTAACTATCAATTTATACTGCATAGTTGCCAACACGATACATAGTAACTAAGTTACTATAACACATAGTAACTAATGTTGCATAATGAAACTAAGCTGATGCACGAATAGTTCTCAGTTGGTTTTTCTACCATAACAATAGTAACAACCTTGACGTAGAGTAACTGAGGTGCTATATCGCAACTACTGTAACGCACAGTACAGTGGGTGCTACATCCCACTTGAAGATGACACAACCAAATATTATTTCCGATAAAACTAGACCTTAAATACGGAAATTACGTGTGTTCATTGAAATGTTGTCTCCCATTTCCTCAATATAAAGCCAGAGATATGACACAGTCATTATCCCCACCGTGACGGTAACGTGAAGGTATCAATCCTCCGACAAGCAACTACCACAAAATGGCCTTCCATTCTGGTAATAGTGAGTGAAGGGAGTCGACGGACAATGTGATAATAGCCCCGACATTACTCCGATATTTATCCTTAGCATTAAGCGGTTCCTCGGATGACGGCTATCAAAAGCAAATAGTGATAGAGCGCTTAATTTCGTTAATCTAGGACGCAGCTGGTGCAGGGGACTAACTGCTCAGGGCCGGTTGATCTAGGGCTCTGGATTACATTATGACGTCTTAAGCCTGCGAGAATAGAGGCTGAAGAGACTTATAGGGTCAAGGACGGGCTAGGATGCTCGCATAAAATAATATTGCATGGCCTTGGAATTCATTGTCATCACTAATATGTTAATTATGAGCTTCAGAGGGCAAATGAATATTTACTTTTGCGTTGGAAAAGAAAAATTTCATGTGTCATCTGTACTAGAACTGTTATGATTTCAAGAATTCGAATTTGTACAATACTAGGTGTAAGTTCACGTTCAGCACACTCTCAGGCCCTGGGTTTAGGTTGAATGAAAAATAACAACGGGTCCGTTTTTGTTTAAAATTGAGTAAAACATTAAATGTTTTCAATGTATCAATACCATCAGTCAAATATTCGAAAATTGTTTATATTTTGGAAGTAACAAATACGTTAAAATGAAGTATTGGGATATAATTTATGTTAAATTAATTTGTGAAAAAATGCTGCTCTGACAGTACTTGTAAAATAATCTGTGTTTACAACCGCTACCATAACAACGCACAATGGCTACTTCGTACTCAATGTGGCCTTCACTCAATAAGTTAGGGACTCTTGACTAGATGATGAGTTTTGAGCTATGAGCTGTATTGTTGGAAGAGATGAATAGTCTGTATTGCGATAATTAATTTGACATAAAGGAAAAGTCGTCGGAAAGAATACGTTAATATCTTTTCTAATGGTCCTATTGCAATGAAGGGAAAAAAACATGATGGTCCTCTAAAGCGAATCAATGACGGTATAGTCCTTATTTTAATAATAGTATCAGAACTTATATCAGTAGTGAAGCGTAAAAATGATGTGATTTTTCAGAAATCCTAATGTTTAGAACTAGGATACTTTCAATTCTTTAACACGAAATAAGGAAAAGATAAAGCTGGTGAGAGTTTGGAAGATAATGTCGTTCTTGCATGCAAATATTCTTTTTGTCTATAGAAGAACTAGAAAATGTGTTGAAATTGATATTTTTATCTAAACATTATTCAATTGATGTATATTAAGGATCTTTTTTCGTATTGACATGTTTGTGCAACATCGGTTGATTACTTATTTATAATATTTTTCTTTGCCACATAGCAAATGGTATCAATAAATATCAATGAGAGGGATTTAAGCTTAAAAAATTAAACCAGACGAAAGATTTCACTTCTACCCAAATGCTCTCGCTTGATACATATCGGAAGTACATTAAAATAAAGTTCGGTGTTTAATTTATTTGGCGTTGACCAATCAACTGTCAAATATCAATTTAGAATCCATTCTTTGAAATTTTTACTGGCGTACTGAAATTGTATTCGAAAAGCAATCCAAGTGACGTCACGTTCGGAATACATACAGGGAGCCGAAGAAACACTACTGCCACCAACATTTAGCTTGACAGTAAAAGTCTCATTGTATAATCATTTTCACAAAATTTTTCAGAAAATATTTCCAAATTCTCGATATTTTGATGCTTATAATATGTACTTTTGATTTGGCATTGAAGTTACACAACGAAAATCTTAACTACCTATTTCAAAGAGCTAGAATTATTATAATTTACTTTGAGCAAATTTATCTTTCCAGGGAAATAATTACCCTGAAAAAATAACTGGAATCACTTGCGCCTGGCAAATGCCCTGCTGGCGGCTAATACTCTGTAACAGATTTTTACATTTTACTCTTCCTTTGGTAAACCGGTATTGTATAGCTCTGGAAAACATGTGAATGTAATATCCGTTTGTCATAGTAAATGTCTAGTTAAAGTTAAACGCTTGTTTACTTAGGTTCAGAAGTATGCTTTTCAACTTTGAATACAGAACTAAAATTTAGGCATGTCTGCATGTTAATTCCCTTTGCTTTACTTTACGTTAAGATATTCTACCTTCAACACTTATTCTGAATAATTTATAACATATTCTATTAAAGTTTAGAAATAGTAATTAATATATGTGTATGAGTAGCCAACGAACGCAATCTTTCAAAAGTCAACAAAGATTTGCTCTGTTGATTTACAACATATGCTATTTATACAATTTCAATGTGGTCTGTTTGTTCAACCTTCAACCTGGATAAAATATTAATAGAGCATTAGCCGTTAATGAGATGCTTTAGAATTAAATTTACTTTATTTTACTTTAATTCAATAATTATTGAACTAAAATAAAGATCATATATAGAGTTTGGAAAAACTGCTCTCGGCATTCTTATGTATTTTGCATGCACTAAATTTCAAGCATTTATGATGTTTTGTTATCAATTGTATGATTTTTTTGATACATTGGTTTAATAAAAATATATATTGTAAACTATAAAAACTATTTACTCAGAAATTCATACTTGGATTTAATCCAACTTGATTGACAACAAATACTACAAAAGGCCCTAAAATATACCCCTAAATCACCCCCAAAGTAAAATACCTTGATTATGCTATATTATTAAGGAATGTAAAGTTATGATTAAAATGTTGTACAAGATTAGTCAAGTTTTAATTGTTGATGATACGAGAATAAGATTAACAACTCTTGTAAGCTTCCTACTTGTTATCAATTACGAAAATAGAATCACTAAACCTATATGATATGGCAAGAAACAAAAACTCTCAATTTAAATTTCAGAGATTTAATACAGAATACCACATTAAGAACTGTAGTATGGATTGTAATTATACCCATGAAACTCATACTGAATAGTTATAAGACTATGTATGTTCTTATGCTGAAGGCATAAGAGTAGAACCAATGTCTGTTATCGTAGTCTTAGACAGCTGTTATAAGTGATTTGTATCGTACTGACAATTCATCGATTTATCGTGCACCATCCATCGAAATGCATGCTGATTGTGGCAAGTGCTATCTGGCTTGTTTGAAAGCGCGTTTGTTCGTAATCATGTCTAAAAACCATCAATGCAGCAAATGGTGCAAAGGAAGTGCAATTTAAATCTATCAGAGTTTGAGATTCGTTGCACTACTTTATATATTACTATAACGTAAACTAATTCTTATAGTGGTGGCTAAGTTGACCACAAGCTTAAGGTTTTAAAAATGAACTTCATTTGTGTTTTATTAGTGTTTACAAACGTGCCACATTTGGTGAGGAACGGCGTTTGTACATTGATATATTGATACAATTTACCACCTATTATTTGGTGACCTAAAAGCATACTTCCTTCCTAATAGTTTGTAATGACTGTTGTGTAGTATATTAGTTTGATCTATCGTGATTATATTGATTTGAATAATTACACACAACATCAATTGCAATAGACACCGACCAAAGTATGAAGTATAAAATAGAAAACAAGCGTTCACAGTAGGAACAATAGGATAACAACACAGTAATGAATTCAGTGAGTATATGATATGTAACTGATGTACACTTATTATACAAAGCTTATATATAAGCTTGGATAGTACTCTATTCAATGGCCACTGGCTTGAAAGCAGTTGTGCTTGTCTATTAAAATTTAATACGTGCATAACATTGAAACCAAAGGGGGCAGCGATGAATGAAGAGATTGAATGGCGAATATTCATAATATTAATTTGAATAATATACAAGAATTAGTTGTTTGAAAAGTGGATAATTTTTATGTATGTAGTAAGCCATCAATAAATCACACTTCTTGAAACGTCTTCACACGTGATATACCAAGAAAAGTGATATAGTGAGGTACAAGAAAAATTTATTTCCAAAAAAGAGCACTAATTATGTTTTTCATTTAAAATTATGGAAATCTACATGTTTTTGATCAACTGAGCATCGCAAGATTTTCGAGTAATTGCAATATTACTTTTACCCCACAGTACACAATATGGCTAAACCAGGATTCTTTCAATCACATGTGTGGGTTGAAAGAATCTTAGGAAAGAGATTATGTTGGTCAAGAACGTCATAACTAGTTAGAAATCGAGCAAGGAAGGTTGCAGGTTGCAGAACAGGTATATACGTGGGAACCCTTCAGAGGATCAAGACTAACACAAATCTGATGTAACTCGAATGTGCATATGAATTGTGAAATCAAATAATGAACTAATTCTGAATAATGGAATCAATGAAATTGGATAGTGACCCATATTCTCGAAAGATTAGATGAATAATCCGAAGGCTGATGGGTGGGCCCTTGCGGACACAGAAAATAAACACAAAACGTTTTAATAACAGCAACTCGAGGTAACAAAATACACTACGAGCTGTCATCTTAAGGTCCATAAGTACAATAAAGTTTAGGATTTTGGTAAAAATCCCAACACTCCTGTTACAAAGTAAGGGCCAGATTCAACTGAAACGTGACGACTCTTCGATCGACTGAAAGCACTACGATTGAGTCTTATTTTGGAATTCATTTTCCCGTCTAAATACTATCGAGGTTGTTAGGGTTACCACAGTAGTAAGATGATTGCTCAAATAGTTTTGACATCACATGATCGTCAATTGACCAATCAGAGAATGTTGAGTCATGTTTGTTTGCCTATTTTTTGGTGGTTCAGTTTGTCGCTCTGAAAGTTCTATGAACGACATTGTGTAAGTTGGTAAAACCAATTCCTTAATTTCACTCTCCCAATTTTAAGCATTAACTATCTTTTCACACAATCTCCTAATTTCAATCCATTTTCCTTAAGAGTTATAGAATGAGCATAGAAAGAGAAGTTTTGGTGGCCGCCTTAGAAGTTCACCCGGATCTTGTGAGAGGAAAACTCGACGGTGCTTATGCCACTTTAGCCGAACAGCGGCCAAGATGGAACGAAGTGACCGTCAAGCTAAATGCTAGCGGGTCTGGGTGAATCCAAAGGATTCCCTCGAACTCGTAAATATCGAAGAATTCTCCTTCTTGAAAGATGGAATGATATCCGCCATGTCCAAAATAAATGTAAACAGAAAATGATATCATCGAGCGTACTCGCGACGCGGAGAGGAGTAGAATATCCTCAATCAGTGAATCAAGTATAAACGATCGAGTCGTTTCAGATGCATCGAAACATCGGCGTTAAGCCACGACCAATCGAGTTTCAAGGCGAAATGGTCGAGAAATGTTGCAGATGAATCTGGCCCTAAGATGCGACTCCTTCCAACAACACTACACGTGACCCTTAAGTCCCTTTTCAAAAAATGTAACATCATTAAAAGGCAGCTGCCCGATCCTGAGCTTGGCCTGTCACCAAACCAATTTGATTTTAACTGTTTTATGAATGACATTCCTGCTAACAATCTAATTCTGAATTTTAAAAATAGTATCTCTAACTCTGATTATGAGGTGTACACTGATGGCTCTGGTATTGACGGCAATATTGGAGCCTCGGTGTGCATCCTCCACAAAAACTCCCCTTTTAAAATTCTTAAATTCAAGCTTAAAAGTAACAACTCTGTCTTTCAGGCAGAGTTATCCGCTATTTTTCAAGCTATTCTATACTCTATTTCAGTTAATAAAAAAATTAATATTTTTAGTGACAGTCTAAGCTCTGTCCAGGCACTCAAATCTCCCAATAGTAAATCCACTTTTATATTAATAATATTAAAAAGAAAATAGCTCCATATACGAACATTTTTGGCCTCGACTGGGTTCGGGCACACGTGGGAATAGCTGGGAATGAGTTGGCAGACCAGCATGCCAAACTTGCGGCCTATGATGGCGAGATGTTGGATGTACCTAGTGAGTTCAAAGTTTTAGTAACATGTTTGTAATGGTGGCAGTACCTAATGAAAAACCCTTGTAACTAGAAAATTACTCAGAATATTTACAAGATCTTGGTATAGTTTGAAAGATAGGAAATTGGAGAATATTTTGAAGCAACAAAAACAAATGCGATGTTCTGCTCAATTTTCGTGATTTATAGTGTATAGTATACATACATCTTAAAAGATTGATGCACCAGTGCATTCTTGTAGCACTTTTGTGTGCCGAACTCACTTGTTGAAAATCGCTGAGTTAGAGGATGGCAAAAAAATAATAAAATCAACAATCAGTATAAATATCTAATCAGGTCCTACTGGACTTGTAAATATCAAAATACCCAAAACCGATGTTTTAAGATACAATTTAAAATTAATATTGAATTAATAGCTAGCAATGATACGAAATGAAAATGGGGTGCATTGCAATACGAAACAAATTTTAAGCAAGCAAAGAGAATTTAATGCAAGATTATATAACAAAGAATTAAAACTAGTATAAATTTAGCTGAAAAATAAATCAATCCCAGGAACATAAATAATGAGGTAGATGAATTTACGTCACACTGGAGCAATAGAACAGTCTATTGGAAACGGCCCGGGATCAATCCGAGAACACCTCATAATTTTGAACCACGGTCAGATGACGAGATGGAAACCTGATTGGCACCCTAAGCTCCACAGCAGGCCAAAGTCAGGGCATTTGAAGCCATGACAAATTTAATGTGCACCAGCTCCCACGTACATGGCGATCTTTGTTTGGACCGAGTTTCGAACTGGCAACCACCGGTTGACTAACCCCGGCTCTACCAACAGGGTTACCATGGCCCGAACATAAATAATAAAATCAAATAAGAGTACATACCAAGGTTATCTGTCTTGAAGTTCAGAACACACTGGCATTGCAACATTCGTCTCCAAGCTACATAATTTCTGTTACCAAATATTAAAGGAGTAAATGTAACGGTAAAAATATTAATGTAAAGGTAAAAAGTACTGAAAATGATAATTTTTTGAAATAATAATGACGATGTCTGTAGTATCAGTAACAAACGCGACAAGCAATTACGTGCAGCTTTTGAAATTTTTTGTTTTGTTTATCGGCGTGTCTCAATTAAGTTTCTCTATCCAGTCTCTGGAAGGCCATGTATCGAATTTCTCATGGATAATGATTCTGAAACAAGAGCATTTTGTGTAATGATACCATATTGCATGAAATATCACGACGAGACAAAACTAATTTGGGAAAAATGAAAGGAATTTGATTGTACTCACATCAGTTTTCAATTTTAATTTAATGTTAAAGTTTAGTGTGTAATCCTAAGCCTCATAAAGTTTGTTTACTAACCAAGGGCTATTAATAAAGTTGAAATCAAGCCTGCTATTTAACCAACTCAGACATCCAACTTTGACCATTGTTAGAAAATTTATAGCCTAAGCACAATTACAGACTGTATGGTTAAGTTGGAATACTACTAATAAATTGTATAAACATGACACATAAACATCTCTTCACTGATCCGAGTGGTCATGAAAGACGCAGCATTCAGAGTCAACAAATGAGACCGGGATTGTTGTAATTTCATAACTTTATAGATGTATTTGCACAGTTTAGAATCGCTTCACACCACCAGAATCCGGGTCAATTCGTATCCATCTGATTCCAGTAGAAACTGACAAAGATTTGTGAATCACTTCCATAAGAAATAACTTATTCGTCTTAAAACTTTTGACACAACTTGAATTTGGAGCGTTCTATTTCAATGCACCCGAATCTACGTTAGATAGTTTCGGCTGGATTCGGATTGATTTGGATTCTGTTGATGTCAAGTGGTCCTAAGAGAACTATATGTTATATAGATAGATGGTTATGCCTTTCCTCAAGTTCATGAGGGCGTCAATCCAAATCGATCAGAATCCAATAGAAATTGACTAACGAAGATTTGTGCAAACCACTTCCAAAATAAATAGCTTGTTCGTCTTAAAACTTTTGACACTACCTGAATCCAGAGCATTCCTCTTCAATGCACCCGAGTTCACATTGGATTTTTTGTATTGGATTGAGATTGATTCGAATTGATTCGGAATCCATTGGGTGCAAAAGGCGCAGCATTCAACGTCAACAATTTGTAACGGGAATGTAATTGCATAACTTTATAGATCTATTTGTATAGTTTAGAATCGCTTCACACCACCAGAATCCGGGTCAATCCGAATCTATCTTGGATCTTCCCTCTCGGGTTTGATCCCGGACCGTCACCAAAGCCCTGTCATGTTGCTCAGGGCCAATGCTAATTAAAATACCTACCTACCAAATCTATCTGATTCCGGTAGAAACTGACTGACGAAGATTAGGGAAGCTGCTTCCGTAAGAAATAGCTTGTTCGTCTCAAAATATTTCACACTACCTGAATCTGGAGATATCCATTTATATGCAGCCGAATATACTTTAGTCAGTTTCTACTGGATTTGAATTGACCCGAGTTCTGTTTGTATAAAGGGGGGAGATCATGGTAACAGTGTAATCACATCCCAATTGTTGCCCCAGGAAAATAATTGCCGAATGGGTAGATTATTCCTTTCCTCTGACTCAATATGACGCTGGCACGATGTGTATTAATTAATATCTTTATTTCTACATTCCATCCTCCCCTTGGTATAATAGTCAAAGCGTTTGTAAGTCACCCAGTTGGTCCGAGTCCAAATATGGTTTGTAAACGCATGGAAACAAGTGATGCCATATGCAGAATACGTACAGGCAAAATGCTCCGACGTCGAAACGCTAACCCCAGTTACCCATCTAGTTTGACAGAAAAACCTCTCATAAGGGCAAAAATTCGTCGAAGAATTAATACTCTTTTAATTGTTCTTGATCGTGCTATACAGAAGATATCAATTTTAAGTTTAGAATTTTATAGTACACACAAAATCGAAAGGAACGAAACTGTTTTAAATACAAACTGAAACGCCGTATGCTACGCATTTGGACAAAAGAAGGTTGGCACCGGATGGGAGAAACAGTTCATACAAATATGGGTCATTCCATGTTAAACCGCACAGTCCACAACCCAACCACCTCCAATTTTTTTAAACTTCGCTAATTTGTTGCCCAGTCATATATAAGAAATTCTGGAGAGTTCGGACTTTCAACTTGCAATAGCTTTTCATGTATATTAATTTTAAATTTGAGAAACATTGGGCAATTTTTCATGGTTTTAGACTTATTAAATCTATATATTATTGTACCTAATTGTCCAATCATATCGAATGAGATATTATTTTGTAGGAAAATGTACAACCTGTCTAATGACGTATCATATGATCTTTTAAGTGACCTTTTTAGTTTCAAGGTCATTCAATCTGACCTTTGACCAGCAATTACAAAAAGTGTACTTTTTATTTAAAAAAATGTATCTTAAAGGTACATTATTTAACTTTGCTTTCTGAAAATTTCATAGTAGGACACGCATGGGTTTATAGTTAAAAAATATTCGAAGTAAATAGAAGTATGTAATCATTATCCATAAACACCCGTATCTTTTGACCTATTTATCCAATTGAGATAAAAAAGGAGACTTATTTTATAGAAGTATAACCTTTCTGATAATGTATTACATGATACTTTGAGTGACATTTCTGACTCGATCACTCGATCTGACTTTTGACCTTGAATTTTAAAAAAGTGTATGATTAATTTATGATTATGAAAAGTGTATCATTATTTAACTATGAATCCATGCGTGTTCCACTACGAAACGTTTCGAAAGTAAAGATAAATAGTGTAACTTCAACATATGTTTTTAGAAAAAACTAAAAAATATACTTTTTTTGTAATTGTTGGTCAAAGTTTGGACAATTAGGTCCAGAAGTACTGAAGATTTAGTGAGTCTAAAATCATGAAAATTTGCCCAATTTTTCAAACTTAAAATTAATACATTAAAAGCTATTGCAAGTTGGAAGCTAAAGATTTCCAGAATTCCTTATATATGGCTGGGAAATAAATTAGCCGAGTTAAAAAATCGGAGTGGGTAGGGTCGAAAATTACCCTTTTCTGTGCGGTCTGACAGCGAATGACCAGATGAGTGAAGCAGATAATGTATTTCCACGAAAACTTTTAAATTTAAAATTTTCTGCTACGAATACGACAAATTTGAGATTTCAAGCGACGTTTGGTATGTCCCCAGTTCTCGTTATCAGTCCGCGCAGGACAAGGATCTCGGAGTTCAGGGCTCCTATATCTAGAAACCAGGCTCCAATATTCTCGTGAAATAATAGCATGGTGTGCATCTCCATTATTATAAATACGATAAAAAGCTTTATTTCTTTTGAATTTGGAAGTAGGTTTTCACATTACAGTTTAAAATATTTCAAATTTCCCGAGATCTATTTAATTTACAGGTACAGGTTCCACAGGGGGCAGCGCAATTAAAACAATAACGTTTTAAAAATGATTTTAAATGAGCAAATCATTCCTTTAACAATTAAATAATCAAAATTAATGCATTGAAAATAATTCAACAGATAAAATAATTGTAGCAGCTTGTTTATAAGCATATTTCAGAAATGAGTGAAAAATTAAAATTTTTCTCGAAACAACTCTTTTTATACAGTTAAAATTAACAAAATTTGCATGCAGAGCACCTTTGCTGCCTCTTTGCGGTTTATAAACCTTAAAGGTTTCGCTACTACGTGTTTTATATTAAGCTGTATTTCATCACACATGAGAGCACGAAAAATACATTATTCAGAGAGGTTACTGCCAGAGTACGACCGAAACAAGATACTAATAATTATAGGAGCTTATTACAACTTATTTACTGCCGACTTCAGCAACGAGTGACAATATTACCCTAAACAATTTTTTATACAGTTAAAATTAACAAAATTTGCATACAGCACGTCTTTGAGGTTCCAGTATAAACCTAAAAGTTTTCGCTACCACGTGTTTTATATTGAGCTATATCTCGTCACATGAGAGCACGAAGAATACATTATTCAAAGAGGTTAACACAAGAGCATGCCCTAAACACTAGTTTATTTCCACATCAGCAACATAAAACAGAAATATGTAACCTTCATTCGGCTTGACTAAAACGACAAGTTGATGAATAAGTCAGCAACCACGGGCAACACAGCGGTAAAAAATTCTGAGGCCCATAGACGATAAGCGATTTATGTGTGCCAATGGAGCAAAAAGAGCTGGATCTGGCTTCTCCCATTCCGGGTGGCACGTTTTGATTAAATCCCGAAAGTGGGAACAGCAGAGAAGAGGCTGTTCGGAAGCACTTTTCTTTGCTGGAACAATTCGGGATCAAGCAATTACTCTCGCCGTAGCCAGATATAGGGCCAAGAAATTAGCGAGAAATTCGCTCTGCAATCGTAATTAACTTTCGCCACCCATTTGTAATTATTGAACTCTGGAAGCCTTTAATTGGTTCGAATTAAGAATAATATCATTCCTCCAACTCGCTATATGTGACAAGGCAGTGTTGGAAATTGCTTCGGAATTTTTCATTTTTCCTTAAGATTTTGTAGTCTACATCGCATTCAAGCTGTGAAGTGGACGCGAGAGCTCATTGAAAATTTTACAATTAAAAGTAAAATTTCTTCAAGCAGGAAGTTGAATTTCTGTCATACGTATTTCATTATAACCTATTAATCTAATTAAAGGGCAGAAAAATTACAAACTGAAATGAAACTACACATGAGACATAACTATAAATTAAAAAAGGAAAGGAACTTTAACCTTCGACTTGTCCGTGTAAAATAACTTACTTAAATATTAAACAAAATAAGTTTACTAAAATCTACATACGTTCTCTGAATTTAAAGGGTTGTTGCATCCCGGTTGGAAGAGTAGCGGATTAGCAGCCGGAGGGTTGCGAATTTTAAACTAAATCAAACCAAAGACAGTAGAGTATGTGGGGGGGCTATGCATGTTAAATCTGGCTCCAAATGTCCTCACGTTGTAGGGGTGTAGAAGTTTGGAGAGTGAGATAACAGCTCAGGTGTTCGCCTAGTCATCTGACCGTGGTTCAAAATTGCGAGGTACTCTCTTCACATCTTTCCCTTCGGGGTTGATCCCTGACCGTTGCCAATAGCCCGTTGTGCTGCTCCAGGGCAACATTAATTCAAATATCTAGCTACCCTAAATATAAATACTTATGCCAACCTACTACTAACTCCTGCAAGTAAACTCAAAAATTGTTGTGGTAATGATCTGTTATTTGCTAAGTAATCTGAGTAAATGAGCTATACATAGATAATTAAAATATATACGCCTCTAACTTGAAAAAATTTCAGAATTTTCCACTCATTCTACGTTTTGGAAATTGCTTGATCTTCAGAATACTTACAGGAAACATGTTCCGCCACAGAAACATTACCACCACCTATATTTAGCTTGACAGAAAAAAGCTCTATCAAGGTCATAACGTCTGTCTACCACACAGTAGGCCTCGGGTTCGAATCCCGGTTTGTATGCTCATGGATGTTGGTGATTGTCCGTGTTAGCACCAACAGTTACCCACTGGATGCTGCCTCACTAATAGTAGCCTATTCGTCCCTTGTAGTGTCGAATAGTGTAACGGGCTTAGGAAAAAGTTCTAACTTTAAACTAAACTAGTATAATTAATTCTTCCTGATAAAGGAAATGATTGTCAAGGGACTGCCAACAATCGCTATTAAGAGTTGATTACAATCTCCAATTTCCGCTCAAGAATCAACTTTCCCTGAAAGCACCAGTGCGAGGTCGACAATCACCGGAAAATAAATTTACCCTGCAACACACATGCATCAAAATATTTTCTCATTCCTCATTACATCCCATTCTATAAAGAATGTAACATCAATAAAATCCTCCCCTAAATTAGACGATAAAATCATCTCTTGTTAATTAAAAACGTTACTGTTTTAGTGGATATTTAAATATAATGGCATTCTAATAGATAATTATTGCAATTACAACTATTCTTGAATTGATCTCAAATATGAATAGTTATTTGCAACAATTCCGGCCTCAATCACATGCTTTTAGTTAATGGCAGAAAAATTAATATGTATCGATATGAAGAAAGTTTGTTTCCAGATATGACTGATTATACCACTATACCATCATATTATGGGTTGCTGAATCTGATTGATGGCTGATCATTTCTATGATGTTTTTTATTCCTATAGGACTCATGGCTATATGACCTATAAGACCCTATAAGATAGATATTATGATATATCGATGATTAGTTTAAGACCCTATCATATAAGATTTTTTCACATGATTGAACTGTTATGATTTGTTATTTATTTTTCCTGTGGAAACCGCTGCTAGCATTGCATCCCAATTTAATATTTATTTGTACATTTTCAAGCTTTTACTAGTATTCTCTGCTGAATGTATTTTAATTTATTCTTTATAATTTTAATTAATTAATTTAGTAATTTTAATGGAACGTTAAATACTTTACATTTTGAATGCAGAAAAAAATCCTTTGCGACTGCGTTACTCGTTTATATATATTTCTGTGGGGTCCGACCGTCTAGAATATTCCATTCCACGTAAAATTAGATATATAATTGTTCAATAAACGCACTACTACAACAAGAATCTTGTCATAGGATAGGATATGATTCCATCGTGATAGGATCTTTATATGTAATAGGATAAGTTCCTATCCTTCGATAGAAATATCATATGAAACATTATTTATATCTAGAGGAAAGATGGCAAAAATGAAAGATAATAGTATGATATTCAGTGATGTGATAAAAATCGATAAATAGGGAAAAGTTTTTTTTACACATTTTGATACACCCTTTTAGTTCTTTATTTAATGATTTCAATGCTCCAACCCTAAATTTGTGACTCAGTGGGTTTGTCCACTGTGCTATCAACCTTCGAGTTGAAGGTGGCACATGTTCGATTCCTGAAACGCATCTTGGATGTATTTCTCTCTTTTGTGCCAATTAAGCATTTCTTGTGTGTATGTTCATTACTTGACGTTGTCAGTCTTTGGTGCACCTTGTCCAAATAAGGCCCTTGCACCATAAAACCCAGCCAACCAACCTTAAATATATATTTTATGTGCAAACGAAAGAATAGATAGAGAATAAAAAGATAGATGTAAAAAACGAACGACATTAAAGTAATTTCTTGTAAATTTATTACCTTTACATTTCTTATTCATTTGTTTCAAAGCATTAAACATGTTGCAAAAGTAACGTACGTTTGTTGCAAGATATTGCAGAAATATCTTCCATTTAAAAACAGTTTTATTTTCACAGTTGATACCTAAAGTCAAAGAAACTCTTCCCCTTGAATACTATAATAAGTTAAGTGCCCTTTTCTCCTACAGAGCAAGGTACAATTCATGTGTGTAAAAATGACCACAGAGTATCAAACCGACCAATCCAAACCTTCTGCAAAGTCGCAAAAATCTGCATCCTTCTAGAAAAAGAAGTTTCAAAGGTCGTTTAACAAGAGCAAAGGTTAAATTAAGATAAATCAGGGTAGGAGTTGGGCCAATGAATCTCTTTTAACGTTATCTG
The DNA here is from genome assembly GCA_933210815.1 of Meta bourneti. Classification (NCBI taxonomy): domain Eukaryota; kingdom Metazoa; phylum Arthropoda; class Arachnida; order Araneae; family Tetragnathidae; genus Meta; species Meta bourneti. The sequence continues at coordinate 44,207,197 of OW119931.1, forward strand.
AGCGTGATGGAAGACTTCACTTAGGATGTAAGTCACAAAACAGGATTAATCTTCTTCGGGCTGCTGCCAGCTGCTGAAAGATAAATTATTGTGAAAAGACACTTCTGGGTTCTCGATCACACTGTCGAGGGAAGCTTTTCCTGCTGCACACGGATAAACAACGTGATGGTGTATACCAAAGTGGAGTACAGGAACCATTGATGGTGCACTGAAGGATCTTGACGATGTTTCACTACTCGAAATGTAGAATTTAACAGTTAGTGTGAAAAATTAAATTAGATTAAATTTAGATTGGTCATAAAATTTGTTAAAATTTCACAAATAAATATTTTATTTCCACAATGTGGTTTTAATTCTTGTAAAATATACGTGTGTACTTTGTGCATAAAAATGGTATGACATTGTTGGTTAGGTTTTATGGCACAAGAGCCATATTTGACCAAGCTGAGACAAACAACTTAAAATAAATGGGCATATACACAAGGAAAGTTTTGCTAACATAAAAGAGGTAAATACACCCAAGGAGGAATCGAACCATCACCGCTTGCTACTCACAGGTTGCTAGAGCAGTGGACAGACAATCTTAGCCTCGGCAATCCTATATGAGAGGGATATTCAGTGTAAGCAAACGAATCAGACGGTATGCTAAGATTTTATTTCCTCTGCTTAAATGCTCTCACACAAAACAAAAAGCTTAAAAATTTTTAGCTCTGTTTTGGTGACGTTTAATATTATTGGCGTTGACAAATCAAGTCATACATCAATTCAGGAATCATTCTTTGGAATGTTTGTTGGTGACGTTCTGAAATCGTATTCGAAAAACAAGGTGACTCACGTTCGGAATACACATATTAGAAATACGCTCCACCTCAGAAACGGGGCCGTGGTAGCTCGGTTGGAAGAGTAACAGACTAGCAATCGGAGGGTTGCGAGTTCGAATCCAACCAAAGACCGTCGTGTGCAAAGGGCTAGTGCACGTTAGATTCCTCGTAGCTTCAAATATCCTCACGTTGGCATGGTGTGGATGTTTGGAGAGTGGGGTGCCAGCTCAGGTGTTGCCTCAAAATTACGTGGTGTCCTCGGATCCCTTTGGGATTGATCCTTGGACCATTGCCAATAGCCCGGTGTGTTGCTCTAGTGCGACGTTAATTAAATTACCTACCTACCACAGCAGAAACATTAAAGCCCATCTACATTTAGCTCTACAAAAACTAATTTCTCTCATAATAGTTTAAGTTTGTGATGATTTTACATCTTAGGTTGCATTTATAGAAAATCCGCATTAGTTTATTCCTTGAATCATTGATAGTGAGTATTCACAAGTGCCCTTATGCACCAAAATCCTGAAATAGATTTTTCTAATATAAAACAAAGTGGGGAAAGGGCTTTTATGGAGCAAGTGCGTTCACAGAATATAAAACGCATCTGCCATAAAAGTTGGTGCTGCCACCTGCTGGCAATGCTTAAAGGAGTCGTGCAGATTAGTCGTATAGAGCACTTCGAATTTCGGCTGAGAAGTTGCGCAGATCAGAGAAGGGCGTAAATAAAATTAGATGCTTTTGTCCCATTCAAACTAAATTCAAATAAGAAGCGCAAAGCGAGACGCGCAGACCAATCAGAGCATTTCCACAGCTAGGGTTGGCACCTTTGATCAGTTTGCACGTGTCACTTTACAGTATTGGAAAACGTTTTTAATTGTATCAATGGTGAGTTTAATCAAATAAAAGTGTAAGCACACATATAGTAAAGGTCCTGGAAGAGCGTGGTAAAAATATGAAAATTTCCAAAATTACTGGGACAGAGTAGTAAGTAATTAGAACTTTGAAAATTTGAATTCGCACTTGCCTACCTGTTCTATTTACATCCGCTATGTGTCTCTTGATCGAGTTCCCAGGCACAGATTCATTATCAATTCAATGGCTTTGCATTCCTCTCTCAGAAGCCTGAGAGCCAACCCCTAGACGTATTGATTCACTTTTCAAGATCTCTATTTCCTTTGCCCCACATAATTTTATCTTTCTTTTTATTTTAACCGCACTGGTGTTTGTCTTAACGAGGTATCTCATGATTAGAAAAACTGATAAGATCTTCATGGACAAGATATATCTTCATTAGAAGACAACTGAACTGATCTTGATCTCTTCATCATAAAAAACCAGCAGTATCTTGATGACGAAATATCTCGTTATCAACAAAATTTGTCAAGTCTTGATGGACGAGATTTCTCTTCGAAATCCACTTGGAGAGTTCACCTAGACGCAGCTTGGACGTCTAACTTTTGTGTCCGCTTTTCGTAATTCATTATCATGATGCCGATATATGTCTCCATGAATCAGCTTTACTGTCTTTAACACTATGCCCATGGCTGTTTCGCTTTAATACGACACATGTGTTTCTTTACCTTAGTATTCCTATTATTGATTCCGGTTGGAAGAATAACGGATTAGCAACCGGAGAGTTGTGAGTTCGAATCCAACCAAAGATCGTTCTGTATAACGGGGCTGGTACACATTAAATCTGCCTCGGGTTAGGTGCCTTAATTTTTGCAGTGGTTGCTAGTTCAACACAATACCAGTCCAATATTTAGAATGGTTGATTTCGATAGATACTGCCGCAAGTTAACATATTACAAGTTGTGGGAGACTGAGCTGTATTAAGACCACTATTGTATTTCCTTATGTAAGACCGTGCAACAGGTGATTGCAACCGTTTGACTATTCTGTGTTGCCTTTAGCAGCTAAGTGTGCATGCAGTCGGCAGTTTCTTGAAATGAAGCTGCGAATAGTGAAGCTGTGATAGGAGTGGAAGTAGTGTCTGTTATGACAGAGCTTCAGATGGCTGTTGGAAAGGATATGCATTGTAATGGCAATTCAACTACTCATAGTGAACCATCTATCAAAGTGTGCGCCGATTGAGGTGAGAATTATCTGGAATTTGTCAGAAGCATCATCTGGCTGGCTTTTGGAAGTGCGCGGGTTCACATCACGTCTACCAGTCACCAATATAGCAAGACTCGTGAAAGACAGTGCAACTTTTGTCTACCAGAAAGTACTTCAAAGTGAAGATGGGTCACATTGCTATAATATAGCGTGTTACGGCAAAACGGTATAAGTCAAAAGCAAACCAATTTTTTGTGGAGAGTTTTTATTGATGTATTTTTTTTTACATATCCATCATAAAACAACTTAATAATTTCAACCGCTATTTATATTTCTGCTTTTATTCATAGTTGACTTATACTAATTTGACCAAATGAAAGATAATTTTTTACATGTATTCGTTTACTTATCTTAATTTGAACAATTTTTCACTTGTACTGTTCTGTCCAAGCACGCTAGATATATACTGCTGCATCGTATGTACAGTTGTGGCTCCTTAGTTCACCACAAGTTAAATATCTCATGCAGGCACTGTTTCGTATAAGCCTCAGAATAAAAAGTCCCATGAATATATAACTAAATATAATAATCTAATATAGTACGAAAATGGTTCTAAGATATGGGTTCTCGTGAAGGAGCTTTTTTTGTAAAGTTCTGTTCTTACGTGCAAATTCATATCAACTAATGGTGTGCATTACTTCCACACCATTAGTTAATATTTCTTCCGTGTCAGAGCAAAACGGGTTAAGCCCAAATGGCTACTTCTCAGAATCTTAAGTTGAATATTTCAACACAAATATTCAGGAAGAAAAAGAAGCATGCCATGATAAAATAATTGTAATTCAGATTCGCAGATTCATTTAGTTTCGATTTTTAGCACATTATATTATTTTTATATTAATGATGCACTTGACTCCTTTGGACTCATCAAAAGTCAGATTTAACCCCTTTGGACCCGACACGGAAGATTTTAGCAACAACTAAACAGAAATATTTTAACAAGCTCATTTAAAATTATTTAAACACATTTCTAAAATTCCCGTTTGAATACCAGATTTTCTAGAATATGTTGGGAATTTAAGCCACCTGTTCTCGTAATTAACTGGTAGAAGGTCGTTACATTTTATGGTGCGAAAATGCGACTGGTGTTTGTTTTCATAATTGTGCTTTTAATTACGATTTTAGCCTGCACATTTAAAACATGTTGTGAAGTCAAAATACATTTTGTCAAGAGAAATAGAGGTTATAAAATTAAGCTTCCAAATAGGGAATGAGATAGTAAATACTTCAGAAACACACAAACTACTGTATTAAACCTTATTGATGAATTTTCGACTTTAAGCGTACATGTTCCAACATAATGCATTCATAACCAGTCTGCTTAGATTCTTCACTTCCGAGAAAACCCCTCTTCTACAATTGCCTTCTTCAGTCCCGAGAAACCCCCTCTCTCTTCCAAATAATTCTTCATTCAAAAGAAAAACTCTTTCCTCCAAGAAACTTCTTCAGCCTCGAGGAAACCCCTCTCCTCCAAAAAACTTTTTTAGTCCCGAGACAAAACCCTTTCCTTAAAATAATTTTTTCAATCCCGAGAAACTCCATTTCTTAAAATAACTTCTTCAGTCCCGATAAAAAGAGAGAGAGTAGTCTCTCCTCCAAATAACTTCAGTTCCGAGAAAAACACTTTCCTCCAAATAACTTCTCCAGTCCTCCAAATAACTTCTCCAGTCTCGAGAAAATCCCTCTTCTCCAAATAAGTTCTTCAGTTTCGAGAAAACCCATTTCCTCCAAATAAATTCTTCAGTCCCCCAGAGGAAACCGCTTTCCTCTAAATAACTTCTTCAGTCCCGAGAAAAATATTTTCCTCTCTGCTTCAGTTTCGAGGCAACTCCTCTCCTCCAAATAACTTCGTTAATTCCGAGAAAAACCCTTTCCGTAAAATAAGTTTTTCAATCTCGAGAAAAACCCATTCCTTCAAATAACTTCTTCAGAGTCCTGAGAAAACCCCTTCAAATAACTTTTTCAATTCCGAGAAATACCCATTTTTCTCTAAATAATTTCTTCAATCCCGAGAAAATCCCTCTCTTCCAAATAAAGTCCCCAGTTTTGAGAACAACCTTTTCCTCAAAATATCTTCTTCAGTCGCGAGAGAAGTCATCTACCTTTACTCGTAGGTTATGCCAACAATCATTAGATGTTCTTCCATCAGCGTTCAACACGCTGATGGATTCATTTGACAACACGTATTGTGTTGTCAAATGTCCTCTAATGTCATACAACAGGCGATATTTTTCTTACTGAACTAGTAATCAATTGTGTGTTCCAAAATGCAATATGGAATCACCCCTTTATTTAGAAACTCGTCGAATTCTTTATATTTTGCTTTCCACAAAATTTTTAGATAGATAATGTGCGTAATGAGTGATCGAGATGCTTATTTGAACATGCAAATTAGTGTGTAATACGGTTGGTTGGATAGGGTTTTTTGGTGCCACATTTGGCCAAGCTGCGCCAAACACAAGACAAGATGAAGCAATAAACATACACACACAAGGAAAGGTTTTTACTGACACAGAAAGAGAAATACATCCAGGGTAAGTTACAGAAATCGAAACTGCACAGCCTAAACTCGCTGGTTGCTAACACAATGGGCTAATACCCTGAGCCCCGACAACTCACAGAGGAAATATAAAACAGAGCGAGCATGGTAAACTTTTTATGTACCCAGGACCATGTGACAAAAATTAGTAGTTACGTGACCCTTTGAATACTTTAGTCTGCGGGTGAAAAAAAAACATTTATTATTTGATTGGTCAACGGGGCTGTAGAAAACGCCCATTCATTGATTTATCACCTGATTGGTCCACGCGACAGAGCAAAATTTTGGTGATTTCACCATTTTTGTCGCTACTCTAAAGAAATGCGCATTCACACATCTACCATCTCATAAGATGTTACATCGCCGAAAGAGACGATAAAATGACAAATAGGCCAACCAAGTCAATCTTTCACAGAGCAGTCACGTGACTATTAGTTGACATGTAGGTCATACTTTTTGGAGCTCCTCTCAATAGCAATGCTCAGTCTACTTATATTTCACTTCTATGCTACAGCTCCAACAGACGAAATGTTATCAAGACTTCATGCTTCATTCAGGAATTTTAATGTGTTTCACACAGACAAGAACTTTCAATTTCCTGTATATTAACTTTTGGGTATGCTGACTCTTGGTTGTTATTTAATAGTCACTAAGAAATTGCAAGGGACGCAAATTAAATCATATATATTAATAAATTTCACACAGTAAAACTGTATATAGTTTTTATAAAGATATTCATTTGAAGAAACGACAAACAAAATAAACTTGAACTTGTTTTTGTGAATCAATGACACTTTTAACTTCGTTAATGGTCAGATTTAATGAGATTTCTATTCGAATGGCATTTCCACATGCTCATCAGAACCGTTAGCTATTATTTTACATTTCTTGAGCTACATTCTGGAGAGGTTGTTGACAAATATACCAAACAGTAAGCACATGAATAGAATTCGTGAAGTTTACAAAGGTGCAGCTTCTAAATATTCTATTTAATGATTCTATGGGGAGGACATAAAATAATACACTCTTTGGAGGCCTCTGTAGCTAGATCGAATAAACGGAATGGAACCCAATTTGGTATTGATACTTTTGAAGATATGGGGAGAGATGCATTTCTCGGAAAAATTTTTAGTTCCAAAAGTCGCCGATAGGGAACTTTGGCGCTGTTGATGTAGGAAACAGTCGAACATTTGCATTAAACGCAGATAAAACGGATTATGCATGGTATCGTCTGCATAAGCAACACCATTAAATTCCACCTAAAAAGGGAATGGGAAAGTTCTATCCGACTTCATGGCCGGTTCGCTTCCCGGACACCATTCCATGTGACTTTTGGCTGTAAGGGTACTCGATGTCAGTTCTGTATGTTAGTGGCGTTCCGAACTCCAATGCCTTAATAGAAAATCTGTCTGGCTCTCTGGGATCTTAAAATATAATACATCTCGTTCCATGATAAGATCATGTATGTTGGTGGCTGGGGAGGTGGCGAACGGCCCACATTCCACTGACTAATTTGTCCTTGGTTCCTCTACGTCGGCTTGCTGCTGTGTCTGGTGTTCCCCCTCTTTATCTGCGATATGAGTATATTTAAAATTTTAAAATTTTAAATTTCTATATTTCACATACCACATTTCATATGTAAATCCCGTTCCATTTATAATTGTGCACTTTTATTTTATTATTCTACATGTAAATATTTCATTATTTTGTACCCTGCATTCCATAACTAATCTTATTTATCCCATTACCACTATTTCATCAGCATTATTTTAATGTTTTAATCTTTTAAAATTTTAAAATTTTGATGTTCTGTTGTTTTGTAGAGTTGGTTTTGTTATATTTAAATTTATCCATATTTATGTATTGTTTTTATACGTCGATAAAATTATCATCATGTATTGTCAAATTATCATTATGTATTGTTTTTATACATCGATTATAAACCGACGGGGTGTCCGTCGGTCGTCTCATCCGTTTTCATTGTTGGCCCTGTTAGCTTGTTTTGTATTTCTTTTTATTGATTAATAAATGATGGTGCTCTTGTTGCTTGGGGACGCACGCGAGGGGTTGGCTGTGCTTCCCGCCGTTGGGGCGGGGTGGCTCGTTATCTTCTTTTGTGCTTGGTGGTGGAAGTTTCCTCCACTTCCCCTGGAAAGGCTCTAAGCCCAATTCGGCGAGCCGGGAAGTAGTGGGTCTAGAATGCCTTACTAGAGAAAATAAAATTGGCTGTTATGAACATCAAACATAACTCAACAGTAAAGCATATGTGCTGCCTGCACACCAGATGCAGACAGAGTATGTCCGTACCTGACATGACCTTCGGACCGAGTGCAAAGGCGCACTGAGCCCGGGGAAGGGGTCCGCAATATGTCGAAATTCTACGGTGCTGGGGCGAGCTTTGGGCCAGCGTAATTTTGGATGGTTTAGAGGAGGACCTCGTAACCTCGTTAGTGATGTCATTCGAAAGCTACAAAACTACGCTACAATCACAAGCCTTTAATCAATAAAATTATCTTTCAATATCAATACCAAACTGCACTAACTGTAAATTAATTGTTGAATATTCACACAATAAACAATTGTTCAAACTTCATATACCTGCTTCATTCATTCCACAATCCAACATCAGGCCCGAGTATTCAAAACTGAGGTTTGTGTCCTCGACGAAACCTAACAGTGATTTTGCTTCTGTTCCAATCTCGACATACCAGTTATCAATGTTACGTTGCCCTACTATTACAGTTCCTGCCGTCTCAGCATAGTATTGGTCATATCGAGCCTAAATTGTCCTCAGGACCCTCTGGACAAAATCCCTCAGGAAGTGCGCATGCTATTTCCCTGTAATGCCTGACCAGAACTGAGGGTTAGTTAACTAAATAATGCTGGTAGCCGAATTAGGAGTATAGCTGTGATAGGATATAGAGCGCAACAGGCTCTGCAACATACCGGAGCTAATAATATTAACCTTGTTCATAACGTTGAACTCGATTATGCGGGTGATTTTGACACATTATATATATCATTGGGTGTGAGATATGAGAGAGGTGTCGCTGTTTGCCTTCTCCGAAGCAGTCATAAATGATCCTTTCATGCATTACATTCTATTGAACGAATACAATTATAACTGTTAAGTTTGTAGCTATAAGATCATTTTACGGTTAATAAGATCAGCTTAAAATGGATTCCGAGTATCCATGTAGAAACCAGGATTCAAACACAGGATCCAATACTACCTTTAGACGGAAAGCCAATCATAAATATGAGGCAGGTAGTTGAATTAACGTGACACTGGAGCAACACAACGGGCTATTATCGACAGACAAGGATCATTTCCAAAGGACGGTTCCGAGGATAACGTCTCGTAATTTTGAACCAGAGACAAATGATGACTTGAGCTGGCACCGCACTCTCCAAACTTCTACACCGGGTCAACGTGAGGAAATTTGAGGCCACAACAGATTGAGCGTGCACTAGTTCCCCGTACACAACGATCTTTAGTTGGATCGAATTTCGAACTCACAACCATCCGGTTGCTAATCCACTGCTCTTCCAATCGGGCTACCGTGACCCCCATAAATATGCGATGCAGATTTATAACTGATTTTAAAATTCTTTATTTGCGTTCTCTGGTCAGAGTAGTCTGAGACACTTTTTCTGCCATTCTATTTGTAGATGGCTGTAGCATTTCTGTGACGGATGTTTCCTGTATGTATTCCAAACATGACGCCACTTGGCTTGTTTTTCGATTGCGATTTCAGCGTATGGCCAATAAAAATTCCAAAGAATGAATTCCGAATTGATATATGATTGTTGATTTAACGGCAAATGTCGCCGAAACGGTGATAAACTACATTTTAAGGTAACCCAGTTTTGTATCATGCAAAAGCATTTAGAATACTGGCATTAAAAGATTATTAGAGCATTAGTGGAAGTAAAATGTTCGCTCTTTTCGTCTGTTTACACTGAACAGTCATCTCATATTATCGTGCTTAACGTGCCTCTGAATTCTCAGTAATACACGTGCAGCGTTGTTCCAGATTTCATTATAATTGGTTTTATTGCGTATGCCTCTAAGCATCACCTCTTCCGGTATCCCGGTTGGAAGAGTAACGGATTAGCAACCGGTGGGTTGCGAGTTCGAATCCAATCAAAGTCCGTCGTGTACAAAGGGGCTGGTACACGTTAAATTTGTCGTAGCCTCAAATTTCATCAGGTTGGCAGTAACCTCAAATATCATCAGGTTGGAATGATGTGAAATTGTTTGGAGTGTGAGGTGCCAGCTCTGGTTAATCTCGTCATCTGATCGTGGTTCAAAATTACGTGGTATTACGTACGACCGGAAGAAATAGCAAAATTCAACGTCTATTTCATTAGAAGGTCCGTGCTTAGAAGAAAGTATGAACCCCAGCATTTGAAATTCTTTCACCAGACCAATGGGTAAAGTTGGGAGGTCTCTACTTTATCCAAGGCAATATTTCAACTATACTCTTCACTTAAAGGCATGTTTCCCATGGGGATAGTTTACGAGCTGCAAGTAGGTTACCAGATAAGTTTGTAATTGCTACTGTGGCTGGAACGTAACAAGTCAGTTACCGGGAAGTAATTGCTGTTGAGTTCTCGGACAATGTGGGAAACGCCCGTTACAATGCCCGTTAATGTAAATCTCGGGCATAGTTAAGCGTTGCTATCGAAAAGCGATGTTATTTTTCCAAAGTAGAGAGATGTCTGAGAAAAAAAGCTTCGATCCTAATTCTACTTTGACTCAAAATACCACATTAAAAATGTCGTTTTGATATGTTCCATTTGGTATGCTTTCCGTTTGTGTGAAAAATTGAAAAATACATTTGAAATATGCCAGATTAACACTTAAACTCATCTAAGTTAAAAATAAAATACAGTGTAAATGATGTACATTTTTCTAAAAGTCAATAAAAGTAAAAGCAAATTTTTTTTAAAAGTCAATAAAAGTAAAAATTAAATTTTTTGGATTGTTTTAAAATTATCAAGCTTTTAATACTTTTATTTTCTTGTGTGCAAAGTTGCTGTAAAAGTGCTTCTAAATGTCTGCATATTAATTACAATTTTTACTTTCCTCGCAATTATAAGCAAATCAATCACACGACTGCCATATTTGAAGATTTTTACAACGTCGCGTCGTTTCAAATGTTTTTGTGCTAACCATGACGTCATATTCTTACAATCCAATCACTTTGACAGATCAAAATGAATCATATATTGTTTAGCTTATAGCCTTGCAGCATTGAAGACCATGTTTGAAACTGCGAACTGATATTGGATTTAAAGTACGGCTGTAAATTTCAGAAGTTTCGTTTGTCTCTATATGATAATTTTTTGTTTCATTAGGGCCGTTCAAAACTTGTTATATGAAGCCTAGTACCTTTTCAACGTCGGAAGATTCTTTGTCAGTCTATATATGTAAGTTTCCAATGTGGCATAGTTGCTTTACTTGTATTGTGAAACGTTTACATGGTGGCGGAACGCCAGATATTCCTACGACACTTGAGTTTGTACTTGTCACCTCATGCAATATCGAAAGATAATAATTGTATTTGATATGGATGTGTAAACTGATATTGCTGTTGATATCTCTGAATTTTCATTCGTTTTAAGAATTGTAAGAGAAATCATCGCGATGTTCGGTTGAGATGTGTATATCTTAAAATATTTAATATAGAAATAGGTTGTTATCATCGGTTATTGATTGTAGACCATATTTGGTACATTTCTCTCAAACTATTTATCACTTTAGATTCTTTCTCTATCAACATATGTTTCTTGTTATAAAAGAGTTATTGTTCTGCTCCTATAATAGTTTTAAAGTAAATATCTTTGAAGTTTGTTTTCATCCCTCTGACGGATGAAAATAAGCTTCACACAAAGCTTTACCGTCACAGAATAGAGAAATGCAACCAAGGAGGAATCGAACCTGCGCCTCCTTCAACTCGTAGGTTGCTAGCTCGCAATCCTTGAGACACAGATCGATGGGCCTTTCTGTGAATACCAGCTTAGATATTTGGTTTGTATAAGTCTCTCTACGGCAAAATATGGCTGTAGAGTGTCTTACCAAACCTAATGACTTGATATGCAACGACCCTAATGGTACTGTGTCCCACGGGTTAAGGGCTAGAAATCTGTGAGATGTTGGGGTGACGTAGGTTCCAATTCTTCTTGACTGTATTTGTTTCTTCTGTTTCAGTAAACTTTTCCTTGTGTGCGTATGTCCATTTACCTGACCTTGTTTGTCTTGTACTTGTCGTAGCATGGCCAAATATAGTTTTTGTGCCATAGAACTCAACCCAACCAACCATATTTTGCCGTAGAGTAACTTACAAGGTTAAAAGGGCTGAGTGGATCATTAAGTATTTGGATTCTTCGTTGACAGGTGTTTTTTTTTTGCGTTGTTGCAGGTTGGCGTCCGACGGCGACTGGTGGAACTCTCCCCGTTTTCCCCTGCAGACCTTGTGCCAAGTGCGCGCCGCCATCCAGGGCGGCCTCCGCACCTACATCTGCCGGTGCGTGCTGCCCATCAACGTCTTCAACGAGAAGATCTTCTCCGTGGTCTGGTTCTTCCTCGCCTTTATCCTGCCCCTCAACACCGTCAGCTTGGCCCTCTGGATCTGGCGCATCTTCCCCTGCAACCGCCTGGCCTTCGTCCGCCTCACCCTCTGGAGAACGCGCCTCTTCAACCTCTCCGAGATCTCGCGCGCCTCCAAGAAGGTGGAGACCAACTACCTAGGCTGGGACGGGGTCTTCGTCCTCCGCCTCATCGAGCACAACCACGGCAGCAACCTGGCGACAGTCATCCTCGGCAAGCTCTGGGAGTTCTACTCCAACCAGATGAAGGCGCAGGAGGAGGGACAGGTCGACCTCGAGCTGGGCAGGGCGGGAGACATGGGCAGCGTCACCTCGGTGGCACCGTCCACCTCGTGGCACTCGTGCCACGCCGGCGCCTGCCACCTCGGACACTTCACGCAGCAGCAGAAGAGGTCCGCTGCGCCACCGCACAATGGCTACTGGAGCAAGTGCTCATGATCCTAGAAGGGATTTGCGCTAGGTGCTTAAAGTTTCTAATTGCTATTATTAACAACAAACAAAACATGCGAAGTGTATTAGGTGACTGACTTTCTTCCGTTTTTTTCGACAAGTGTGTTTGTCTATTCGTTGTTTTGGAAACTATTTGACTACCATTACTACTTTTTCTCGACAAGCCCAAGTTGTTCGTCTTCCAGTGTGTACCTCCTCCCCGCCTATGAACAAGCACGTGGAAACTCTACTTGGACTGGATTAATTTAGACTCCTATTTTCAGCATCTAACAGAACTCCTTAGATCTGATGCACAGGTAAGAGTTTCATGCTATTTTCAGTTCTTTTGATTGAGGTTAAGTGCTAGTCACGCATTGAACACCATTTCATTGTTAGAAATGGAGAAAAAGGGTTGCAAGAAATTCATAGAATGTGATATAAAAGGAATTCGTTTTAGAATTATATACATAAGTAGTAGTATTGAATCTGAAACTCAGCGTATCAAACGTTGAAAGAGACAAAAAACACATAAACGAACTATTTTTATTTTGTCCCTCATACATTCAAGTATATGCGTTAACAGCTTTGTAGATATCATTACCTCATTGAAACTTTTTTCATTACTATATGAAAAATAAAAATACCTATAAAAGAAATAAAAAGTGACACAAACGTAATATAAATGAAAGGTTTTCAGGTAGAAACATAGAAATTATCAGGAATGTATGCTACAACTCAAGATAGGTATTCTCGTTCAGATCATTAATTGTGGTAGAGTTTCTTAAAATGTCTAGTAAAACGTACATCACTAACTTGAAAATGATAGTAGTTCCGATGTTTTGTTTTTCAGAATGTTAAAATAGCAGCATGATAAAGTAGCCACAGGGCCACAGAATTCTTGTAGCTTAACGCTATGGACCTTTAGGTTCGTTTTGTTTTTGCTGCTGTGTGTATTTGTTAATACTTTACTTTAAATAAATGCTGATTTGCTCAACGATGTTTTTAATGAATTTAGAATTACAGTCCACTAACACGACGTGACAGTATCCAATTCCCACCAAAATGATTGTTAAACAACGAGAAAATCAATGTGTCCATTATGTAAAAGAAATGTATACGAATAATCTTGTAATTCTGTGAGCATTTCAATTTTTCGAAGTGAGGTTCCTCCTTAATTGTACAAAATCTTATTACTAAGGTACTGAAGCTCGAGCATGATTTTTCAAGTTATTTTTTATCTTAGTTTCAAAAACAAGCCTTAACCCTCCTGGTGGTTTAACTTCGCGTAAACAACTGTCTAGTAATGGCCAGTCTGATACAAAACCTGTTATTATTTGGATCTTTATTCCCTTTGGAGCAATAGGGTAGTTTTGGCTCGACGATGTATTTCGCCATTGGCATACTTGACCAGATCTTTATGGACAAAATATCTCGCCATTGATAAACTTGACCAGGTGTTTCGTCAATACCATTTGGAGGGTTAAACAATGATTAAAAAATAATTAGATTTTTAATTCATACTTGTATTTTGTCTCATTTATGCTATAAACAGTACGGATCTACTTTGTGTACTGATCAGACAGATCTCATTTATGCTATAAACATACTGACATTTTGAGCAATTACGTCATTTAGACATAACGTACCGCAGGCAAATTCTAATAGAAAATACACCAGTCTGTATGAGACAACACATCGGACTATTATCATACAAACCTCTTTCCCAAACCATTCACTCTCTGACTACGCAAGTGAAGGTCATGCTTATTTATACAGTCTGAACTGCATTGTCAGAGCTCTCAACTGATAAACAACATCTGCAGCTAATTAGAAAGGCAAATGCAGTCCCAGATGTTTATTAGCTGGAGGATAATTAACGTCAGTGGCAACCGCAGTTGTTCTATTGGCACTCTCGAAGCTTGTTCTTGAAGTGGCTGCTCCAAATGAAAACACACGATCTAGTGGCTGTAAGCAGGAAAAAATGGCGCTGCGTTGGCTCGAATCTTCTAAACAGATGGTTCTAATTGTTCCGGATGAACTGACTAATTCATATCTTTTGGGAAAAACTAGGACTGAATCTGGAAATTTAAAATGCAGCTGCTAATTAATAACCTCGGTGGTGATAAGCAGAGATGTTGCTGAGATATACTACTTTTATTGTTGCTTGGAGAGTTGTTGAGTACATGGTTTTGTATCAATAAAATCTAGGTTCTAGAAATGAGTAGTGTGTTTTGAAATTTTCATAAGCTAAATTTTAATGTTTTTATAATTTACTTAATGATATCCTGAAGATAGTTATCGAAAACAACTTTTAAGGAATTTATTTGTGGTTTATTAACCCTCTTTTAGTGTTTGAGATTTCTGAGTAGTGTAGTATTCCTTTTGCTCTACGACAACATAATGGCTAACTTATCACATCGATTGGTTGAGAAAAATTCGAGGAAAGACTATTGATTGGGAAGGTCAAAACTGGTTAGAAGTCATGTAGGGTACATTGTAGGTTGCAGAATGTATATATGCGTGTAAACCTCTCAGATGCTTAAAGAACTGTTTTAAAAAGGCATTAGATTATACAATGTTGACGTTGACGTCACAGGCGGACTTCGATAAATCCTAGAGTGGACTAATCGAAAGGATTTCAATCTCTAGTATACGCCTTGTGGAATACGCAGCACTCTATTAACTCTAATATTTTGTACAAAAAGTGACAAATCTCAATTGATCTGTAGGACAATACTTGAAACCATGCTTAAGTTTAGATAACTTAAGATTTAATAAGGCTGAATTAGGTGTTGCAATTTTATCTAGGTAGGTAGATAGTTACATTTACGTCACACAGGGAGCAAGAATATAAGCATAGAATGCAAATGAGCCCGTTTCAACGGGTTCACTAACATTCTATTTAGTTGCAGCAGGAAATTTGGTTGCATTTATAATTTATTGTAGAGTCGTGCTCTATGTTAATGAGAGTCCAATGATAAAAAGAGTTAATGACAGTCCAATGTTAAAAACAGCCATGTTGAGAGCTACATACCTTGATTATTATGAGTAATTTTAAGAAAACACAAACTTGTGTAATAAACACACAAAATTTTTTTTTTACTTGGGCCTTTCAATAATTTTCCTAAATTAGCACTACTGCTGATTATGGTATATAAAGGAAATAATTAGGTTACTAGATCATATTAGATCACATTCTCCAAAAATCGAAACTGTACATTTCTTTATGCTGTTATAGTAACCAACCCCACGCTGTATTAACTACTCTTTGCATTCCATTCGTTACAACGGGTTCACGTTTATTCTATTCCATGGCAGCGAGAGATTTGATTGCTTTTATAATTTATCGTTGGGTGGTGTTCAGTGTTAAAAAGAGTTATTGTACAAAGTGATTGGAGAGTTGTCTCCTATTTTGTTGTCTTTTATTATTATCTCACCTTGTATAAACTATATGCTTTTTGTCCATTTTTTTATTTTGTAAGAGTTTGTATATTTTCACCTACGTCGTACTATGTATACAATACGTAGTAATTGTTATACCGGTAGATCCTTGAAAGAATCTTAAGTCCCATGGGTAGGTTGGATGACTTGGTATGAATACTTTAGTTATGAATGACAATCTGGCACCCAGTTAAAGTGTTCGTGGCTAAAATTTTGGTCAATGCATGTATATTCTGGGAGGTTTAGAATCCATTGTGTCGTTGGTGAGTTGTAAAAAATGGCCGAAATAAACGACCAACTTCAAACAATACTTGGTAGAAATTACAACAAAAAGTATAGATGGATAAGTTTGAAATTAAACCATCTTCATGAAAAGCGCATTTATCAGGATTTTCTTCCATTACTATATCTATGAAATTCTAAAAGTAATCAATAATTCTTCCAGATGTTCGACTGTCTTGTTAAAAAGTACTTTATCTATTCTATTCAAAGCAAATTCAATTCTAGGGAATGGAATTTGTAATGCGTTTCTTTTAGTCTATAATCCCAGAAACTTAAAATTTTAGTCTATAATCCCAGAATTTTAAAATTTCAAGAAAGAAAACAGAAATGGGGTATGGTTTAAAAACGTGTTGAATGAAACATTGTATGCGGCATTTACATATCATTCCATTCCGAAATCATATATTATCACATATGCAAAAGGAACCAAAAACACATTAATCACGTCAGTTATCACGCTTCCCGATTTCAAAACACTCCGCACATTTCAAATAGCTCAGATATTAACAGAACGAGAACTCTTATTTTTACAAATGGACGTCGAAACCCAACACAGACTAATGCCACCGTCTTTATCGAAACTCAACAACAAATTCAGCATTCGCAGCCGATGACATAAATCATCTGTCATGGAGGGATTTAATTTCTAAAACAAACCAGGAAAGCGCCGACTTCCCAGTAAGCTACGGCCTCCTCGATAAGACATTAATAACAATTTATCTCGAATCCCTGTTTCGCTATTTTTGGTCTCTGATGCGGCGTTCTGACGACGACATAATCAAACACGTCGCTTAGAACTTTTAAATTTTGTTCCTACTTAGGCTTAACTCGGTATGGAATTCAACTTTTGTGTTTCGAATTGATTTGACCCTTTGCTTAACGTGTCAGGACGTGTTATCTGTTTAAAAAATGGAGCTCCGATATCTAATTTGTGATAAGGGTCTTGTCGTTTTATTCATATTTACATGATTATTGCGTGTTTTCGTAATGTGAGCGTTCTGCGGAACGAAACGGTCGTTGGGTTTTAGAGTAGTTATGTGATTTGTTAGCTTTAAACAAATATAGGAAATCATTCAGAACCATATTTAATGAAACTTGGTTTAAAATTTGCTAATCAAGCCTAATTATTTCAGAATGGTATATTCAATTTCAAACTAAAAAGGTGGTTTTATAAACAGTTATTCAATACTATTTTCCTATCTTACATCAAAATGCAGGTAATACTTTTTCCTATCTCGCACTAGTAGGAAATCTATCGTTACGTAAGTGTTCTGTGGAACGAAAAGGTCGTCAGTTTTTTAGAATAGTTATGCAAATTTGTTTGCTTTAAAATATAGAAAACCATTCAGAACTAAGCATATTTAATGAAACATTTTTGTATCATTGTTAGTGAAGTCTAATTATTTCAGAATGGTATATTCAACTTCCAAAAATGAAATAGTTAGTTTTTATACATGTATATTCAATCCTTTTTTCTTATTTTACACCAGTAGGTATTTAATTTTCCAAATACGTTCTAATTAATTGAAGTTATCACTTCTATCTAATTAAAAGTTTTTTGTTTATTTAGACTAATGAAGAGAGAAAAGATCATGTTTGTAATTGGAAATTCGTTTCTACCAATTTGGTTTCTACAAATTGGAATACCATTTCATTTTCCATATTACACTTTCACGACTGTTTTGGTGAAATAAATTGTACTTAATCTCTTAAATCCCGCGATAAACTCTCATAAAGAATTGATTTAATTGGCAATTGAAGGTATTTAGTAACTCAGAAATAATTAAAACAATTATTTTATTTAAAAAATAGGTTCCCTTGGAGTAATGTCCTCAAATGGTTACAATGCCCATTTGGCTACATTACTATTATGAGTCAAAACATTAGGATTTGGCGCTGAGTGTTCGTGATTCAACTTTGCGCCATAATACCTTAAAGAACTAAAACATTAGGACTGAATGTTGACGTCAAGAATTTAGGAATTTTATTTAACTTTTGATGGTAAAAAGTTATTCTCTTTTAATGTACTAAAACGGATACTCCAAGAAAATGAAGAGGCAATGTACATAAAATCAGAGCACTATTTCATTTGGTGATACTCTCTAAAACCATAGCAATAAATGTAAAAATTGTAAAATCCAGATTTTTTATTTTACATTACTTCCAAATTTCTCTTAGAACGAAAGTTCTTTAGTTTACAAATTAAACATAGAGATACATTTATCTAATGAATTCATTTAATTTTTTTTACTTTTATATGTGTAATAAATGCTTCTTAACTTGAATCAAAATCTAATTTAGCAAATGCACCAATGTCAAATCAAAAGAAGCAGAAAAAATGACTGCATCTTCTTCAAGACCAGAGAGGTAGATAGTAATGTTTAGTAACATTTAATGGCAGCTTTCACAGTTTCAAGAAAAGGACAGTACGAGACGCAGGATGAAAACAAATAACTTTTTACCATCAGATTTGAAGATGTTGAACTTGTTCTCTGGAGAAAACATAACATATTGCCAGAATTTCATTGGCTTCTTGGCGTAAGCCATAATAAACTCAATCCTCTTTTACCTGTTGTTTCGTTAAAGATGTTTTTCTTCTGTGGCATTCTGCTATTACAAATCAGCGCTTCGTGCAGAACATTTCTTTCAGTTTAGGTTCTAATCTAAATCTCCGGTCGTTTTGACGGAACATAAGTGGCACATTTCATTGCACTGGTAAATGAACACTTAGAGGTTTTCTTGTGATTTTTCTTTTCAATGGTAACGAAGTTGTCCTTTACCCACAGAAACTGGGTTATTTGCAGTATTTTCTTATTTATAGATATTTAATACACCATCAAACAATCGAGAAGCAAACATTCCGTGTGACTTTCACCATTTTTCTGGACAAAATCTATTTTATTTCTCACTGAAATCGGTGTTTCCATTTCATGATTAATCGTAACTGAAAAAAAACCAGATTTGGGGTTTGTACCACATTCGCGCAATATTTAATAGTTATAGATTAATTTGATTCTCTGAGAGCAGTATGAAATGAATTTATAACAAGATTTTGTTGGATATACTATATCAAGTGATAACCTCGAATTTTAAACTGTTTCTAAATTATATATTCATGTCTAATTTCAGTGGGGTGCCAGCTCAGGTGTGACCTCGTCATCTGACCGTGGTTCAAAATTACGTGGTGTTGTCCTCGGATCTTTCATTTGGGGATTGATCCTGGAGCGTCGTTAATAGCCCGTTGTGTTTGCTCCGTGCAGCGTTGTTTAAAATACCTACCTACCTACTTGATTTCAGTGATAATTCTTTTATATCATGTCGATGGAATTATAGAATCTTACGTTACCACCATGCCGGTATTTTACTCGAATTTAAAGACCAAAATAAAAATGTGAAAATACTTTTGCAAGCACTACCTAAATTTATTCATACATAGAGTTAAAATAATCATGAAACATGATTGCGCATATCACGTTCTCGTAAACTTTTGATTATGAATCTTAAATTTATGAGTGGCTTTTCTGTCAAGTTAAATGTAGGCGACAATAAAGTTATTGTGGTAGAACGTGCTTCTACGTACTACGGACGTGACTTCACTTGGTTTGTTTTCCGAAGACGATTTCAACGCGTCGCCAATAAAAATTACACAGAGTGAATTTCGAATTGATATATGATAGTTCATTGATCAACGTATTAAATTAAACGTCAAATGTCACCAAAACGGCGATAAACTACATTTTAAAGCATAGTTTCCCACAAACGTTTTTTGGCTCAATGCCACCTTCTCAAAGACAATTTTTTCATCACCCCTATGGAAAACTATCTCAACTAATAATAAATTGCAAGTGTAGATGTACCTGAAACTATGGAATTTCACCAAAACATTTATGAAGGTGTGTTAGCCTTAGCATTTCTAAACCCAAGTTTGGAAATAAAACAACTTAGAATTGAAATTATAAAACTATCTACCAAAATCAAATAGCACAGAATGAATTACATATAAACACACTAGATTTATCACTATTATTATTAAAATTGATCAATAAAATAATAAATAATCACTAATGAGAAGGATGTGTCTGCTGTTGAGCTACTAATGTCTACATTAAGTTCTATTTCATCAGCTACATTCTTAAATCACTGCAGTCAACTATTTGCAGTCGATTCCTCTTTTTTAGTAGAAGAATCAATACAAATACTCCACTAGTGAGGTCAAATGAGTGTATGATTAAGTGGATAAGTATTTGCTTAAAACATTTTATGTGACAATTTGCTTTAGAATTTTGTTCTTACTGTCCACTATTGTTCCTCAACTATCCTTAATTCTCTTGGGTCCAGCATTGCCCCCCCCCCAAGATTCCTTCAGCTTTGGGGAAATAGGATTTCCATTCCCCAAATGGATTTCGACGACATATCTTATCCATCAAGATCTGACTAATTTTGGTAATGAAGACTTATCTAGTCATCAAGATATAGCTAATTTTCTTATGATGACTAGATCAAGGTCTAGTTACTTTTCTAATGACGAGACAACTCGTCCATCAAGATCTGGCTTATGACGAAACAACCACCAGGAGTGTTAAGGGCAATCCGTTATGTGTCCTGCGAAAACATTCGGTCATCAGGAAGTAAAGTACACCTATACCTCGCTATACGGCCGCTCTTTATACGGCATTTCGCTATAACGGCCTTTTTAAATTATGGCACTTTTTCGATTTACAGCCCACAATGTTTCGTTATACGGCCAAAAAAATGCTGTACTGTTAGAGACCTTCTGTTTAGTCTCAGCTTCTCTCTTTAGGCGGCAGTGCTACTTGTTACCTCACGAAAATATGAGGAACGTTTGGCACAACATTGTCTTCATTTTACTGCGTTGTCATGTAGTTAGACGTATTTATTCCTGTTTGTTTTCTGGTTGGGTTTTGTTTCTGTTTGTATTAATTGTTGAATTGTAAACATATGTGGTACGTATGTATTAGAAAGACTGTATTTTCGTTACATATTTAATTAATTCATTAATTCTTTTAAATATAATCGTCCCTTTTTAAGAAAAAATGCCACCGAAACGTTCATTGAATTTGGAGATTGATACTGATAAAAATAAAAAGAGAAGCCGAAAATCTATCACGCGTCAGATCAAAACAGTTTTTAAACATTTTATTTTATGTTTTTTATTATATGTATACAAATGTGCATGTGATTTCTTTTTTAATTTATATGCTTATTTTTGAATTTCTGTTTATTATTACATTGTTTTGTACTTTTATTTTCATGTAAGCATTTTTATAGGAAATAAAAAGAATAAAATGCTTTATGAAGTAAAAACTGTTATTTTATGAAAAATTGGAACAGATCCAATTGAATTTGTATGGGTTTGTATCAAAATAATTGATTCGTTATACGGCTTTTCGCTTTACGGCCAACTTTTCCGGAACGTGTCTAGGCCGTAAAGCGAGGTATGGGTGGATCAGTCTTTCGTGTGTTTTTTAAACACTCAATTTAACTCTCATACTCTAGAAAAAAGAATTGTTCCAAGGCAGTCTTCAAAATGCTCTTGAGCAATGGATTCTCCTTTTCCCTGTGATCGCCCACTTTGTTCATAGGGCAGGAAGGAAAGGACATCAATGAATAAATTGCGCAATCGTCCGATGGTAAAGTAACTTCCTTCCCAGCTTTACGACACTATTCCGAATTCAGAGATCCTCTGTCCTCCACAGTCAGAAAAAATCGCCTATTTTCAGGGTCGGGGCAGTTTTTATGTGCACTTAAAATAAAGCATGAGCACTAGATACGGGTAAGATCTCAATTCATATACCACAACCCTGAGTGGCACTTTTTTTCTTTCTCTCCTCCTTGGAATGTATACGGATGGTTTGAGATGTGGAAATGAGATTATATTCCCAGACGAATTTGATTGGAAGCAGATATGGTATGAATGATTCTTTCTTCTGGCAATTCCAGTTCTTCCGAGTGGGAGACAGTGGTAAATATTAGAATGGTAGATTAGGATCATAACAGATGGTTTATGAGGTGGATGTTCCAGTAAATGAGATTAAAATTGGAAAGCGTCTGGTTTTCAGTTTTCTTTTAC
The DNA here is from genome assembly GCA_933210815.1 of Meta bourneti. Classification (NCBI taxonomy): domain Eukaryota; kingdom Metazoa; phylum Arthropoda; class Arachnida; order Araneae; family Tetragnathidae; genus Meta; species Meta bourneti. The sequence continues at coordinate 44,229,533 of OW119931.1, forward strand.
AACCGCGTTATCTTATGAGTGTTGTTTGCAGATCGTTTGTATGGAAATCTTATTGAAATGCTTGTTTTCAAATATGTGGTCTTAAACGGAGTGCTTGCTTAGAATCACGTTTTTCACTTTACATGAAATACTATAAATAAATTGTGTAGTTATAATTCTTTCGCAACATGATGACTGGAATCGAGCTTAGTTTCCTAGAACAGTTGTTTTGTAAAATAAAAATTCCTACACGCATTGAGTAAGATATGAAATTTTATTATGTCTAGACAGGATTCTTCCAGATGGATGGGCTGCGGCAGCCCAGTTGGAAGCACAACGGACTAGCAACCTGAAGGTTGCCAGTTCGGAACTCGATTCAGCCAAAGCTGCTGTCCAAATGCTGGGCTTGTTTCAACCACTTCATTTAAGTTTTAGAGATCCATCATAATCCTCATCAAATAAATGATTAGGTTTGAAAGTATTGCTAGCACAAAATATTTTGATCTTCTATACGTTCGTTTTACATGCAACGTGTTCTAACTGATAGCTGTTATCTGACCGTGGTACGAAATTACGCGGTGTTGTCCTCGGATCTTTCGCTTCGGGATTGTTCTCGAACCCGTCACCAATAACCTTTTGTGTTGCTCCAGTGCTGCGTTATTTCAACTACTTACCTACCTCTAGCTGATAGCTTTTCTTTTTACAGTCAGTGGTATACTATTACCTGCTATCAAAACAACAGTAAGAAAGTGCAGCAATGTTGCAAAATACAAAATTATTTCTAAAAGTTGATAACTTTAACACATAGAATTACAAAGCAGCACACAAGAATTAGTCTTATTCGAAACAGAAAAAGGGTCGTGGTAGCCTGGTTGGAAGAGTAACGGATTAGCAACCTGAGGGTTGCGAGTTCGAATCCAACCAAAGACCGTCATGTATAGAGGGGGCTGATGCACGTTAAATCTGTCGTGGCCTCAAATGTCCTCACGTTGGCGTGGAAGTGGAGAGTGGGGTGACAGCTCAGGTGATCAGCTGGGTTTGATCCCGGGCAGTCCTCGCACTGCAGCTCCAGTGCGACGTTAATTAAAATGCCTACCTACCTACTGAAACTGAAAAACTACAATGCCATTTCTTCATGCTAAAATATTAAAATGCATGTTCCATTTATAGGAATGCTATCTTGAAATAAAAGATTCAGCCAGATTACTTTAGGCAATAATGCAGCAGTTTATTCGAGTTGTATTTCGAATTCAAGTATACCGAGGTACCTTTTTTGATCCCTCTTTTTCCTTTCAGCTCGAAATGGTGTTTACAATCGGCCTCCATAAAAGTGATGTTTTCAAAACATTTCCAACTATGGCGGAATAATATTCAAAAGGGTTAGTCATAAAACGCCTCGCGAAACAGTGAAAGAAAAATGTTCACTTTTCTGAAAAATACCAAAGGTTCGCTAGTGCATAAACTTAACTCGCAAACATTCTGAGTCATACGTCACCTAGCGGATAAAAGGTGAAACATTTCGCATCCCAGAATTGCAAAAGAATGTGCTACTTATTTTCCGTCCCATTTTATTTTCCCTGCTGCTTCTCATTCTTGCTCGGAATTTCTTTCTGAGCGTTTGGCAACGAAACGTTTCCTGTCTAAAAGCCGATAAAATAAGTACCCTAGAGGGCATAGGGAGAAGAGAATCCTGTTCCAGGCCCGACAGTTTGCCTTTTTCTGGAAAAAAATCATACTTTACTGCCTTTTTTGGAGTTGGTAATTTATGTTGTTAGATTTAAAACTTAGTTTGTCGTACCTTCCTTTTTCCTTCAAAGGACACCGATAGAATAGTTGAAATTCCTTGTATTGTGAATTTTCAAGATAAAGTTAAAAGAGTTACAGTAAAAGTTCTGTGACGATTATTATGTAACGTTAAGTGTTAGACTGAATAAGAAACGTAGCACACAGTTAAAGATCACGCAAACATTTCATTTACGTTATGCATGTTCTTTGGAAGTTTCAATTAAACCATTATTAATATTGAACATACAGTTTTAGATTGAATCACCTAACTGGTATGGGGGTAGATGGGTAGGTAGTTGAATTAGCGTCTCACGGAATCAACACAAAGGGCTATTGGAGACGATCCAAGATCAATCCCGAAGGGAAAGATCGGAGAATAACACCTTGTAATTTTGAACCATCAGATGACGAGGTTAACACCTGAGCTAACATCTCACTCCGAATTTCCACACCACGCTAACGTGAGGAAATTTGAGGCCACGACAGATTTAACCTGCATCAGCCCCCACGTACACATCTTTGGTTGGATCACGTTTCGAACTCGCAGCCCTCTAATCCACAACTCTTCCGGCTGGGATACCACGGCTTGGTATGAGAGGGATTTTCAGTGTAAACAAACAAGTCAGGCGATCTTCGAATATTTTACTTCAGCTGTACAAATGCTTTCGCATGATACATATCGGGATTGTCTTAAAATATAGTTTATCGCCCTTTTGGCAACGTTTGTAATTTAATCTAATTGGTGTTGATCAATCAATTATCATAAAGCAATGCGGAATTTATTCTTTGGAATTTTTATTGGAGAAGTGCTGAAATCCTATTAGAAAAACAAGCCAACTGACGTCACGTTCAGAATGTACAGGAAACACGTATCGACACAGAAACACTACTGCCACCTATATTTAGCTCGACAGAAAATTGCTCTCACAATTGTAACATATAAACACATATAAACTCTCACATATAAACCGAGATTCGAACCTACTGTGTATGCCACACAGAAGCTTCGAATTTGGGTTTGCAAGCGCATGGTTGTTGATGTTTGTACCTGTTAGAAGTAGCGGTGGCTTACCCACTGTGGGCTATCTTTCAGTTCGCCAATTGTAGAGTCGAAGGCCAAAGATGTTGGTGGTCGGCCATTTGGAAAAAGTTTTAGATTGAAGTTTTACAGATATTGATATACGTTTTATTACAAGAGAATTTAGAAGTCGTGTGAGGGATCCCTTTGACGAGAAGAAAACAAGTAGAGATAGAGCAGACTAAGAATAAGATGGGTTTAGCATGATATACCTAGTGCTGCTTAGGTCCATAGGCGTGAAATTATAAGTGGACTGTGTATTGCTACAGAGAAACGCTTCATAAAGGGACCAACATGCCGATTAGTAGTCAAATGACTGCTCTGTGAAAATTTGACTTGGACGACCGATTTGGCATCTTATCGCCTCCTTTAGTGATACAAAATCTTATGATAGGGTTAATATGGTGAACACGCATTTCTAATCAGCAGTCTCTTACTATGTCACACGGGCCAACCAGAGGATGAATGTTCGTTTCCTACCCGGCATAGGAAAGTAGTGTCAAGATCACGTTTCTGCTAGTTTTGGTTACATGATCCTAGACACATAAAAAGGTTACCATTGCTCACTCTAATTTCTATTTCCTCTATGTTATGTCAACCTGTTCACTGAATTATAGGTGGTTAGGGCAGAGTTTGTTTGCCGCTGTTGGCTAATTTTCGGCCCACCTCCAGCGGCATGCCTTATATCTTTTCCAAACTTCGACCATTCTCAGGGAACCTTCTCCATGTTTTTGGGACCAGACCATATTACCCCATTTCTCTCTCCCTCTTTCTGCAATCTCATTTCGCATTCAAATATACAAGTAAACAACCATAATATATATAAATCATACGACACAAAACCCCTTACAGAAGGAACACATTTATGGACAAAATCCATTCAACATAAGATTTTTTCCAACAAATGAAATTAGTATGACAATTTACGATGCTTATGACCCTCTTCATTGAGTTGTTTCAACATATTAAATATCCGCTTTCAGAATATTTTCGATGTTCTGTTTTGGTGAAAAGACTGATGAATTTACCCTGATTATTTAAAAGGCAGTACACTTATAAGTTTGGTCTTTAAGGTTAACCTTGTTAAAAAACAATGTTAAATAAACATATGATGCCCCATAATATGTACTAGAAGACTGTTACTTCAATCGACAGATGAATGAGTGGTCGAACTGTTCCCTAGTGTTCTGAAGTACAGGGTGTTTTGAATGTTATTTGAAAAGAATTTTTATTGTATGTTGTCGTTTCCTGCTTGAAGCGTTGATGCTAAAAATACATTTAAGTATTCGCAATATCTATTAGCAATATGAAATTACTTAGAATCTACAATGGAATTTTTGCCAATAATAGAAATATCGATGTACTTTTTCACTGCATTCTGTGAATATTTAATTGACAATTAAGATTAAAAAAAAATGCTGAATGTAGCAGAAAGTATTTCTAACCAATAGTTGGCTGATTTGGGTTTTATGGCGCAAGGTAAAATAGCGAACAAGCTGCGCCATCTAACCAATGAAATTCCATGAATGGTTTTACAATGGAGATATAATAATGAGAGAAGTTGCATTGTTTCCACTTTTACAAAATTTATAACTGCATTTATTCATCATCTCAAAGAAACCTGAATGATTAAACCTGAATGATTTCGATTACAAATTTGGTGCTTTTAGGTTGATTTCTTGTTTTTACTCTTCTGGCATACCTTGCCCACGGGATTATATTAAATACATAGTATTAAGTTCTTATCTTTAAGTAAATCAACCATATGTGTTAAGAATGTAACTGCAATAACTATGACTTAATAAATTAATGCTAGGATAAAAAAATAAGACTGAAAAACTCTCCACCTTCAAAACTAAAAAGAACGATACCAAAAACAAGTAATAATTTATGCATTAAATAGGGGCTTGACAGAGTATAGGTATTGATCTGTATCCTTTAACAAAATTACCGAATTCTACCATGAATGCCCCAATGCGACTTATTGGATGACCTTGAATTCCCAAATCGGAATGCGTGATTAGTAGTCATAAATCGAAGAAATGGTAGTCGCATAAATTCTATTTCTAATACCGCGAGGAATAGGTATTTAATAATGCACACAAAGTAATTAATTTACGTGAAACGTTTCTAATATAACGGATAGAATTTTCTAAATTATTTGGAATAGGAACGAATCCTTTAATGCAATGCATTGTTTAGTGATGGCAAAACTAACCTTCCTAGTGGTTCGAAGAGAGATATCTCGTGCATCAAGATCTGACCAATTTTGTTAAGAGCAATGGATTAGCAACTGGAGGGTTGCGAGTTCGAAACTAGGTCCAGCCAGACCCTCGTGTACCCGGGGGCTGGTTCACGTTAAATCTGTCGTGGCCTAAAATGTCCTCACATTGGCGAGGTGTGGAAGCTTGGAAGCTCGAGGGTCTTCGGGATTGATCCCAGGCCCTCGCCAATAGTTGCCTGCGTTGCTCCAGAGCGACGTTAATTAACTACCTAACCTAACGGCGAGATATCTCGTCCATCAAGATCTGGGCAGTTTTTGCTATTCACGAGACACCTAGTCGAGACGACCACCAGGAGGATCCAAGAATGATGAATTTACAAAAAAATTAAATAAAATATAATAATATAAAAATCTTAAAAGAATTTTAAATAACAATAGAAATTGAACTGAATTTTAAAAATGATACAAAATGATACACCCTAATGTTTAAAAACTATAAAACTATTGATTTCTGAGAACGTACGTTTTATTTTTAGAATCAGTACTAGAACGTAATTGAAGGAAAAGAACAAATAAATCTCATTGAAGCGCATTGGATTTCTTTTTTAAACACTGAAGTTACTAACTCTGTTAGGGGCAGGAAATATGTGGAGAAAAACATTTCATGGTTGTTATGAAAAAGTTTACAATTCTTTTTTGTTCGTTGCCTGAAAAAGAAAGCCGGAACATGTGTTGATTGTAAAAGCTCGGTTCATAACAAAATAAAATCCGGAACATTTGTTTTAAAACTCATATTTCTCTTGGGATATTTATTATGAATGTGACATATGTCTTAGTTTTCCCCAACGAAATTTAATCATGCCCTACTATTATTAGACGGTGGTAATTTTGTCTTAGAGTGCTTTGAGTTTATTACTTGAAAAATATTTTGTTGTATTTGGAATAAATCTTGTTTCAACTTTAGCGAAAAGTTTCGTCGGCGATTAATCTAAACCGAAGAATTTATGAAAAGTATTTTCATAATATTTACACGCAGATGTGTGAGTCGGAGTAATTTATTTAGTGATTTAATTAAACATAGTCGTTTTGAGGGTATTTTGGACTGTATTTTAAAGGTACACAAGTCACATTTAGTTTTCACTCCTGTATTTTAAAACAGATATAGTTTGTTTTGTACTTAGTTACTGACGAATATGATTAACAATGGCAATAAAACCATATAGTATTAAATCGGGCACATTTAATTTTCCTTAGATGTTATTATCTCTGAAACAAAACCTGAAAATTATTATATTCAACAGTACATACTCTGTGAATCTCTTGGGGATCACGGATATTCCCAGTTTTTGTTTTTCATCAGTTGCTACACCCTAACAAAATGCAACTTCATACCCAATGCTCTGATTAATGTCAGCAAGTCCAATTGTCCCATATTCAATAACTGTGGCTGCATGATCCCTCCCAATCCTTTATATTCACAATAAACGAAGTTCTTCCATGTGGTATTGGTTATTGCTTTCATGCGTTGTCTTTCACTTTTCAACTTGCCACTATTGTGACAAGGGCTGATTATTTGGACGTGTGCATGGTACTTAAAAGCAGTGCAAATATACTGGAGATCCCGTAAGCTAATGCCATCATAGCATTTGCAAAACAACATATTTATCAAATAAGCAGAACGTTTCTCCCATTTAGGTAGGTGGATAGTTCAATTAACGTCACACTGAAGCAACACAACGGGCTATTGGCGACGGTCTGGGATCAATCCCGAAAGGAAAGATCCGAGGACAACACCTCGTAATTTTGAACCACCGTCAGAAGACGAGGTCACACCTGAGCTGGCACTTCACTCTCCAAACTTCTATACCACCCACACGTGAGGACATTTGAGACCACGGCAGATTTAATGTGCACCAGCTCCCATGTACACGGTCTTTGGTTGGATCAAGTTTCGAATTTCAACCCTCCGGTTGCTAATCCGCTACTTTTCTGTGGCCCCTTTCTTCCATTTAGAGTTTAAAACTACACATTTAAACTACTAATTGAATAGATATTTAAATATGAATGTTGCAGTGAATAGAAACACTTCTTTTAAATAACATTGCTCTAATTTACCAACTGAAGCTTCCTCTGGCTATGTACTTGTCAGTATGCGAAAGCATATAGTGGAGACACGGGAAAGGTGTTTCCACAGCTTGCACAGGAGCTTTCGCCTGATTAAATTCCAAATAATCATACGCAGCCTAAAAAAGTAATATCTCAGTTAGGAAGGTAAACTCCGAAAAAAATTAAGTATTCGGACTGCGGAGTCACGGAGCATCGGGTGGAAAGATTAGGAGATTTCTTTGAAGTACCGCTCTCGTTTATTAAAAACTCCTTACCTGCAGAATAATTACATGTAAAGCAGTCCGCAAAATGTGGTAGCTATTTGCCGACGGTAACTAATTAGATATGAAGGGAGGATAACAGAATGAAAAGAAGAATGGTGTAGATCTTGGGCAGCTGATGGGAGTGTTAGTTGAATATTTAGAGACGAGTAATTCCAATTTTATGTAAATTTTCCAAATTCGCTAATTATGAATGAATGAAACAAATTCACTTCATTGACCTTCTAATGAAGTAGACGGAGCATGTGTTCGCAGTTTCATGTTACTTCTTCCAGCTGCTTGGTTTAAATAATCACGTGTTTGTGTGGTGAGGAGCATGAATCCTAAATTATTGATTGGTTAAAGTTATCCGTGATCAAAAATGCTAGTCTGCTTTTCTATAGCCAATCGGATAAGTATATTCGTAAGCCCATGTGATCACGTAAGCCACGTTTACACTTCAGAGATATAAGGACAGAGATTCCGCTACATGCTCTCTCCGTTTCATTAGAAGGTCGATGAGGCACTTGATCTTACGTCATTCTCCATCTGGCTTCCCAATACTGTATTCTATTACTGAAATTCTTCAATGCAGTGCAAGTGTCTGAGATTTGAGCCACCATAGGTCGTCTACTATTATATAAAATAATGTCAGGAGAGTCAACAGTATTACAATAAAACAAGTGTTCACGCAGATAGTCATGCCCAGTCAGGAAACGAAACAGCAACTGCAGTCTCTCTTGGAGAATCTGGGACGATGCCCACTGGAGAAAAGAAGGCATTCCCTAGATTTATCCTTGACAGCCTTGACTTTAGGCGGTGTTTGAGCAACTCGGCTATCCAAAGTTTCAAAATGTGAAAAGACAGATGGTTTAAGGGCTTTTGGGCGATCTTAGTTCCTTTTTGGCGAGATAGTCCGTTCTCTCATTTCCAGGTACGTCACAATGAATCTGGACCTACTGAAGCACCAACACATCAGCTGGATTCATCAAGGAGTTGTCTGAATTGCTTAACTCGTGGATAATCTCTGGCTGAATTTGAAGAGACCGATTGCAGATTTAGAGTCAGTTAAAATAACCACTTTTTCGAATGAATCTCTACTCAGAAGCTGTGTGGAGAAGCTCAAAATGTGGAGATCTTTGAACTGTGAAGTGTCCACTATGTAATATTTTCTTTATATGAAGGTTAAATGTCTCTTAGGAAATACACTTAGTGAGTAAAGCTAGGGAATTGAATTTTCCTCCCTTTGTTTCGTCATAGTTTCGTTTTTTGACTTAGTAAGCCGACGAAATATTTTGTTGAAAATTTGTAAAAAATAACTTTAAAAAAATTTAGAAAAATTAATTAATGTACTTGAAATTAATAACATTTGGTTGAAAATACATTAAATTAGACTTAGTGGGTTCAGCAGCCATAGCTTATAAGACACAAGGAGAAGTCCATTAAGTTCCGTAATCTATATTTAATGAGATCTTTCAGCTTGTCACAAATACTTTTGAATACTGGCGCCAATTTAGTTGATTGCACTCTTAAATCTAGTACTTTTCTATTTCTGCAGTGTCACTAAAATCATTAGTTCACACACTATCAAATTTGAAGAATCTTTCAAATGTGTACCAAATATGAATAAATACAATATCTTTGTGTGCATATCTGACAGTTCTTGATATTTCATATCAATTTCAGGTATTGTCAGGCTCGACCGAGTCGGCATCTGAGTAGTGAGGTTTTGGACGATTCTATTCGTTAAATAAGGGAACGGGTTAAACGAAAACAATTGGAGTCTTTAGTGGTTTCTGACTCCAAGTTTATCGTTCGATTCTGGAAGCCACATCAGTGTTTAGGAGTTGGCGAAGCAAATATTCACCTTTAGCGATCGCCATATGTGAGTGTGACCACCCCATCCCTAGCGAGCTTAACCACCTGTTGCCCTCCTGTGGAGCGTATTCCTCGCATTGGAAAGCACGGACATAGACTATTATAAAAATTATGTATTCGATTCGTTTTATCGTGCGCTAAGTGAAAACCTGCATCAGTTTTCTTCAATGTAACAAAATATCGATAATTTATTTTATTAATTAAAGCTTTTCGATAATAAATAATTGTAGGAATATTGTTGCGTTTGTGCGCTCGTGCCGGATTATTATTTTTTGCCCGCGCGCATTATTATTTTGTCTCGCCAAGAATTAAGAATCGTTTGCAGTTTTTTATTTTTGTTTTCATTCTTTAGACGCCAGTTGTAGCAACATTTAAAAAGACACCTTTAAGATGTGTGTTTTGTTATAAGAACTTTTCGTGTAAAGAATTCTTCCACTAGCTGGATGTCGTTAGTTTTCTGAGATACAGTTCCGAAAGTAAAAGTTGTTCATTGGAAAATATTAGCACTAGCTAACTTTTTAAACGCCTTTTCTAACTGAACTTATTTATATTTTTTCGCAAACTGCAACTGAAATTAAGGAAAAAGGTATGGAGAACAAATTTATGAATTTAATTTAAAGTGATTTAGTTATGAAAAAGTCACAATTTAAGTTCAATTATCTATGAAACCTTTTTGTAAATAACTTTTATGATTGAGTCACTTAAATTCCAGTATACATTGTTCAGAAGAATTTATTTTTTTTTAAATTATTCATAATTACATACTTATATTATTATAAGTTTTATATTTTATTACATAACGTTTTCTGCAAAATGGAATTTTGTGACGAATAGTTCTCCCACTAGGAAGAAACTTTCGTTAAAATTGAATGGAATATGCTTAAAGTTTCAATTCAAATAGTTAATCGAACGTAAGATACTAGAAGATGTCAAGCTAGATGTTGGTGGCGGTAGTGTTAAGCTAGAGGTTGGTGGCAGTAGTGTAAAGCTAGATGTTGGTGGCAGTAGTGTTTTTGAGACAGCTTCTTATAAGCATTCTGGACATGACTTCACTTGGCAGTTTTTCGAATGCGATTTCAGCAGTAGCCAATAAAAATTCTAAAAAATGAATTTCGAATTGATGTATCACAATTGATTGGTCAACACCAATTAGATTAAATGTCAAACATGACTATAAACAACGACAAATTATCTTTTAAGGTAACTGCGATATGTATTAAACAAGAACATTTGGTTAGCGGAAATAAAATCTGTTTTCGGTCTGGTTGCTTGTTTGCACTGAAAATTCCTCCTATATTCTAATTTTTAACCTTCCAAGTGGTTTCGATGAGATATTTCGTCCATCACGATCTGTCCAATTTCGCTAATTATGAGATCTCGTCATCCAGATATTGCCGATTTTTCTATGATGACAGGATCTGCTTAAGTTTCAAGACTATCTGCTTAGGTTCACTGCTTATTCAGGCGACGAGATATCTCGTTCAAGATCTGGCCACTTTTCTAATGACGAGATACCTCATCGAGACAACCACCAAGAGGGTTGAAAAATTCAATTTAACCCTCTGAGGGGTTCACATGATTTAACCTTGTAACCTGCAGTCTTTCTCACTTGACTTTAATAAGTTTTGATATTCTTAACCAATAGAATCTTTCCAAGGGATTCTATTCTAAGGAAATGACAAATAAAATCTTTCCGAACGATTTTATTCTAAGGAAAAGACCAATATAATCTTCCCACATGATTATATTCTAAGAAATGGGCAATAGAATCTTTTCTAAGGATTATATTCCAAGGAAAGAACAAATAGAATTTTTTCAAAACTATATTCTAAGGAAAAGACCAATAGAGTTTCCATAGGATTCTATTCTGAGAAAAAGACTGACGGAGTCTTTCTAAAGAATGGAAGAATCCATAGATTCATTCAGCCGATCGAAGTAGTTATTTAGTCATTTTGTGTGTTGTGAGGTAAAAGAAATGCTGCATTACTCAGAAATCTCGTGATGCTCATAGGCTTAATATATATTCAGAGTTACAAACCTGTTTTAAAATTTTTGAAATTGCAAATGATATAAATTTCTTAAATATTTTTATCTAAATTCTTTTTGTCAATTGAGCAAAACTTCTGCAGAACCTGGCCTTAAAGCAGTTTCATTTTTATGTAAACTGTTAAAAAATCAGCGAAAATTGTATCAAAGCGCTTATATATTCTGTGTATCTTGTGTAGAAAAAACCATTCCTTCTCCAAGTTCTCTCCACTTGAACCAATCCACTTTCCTCCGAAGCAGCACCGAAAAAGTTTGCTGCATTAAAGAAAAACACATAACATTTAATCAAAGTTAAGCGCTAAAAAAGTCCCCTCATTATTTGCTTATAACGACATTTACACATGCCTTCTTCAACATCCCTCTCATAATTACAAAACTCGATGCGATCTTCTGCGGCCAAGATTATTTTGGGAGAACTCCTTTTCAATACTTTTCTTAATGAATAAATAAGACGAAGATAGAAGAGTATTTACTCCAAAACAAAAATACCCTTCAAATGTATAAAACATTCGAATTCATTAAGTTGTCGGAAGTTTTCCCCTTTGATTGCTTCATAAAACTCTTCATTCTTTGATATTATTCCGGCTTAACTTTTGATAAACATTTGATGTTTGCGTAATCTCCTGCTTTTTTTGGTCGGGTTTTAATTTGATGCGGAACTGCAAAAGGACGTTCTGAAAGCTTTGCGTCACGAACTGTAAACATTTTTTTGATGGAAGTTCTGAATGAAGGCAATTAGAATAACCTAATTGCGCATAAGTAACTTTGAAAGATTTTGCACCTAAGAAATATTGTAAAGGTTTGTTTTGGAAACCTTTTTTTCTATGCGTTACTATTCATTTTATTTCCTCAATACATTAAGAATGTTATCGAATTAAATACTCAAAACGTCATTTATTTTTATCGCGCGTTATTTGATATTTATCTTTTAAATTCATCCACGTACTTTACTCAGTATTTCAGGGAGATGGAACTTGAATTTTTAAAAACATCGATCTTAAGATTTTAGAGATTTTGATAGTCTATTATAAGCTCTTCCCAATGACATTATAATTTTGCTTCAACTCCCCTATGAGAGGCTTTTTCTGTCAAGCTAAATATAGGTGGCGGGAGTAATTCTTTCGTCGATCAGTGTTTCCTATACATATTCTGAGTTGACGCCACTTGGTTTGTTTCAATATCTCGCCAATAAAAATTCCAAAGATAAATTCTGAATTGATATATGATACTTGATTGCTCAATGCTGGTTTGCTGAAACGCCAAATGTCGCCAAAACGGATAAATTGCATTTTTAAAATAATCCCACTATTATAACCCACTTCCTCAACGAAAGCAAAATATTCGTTTTGTCTGGTTTGGTTGTTTACGCTGGAAATCCGCTCATACAGCGTTTCAAAACTTTCTATACAAAGTTTAAGGGAAGGATTGAGTTGGACATTGGATTTATGGTGCAAGGTCCGAAAACAGGCAATCTACGCCAAGTTTAAGAGGAACGAAAACGAAATTAAAACATGTACACCTAGAGATGCGTTTTAGCATCATCCGGATTTTATAGAGGATTCTGTTCGAAAGCATGGCAGTGGGTTAGTTTTTATATTTCATGATAACATGTAACATTCCACGAATGTTGAGATGACTTATATATGCCTAGAATACGAGGCCAGAATACGACTTCCAGTTTCCCTGTCCCCTTGGTGTAATCTAAGCCGTTTTGGTCACACGGGGTCAAAGTCAAATGTGGGTCAGTCAGTCAAATCCCACATCAACCAAACCTACTTATAAAATCTTCAAATTTCTCTCTATGAATCAGCACACATGCGTCTTGACTAGATTTTATTAGTCTAATGTTTTTTGATAGTGCGATACCAGCTCAGGTGTTGACCTTGTAATCTTACCGTGGTTCAAAATTACGAGGTGTTGTCCTCGGTTCGTTCCATCCGGGATTGATCCCGGATCGTCGCCAGTAGCTCGTTCTCGTTCGTACCTTGCTGCTTGAAGTTAAGTGCTTGCAGCGTTGAAATATGTTTGCAATACGTACAGTAGAATCTCGTCTATTTGTGGAAAGTAGGTTTCCCTTTCAGTCGTGACTGATGTCTCGTGCACATGGAGAAATCGCTCCTTTCACATTTATGCTTAGTATTGTGGGGCAGCTAACGAAAATGGAAGAGATGCTGTGAAACTGCATCGTGAACGGTTCCCCGAGTGACGCGTTCCAAATCACCAAACGTATGTACCAAACAAAGTGAAACTGAATACGTTGAATGCGAGAAACTGTCGTAAAATTGTAAAATTAAGGCAGTGAATGCATTATTCACATACTTGTTATCCTTCATTTCCGAATCCTCTGTTTACCCACCAGCACATCTGGGTATAGTCCGACTCCCACGAGAAAACAGTTAGATCACGTGGCCTTGAACAAGTCTATTGAATTGAATTAGGGGATTGGTAGAAACATAAACAAATCCCTTCCTCAATTGGCGCCTTTTGCGCTGATTCTGGCACCGACTTTATCGTTCGATTCCCTAGTTGTCGAAGGACAAATCATCTATGGCGATCACCGCACATGTTTCTTTTGCTTCTACGTATGGCAGCCCTTATCCAAGTTAACGTTTCACGACTATTCAGAAATCAACTGATCCAAGGTTGACAGCCTTCTCGCGACAGCCACACTATATATGAGAGGGTTTTCAGTGCAAAAACCATACGGAAAGAGAGATTTTTTTACTTTCTGTTACTCAAACACTTTCATATGATACATAAAAATACTGCTCTGGTGACGCTTGGAGTTGATAAATCAACTATCATGTAACAATTCGGAAATAATTTTTTGAATTTTTATTGGCCACGTGTCGAAAAACAAGCCATGTGGCGTCACGTCCGGAATGCACATGGGAATCAAGTTCAGCCGCATAAACACTACCACCACCTACCATTTAGCTTGACAGAAAAAGCCTCTCTCATGAATTTTCTAGACCCACGACAAATATTTATGAGAACGTGGTGGACATGTTCGTAAAAACTTAGTCATGTTTGCGTAGTTTCTTCCCCTTGACAGAACCCCCTTGAGAAGCCGAACTCAACAGAAAAAGCCTCCCATACCCTTTTGTGATGGTTTAATTATATTTCCCTTCTTCAAAGTTTCTACAAGAAGTTTTGAAGTACCTTGTACAACTGTTTTCAAGCGTTCTGAGAAACTATAAATGCCATTAACCCTAAATACCATTTTGGTGGTATGGTTGCTTCAGGCTAAAGTCTGCAACCAATATCAATTCCGCCCTACAGCATTTCATTTTCATTCATGTAGGAGGTTAAATCATAATCGAATTTATATATTTAATATCATCCATGCATCACTAAATATCAATCTCGAACGACGGCGAAACTTTCATATCTCAATTTTCCCGACTAGCACTTAACATCAATTCAAACAGCATTCACCCAGCGGCGGGTTTTTTGCATATTCTTATTCCCATGGTAACGCGAAGATAGATGAAACGTAAGCAATCAATTGTCCAGTCGTCGTAGGGCCAGAAATAAATTCTTTTGTAAGCAGATATCCGTCGAAAAGAAAATCTCTTTCAGTATTTGACGAGCCCCGCCTACTACAGAAACTCCCCAAAGCGCGCTGGGCACTTAATATGTCGATAGAACAATTTTCTTATCCAATATCCAGCGATCGAAGGAAAGTGCAAAATTACCCTCCCCTCCAGTGGAATGGGAGGGATGCGATTCGTGGTATTTTTTGCTCTACCCCTCTGCCCTCGTTCCCACCGGATGGGTAAAAGCATTTTTGCTGAATCTTGATCCGGCGATCTCAGTTAAGAGTGTGGATAAAATATTGACCAAATTGTATCTCTAACAGACACGAGATGCCTTCGGAATAACGATCCTACATGCTGTCTGGAGGGATATTTTCCACGGGTTATTTTTCTGTCTTTCAGGTGTCTCGTGAACACGAGTTTGATATCTTTCTCACTGTCCTTCAACTAAACGTTCCATTTTATTTAAACTTTGCTCAGTGACTTGTCAACTCGTTTTTGGTACATAGGGAAATCTGTATTTCCTTCTCCATTGTTCGATTCCTCCTAGATGCATTTCTTTCTTCTGTGTCAGTGAAACTTTCCTTGTGTATGTCAATTTACTTACGTTGCTTATTGACGCAGTTTGAACAAACATGGTCCTTAGGCCATAAAACCCTAACCAAACTAATCTCCCCTTGATTCGCTCGACAACCCAGTGTGGTACTTGGCCTTGCAAATGATTAAGTCCCATTTTGGTCTATGAGTTCTTAGTTATACAAATGCCAAAGTCATTGTCTACACAGTCAATATATGGAACTCTGCGATCGTTGTAAAGAAAGAAAGTACCCCGTTCCAAAATTCATAACCTTCATTCATAAAATTCATTCTTTAACCTTCTTGGGGTTGTTTCCACGAGTTATCTCGTCATTATAAGAAACCTGACCAGATATTGGTATTGGTATTTTCAATTAACGTCACACTGGAGCAACACAATGGGCTATGACCAGATATGATTTCGTCATTGTCAAAAAATCAGTAATATCGTGATGACGAGCTATCTTGTTATTAGCAAAATTGATCAGATTTTATGGACGAGATATCTCGTCAAAACGACTTTGGAGAGTTAAAACGTTTGTTTTCCCACATAGGCATAGCTAGACTTTTGGGACCTGGGGAAATGTGACTGATACTGTCCTGTCTAGAACAACATTTACGGTGAAAAAATGAGATAATTAAGATGTAATATACTCATCCGAATCATATTTATTTTGTTAACACGTAAATATCCTCAATATTATTATTTCTTATCTTTATCAAATCTTGTAATTTCAGTTAAATTTTTTCTCCACTGTTTCTTTGTTAAATCAACTTAATTCCGTAAGCCTTGTGTTGTAGTTCTGTGGTACAGGGGGGTTTGCTTTTGCTCAATAAAAAAAATACATATAGCATTATTTTTTGCAATTAATTATTCTCTATGCAATAGGACTAGCAAAAGGTCGAACTTTGCTAGTGGATCTCCAGGACGGAAACAAAAAAAAATCACCCCTATGTTGTTTTATGCTCACCAGGCGTTTATGAAAAGACAATTAAAGTATTTTGTCTCTTCTCTATTTTCTGAATGTAATCCCAGGGGGTAGATGAAAGTAGAATTGAGTTTTAGGCATTGTATTCTTAAAACGAAGTCCATGAAAGTTCATTCGCTTCACACATAGGGAAGTGGAAAATATTTCTGTGAAAAGGACAAATGTTTAAATATTTCCCATGAAAACCACTCTTTAATAAATGCTTCTGATATATCATCCCTTTAGACAATGGCTCTTGGGGCCTACATCCCAGTTACCTTTCCTTAGTTCTTCCCAGTGATATGTTATTTTTGCTTAACTCCCCAATGAGAGGTTTTTATGTCAAGCTAAATATAGGTGGCACTAGAGTTTTTGCGGCTGTAAGGGTTTTCTATTCATATTCTGAGCGTGACGTTACTTGGTTCGTTTTTTATTTCTATTTTAAGTGCGTTGCTAATAAAAATTCCAAAAATTCCAAATTGATATAGGAAAGTTTATTGGTCAACGCCAATTAAATAAAACATAAAACGTCGACAAAACGGCAGTAAACTACATTTTAATGTAACTCCAATATTTGTGCAGCTGATGTAATTTTTTTCCCGTAGGCTTTGTTTTACAGTGAAAATCACTTTCATACTTCCTAAACAAAGTTTAACCCTCCTGGTGGTTGTCTAAACGAGGTTTCTACCTCTTGGAGGGTTAAGGGGAAGATTAAGTTGGATTTCCAGTCAGGTTCAACTCCTTTCTGGGTGCATTTCTCGTTAATATATTAGTAAAAACTTTCCTTGTGTGTATGTGTATGTCCATTTACGCGATGTTGTTTGGCAAGGTTTGATCAAATATGGCTCTAGCGCCATTAAGATTCAACCCAGCCAACCATATAGTCCTAGACCAGGATTTGCACTCAGAGGGCCTGTTTAACCAAGGGTGGTTAAACAGGCTCGAGAGGCAAAATAAATTATCAAGGGGTTTCCGTATTCAAGTGCACATGAATCACATTACTGAGATGTGATTCAGTGGTAAAAGCTAATACTCAGACGTATTTAAGAAAATCCTGCATTTATCCGAGTTGGGAATAATAGTTAATTCGTCATAGCTCTATCATCATTTTTTCATCTTTTAAGGATGCACAATCATTATTCCCCATTCAATTACCCTACTTGTAAGAACAACACGAAATCAATGTCGTAAATTAATTCTCGCCCCTTATTAATGAAGAAGCAATCTTTCCCCCAGGCGGTCTCGCAGAATAAACAACCCTACAATGGAAATACTATCTTCCAGTAAAGAAATAAAGCTAAGCATTAGGCATATTTAATAGAGCGACATTCGTTAAAAGATAAATTACACAGAGCTGTTGTCTTAATGTGTTATGGGACTTTTTATGCTACTGGAAACTGGAACAGTTGCAGCAATTTCGCTTTAGGAAATGATGATAAATGATCGGGGAAAACGAACCAAGGCCTTTTTATCGTATCGGTGATATATGCATTCGCGTGTGCTTCAAACATTACTTATCAATGCTGCTTAGTGTTTTTGAGCTTGGTGCCTTTTAGAGTGACGCAAGTGTTATTAATGTTTAATTGATTTAATTAGCAAAAATATGTTTAGATCTTAACTTATTGGCATACTCATAATGAGGAATGTCTTTTCTGTTGCCTAATTTTTTTGGTAATGACTTCGAAAGAATTCTAAAAATATTTTTATTTATGTTCGCTTATAAATAAATACTTTTTGATAAGAATATTACATCTCAAAAATGAAAAACTGTTACATGCATTAACTTGTTTAGGTGAAGCGGTTAGTTTCTTCTCTCTGACTCCATAGTTGAATACTTACGTAAGAACCTCCTAACTAGAATAGTGGTCATAGTGTTTGCCTGTCATCCAATAGGTCTGGATTCGAGTCTCGGTTTGTAAGCTCATAGATGTTGGTAACTTTCCTTGTTAGCTGATTCATGAAGACATAAAACGACATCATGAACAGGAATTATGAATACCGAACACAAAGGTGACACGTCTGAGCTATGTTTAAATTACCCCCAAATTTTTTCGACGAGAAATCTCGAAAAACTTAATGGGTTAATCTAGACATAGTTTTTTTTTGGGGGGGGGGTTCTGTCAACTTGGCGTCTCGTCCATAACGATCTGACTAGATATTTTGTCATCAAGATATTGCCGAATTTTTATGACAAGATAAAGGTCTGGTCGGTTTTCTTCTAATGACGAGATATCTCGTCCATCAAGAACAGGTCAGTTTTGCTAATGACGAGATACCTCGTCGAGACAACCACCAGGAGGATTAAGAGAAGCAGTGGATAACCCGGTGGGGGCTCCTTCACAAATAGCCACCAGCATGACTAATTTCATTCTTAAATTGAATCCTCGAATTTTCAGGATCTTAAGAAATGAAAAATTTAAGTATATATCTATCTCACCATCTTAATTTAAATGAGTATTTGGAATGTTAATGTTGATATCTCTTAAAATAGGCATTTACTTCTTGAAAAATGGCACTTCGAAACATTTTGAATGGCCTTCAAATATAATATGTGAAAGATTTTCAGTGCAAACGGACATATTGGACTTCCCAGACCCAAATGCTCTCTTACCATACATATCGGGGTTACCATAAAACGTTTTTTAACATTTTGGTTACGTTTGTCATTTAATATAATTGGCGTTGATCAATAAACTATTCTATATTAATCTGGAAATTCGAAGCAAAAAAAGTTATTACACTTGTAATATACCAGGAACATCTCGTTATGAATTCCTTTTATTCGATTCTCAGACAATCAAATTAGCTTGAAAGAAAAGGTCTTTCATGACAGTAAATATTGTAATTTTGGCCAGTGGCAGAATATAATCGTCTTCTTAACGTCGTTTTCCTACCCGTCAATTTGTGTTTTAGTATCATGAAAAAACATTGCATTGGGAAAGTCGTATTCGAAAATCAAATTTTTGTAAAAGCTACTCCTCACAGCTTGGAAAACACTGACTTACAAGATGCTAGTAACAAAGCAAAGTGAATAACCACATCAAAATGAAACATTTCTAAGCCTATTTTAGGAAACACGAGAAATTAATCCTCATCAGAAAATAATCAATGAAAGGCTGCAGTGTACCTGGAGTCTTAGTTAAATTCTATTTAAATTAATGCAATTACAATGATTCGATTCCCAGTTCAACATGATATCCTATTCGTCCGACTGATAGAATTACACCAGCTGCGTAATGGAGGACACTATTAATTAAAGGGAAGGTTCTTGGGTCGTATTTTGAGTCCCTATTTTTAGCAAATTGGTTCGAGGGACTTCTCATGTTGAAACTTAATTAGTGAGGGTTGTTTTCAATTTTTATGAGCGGAGGAAAATTCGGAAGATAAATTATTTCTGTAGTTTTTCAAATTAAAGCAAAGATTTAGTTTCTGTAGAGGAAATGGTTGAATTCGAGAAAAAGGAAGAATCTTTATAAAAGCAACCACTTAGTAAACCATTGAAAAGATGGTTCTGCTTTAGCATACCACGAATTTATATTGTACTACGAGACCTTGTCAGGATTTGAGCTGAAATTACTGCTTATTTCAATTGATGGCCATCATCCTTCAAATTAAATAGAGGATGTGTGCGGAGTCACTGTCGTATGATCTCAGAAGGGTAAATCACGTGAGTTTACGAATCAGCTAGGGCCGATTGGCTAACTAAGCGCAAACTCAAAGTAGTGTTTTTAATTACGCTGAATAATCACTTTAACCAGTCGGTAACGCCACGGATTAGGAACCGGAGGGTCACGAGTTCAAAACTCGATCGAACCAAAGACCGTCTTTACGTGGGGATGGTGCACTTTAAATCTGTCGTGGCCTCAAATGTCCTCACGTTGGCGTGATGTGGAAGTTTGAAGGGTGGGCTGCCAACTCAGGTGCTGACCTTGTCATGTGACCGTGGTTCAAAATTACGAGGTGCTGCTCTCGGAGCTTTCCCTTCGGGATTGATTCCGGACTGTCGCCAATAGCCATTTGTGTTACTCCAGAGTGACGTAATTACAACTACCAAGAAAGTGATCATGACTGAAATGTTGTATAAAGCACTATCACATGTTTACTATCAATTCTTAAAAAGTAAATAACTAATTTTAATCCCTAAAATGTAACTGCAGGGTGTGGACTTTTTCATTCAATATATAGAATGAACTATAAAATTTACCTTGAACATGAAAATGTCATGTGTCTTTATCATTTGTATTTTGAATTTTCAACTCGTTTTATGTATCACAATTGATGCGTATTTTAATTTCTTGTAATATAAAATCCTGCATTAATCAAATGATAAAAAGTACCAATTTCTGAAGAAAAAACACAAATTCGAAAAAGTTCAAGCAGTATTAAAATATTCCATTCTTTTAACTCATAACCCTTCAATCATTTGTTTTTGTTTTCAGTAATTGAAAGTTAATACTTAAAAGCTCAGTTTAGTTGGTATTATCTCTAGAACTATCGCCTTTCGAACCAACTCTGAAGAGTTAAGCCGTAAAATGTTCTATTATGAATACACGTCTATCATCCTCTCATGTTACAAGAATATTTGATAAAACTATAAAAAGTATGGATAAGGCATATAATTTTGTTACTACTTGTATACAAATGTACATTGTAAAAGGAAACCCCTAATGCTCATTTAAAAAAATTAATTTCTAGGCAATGATCAAAATTATCAGTTTTCTATTAAATTTTGAACTGTAGAACACTAATCAAATTTTATTTCGACAACTACTGATTCTTGATAAGAGATTGCAGAAGTTGTTTGCATCTCGATCTTGGTGACTGTTTACATAATCGAGATCCTGTAGGAGGTGTAGATGCAGCATAGCGCAGTGTAGAGGCTTACATCGAGATCCTATTAAACGCGGAGATGCCTCACTGCTCGTGGTAGAGGTTTACATTGAGATCCTATTAGATGCGAAGATGCTTCACTGGTCGCGGTCGAGGTTTACATTAAGATCCTATTGGAGGCGAAGATATCTCGTTGCTTGTTGACATTGAGGTCATAGGCAAAGTTGCCTCGCGTCTCGCGGTTTACATCGCAGTGGATGCCTTGAAGTCTATTGAGTATAAAAATATTTTAATAAAACAGATGAATTTATAACCTAAAAACAATGGCTACATGAAAATTCGACAATTCATAGAGGATAATTCAATGAACAACGCGAGGATAATCTCCATGGCTATTCCATTATCAACTTGGATTGCAATTTACATCAGGATCTTGACATTAGCCTCGACTATAATCATTGTAAAAATTGTCTGTACCCTAAGAAAGGCAGTTCATACAATCCACAGAGACAATGCGATTTTACAAGATCAAAATTAGGTTATCCATCTTGATATCAAGATGTCTGAAAATAGTTAATATCGGCTATTGATATATGGTCAATTTGGTCCTGACGATGGTGGACGTGTTTGTTGTACAACCACTAAATTGGTCATTGACTATCAGCTATTTCAGAAATAGCTGTTCTTTTGGTCGGAGTCAAGAGGTGTTCACAAGAAACTGCACGCGAAAATTAAATGAACCGTACGCTAAGGTGCTGTAGAGAATGGTATAGCTCTCTGGACATTTTTAACCGGTCCGCAAACCAGATATCCCTGATGATACTCCTTCATAAAAAATAAATGTTTAAGAAAAAGCAGACATTGAAAAGAGTAGCGTTAGTATCAAATAGCTACGATGAAATTTGAACAAGCGGATTTATCAATATATATTCTTGTTTTGATTTTTCAGTCGTTTCTAAAACCTTTATACACTAACATTTTGGCCAAGATTTTTAACTTTGCTCCAGTAACAAATGATTTCCAATTTCCGTTTTAAAAAAACTCGATCAAACGCATCGAAGGTCACGCGGCGAAAACCGAACTCATACCGATAAAAAGCTCCCCATTGAAGTTCGAGACTGTTTTTATGATGTCCCTGACCCATTAAAGAACATTCAGCAATTCCACCACCCCTTCTTTGAATCTGTAAACGCAATCTCGATATTAAGACAGAGAACAGAGACGAACAGGAGGGGAGGGTATGTATGAAAACTGTGGGCTTAAGGACTGTTGGGATAAGGGTCGGCGAAAGGAAGGGGGGTCCACGGATCGATCCAAAGTGTAATTAATGGGCATTTGGAGGGAAAGGGGAAGAAAACTTGGATCGGGCCATCGATCATGGAGGAGGGGAGGGTCAAAAGGGGTGTTTCTCTCAGCAGTTCGGAAATTCATCCAGAGCGGGGGTTTAAAGGAGTGGGATTATGGAAGTGAATTTCTTCCGTTTTAGTTGAGTTTGAGATTATGGGTAAAAGTGTATGCGCCAGCAGAAGTGAATGGGGAATTCAATATCGTTTGGGATTCGTGTTTGAGTTTAGTTGTTTTGAATATTCGATGTGTTTGAGTTTTTTTTCCTTGGGGATATTTTTTTGTTTTTTTGAGAAGGGGTCGGGTTCGGCTTTTGTGCTTCGGGAATTTTTTAGGATGTCGCTAAGAAGTGGAAATAAAAGTCGAGGTAAAGTGGCGGTGGTTCTGTTGTGTTACAGGATTCTGGAAGATATTGGTATCAGATTTTGTTACATACATGAATATATTAATCACTTGTATCGTGGAAATGATTCCAGTTTCCTTGATGGACATGATAAAATTTATGGGGTAAGCTTCCTTTGTTAAAAGGGACAGAATTTCCAGAGTTGTTATTAACAGTTGTACTCAAATACTTAATTCTTTTAAGAATTCAAATTAAAAATTATACTATGTATGAAATTGCTAGATTAGTTACGGAATTATTTAGTTTGTTAAAAAATTTGGGCTTTATGTTATTCGAAAATATTTCTCGAAAATTAAAAATGTATCTTTTATTTAAGTTAAAAGGTGTATTTTATTGACGGATGAAATTATTTAGCGAAATCTGGGACTAGAAAAAATCTATTTAAAAATATTCGATATTGTGTAATACAAACGATGTGTTAAAATGTACACCAACCGAAAAATAGTAGTTTTCCCGTAGTTCGAAAAGTTATCAATAGTAGCTTTGTGAAAATCAATTTCCGAGGACTCATGCGACTGAAAATCTTCTGATAGGATTTTGCTATTTTAACTTCAGCTATTTCTATAGGTCACTGAAAAATAACGAATCTCATTTTCCTTTCAAGCAATCCTTTAAAAATGCAGTTCACAAAGAATAATTCGAAAACTAGCAATCATAAAAACTGCTCTACACTGCTTTTATTCATGGAACAGGGAATGAAAAACAATAAATATGATGGAACTACAACAAATGTAAAACTACAATTATCTACTATTCAAGAGGTCCAGTTTTCTTAATTTTTCAAGCATTACTATCTTTTTCAAACGATCCGAAATTCTTTTGATCCACTTGAATATTATTTTTTATTACGGAGCATATTTCTGTGGCTTATCACTATGTTGCCTGGAGCAATTCAAATATTCTATATCGATCCATGATATCTATCCCTAAACTCAATTTATAACGCTCTCATTCTAAATTTAATACCTTAATTGCACAAAGTTGGAACTTAATAGAATAAATAAAACAAGAAAACGATTAATTTACACATATTTATATACATAAATGAAAACCGCAACCAATTATAATTGTTTATCCATCATACAAGGTCCTGTTATCTGAAACTTTCAAGTCTTATGCTCTTTTACAAACGATCTGAAATACTTTTGATCCACTTGTGTGTGAGTATATTGTTTTTAATTTTTTTCATAATGAAACATTTTTGTGGCTTATGTTGCTCGGAGCAATTCAAATTACTACATCGGTCCATGATATATATATATATGTATCCCTAAATCCAATTTATAACTCTCCTATTATAAATTAAGTATAATTACCACAAGCTTAAATTTAATAGGATAAATAAAACTAAAAGAAAACAATGATTAATATACAGATATTTATACACATGAATGAAAACTACAACCAATACGTCCGTTGCAATGTAAGCTCTTAAACGCTCAATTCTAGCTTGATCAATTTAATATTCGCAAAGCTTTCTTTTAGATGAACTTAGTTAAACACACTCTCATTGGGAAATACACACGCATAAACATGTATACAAAAATATTAAAATACGGAATATCTGGAAACGGAAATCAAAACAAAAAAAATTAGATAAATCGTTTTTCCACAAGTTCAATTTTTTGTTAGCGTTTCCTAAAAGAGGCTTTAGAACAAGACGTGCCTTGAATTAATTCTTGGGCACGAAACTGGGAAGGAGGAGGAAAACAACGCCAACAAAAAGACAAAAAACGAAAATCCCTACAGAAATTCGGGATACACTTATACCACGAAAGGCATATTAAATTAGGCGGAAGGAAATTTCGTGTAAAAAGGGATAATGGACTAAATTAAATCTTTAAATTGTATTTTTTATCACGCACGCATAGCATTTTAGTCCTCAAAGAAAACGCTTACTTCTAACAGGTAACGGGAAACCATTGTGAAAACTTATCCGAGTTTAATTCGTTTATTAAACGATGATGGATGAAATTTTATTAACTTTTTGCATTTACTAATTCAGGATGTTGATTTTATAGAATACTAGCTGAATTACCCGGCGGTTGAAATGGTTAAATGTTGCTTGAAAGTTAATTAGAATAATCACTTTTCTTTAACAGAAAAATGCAATAATTTCAGTTATAGGGAAAATACTTTTTAACTTTTTCATAGCTTCTTCAATATACTTCGGAAGCAAATATATACATTTAATTCCTGTATATATTTCAATATGTAAAATATTAAGACATAAATACAAACAGAAATAAAATTCCGACGAAAAAATGCGTTCTACAAAGTTTTATATAAAAAAGTAAACATTAATTCTGGTGCTGCCATATACCGAGTAGCAAAATTACGCTTTTATGATCAATGAGTTTTTCGTTTGTGCTTTTCGGAATAACGGTGCTTGGGATAGAAATAAATGTAATCGGTGTAGACAAATTAAACTGAATAGATAAAAAATTTTCAAAAAGCAGAAGGTCGATTGTACAGAAATTTTAAGAAAGAAAATCACTGCTTTTAACGGAGGATTCACATGTAACTATTCCGGACATTTTAAAATAAGTTACACGCCTTTCCTAAAAAGCTTATGAAACAGAATTCTACAAATAATTACGTATTCAATAAATTACTTAAGGAAAGTTGGTCGAAATATATACACCAACTTTCCTTGAAAATCATCCTTGAACTCCTGAAAACTTTTCCTTGAATTTCCTTTTTCAAAAATAAATATTTTAAAATATTCTTTATTCATCAATAAAATATCTACAATTTATTTGCATCATGGAAAGAACTAAAAAGTCAGTTCAAACATAAATATCGTAATTTAATTTGTTTCGTAAAAAATTTGTTTTTCGATCAACAATGGTAAAGCAACCATAGCTGCCTAAAGCAATCAAACTATGCTCAATGTTA
Organism: Meta bourneti; assembly: GCA_933210815.1. Taxonomy (NCBI): domain Eukaryota; kingdom Metazoa; phylum Arthropoda; class Arachnida; order Araneae; family Tetragnathidae; genus Meta; species Meta bourneti. The sequence goes on from OW119931.1 coordinate 44,255,447, forward strand.
TTTCTATGGTGATTTCGAATAGTTTTTAGCCCCCTAGGGCTAATAGAACGTGGGTCAAGAGTTAGCCTATGCTGACCGCAGTGTTCTAAAGTATAAGTGTACCAAATTTGGTGTGGATTGCTCAAACGGTGTATATAGATTTGTATAGAAAATATACATATATACATACACACATCCTATTTCATATATATATAGATGGATAGAATTTAAGCGAAAAATGACGCGGCAAGCGAAAATAAATGCGTAAATGAAAATACGACGACTAAAATTTTGCCTTGTGTATTATAAATTTGTAAGAAATAGATATTTTTATTTTCTCCTTCACTACTATGTGTACTTTAACTTTCTGAGCGTCAAGAGAGGGCCGCCGTGGCTCAGTGGGTTTGTCCATTGCGCTAGCAACCTGAGAGTCTTAAGCGGAATAGATTCGATTCCTCCCTGAGTGCATTTTTCTCTTTTGTGTTAGTAAAACTTTCCTGGTTTGTGAATGCACATTACATGATATTGCTTGGCCTATCTTGGCTGAATATGGCCCTCGTGCCATAAGAACCCAACCCAACTGAGCAACACGAGATTTCGGTGTATTGAAGTATTGCTTTTACTTCACTAGATATAGACTAAACAGTCATATACATTTGTTTAATGGATCCTAGGAAACATTCTGGTGGCCAAGAAGGTCAAAACTGGTTAGGAGTCAAGTACCTCTCATAGGATTAATATCCTAATTATGTGATGAAATGATGCTAACTTTATCAACATTTACTAATTTGTCGTAAGTTTGCATATAAAGGTAGATGTCACAACAAACACTACATGTACAATTGGGGACAGAAGTATTTATCCACCTTCAAGGTTTTTTATTATTTTCATGCATTTACAAGGATGTAGTGAAAATTACGATTTTAACTTTTACAACTCAAACACAACTTTAAGCACCCGAATCATTTAAATTGTTTCCTAAAAATATTTTAAATGTTACGTAAACCAAGAAATCAGGCACAAAAAGTATTTGGCCACTTTCAGTAAAAGTACATATGTTAAATCCATATACGTAAATAAGAATGGAGTGTTTGTACATTAAATATTTTCGACACATTTCAAGTTTTCTATCCGTTTTGGACCCTTCTGATACAAAATTCGCCTCTTGCGCTCCGCTTTGGTGTCTGTCTGTCCATCTGTCAGTCTGTCTGTTCATCTGTCTGTATGTGTGTGCCCATGCTACTTATAAACGGTTGAATATATTTTCATGAAACTTTGCATACTGTGAGTTCTTATATTTATTTAGTGACTGAACTTGGTTGCATAAGTCTGTCCGTCCGTCTTCCCGTTCTATGTTTGATTTTGTATTTGTGTGTTTGTACAAGTATCATATAAGATTTGTTCAAAGTATTTTAATTAAGTGTTTTATATTTGATACACCACATTTTTGTTTAGTGAATGCATAATTTGAAATTTCTTTAGTTACCTATTTAGGCAAGTTTCATGTTAAAACACCTGAGTAATTATACTTAAATCGATCATAATATGGTAGTTAGGGAATAGTTGGAAGGTATATTGAGCATTGCAATTGGATTGTTTTACCAGTGCTGCTGGATATCAATTATTTTTCCAAAACTGTTTCTACGGAATTTAAATTCTAATAATTTATTTATTTCTAGCCTTATTTTTTTCTTTACGAAATATAAAAAAAATTCTGAATGTTTTGGACAGACGATAATGAGAATAAAACTATATAGAACGAAAAACGTTTTAAAATAGGACTGGTAGCTATTATGGCAACCTTGGTATTTTTTAATCGTTTTCTTTTTAAATTTGTGTCCGTTATATTCCAAGAATCTATTTTGTAGTGAAAAACTGATACATGTGTTACTTTTCGTTCGAAGTTTTTTAAAATCTGTTTTAAGATGTGTTTCTGGATTTTCAATTTGATGTTTTTAGTTCAATAACTGTAATTAAGGTAAGTGGTTTAATTAGTTTTAAAAACATTTTAATCATTTTATGATAATTTTGGGAAACGCTTTTGTTTTTAAATGACAAACAAGGCATTTATATGCATTCTCTGAACTGTTCAATGCATTCTGGGTAACATTGACACACTCTAGAGATTTTTTTCTTACTAAAAATTTAAATTCTACAAAAGTGTAAAATATTAATCTGACATTTATCTTCATTTGTGGAATTGCGTATTTAACAATTATGTACCTTTATTAGAGTGTGGAAAATGTTAAATGGTGATGAATAGGAATTACAATTTATTAACGATAACGGAAATTAGTTAACCAATTCAACCCGAGTAACGCCGGATTATTCTGCCAGTAAAAACATAAGAATAAATGTTTATAATATTCTTTTATTTGGTATTGCAGCTTAAATTGTTTTAAGTCTAAATATTATTACTTGCAATAGATATTTGATCAAACTGGAACCAATATTATTCTATTCTGCTTGAAAATAAACTTTCAATAACATGTTTTATGATAAAATCTGTTTTCTTCAGACTTCCTTAATAATAGGATGCAAATATTCAAACTGAGGGGGGTTAGATATCAAGTCATTTTGGTCTTTTATACACTAAGTAGACACTTGTACTCTCTGCGGACGGTGGCCGAACACTTGTGTGCCTGATTTCATGAGTTATGCTCTATTTTTAAATATTTTCAGCAAAACGTTTAAAAATTACTTGAGTCATTTCGATGGGGGTAAAATAGAAATATGGAACTTTGGTAAACTTTTAAATGATAATTTTTGCTACATTCTTATAAAATACATGAAAATAGTTAGAAATATGAGGTGGCTGAATACTTTTGTCCCATTGTATGTGTTCATATACAAAATTTGGGTGCAGTTCATATTAAAATAGTAGAAACATTTTTACAGTATTTCCATGAATAGCTACCGGTAAAAGTTGCAAATCTAGAGGGAGAGTGCAAGTTAGATTAATATTCAATTACACGTGACCATCCATTTTAAGAGGTTGCAAAATAGTGTTAGTTGATACAAAATTTGAAACAATATTTTCCTTTGTTCTATAAGGCTAAAAATACGCCGGAAGAAAACATTTTAAAACTTTGTTTGTTAAGAATTGTTTTCCACATGTAAAGTCACAGCAGTTTGGAGTTAAAATAGGTTATTTTGGGCGTTTAAAATAAAAGAAATAAGCATTAATAAGTACAATTAAATGCTTACGATACATACGCAAATAAAATGGATTGAATGTCATTAATTCGTAAACATATCTTTTCTGTAGTATTTATAAAACAGAAATAGATGCGTTTGAATACTATAAATTCTGAAATATACTTGTAAGTCCAATGAATACAAATATCTGCATCTCTGTAAAATGCCAAGAAATATGACCGCTTTTCAGTTTTTGTAGAAAGCCATATTAATAAGAAATTAAACAAAACATAATTACTCCTTGTTTTCCCTATTCAAGAAGATTCAGACCAAGTAGATGTTTTTAGCTCTAGATTTCTTCTCAGGTGGTTGAATTTCTTCTATTTTAGATAGATTCATAGCTAAAGAAGACGTGGTTGACACTACATCGGGTGCATTTCCACCATTTTGTAAAACCATGTTAACATGAAATTAAGCAAAGCGTATAATTACCCTTGTTTCACCCACTCGAAAAGATTCTTTAGACCAAGCACGGGTCTTTTCTTTAGATTTTTTCTCAAGTAGTTAAATTTCAACTTCTAGATAGATTCGTAATTAAACTATGTATGGTTGAAAATTTTAGTGTTTGAATTTTCTCTTTTTTAGGGAGGCATATTAACACGAAATTAAGGAAGCATATAATTACACACCTTGTTCCCCCATTCAAGAAGATTCCTTAAACCAAGCATGGGTTTTAGTTCTAGATTTTTCTTCGCTGGTGGTTGAATTTTAACTTCCATTCTAGATAGATTCATACCCAAACTAGGCGTGGTTAAAACTCAGTGGGTGCATTTCCTTTCTTTTAGAAAGACATGTTAACACGAAATTAAGGAAACCACATAATTACCCCTTACCCCGAAACTACAACAAAAGAGTTTCGATTGACTCCACCCATACTACCTGCATCCAAGATCGCTCCGGTCTGCAACCTGTAAAGACCACCGCAAACAAATACAAAACACCCCTTGCAAAAGACACGCAACACCTATTAATAGACACGCATTTTTCAATATCGTCGCTGGGCTCACTTCTTAATAATGCGATTAGCCGCAGACAATGTCATGCACCAGGTGATCGAAAATAAACCACTAATGATTCACACAAACCTGCTCCTCTAAATCAATCACCATTAAAGCGGCCCATTACTGGAGCCGATGTCTTTTTATCACACCCCAAACGGATGTGGATCTAAATTAGTGTCAGATCCTACCACCCTTCCCCAGTTTCGAAAGAGGAAGTTTTCTACGGTGGAGTTATCCTCCAAAACCCTGGAATACTAATGAGTTGGAAGGCGTAGCTCTTTCCTGCTTTGAACTAAAATAATTATTGAAATAAATTTTCTCAAACAAAACGAGCGTGCGCCGGCCAGTCAATAATTCACATAATTATCCAGCGCTTTTCCATCCCTTCCCCGACCTGCTTTCGTGTTCAATTAACATCGATCGGCCTCTAAGATTGCATTAGAAGGGATTGCGCAATGTGCACCAATTTGGATGGATATTTGGCCATAAAGCACTCGGCTTCTGCAAGTGACAGTCATCTGAGATCTATTTTGCGGGTGATGTAATCAGCGAAAAGATTACCGACTGGATGGCTTGAAGCATAGGATCAAGTTCCATCCACTTAAGTGTAAAATAATGGACAGAGATTTTAGTTAAAGGAATGCCGTTATAAAGCGTTTAACAGAGGCCACACTATTGGTTTTAACTCAAATAAAAATACCCTTTCAAATTTGCATTTGTTTGAAACTCTTTTTTCACTATTGCATGTAACACTATTAAAAGTTGAAAACTGGAGTATATCGTAGGTCCTATTTAAAGAATATTTCAATATATTTTCCAACATATAACTCAATCGCTTTTAAGATTGCATCAGGAGCAATATTGCGCTATGTGTGTCAATTTAGATGTTTAGCCATAAAGCATTCGGCTTCTGAAACATAGTCATCTGAGATCTATTTTGCTGGTGATATAATCAGTGAAAAGAGATTACCGACTGGGTGGCTTTAACCCTCCAAGTGGTTTATGTACTATTTGATATAGATTGTTTGTGTTATTACATCCCTATTATTTGAGTGGTCTCGGTCCACATTACTTCGGATAATCGAGGTTCTACTATTAATAGTAAAAATTAAAGAATTGATCGTACAAGAAAACTAAAATATTTTTCTTTGAAACGTAAGAAAATTGCAATTCAGAAAGTTGATTTGTATAAAATCAATTTTTCTAACAAATCTTTTTTATTATTGTGTATGTTTCCGTTGTTCTCTCAATGCTTTTATGAAGGAAGCCAGAGAGCCACGGCCAAATCAAGAAATTTTTACCACGGAAGCTAATAAGCGACACCCAAAACATTTCGTTGTTGCGATTGCTTCTTTTCCCAAGCCATGGAAGTGAGTGGCGAAATGACCCAGAACCATCTACAAACCTTGCAAGTTTATATGATTCACCATTAGAGGGCGACGTGTCAGAATTACAGGATTCTTCCATCTTGCCGCCAAGTGGTGCTTCTGGGGCTCTTTCTTTTCTCTGCCAAAAGACCAAAATAACAGCAATGGGCATTTTCATTACGTTTCCTGTTTTCCTTTTTATCATCACAATAGTGGCCTGTTGTGGGGGAAAATAAGATAGCGTTCATTATCTTCCTTGTTTAAGATTGTTGGCATACGCGTTTCATGTTCCATGCAGTAATGGCGAATGGCTCTTGAATCGAAATGCTGCCATAGCTCAGAGTGAGGCTGTAGGTTCTGTTCGAGTTTACAGCTCTACTATTTCTAACAGCAACTCGAAGATTTATTTTGCAGTACAAAGCCTTTTCAGCATTAGCAAAACTGACCAGATCTTGTTAGATGATATATCTCGTCATTAGAAGAAAACTGACCAGATCCTGATCTCGCCATCAGCAAAGAATCGGCAATAACTTGATAACGAATTATCATCATTCAAAAATCGGCAATATCTTGATGGACAAGATACCTCGTCGAAACCACTTGGAGGGTTTGTTGGCAGACAGGGAGCTTCGGTTATAAAAAACGATCCAGTTACCGACCACCCCTAGACTGGCCTTAAGCCCTCATTAGTAGGCTGGGTAATAAATATGAAAGAGGTCACAAAAAAGCAATCCAGTTAGCCGTGTATAAGAATAATCAGTGATTTGATCTGGAAAACTGTTTCACAAAACAAAAGAAACTGATAAAACTACGGAAGGAAAGTCTTAACACAGTATCTAAATACAGTAACCCAGTAAATATGATCACATCTTTTACATAATATAATTACACCGAGTAGATTTATGTTAAACAGATTACTTTTAGAACTAGTCAAACTATTGCAAATATTTCCTATAAACTAAACGGCGAAAATGGTACTAAACGATTTGAGAGATTTTTAGATTTCTCTTAGGGGAATCTATGGATTTTTCTTTTCGGTGCTCAAAGTTAATCTGATGAGATTTGTACACCTTAATTTGTACAAGTAAATATGGTAAAATAGGTCTCTGAATGCACTCAGTGCTACTGAGTACTGGAACTGGACTAAATTTTTCATCTAAGTGATTTAAATCGAATGCTTAAAATTATACTAAGTTATTAGTATGTACCCTATTTTATTGTCCATTCAAATTTTATTTAAATAAATTTAAAATGATATTATTGGCATCATGGCTCAAACAGCGAATGTCTAATTTTTGGGTGTTTTCACATACATGGTGTTATTCGAAGCTTTTTAAGCTACGTCAAAGGACTCAAGATCTAATTAGTATACTAAAATACTCAAATTTATACCTATATGTTCAAATTTCAAAATCTTTTCTTCCTCAAAACAACATTTTTGATATTCGCGCTTAAGCGAGGTGAAGATGATGTATTTTCGAAAATGAATTCAGATGCTCACTTAATTGGAAGATTTTTGTTAATAATTTTTATAATAATTAGATTTACTGCCAGAGAGGAAAGGTTAACCAAGACATAGTAACAAATAATCATTGAAGGGTCTATGTTCTATAGCAGTTGTAGGTAGGACGGTAGTTGAATTAACTTCGCACTGGAGCAACACACAAATGGTATTGGCGACTGTTCGGGATCAATCCCGAAGCTCTAACAAATGAAAAACGTCTATTTATACACTGGTTAGTGGTTACAATCACTGATTTTTAAAAATATATCAATAAGGAAAGATTTTAGCACACTCTACGTACTACTTCAATTGCATTACTGCATTATATATTGTATGATTCAATGCTATCAACAGAGCGTTATTTTTATTCGATCTTTCTATAGAAATGATATATTTTTCTCTTGTGGTGAAAAAGCAAGAAACTAAAATTAAATTTGTAATTTTAAAATAATCTGAACAATTTAATACCTCACAAATTTTACTTCAGACTTCTGTAAATCTCTCCTGCTTCGTACTTCATTGATATTTCTCCTACTCTTGACAACGCTTGCCGAACTATCCTGTAACATGATCTTGTAAATGGCTTTTTGCCTTAATCGCTTTCAGAAGCCATAGAAGGCTCATGGCTTAACGGCTTAAGGATGGAAAATGGAATAATTACCATTCTTACGGAACCATTCATGCGTTAAACGTTTAGCACTGTGATGAAATCCTGCTTCTTATTACAGGTTAAAGTAGCTGATATGTAAATTTAGTGACAGTCAGCAGATTTGGGTGGAATTATCTTCATATTGATTGGTTTGGCTTATATCTCTGAGATCTACATTTCCCTTTTGCCAATTTTGTGGTTCACTGTTTTCTTTAATCTAAATGTCTCAGTTGCTCCATTGATTTAAAAATGTTACAATAAATTGAATTTTAATCATAAGATTTTTAAAATTGATTTTAACTGTAATTTCAATTCATAAAAACTAATTGCCTTTAAGTTTCATATCAATTTAATTATCAAGAATTGCAAAAATTGTAATTAATGTTCTCTTTTAGAGAACCACTGGAAATGTTGCAAACCTTCTTTTACAATAACGTATAAATATAATGCAGTAGAATTGATTATCTAAGGTAATGTGGACCGAGGCCACCTCAGATAACCAGAAACTCGGTTGGTTGGTTTGGTTTTATGGCGCAAGGCCACAAACTCGGATAATACGGACGTAGTAACACAAAACAGTCTATACGAAGTATAGTAAAAAATTTGCTGCACTACATGTTCCTATACTACTGCTACTGAAAGATTCATAAAGCAAGGAAACTTCTTATCAAATTTCGACTCGGTTGGTTGTTGGGTTTTATGGCACAAAGGCCACATTTGGTCATTCTTTGCTAAACAGAGGACATACAACATCAAGTAATGGATATACACATAAAAAAATTTTACTGATACACAGAGAAATAAACACAGGGAGAAATCAAACCCGCACCTCCTGAAATTAGCAGGTTGCTAGAGCAGTGGGCTACCCACTGAAACACGACGGCCCCAAATTCGACTAGGAAAACAAGGACACTTATTTAATCGGAGCTCGGAAACAAGGTTATACTGTACTTGGTATCTCATCGGCGTATGGTAAGATTTTTCTATCAAACTAAATTTAGGGTATTGGGTATTTTGGGTATTTTCAATTAACGTCACACTGGAGCAACACAATGGGCTATTGGTGACGGTCCGGGATCAATCCCAAAGGGAAAGATCCGAGGACAACACCACGTAATTTTGAACCACGGTCAGATGACGAGGCAACACCTGAGCTGGCACCCCACTCTCCAAACTTCCACACCACGCCAACGTGAGGACATTTGAGGCCACGACAGATTTAACGTGCATCAGCCCCCTTTGTACACGACGGTGTTTGGCTGGATTCGAACTCGCAACCCTTCGATTGCTAGTTCGTTACTCTTCCAACCGGGCCACCGCGGCCCTCTAAATTTAGGTGGCGGTAGTGTTTTCCTAATGAAACAAGTTTCCGGTACGTATTGCGGACGTGACACTACTTGGGGTGTTTTCGGAATACGATTTCAGGGCGTTTCTAACATAATTTCCAAATACGAATTTCTGAATTTATTCTGATACCTAATAGGTCATCGCTAATTGTATTAAACGCCAAACGTTAATCAAATGGTGATAAACTAAATTTTAAGGTTAATGTGTATCATGTGAGAGAGTTTGAGTGAAGGAAGTAAAATCTTAGCATCCTGTCAGGTTTGTTTACACCGAAAATCTCTCATAACCTCGTGGAGGGGTAGTTAATTAACGTCGCACTGGAACAACACAATGGGCTATTGGCGACAGTCCGGGATCAAACTCGAAGGGAACGATCCAAGGACAACGCCTCGTAATTTTGAACCACGGTCAGATGACGAGAACAATACCTCAGCTGGCACCGCACTCTCCAAACTTCCGCACTACGACAAGGTTTGAGGCCACGACAGGTTTAACGTGCACTATTCCCACGTACACGATGGTCTTTGGTTTCTATCCAGTTTTGAACTCGTGACCCCCTGATTGCTAATCTGTTGCTCTTCTAACTGGGTTATTTCAGCCCCTCCGTTTATCCAGACAGGGATTTCAACCAACGACTATAATTCTAAATGTATTATTTTACGAATATACCCAACAGCAAAAGATCATTTCTTGCTTTTATATCGCAAAACCTAATATCGCGCAAACCATTGTGGTTGTCAGATTCAGACATCAGCGGCTCTTTGGCGAAAGGTTACGACTTCCTTGGGAGCAGCGACACACAGTTTGAAAACCTTTGGCCTACACGATCCGGACCTACGATCTTTAGCGAATTAGTTTCTTCGAAATCTCCCGTGTGATTTCCCACAGAGAAACAGGTCATCACTCAAGATAGTTTTTCAGCTTTCGTTCAATCCCCCGCTGACAAAGATCATCCATTCTCCCCGAACACGCTTTTAATGCCCTAAACGCCAACTGACTTAATATTATAGGCTAAGAAACCACCTGTCCATCAGGATAGCCTCCCCAGCGCAATAAGCTGCCTTTCATCGAAATAATTTTCGGGACGTGTGTGTTCATTCAAACAAAGATTGCATTGTCTTCATACGCTATCAATGTTATATTTATTGTTGCAGCGGTATGTCATCGATGTAACAACGGCACCGATGTGGAAATATCTTGATGAACTAGGTATCTCGTCGAAACCACTTGACGGGATAAGCCCTTTGTTGGGAGACAGGGTGCTTTTGTATTACTCAATTAATCCATCGTTGCACAAGCTTTTATATGTCCTGAAAAAGGGGTTTTCGGATGCGTAGAGTTTTTCATTCACTGCTTTTTCAGTTTTTGGTAAATGTGAGTTCGAAATTTGAAACCAAAGACTCTAGTGTGCGTGAGGGCTCATGCACGTTAAGTTTATCGTGGCCTCAAATGTCTTCAAGTCGTCGTGGTCTCGCCTTTTGGATAGTGTGTTGACCTCGTCACCTGGCACAAAACTATGAGGTGTCCTCGGATCCTTCCCTTCGGGATTTATCCCGGATTGTCGCCAAAAGTCTACTGTGTCGCTGCAGCTCGACGTTAATTCAACTACCTATCCACCTACCACACGTTTTACCTATGACAGCAATGGTTAATATGCTGCAGAATTCTTACACCTTACTTTATATACCCACCGATATATCCCAACACGTGCGTTATTTCTTTGGCTACGCGCTCATGACGTCAAAAGTAGGCGGTGATCATAATAATGTGACTCGACTCTGTATACTATGTTTAATTTAGCAGTGGTAGAAAGTTGACCGCACTCTTGAAAATATTTCTGTTTTCATGAAAATTAAATTTGTTTGAAGTTCAAATTCCGTATTCTACATTGAAGAGAATGAATCTCTCCTCCATCCATCCATTCATAAAAGCGAGTGCTATGTTTGCAGAAGTTTTTTATCTTATCGCACGCCTCTGCCTCATTTTTTACTTTTATTTTCAGTTGTTCTTTTGTTAATATCTTCCTTTCACATTCAAGCTCTTATTTTTTTCCTCTTTATTCATATTTTTCGATACTGTTTACGGTCCAAGCACATTTACTGCGATGTTTTATTTGTCAGTCTTCCGAGATCCCTGTTTCTCGCTTTACCGATATTGAATATCGGTTTCTGGAACTTGAAACTCAGTAGAAACTTTCAAAATTGATGATCTTTGACTAAGAAACGCCCGTACACCCCCTTTTATTAAGAATTCCTTCTATCCGATCACATGAAAGCATTCCGTGGTTGTATACGTTATTTATTACATGAATGATTTACAATTTTTTAAACTTTTGAAGATCTATATAAAAATATTATATATTTGAGGATTTGGATCAACAAAATATTTATTGTTTATCGATATGAGAAACATTTATAAATGTAATTAAGGTAAGATTATATTAAAATGCCTGTTAATTTCAATATATATGCTTATTTTGTGTTTGGCGACGTAGAACGACATTATCTTAACACTGAGAGTCATGAGATTTCTTAGTAGTGCACTACTGCTTTGTACCTTCAACACACATAATGACGAAGAAATCAAATCTATGGGTTGAAAGAATCATAGAAATTATTCTATTGGTCAAGAGGTCTAGAACTGGTTACAAGTCATGCAGGGAAAACTGCAGTTTGCAAAGCGATACGTGCATGTGCACCCAAAGAGGCTTAATAGAAAAATTATTTATTTATGGAACTTTCCAAATAATGTATACTTATGCCATTAACTGCATCCCGAAGAGTTCTAAAACTAAGAAACTCAAAACTGAAACATTCATTCGTCTGCGATTTCATCTGTTGCCAGATGTAGGTAATTATTCTTGAATAATAAACTTGTTACAATCAAAAGATCAGTTGTATTGTAAATAGTTATAAATATATATATTTTTCATTTAAAATGCATTCAAAATATGTTTTTGACAAAATAAACTGATATTAGAACATCTCTCAATTATATGAAAAGGGTAAATGTTCCACTTCATACAGTTCATACATTTGTGAATTCATTTTTAATTTTATCTTTGTTCATGTGTATGAGAGGCTTTTTTCTGTCACGCTAAATGTAATTGGTGTTATAGTGTTTTTGTGGTGGAACGCAGTTCTTGTAAGTGCTCCGGACATGACGTCCCTTTGCTTGTTTTTTGGATACGATTTCTGCAGGTCACCAATGAAATTTCCAAAGAATGAATTCCGAATTGACATTTAATTCGTCAACTTTTAATTAGGTTAAACGCCAAAACCGTGATAAAATACATTTTAAGGGTAGCCATGATATGTAATAGGATCTGATTAATATTTACAACACTGTATAATATCCCCTTAAATTACTGCTCTGTATGTTTACTTTGAGCTGATAGGGGTATTAATTCTATCATCGTAAAAATATTTCTGGGAGGCTTTTTCTATAAGCACAGTGGAGATGGCACTAGTGTTTTAATAACAGAAAGTGTTAACTTCGTATATTTCATATTGGGTAGGTAGATGATATCACGTAGCGTTGAAGCAACACAAATATAGACGTGAAATATAAGTAGACTGAGCATTTCTATTCAGAGGAGCTTCGAAAAGTGTGATCAACATGTAGACTAGTGGTCACGTGACTGTTCTGTGAAAAAATTGACTAGTTTGGCAGATTTCATATCTTGTCCTTTCGTTTAACGATATAACATCGTAACAGGATAGGTGTGTGATTTCTATACAGTTATTACAGAAGTGGTGAAATCGACAGTCTGCTACTCTCAGATGATGAATCAATGGACCCTTGGACAAATCAGATGATGAATGTTAGGTACTACCCACCAAACGAAGTAGTATAAGGGTCACGCTACTACTAGTTTTGGTTACATGATCCTGGACATATAAAAAAGGTTACCATTGCTCGTTCTACTTTCATACTTCCTCTATGAACACAAAGGGCTATTGGTGACGGTCCGGGATCAATCCCAAACTATTCAGTATTGAGTAACAACAAATGAAATCCTCGTCTTCTGGTGGTTTGTTGTTTACATTGAAAATCCCTCTCATAAGTTGTCAAACCTTTCAACAGCTGCGTATAAACCAATCCACGCATTGTAATATTAGTATTTCTGCTAGTCTCTCTCATAAGAATATTTATCTTATAAAGATGCATTTTGCTTGTTTGAAATATTTTAGAAATGGTGAGATAACTTAAATGATAAGACGAGACAATTAAACGCATATCAAGCAAGATAACAATCATAATTTGAAAACATTGAATATCTTAACTCGAAATCCCATTCTAAAATTAATTAATAGAATCACAAGAGGAACTTTAAATATGAATCATATTCAAATCTTTTATTTCGATGCAGCAAGCAGGTAACGGTGTGAGTAATACCAAGGCTCTTTGTCGAATCAATTCTCCGCGCAAACAGCTTAATTTATTTCACTCGATTCTAAATGAGTATAAATAATTTTGCTAAAACCAGCATCATCATTAGTTTTACTGAAACTAGACACGGAAAGATATAATTATTGAAGGCCGTACGAGTGAAAAATAGCGACTGAATGATTAAAATACAAACATGAAAACAAATTATGCAGAATTATGCAAAAAAAGCTAAAGCGTAGAACATCATTACCATCTGTTCCTCAATATCCGAAATGTAATTTTGTAACAAGATGCAACTTAATGCCATGTCATTTAATTTACGGAGAGTAAAAGAACTGGATCTATTTTTAGCTCACATTTCGTATACCTGCCAATATTGATTTTGCTTAAATTTTTAATGTGTATTTTTCTGGATGATATATTTTAAAGCGACGTTTTCTCGATAATGCTTCTCAAATGCTTAAAAACTATGGTTTTATTATTTTATTTTATATTTACTTGATTTGTGGAATGTAAAACTAGATAAACTCATGGAGGCGTTTTTGTAGAGTTCTTCGAGATGCTATGTGCAGTTTCATCGTCTTATATTGTAAATAAAAATTAATGCTGAGAACTGTTACTTTATTTTCCTTTCGTAACCTTAAAAACTTTATCTCGTATGCTTTTGTATTAACTTGTTATTTGTTGAGATAAGGTTTAATTTCATGTTTGCTATGAAATCTTAGTAAGTTTCTATACATGTAAGGAATAAGTTAAAATTCCAAAACTGTTTTTTAACAGCTCAGTTCACCCTACTTACGTAATGGTGTAAGGTGTTATGATCCTAAAGTTAGTGGATTCAGATTTTTAATTTTGTTTTCTAACATATTCTTACGAATTCACAATTTTGGGGAAAACGCCAACTGTCGTCTTTTTTCACTGAGATAATAGAAGTTAAATAGAAATTAAAACCCTAATTTGAGTTTTTAAGAGTTATTACATTCTAAAACACACTAGGGATAACAAACACATATGGACTTTGCACTGAGCACCTATTTATTTGAAAAACTGCTTGACTATGAGAGGCTTTTTCTTTCAAGCTAAATATAGGTGGTATGTCGAAGTGGACTCGTCAACAGCGTTTAAAGGTAAAACTACGTATGCTCTTTCTTGTTTATTCGTGGCTCAGAGCAAAAAGGTAACCCTTATCAGAATAAACAGTAAGAAGTCACGATCAGATAGTGACACCCGCCACCCCACCATTCACAACTCACTAAATGTTATCTATGTGCAAACGATACTTGCACCTTTCCACCCCCAAAAACCCAGGCATTATTGTGAGTTGAAATAGGTCACAAAATTATGTCGCGACCACCGCTAATCCGTGCCGTACCGTAACGTAGCTCTACATCAAACAACTAGAAAATCAGAAAACAATGGAACATGGTGTTTCTCCTAATTATAAGAAAAAACGTAATGTTAATATGCAAAACCATGATGTTAATATTCAAAAACATGAAGTTAATATGCAAAAACATAATGTTTTCACCAATTTCTTAACTTTTTTTAAATGCAAAGTATACTTTACCCTCCTAGTGGTTTATCTTTGTATAGAAAACGGCAAAAATAATTTTCTATTTGGATCTTCATTCCTTTTTAGCAATAGAGCAATTTGTCTCGCCGATATGTCTCATCATTAACAAAACTGGTCAAATCGTGATGGACGATATATCTCGTCGAAACTCGACCAGATGTTAATGGACGAGGTATCTCATCTAAGCCACTTGAAGGGTTAATAGAAATTTGAACAGATATTTTTATTATATGAATGCAGTTACGAAAGGTTGTCTGAAAATCTACAAAGGAAGCATCAAGAATAAATGCCCAATAAAATAAATGCAATATGAGAGTCTTTTCTGTAAAGATAAATGCAGATGGCGCTAGTGTTTTTGTGGTAAAATGTGCTTCATTCCTTATTGGGTAACCGGAAATAAAATCCTCGTCCTCCGCTGGTTCGTTTGTTTACATTGAAAATTCCTGTGTTGTTGCGGTGTAAACTACTTGTTGCAGACAAATTAATGTCATTTCAACTTGAGACATACATACAATGAGAAGCTTTTTCTGTAAAGACAAGTGTATATGGTGCTAGTGTTTTTGATGTAAAACATGCTTCCTTTACGTATTCCGTATTTGGTAATCGAAAGTAGAACCAAAATTCCCTCTCTCAAATATGAACATCTAAACAATGGTGTAATACTTTCAGGAAAACAAATTAACCCTCCGAGTAGTTTCGACTTGATAACTCGTCCATCAAGATCTGACCAATTTTGCTAATGACAAGATGTCTCGTCATCAAGATATTGCTGATTACTAGATCAAGATCTGGTCAGATTTCTTCAAATGACGAGATGTTTCGTACATAAAGATCTGTTAATGGATTTGTTAATGACGAGATACCTCGTCAAGACAATCTCCAGCAGGGTTAATGACGAGGTATTTCGTCATCAAGATACTGTAGATTTTTTATGACTACGAGATCGTTTCAGTTTTTCATGATGACGTCATCAAGGGCCAGTTTTCTTCTAATGACGAGATATTTCGTTCATCAAGGTCTGGTCAGATTTGCTAATTACGAGATACCTCGTTGGGACAACTACCAGGAGGGTAAAAACGGCAAAACAGAAAACAATTTCTCTCAAAGAATCTCGATTTTTCACATGGGAGGGGCCTGGAAGCGTGTCACATTTACTTTGAAACTACCTTGAATACTATAAAGCTTTTGAATATTCATCGCGACATCTCTCTTTCAGCACGCATTCACTGAAACTCAGTTCGAGCAGCACAAGATTGAACATTGTTCTTTTAAGGAGTCGTGAAACACCGATGCATATTTCAAAGGACTCTCGGGTTTTCAAACACATGTCCACGAAACACCTTTCACCTCAAGCCAGGAATGCCACTCCACTGCTCCGACCAGTGTGCCAGGGCTTCAATACCAGGTTTCCTGACAGGTTTATGCGAAGTTCGTGGGGCCGAAAGAACGCTTGGTATTTTCAGAACTTTTGGGAGAGATATAGGCTGAGTAATGATAAGTCCCAATTCTGGAATAAAGCCGCGAGTTATGGGGAGAACCCAGGGGCTAAAAGACATTCTGGGAGCCCGGAGCTCGAAATATATCTGCATTGTGAGAGTGAAACGGTCGCGGAAGTGATTTTGCTTTTGGATTTCCAGCACCGTTTGGGCAGTGAAATATTTGTTTAGTTCCTTGTAGTTCTGCGGGAAATTCTAGATGTAACCCATAAGTAAAAGATAAAGGATATCGTTGTAAGAAACTGGAAGAAACATGGTTTTCTGAATCGTTTTTCAGCTTTCATAAGCATCGTATTTCTTTGGCTTTTGGTGATTTAAGGAACCCGAATTTCAGATAACGGCGAGTCGTGAATTTATGTTTTTGAAATTTGAACTTAAGTAGAGTGAATGGTCATAATTTAGCAATTCAAAAAAGTATTTTTGTGACATTTTAACCCTTATCACTCCAACCGGAAGAAATGCTGCTAAGCGCTAGCCAGCATTTTCTCTCTATATAATATAGCATTCTTTCTATACATTCCCTCTTGATGTAAAAATAATTCAAAATTCGAAAGAAAAATTTAATGGTTTATTTGGAGAAAAGCGAAACACAGCAATGCATAATAGAAGTGAAATTCCGTAAATAACACATATCTGAAAAATTTGACTTCAAAAAAGTTTTTAAAACATTTGTGATATTATTACTTACACACCTAAACATAATAACAAAATATTTTTCAAATATTTTTATCACACCACATTTTCGCACAAAACAGTTTCAAGATATACAAGATCTTTGTTGAAAAAATATACAATCATTTCTATATTCTTTTTGTCAACAACACTGTTGTTTTTTCATATCTAAAAGGGAAACAGTATCGACTGATTTATATCTTGCATAAAAAATGTGTTATTTTTCACACTTCTTGGTTTCTTATATTCAGAACAACATTTAGTGGTGTGACATTTTTATACTGTTTGAGGTTCATCTCTGTACATCACCGAACAGTAATCCTGCATAATGCTAACATTCCAGTGTCTTGGTATTCGTACCAACCATTGCATGTTCTCAATATCTCGGAACCTTTCGACCTGATCCTCACCCATAATTCATCTCCTTGAATGAAATCCAAGCGACTCGCACTGTGACGTTCATGACTTCATGACCACATCGAACTCTGAATCAGATAAAGGTTTCCTAACATTTGTCCCAGTAAATACTTCCTCCTTCAAGTTCGTATCGGATAAGGCCCGAAACTTACTAATTAGCACAAAAAGCAGTTCCCATCCTTAGACAAGGTCTTGACAAACTGTTTCATCAATCCAAGCTTGGTTTTCTTTGGTTCTCTTCATATCATTAGAACAGGGATGCACAGATCGCGGCACTCCGTTGATTTTGCTGAGAACCCGCCTCACCATGTGTTCTCGCTCCATTCATCTGGTTTTACATTGCCTCTTTTTTGCGTGAATCAGTTTTGTGTTTTCACAGTGAATCTATATGGCCCTTGGTCTTAACGAATCTACGTGCATCTCTTCAATCGAATAACAAAATCAAGAGTTCTTCGACACAAACAGATCATACTCTCTTTGTTTTCTATCAACGAGTTTCATAAGAAAACATGTGTAATAAGCCTCTTTCACAAACTTAGTTATGTTCAGCTTCTGCATACCAAACTTTCCACGTATGTAAGAAAAGAATTCGGACTGATTACACAACTTCTAGAAGTCTTGAAAATAAAAACACTACCCAACACTCGATATTAAGTCCAGAATTTTAAAATAACTAACACTAAATATCTTCAATAAAAATAATGTTATTCACACAAGTCAACTGGTAGGGTGATATTGAAAATGTTTCTTGTCTCATCCAGGGGATAAAATTGATAGAGGACATGCTGTTGAAGGACAGGTTGTCACTTACTGCACCATGACTCACAGTTGCACATTAATACCGCAAACAGATACAAAAAGAATTACCTATTAAATTATTTATTTTTTCTAAATCGTATAATTTAATGTTAAGCAATCAATCAAATATTATCATAATCTATATAAAAGAATATATATTTATATCAAGGACATTAAATGAAGAGTGTATAATTTCAAATAATAGTTTCCCTACAGCGATAAATCCTGACAAGGTGTAGAAAAATAGCTTACATTTTCGCATTCTGCTTTCAAAATTGTATTAAAATCACATAAAAAGCACCTTTTTTCATTTGAAACCTGTGTAAAAGTTATACATGATAATAAACATCGTTTGATGCTTTAGGATTGGTTACAAAAAGCTTCTAAAAAGTTGCATGATGTCATAACCAAAATATAAGAAGTAAGATATTTAATTTTTAATTGAAAAAATAGTCACGGAAAAATATAGTTTGCCATCAGTCTATTGGCATTTTTGAATCTAGAATTATTTTCGTCTTTTTTAGTTATTTATCGTCTGCACAGTTATGAGAATGAGAATGAGCAAATGAGAATAAAGAAATGCAACAACGAAACAAAGGGCGACTATTTCTCGCTTTTTACCTTCTAAACTACTTCTTACACAACTTTCTACTTAACGTTATTTGAAGAAATGCAAATGGATGTGGTCAGAAAAGACTTCCATCCATAACAAATATCATGAATTTGGATTAAATTCTTCATTCCAAGAGCTGTGGGACATCTTGCTTCCCACCTTGAAATTGATAATGCTAGATACATAAATATTCCAAGTATATGTATGTATTAAGACTTTTATGGTATATGTACAACTTAACAATAAGCCATTTCAAATTTTTCTGGCAAGTAATTTTATAGTTCAACCATATTCCAAAATTAAAAAGATTTATCCACTATTCAAGAGGTCATGTTATCTTAAACTTCCAAGAATTACTCATTCAAGCAATCAGAAATTTTTTGATCCTCTTTGATTTTTGATATTTTTTTATTACGTAACATATTTCCTTAGCTTATCTCCATGTTGCATGAATCTCTCCACATATATAGTCTCATGCAGTATTCTGAGGTCTAGGAGTAATTTAGATTCGTACTTCTCAAAAAGTAAAAAAACCCCAGATAGTTAAGTACAGTAAAATGCATATGAGAGGCACATTCTGCCAAGCTAAATGTAGATGGTGGTAGTAATTCTACGGCGGACAAGTTTCCTGTACGTATTCCGAATGTGACGTTCCTTGGCTTGATTTTAGAATGCGATTTCAGTACTTCGCCAGTAGAAATTCTAAAGAAGTAGTTCCGAATTGAAATACGATATTTGATTGGTCAACACCAATTAAATTAAACGCCAAACGTCACCAAAATGGCGATAAATAACATTTTAAAATAAACCCATTGTGTATCATGCGAGAGCATTTCGGTAGCGGAAGTAACATCTTCGCATTCCACCTAATTTGTTTGTTTACACTGAAAATTCCTCTCACACATAAGCGGATAGTCTTCACTTATAAAGTTAAAAATGTTTTTAGCACAGTTCTCTTCAAAGGATTAGTGTGAAGCTGCAGAAATTTCGCTCAAGTAAAATGCGTTTTGATCAATTATGTATTTTTAATTACAATTTGGTCAATTCAATTTGCTAAATTTCATAATCTGACATTTCAGCCTTGCCATTAAGATAACAACTCTGAGGTCGCCTAATAGACGTTTTACGTATTCGAAATTTGCGACGTGATAAGTTTTATACAGTGATTTAGTACAGGTTGCCACTAAAAGTGTTCATTGATCTTAGAAGCGTACTCGATGTATTTCACTTTAAGCAGCCACGTGAAGAGCTCTCTTCGGCAGGGAACAGAACAAAGGCTGATCAATACAGAATCAGAAACATAAAGAAGAGCAAAAAACGCCTCTTACAGCATCTTATTCCTTGTGCAAACAGCTGAAGCAGATGGCTGGCTTTCTCTAGAGTGTGCCGTGGAGCTTTTCTTCCTCGCTAGACACGGGCTTTTATCTCACCCCCGAAAAAAGATTTACCCCAATGACAAGCTGCAGGCTCCGATCTCTGCTGATTGATGACAAACCCCGTCCTCTTTTTTCTGCTGTTGACATCATTAGAGTCAATCAGTGGACAATTTGGTGTGGTAGCCGCTTCACATTGCTCCCACACAGTGCTCGATATAAAGCATTTGGCCGCCGTCATGGAAGAAACTATCGCCAGAGGTCACAGATTTATGCGAATGTTTTCTATAGTACCCTTTCAATGTCGTTCTTTTCAGTGAAGTCAGAAGTACTTGGATTACAAAATGAACACAAGTGGTGCTAATCGATAATGATGATTTACTTCTTTTCAAATCCCCCATAGTTTATTGCTTGAGATGTGAACCAAAAGTGAAGTTCTTTAGCTCCAATTCTTTCAAGAAACAGAACCTGAGCTTTTGATGAATCTTTCAATCTCTTAGATCGAAAAAAAAATTCAAATTATTTTTAGCATTTTAAAATAAAAAACATTTAAGTTTAATATTTTATATCAGCCCTCCAAGCGGTTTTGACTAGATATCTCGTTCATCAAGATCTGATCAATTTTGCTAATGACGAGATATCTCGTCATCAATAATGCCGATTGAATTCCGAATGATACATCTATTGCCGTTTATTGGTGATGATGAGATCAGGATCAGGTCAGTGTTTTAATTACCTGATCCTGATATGTCGTCCATCAAGATCTTAATTTTGATAATGACGCGATACCTAGCCGAGAGACAACCACCAAGAGTGAACTCTAAGGCCCTTGTTTCTTTATTTCGATGTGAGTAAGCAGCTTAGTGTGTTAACATCTATGGAATAGAAAAAAGTTTTGATAAGCCCTTTTACTGATTAGAAACTTTTTATAATATTCGACCACTGACCTCGTTGGCCTTCGGTACTTTAAGGGACGAACTGATGACTATTTGAAAGGAAGCATCCAGAGGATAAGTCAGTCAGTGGACAATTTGGTGCGGTAGCCTTTTCTCAGGTTTAGATATGAGAAATTTGCTGCTGCCTTGGAAGAAATTGTCACCTGAAGTCACGGACTTACGTGAATGTTTTCTATCGTATCCGTCCAATGTCATTCCTTTCATTATACCATCGGGAGTGTTTGTATTTTAAAATGAACGCACGTGATGTTAATCGATAATGATTTACTTTTCAAATTCCCTTGATTTATTTGATATGAAGGGCTATTGACAAAAGGGGAAATTATTTTACGACTTCCTTTATAAACAACCTAAACTTTTAACGTGACTCTTTCAAACTCTTAAATTGAAGGGTAACATAATGATAAGTAATTTTTCAAAACTTTCAGGCTAGCACTTTTCAAGTTTCAAAAAAAATTTCAGAATTAGACTGGTTTCGGCACGATTCAATGTGTCATGTTAACTTAAACTTGAACGTATTCCCGAGTCATTCAAGAAAACAGAAATTCGTTTGCTGTCTTGAATGATTTGTTTTTTATTATTTTTTCATTACGAAATTTTCCTTCTATAGCTCATCACTATGTTGCCTGGAACCCCTTCAACTGCTAAAAAGGCGGATTGTTTAAATATTTATCAATTAAAAGCATTAATTTGTTCCAAAACATTAAGTTTATTTATTTTAAATGAAAAAACTAACTTTATATTTTTGTATTAAGTATAAATCTAAAGACGTTTGATTCTATTTTGATATCAGAAGGCTTGCTCCCTACTCACCATGTGGTGATACTATGTCCCGACCACCATGCTCCTCATCTAAATAATTTTGAGCATTATTTTTATTGCAAAATATATCATAAATAAATTTAAAAAAAAATCAATCACAAAATTATACCTGTCTTTGTCAGATCCGCATAAAATATAATATATTTTTTGATGTGCTGCAGAATTTTAGTAATTAGTTTATATTTCCACGAAATGAAAAAGTTTGAAAATCGCTGATCGACACAAACTTATCTCTTGATTAGAAACCATATTATTTTTGCTTCTTTCTTTTATTCTTCCTTTTTTCCTTAGGAGAATTGAAAGTATTTTGTAAGAAAAATAAAACTCAACATTTAAAGAAAGCTTATTACCATATTTGTGATACATCAGCTGATTTTTTTTTTCAGTAGGTTAATAAAAAGTCATCGCCAACACCATCTGTTTCAGCAATATTTAAATTTAAGACATACTCTGTTGTGAGTCACAAATAGAAAAACATAATTCAATTCAATAGGCAACTTTAACGTAATATTTCTTTTCTACTAGTTTAAAAACCATTTTGTTCTTTCATCATTTCTTTTATGAAATTATGTTTTAAATTGCAGTAAAACAAATTACGCTAACGGAAACAAATAAGAGTTCTTTTCGCAAAATTACCATCTAAATGGCCTTAAAAGCTTACCCTCCATTTGCATGCAAATGAAATGTTGAAGAACACAGCGGAAGAAATGTGCAAAATTCGCTTGCTTGACATTTATTCCACTTCTGTTCATTCATGGGGCAATTTTAAAAGAAAAACCTATTAAACAGGGTGGATTGTGAATAATAATACTGAAGAAAATGAGAATGGCTTAAGCATTTTAATTTTCATAAAATCTTGGGGATAATAGGTGGGGGAAGTGTATTGAAAACTCGTCTTTGTTTTATACTGCTTAAAATTTTACGATTGATTCTAATTTCGATTTCTTAGACTCTCAGGGAATTCCTTTCTATGGAATAAAAATATTTACCAAGGAACATTTCTTTTTTAAAGTTTGTTGTTTGGATTCAATTGTATCTAGAAATAATTGTAATCTAAGCAATTGAAATTTATGTGGTGAGTGGTTTCTAATTATTTTTATTTCATTTCATCAAGTCGTTTATATTCTTTGTTAATAACTTGTAACAACCCTCCTGGTGGTTGTCTCTATGAGGTATCTACTACGAAAACTGACCAGACCTTGATGGACGATATATCCCTTCATTATAACAAAAATTACCAGATCGTGTTACTATAAAATATTGGCACTATATTGATGATGAAATATCTCATCATCCTGACATAATTTTTGATATATTATCAAATTTGGTCAGCTCTCTTGATGAACAAGATATATCATCAAAACTATTTAGAGGGTTAAGTTTTTATATGTGAAAATCTTGAGTTATCAGAGTGAAAAAATAGTAATTTCAGTAAATTTTACTGAGTATTCGTCTCTTATGTGTTTCTGAACTTTTTAGATAACAAATTTCGAAATCAAGTGATTGACATTCTTGGTGCATTTATCCTTAAAAATAAATGCACAAATTAAGGACACTGATTTTGATTGCAAATTATAGTTAATGATTAACTAATCGTGTTAACATGAAAGAGATGTAATGCAATGCAATTCCACAAACCGCATCTTTAAAACAGCACAATTATAATCACCTTCCATTCCTCTTCTGAAATCCCACGCATAGTTATTAAGTTAACGTAATTATGCATGTAGTCTTGGATCCCAATATAGTTCAGTAATTTACACAAATAAATAGTGTTGGTACTGTTACCAAGAATTATTCGCAAAAGCAAAAATTTATTTTATTGCGAAATTAAGCTTGCTCTCCAAATGCTCTGTCATTGTGTACATCTGATAAATATATCTGATAAATACATTCGATTCGAAGCAGTTTGATCACAGGAACGTGGGTTGATGCCAAAATAGAAAAGCTTGATTCGATTCGGCTTTGTTCGACTTAGAAGTTTAGTCATACCTAGCGAATTCATCGTTTTCATTTGCTTTGGGTGCAGGTTCTAATTAAAATGTCTTCAACAATTTCGAAGCAGATTCTATGTTCAATATGTGGCTACCCACCCATTAATATCTAGTTCAGTATTCCCACTTTCAGGATTTAATCAAAACTTTCCACCCGAAATGGAAGAAACCAGATACAGCTCTTTTGCTACACTGGTTCACATAAATCGCTTACCGTCAATGGACCTCGATTTTTTTTACTATTGTACTACAGGGCAATGGTAGCTGAGTTGGTAGAGTCACGGATTAGCATCCGGAGGATTATGAGTTCGAAACTCGATCAGTGCTTGACCAATGCTTTGGTAAAATTCAAACTGATATTACAAAAAAATTAAAATAAAACAACAAATTTGTGAAATTAACACGAATAGAAAAGCCACCACCGCAATATCCAGATTGAGGATTAAAGGGGCATGAAAATAAACAGTGATGGAACCAGTACGTATAGACATTGTAACAACTGCCTGGGCGTTTAACCTCATGTATACTCATATACTCACCTACCCTATAATAGTAACTGCTCTTCAAACCTACGATTACCATCCTGAAGAATAGTTTTACAGTGATAAAGTAATCGACATCACTTAAGCTGTGCAAAATCCACATAGTGACATTTCACTCAGAAATAGGCACGACATTAATGGATTTAAATAAGGTATCAATGTGAGTAATGACAATAGCTATGAGCAATTAAAGTATGAACAGATTCTATGCGAGGGTGTGCTATTTCAATTACAAAATATTTTTAACGCGTTCAATTAAATAACTATTAAATGCATCAAACTCATTGCTCCCTTTTATTTTTTCAAGTCATCAGCAAACACTAAAAGCTTATTTCACTCCGTCTACAGCCTATTCCTACCATCTGAGTTCATTCAAAGAAACAAATTGGTGATAAATGCAAATTCCCTGTATGTTTAATACCCTAAGTCACGCTACTATTAAGTGTTTTCTATCGTTTATTTAGATAATGACTACAATAACATGAGCGTTTCATATAATGGCGGATCCCGAATGGATAACGAAGCTACTGCATTAGGCCGGGAACCGCTGATCCTTTTAAGGTGTAATTGTCTTAAAACCGTAGAAGTGCAAGATTCCCGAATATTTTTAAGGGCCGTGGATTGATTTTTACATCAATGAAGTTGTGTTTCCTCAACTTTACGGAACTGGGAAAAAATCTCTGGGAGAGCTTTATTTTTGGTTCGCTGTTTTTTAACTTCCATTTAATGGTTATTTTTATAGCTGTGTTTATGCAGCTGAATAAATTTAAATGGCTTTAACGTTTCCTAAAACGCTATTCCTTCGACTTGAAGGAAAATTTGATTTACCCAAAAGGAGTTTTGAATGTTTCTTAAGAGGAAAATAATTGATATTTTCTTGTGTTTTTCAACTTTACGGCTCGATTTCTTAGATATTGTAGAACTTAATGTATCGGACATGAAATAAAATTATACGAGGCTTTTTCAGTGAAGCTGGATATAGGTGGCGGTGGTGTTTCTGCGGTGGAACGTATTTCCTGTACGTATTCTGGAAGTGACATTACTTAGCTTGTCTTTCAAATACGATTTCAGCTGGTAGCCAAAAAAAATTCCAAAGAATGAATTACAAATTGATACATTAAAGGGTAAACTAGACAGTTATTGACACCCTAATCTTTCATTAAAAAAATATGATTTCATGTCAAGGGGTTCAGTTTCAGGCTTTGCATAAGTCCATTTATACTGCAAAAATAATCTAAATAAGAATGAAGGGATGTCTATAACTGTGGTGTCAATTACTCATCCATAGGGTGTCAATAACCAATTCTGCACTATTTATTCTCAATATATTGCAAAATCCAGTAGTAATTTTTTGTATGAAACCCTTTATTCAGCTTAAAGTAGAGTAATTCAGGAAAAGTTACAATGAATTTCAACTTAATTGAACTATTTTTACTATTTTTTACATGAATTTATAATATAAATATTGCCTTAAGTGTCAATAACTGTCTTGTTTACCCTAGTTGATTAATTATGGATTTATGGTAGCTGCTAATTAGATTATAACCAAACGAAGACGAACCGGCGATGAACTATATTTTAAGGTAACAACGATATGTATCATGTGAGAATATTTGGGTAACGGGAAGTAAAATCCCCATCTTCCATTTGGTTTGTTTGTTTACAGTGATATTCCCTCTCCTAAAATCTAGTTTACGACTATTTAACAATAAACAGATTATATTCTGTTTTTCTTACATCGATTATGTGAGTTTATGAGATACATTTTCGGTCAAGCTAGATGCCCGTAGTGGTAGTGTACGTATTGTGAATTCCTTGTACGTATTGGGAATTTCTTGTACGTATTGGGGATTTGGTGTCGCTTTAATTTAAATTTCAATCATCTCATCATTTATGAATAAGTTATTATGTATGATTCTAAGCAAAACAAACTTGCATGAAAAGAATAAGAAAAATATGCATACGTTGTTTACCTGATGAAGATTATTGCATAAAACTATGAATTGAAATATGATTGAATTGAAAAAAATACAAATAATATAAGACAAAGGGCATGATAGTACAGAAGTGTTATGAAGTATACATAAATTACATTCGCAATTACTTTTTAGCTTCATTGTGGATCTGATGTAAAAAAATAGGTAGATTGATTTTGTAACATCAAGAACAAACATAATGCAGAATGTGTGGAACGAATTGAACATGAGCTAATGCAGATTGTTTTCGAAAATTACGGTCTGTATTTTTTTCTTTCTTATATTTGTATAGATACAATGACGAAACAGGTTGTCCAAATTTTTAAAATCTTCTGAAAAACCACAACTGTCAGAGAAGGAGCATTTAAACCCTTTCCTTTTATGATCCAGTTTCAGTCAAAACCACCCGTATTTACGTAATTGCACCAGTCCACCAAATTTTATTTGAGTCTCCAAGTAAATATGACTCAATGAGAGGTATTTCTATCAGCTAAATGTATGTAGCAGCACAGTATTTGTGGTGGAACGTGGTTCCTGTTCATATTCCGGAAGCGACGTCACTTACATTATTTTTCGAACACGATTTCAGCATGTTATCAATAAAAATTTCAAGGAATGAATACCGAATTGATATATCATCGGCTAACAAGTGTAACACACGAAATCCAGAAACATAGTTCTGAGGAAACAAAAGGGAAATAATTCTAATTTTCAAGGATTGCGAAAATTGTAATTTTATCATTCTAACCGTAACTTATTACACTTTGTAGTTACTCAAATTATCAATTATTAAGAAAAGAGTATTTTCAATGCGATTATGTATTACTTTTTCATTTTATTAATGAAATTATAATAAGTAATCGACATTTATCAGTTTGTTTATATTTCTCTCAAGTGTGTTTAACAAGAAAAAATCTAACATTCATGCAAAGAAACAAAGACTTAACGGACATCGCCGGTCTAAAAATAATCCCAGGAAAGTTAAAAACACATATTTTAAAATTTTGACTTAGTATGTTTAATTTGTAAGCTGATGTAGCGACAATTAGATTAAACCTAAGTTAGATTTAGTATTCTGGACGCAACATCACTTGAGTTATCTTTCGAAAACGATTGAAGCCCATCGCTAATAGAAAATGGAAAGAATGAATTCCGAATTGACATGATAGTTGATTGGTCGAGCTAGTAGGTTAAACGTCAAACGTCGCCAAAACGGCTATAACCTACATATTATGGTACCCTGATATCTATCAAACGAGAGCAATTGGATAACAAGAAGTAAAATCTCCGTTTCCAGTAATGGTTTTTATTTACTACAGAAATCCATCTCAGAAACTTATCGTTAAATACATCGTCGGCATTCAAACAAAAGTCACTAAATCCAAAAATTCCGATGAGGAGATATATACCACAGCGTCATCTCCAATTACTGCTCGACAGTTATCTAAATATCAGTAAACCTACCGTAGGAGTTAGAAATCTGTAAATAATTTTTACTATTTTTCATAACGACTCAAAAGTTTAAATTGATTATATCTCAAAAGTATAGTTTTGGAGTTGATGATGACTTTTGCTTGAATGCCGACGATATTATCTAAACACTTTAGATGGACATAAATATAAGAGAGAATTTCGAAGTAAACAAAAACAAAATACTAGATAAGATAAAGCACTTAGTTTTGAAATATTTTGATTTATTGCCGTTTACACAATTGTTTGGCTTTATTTGTTCATATAAGCGACAAACTGAAATTGCATTCGACAGTTGGAACTTTATGCAGGGCAAAATTTCATTTTCAAAAAATTCATTTTGTTTTTAATGTCAAGCTAATTGTAAGTAGTGGTAGTGTTTTGCTGGCTTTTGTACCTATTCCAGACGTGACGTAAGTGGGCTTGGTTTCCGAATACGATTTCATCACGCTATCAGTAAAAATTTCAAGAAATGAAGTCAGAATCGATAAATAGTCATTGTTCAACGCCTTGTATTGCCATACGTTAATGGTCATAATCGTCTTCCAGTTCCAATGAACGTGGAAAGACAGCGAACTTCAATTTCCCAAAAATAATTTCTTGGTTGATATTCGTTGAACTTCTACGTACACTATTAATTGTTCGTCACATTTTTGTGACTATTGCAAGGTTCATCAGAGTAATAAGATGATTGATTAATCCTTCAAGTGGTTTCGACGAGTTATCTTGCCCATCAAGATCTGACCAATTTTGGTAATGACAAGATATCTCGTCATCAAGATATTGCAGATTTTTTGATGATGACGAAATTAAGATTTGACCAGTTTTCTTCTAATGACGAGATACGATGAGATCTTGATGAACGAGGTATCTCGTCCTTCAAGGGTCTGTTCATTTTTCCTAATGGTGCGATACCTCTTCCAGATAATTACTAATAGAGTTAATGCATTATTATGAAAGACATTTTCTGTCAAGTTGAATATGGGTGACTAGTGTTTTTGAAGCGATTCGTGTTTCCTGTACGTATTCTGATTGATGTCAATCGGCATGCATTAAATACGATTTCAGTACTTCCTCCGGAAAGTTAAAAAAGAATGAATTCCGAATCAATATGATATTTGATCGGATCAACACCAGTTAGATTAAACGCCAAAACGGCAATAAATTGCATTTCAAAGCAACCTCGATATGTTTCAAGCGAGAGCATTTGGGTAACGGGAAGTAAAATCTCCACTTTCCAATTTGTTTGTTTGCTTATATGAAAACCCCCTCTCCGATTCAGATCGGATTCCGCCCAAAGGTACGATTCCCCACCCCGAATCCTTACGAGAGTTATGGGCAATGCCCGACATTCGTCCCGGCCATTTCCTCTTGAATGATTCAGGCTCCACACTTGCCAAATTGCCCCGTGTGCGCCTTCCCTTGCCCTCCTTCCCCGCGAGTAATCGGATTACGAGGGCTATTTTTAACCATTCTTCTCCATTGGCCATCGCTTCTAGGTAGAGGGGCTACCTGGGATTCGGAGAAGTGGCTTAATTTTTATGGCTTGATAAATCTTTATGGCAGGGAATCTCCGTGGCACTTGTTGCGACCAATTTATCAGAGAGCTCGAGACGAAGGGAGAAAAAATTAATCACTGCCATGTTTTAAACGTGCCAAGATTAGGAGGGTCGTTTGCCTGGAATCTAATCGCTTTTCTGAATCGCGGATGTGGAGGATTGTGTCCGGAGTCCTTAAGAATTGGAAGGGGATGTTTGTGCTGATTGGATGTGGCGGCGTCCCTTTTTTAACCCGTCTGGTGGTTGTCTCTGCGAGGTATCTCGTCATAAGCAAAATTGAGCAGATCTTGCTTGACGAGATATCTCGTCATTAGAAGAAAACCCGATCACGATTGTTAGAAGAAAACTGACCAGATCTTGATCTAGTAATCATTAAAAAAATCGGCAATATCTTGATGATGAGATATCTCGTTATTAGTAAAATTGGTCAGATCTTGATGGATGGGATATCTCTTCGAGACCACTTGGAGGGTTAACTTTTCTGGTGGTTGGCTCGACATGGTATCTCGTCATTAGTAAAACGTGGGCGAGATATTTCGTTCTTAAAAGAAAAATTGATCAGGTATTGATCTCTTCGTCATCCCAAAATCGGAAATATCCAGATGAAGAGAAGTCATTAGAAACTTCGTCAGATCTTTATCGACGAGATATCTCGTCGAAACTACTTGGAGAATCAAGGACAATATGCCGGTCCTGAGTTCGAAGGAGGGTTTCTCAAATTCAGCATCGTGTAGAGCTGGTTGGGGTACGGTTAAAATAAGAAAAGGATATCTGGTTTTATTTTTGAAAAGGATAGATTAACTTAATATTTTGTATGCACACTCCACACATATTCTCTAGTAGTTATCCAGGCTGTTAACGAACAAGTTTTAGATAACGGGATTGATGATGTAATAATAACGACAGTATAGTTAAGAAAACATACAACCGACAATGAAAAATACACCCATCTCCCTAATATAGAAGAGGTATATGTACCGTCGGTGTACAAAGTGGGCAAAGATTTAACGTGCACCAGCCACCTTTGCACACGATGGTTTTTGGTTGGATTCGAACTCGCAACCTTCCGGTTGCTAATCCTTTACTCTTCCAACCGGGCTAATCCCTAATTATGGAGGATGCAACTTTTGTGATGGAATGCCACTGATAAGAACAACTCGATTGTAACACTTTTGATTAGGCAGATATTTGTATTGTATTTTTATGTTACAGCAAACTGGGTGTTTAGCTAGCTATAACCATTTATAATTTGTACTCGCAGTCCAAATATTTTTGAATTTTATGTTTCAAATAAATGTTTGAATATTTATTTTCCTTATGAGAAACAGAAGCAACGATGTAAGCCTTGCGAAGCACTAAATATGGAGAAAGATGAGAGTGATTTTCATTGTAAACAAACCAGACGGAAAGCGAGATTTTACTTCCTTCGAGTTACTCAAATGCTCTCGGGGTTAACTTAAACTATAGTTTATCATCATTTTGACGTTAATTCTAATTGTAGTTAACCAATCAGCTATCATATTTAGATTCGCAATCCATTTACCGGAATTTTTACTGTTCGTGTTTTGAAATTGTATTTGAAACTCATGCCGCATTACAGCACTTCTGTATATGAACAGGAAACACGTTCTGTAGCATACAGAAAAATACTAAATATATCTAAA
The DNA here is from genome assembly GCA_933210815.1 of Meta bourneti. Lineage (NCBI taxonomy): Eukaryota > Metazoa > Arthropoda > Arachnida > Araneae > Tetragnathidae > Meta > Meta bourneti. The sequence continues at coordinate 44,286,809 of OW119931.1, forward strand.
ATACTACTACCACCTTACAATTAGACAGATAAAACCTCTCATAATTAACTTAACAATTCAACCACATAATTGACGTCCAGTGGCTTGACCTACCTGTCTTTATTTCTTAATAACCTTAATTTGAAAATTCATGACTACTTTTTCTATTATGAGAAACCAGAAATTTACTGGGTGGTCATACAATAACTTTCAATCTTTGGAGGCATGTGAAGCTAAATCGAATAAACTGAAAAGAACAAAATTTGTTATTGAGGTTTTTGGAGGCATGAAAAAACGGAAACATTTTAGTACCAAACATCACCGATAGGGGGAATTTGACAATGGTGGAGACCAAATGCAGTTGAACATTTGCATTAAACACAATTAAAATGGATTATGCAAAGTTTCGACTGCGTAAGCAGCGACTATGCTACTAATTTCAGTTGGATATATGGAGCGTTGCAATTAAAAAACTGGGAATAAACACACAAATTAATATAGAGATTCAACTTACAGGAAACAATATTTTATTCACCAGAATCAGGTTCCCTTTGACCACATAACCAATTCCAATGTGCTGAACTTTCTTGTGTGCAACAAATTGCATCCTGTGTGCGGTATGCTCTATAGCCATGAGTAATGAGTCCAGTTGGATGCTCATAATTCCCATTCCCCTTTTAGGTAGAATTATTTGCGCTGTTACCACGTGCGACAGCATAACCCATTTTATCTGTGTTTAATGCAACGTTTCGATTGTTTTCGACTCCAGCAGTGCCAAATTACACCCTATAGGCGACTTTTAATACTATTTTTTTCTTCGTGGAATACCTCTCCACATATCTCCAAAAGACTCAAATCCAAATTTTGTTCCATTCCGTTGATTCGATTTAGCAATAGATGCCTCCAAAAAATGAAACTTATTTTATGGCCACCCTGTACTTCATCTCAACGGAGCTGTTAAAAAATTTATGGAATCATTCATAAGAGAGAAATGTTTGATATGAGAATTTAACACGTACACACAGTAATATTTATGAATGGCTCAATCACGTGCAAACACCTGAACGTGCCAATCCAAGTTTGGCAGCTTTCCAAGAGCTTTATATCGGCCTCCTCGCTATTAGTAGCGTTATGAGTTTAATGAGAAGTTTGAAATGTGTAACCAGATCTATAACGGTTAAATTGAGCATTATTCGATGGTCTCTATCTGATGCTTTTTTCTAGTTAATTAATTAGGTATGCTTTTTTAATCGCAAATGGGAAGTTGCATGAGCAAGAATCTATAAGTGAATTTTAAACAATTTTGAATTTCGAACTCAAATAAATATAATTAAATTTATCGTTGGCTTTTAAATGAAACGCTTCAAGTAAAAAACAGCTCTGAGCATACGAAAGGGGGAAAATTCTACTCACTAAGTGTATTTCTCAAGAAGCAATACACGAGTAACCTTTATGCAAAGAAATAATGACCTAGTAGATTTCATCAGTCTAAATATAACCAGATTCTGGTGGGGTCTAGAAATGTTAAAAAACTCACATCTCAACAATTTTGACTGTGTGTTTCGATTGTAAGCCGACGATAGGTTCTTTAAAGAGAAGCTATTAAGACAGTTTCAAAAACATTTCCTAAAAAATTATTGCAAGTGAACCATTAGAACTCAACATAAAAACATACTCTTCAGGTAATTGCAAAGTTTAAAATTTCCCCCAATTGGACCTGTGGTTATACAACAGTATATTTTGACTTTTTCTTCAAATCAATAATTGATCCAGTATTTTATTGGAAGTGCATATTTCTGTCTTTCACCGTAATTTTTTTTTATTTAAATGCATATTTGATTCTCTACTTCTTTTCAAGTGCATATTTCTGCCTCTTCATAATTATTTTTTATTTAAATGCATAATTGTTCCAGCACTTTGTTTCTATATTTCTGTCTTTCTTTGTAAGTTTATTTTCATTTAAATGCAAAATTCCTACACAAAGGAACTTCTTTTCAAATTTATATTTCTGTCATTTTCACAAGACAAGAAACATTTTAGACACAAAAATTCAACTGTATTACAGGCGTTACTGTTACCTGCTTTTAAAAGTAAAAAATACTTATAAAATCAGGAGATACCTTTAAAAATTATTTAATTTTTTTACAAAAACATTAAGAAAAGAGTAATTAAATTGCAAATTAAAAAATTGGCACTTACATAATTCATATAAAGTTTACGTGTATATTTTTTATAGATTATATTAAATTTGCATAACTTGTTAAGGTAACTGTATTAAAGGAGCTTACATATATAAGCTGATTCAACTAAAAACGTTCAGTTGCACTTTTATGTTAAAAACTACACAAACATAATACGTTTCAAATACTCACATAAGACTGAAAGTTCACATTTCTCGGTTGGTAATCCTCTTTGCCGCTGATACATTAATGCTTCGTTTAACTGAGAGGAGTTGCTATGGCAACTGTTGTGTGAATAAACTGCTCGCGTTTTATTGTTTGAGGAAGCTGTGTCATATCACCGCGGGATCGCATTAGATTAACTAAAATCCGTGGAAGCTTCTGTTTTGCTTCTTTTGAACAACACCTTGCTTAGGATAAGATTATTTTTTAGACCTGCTTTCTGTGGTGTTTAACGTTATTGTTTCAGCATGTATATTGTTTATGTTACTTTATGAAAGTACCTTTGGATACTTTAATTTCTGGAGGTTACATTAATGTTCTAAAAGGTGTGACGACTAAGAATATAATGGTATCTTATATCATCTAATACGAATGAAGTGCATTTTTCATAAGTTTCTTAAAGAAAGGGTCATATTTTGTAGAATAAAAAAATAAACACGAAGGGATTGTGTTGGAACTGAATAAAATATTTAAATCTTGCAATTAGTTACATCGATTCAATTGTATTCAATCAACTGCTCTGTAACTTTTCGATATTACATTCTAATTTGCAAAAAGTGTCGTTAAACTTACAATACATGTTATGATATTTTTAAAGTAATGGGAAAACACTCTTTTGATTCGTAAAGTAATTCGTATTATAGAAAAGGTCAAATCGCGGGGAAAGATTGAAAACAATTCGTTTCAAAATTAAATAGCAATTTGTGTTTAATTTTGAAGACTGCCACTGCTGAAATCCCTACCTTACACAAATAGGATGTCCAAATAGAATGAAAACTTGTGTCATCTTCAGTTCTTTAATGCTAGATATCCGCCTCGGATTATCCAAACAGCGATACATCCAACGGCATTAATTACATAACCAAACGATAAGCGATAAGATGTCAAATCGGCCAACCAAGTCAATTTTTCGTAGATGAGTCACGTGACTACTAGACGATATGTTGGTCACTCTTTTTGAAGCTCTTCTCATTAGCAATGCTCAGTCTAATTATATTTCACGTCTATGGGCTGAACGTGCTTCCTAACGTTACGCTGCGTGGCTTGTTTTCTAATACGAATTCAGCACTTCACCAATAGAAATTCTAAGAATGGATTCCGAATTGATATATAATGGATGATTAGTAATCGTCAATTAGATTTAACGCCAACCTACGCCGAAACGACGATAAACTGCATTTTAAGGTAACCCCGATATCCTGATATGTATCATGTCAAACCATTCGGGTAACAGGAAGTAAAATGTGCATCTTTGGTTTGTTGACACTTAATATCTCTCTCGCAGGTAAATAAAAAGATCGTAAAATATTTATTTTTACGTTTAGCGAAAAACGGCTTCATTTGTATTTGTAGGGCAACTGTCACGCGATTCCCCTCACGAATCAGAATTGTTTTTCCTCTATTCTGTAAAAGCTGCTTTATTGCAATGATACATTTCTGAAGGAAAAACAAATGAGACTAAGTTTGATTTTCAACCTTTTTCATCACAAATTTCTAAAATTCGGCGACACATCTTAAGATGCATTATATTTTTGACCGATCTGACCAAAAAAGGTATGGTTTTGATTGTTTTACAAAAAATATTATAGCAATTATCGACACTTTTGTTTTCGAAGTATCTGTTTAAAGCATTTTTTCGAAACAATTTATTCACGCTACTTCGTAATAAAAAGCATTTAAAATTATTTATATGAATATTATTCCCACGGTTATTAATTGGAATTGTTTGTAAACACACTTGTCAAAAGCTCAATACTAAACCATTGAAATAGAATAAATCTTACACAATTTAAGTAGCTTCACCATCTATGAGGCATTCCAGTGCCATTCTTGTTGAGCACCAAATGAAAATCGGAAAAGTAGGTCACCAAAAAATTTATTTGAATAAAAATGTTAAATTGTTTCTATAAATAAGGTATTTTATTCAATTTTCGGGTCTCATTTTGAGATAAGTGGACAGCGGTAAACCATTTAGAAGAGTAGTAGGAGATTAGTAACCAGAGGATTGAGAGTTTGAAACTCGATCCACCAAAGACCATATATATATTCTCAACGTGACGTCAGTTGGCTTGTTTTTTTAATATTTAGGATTTCAGTACTTCTCCAATAAAAATCCCAAAGAATAAATTCCGCATTGCTTTATGATGATTGATCAACACCAATTAGATTAAATGACAAACGCTGCCAAAAGGGCGATAAACTATATTTTAAGACAATCCAGATATGTATCATGCGAAAGCATTTGTGTAGCTGAAGTAAAATCTTCGAAGATTGTTTGGCTTGTTTGTTTGCACTGAAAATTCCTCTCATATCAAGCCGTGGCATCCCAGTTGGAAGATTAGTGGATTAGAGGGCTGCGAGTTCGAAACTTGATCCAACCAAAGACGTGTACGTGGCTGATGCACATTAAATCTGTCGTTGACACAAATGTCCTCATGTTAGCATGGTGTCAAAATTTGTAGAGTGGGGTGCCAGCTCAGGTGTTGACCTCGTTATCTGTCCGTGGTTGAAAATTACGAGGTGTTGTCCTTGTTATCTGTCCATGCTTGAAAATTACGAGGTGTTGACCTCGTTATCTGGCCGTGGTTCAAAATTACGAGGTGTTGTCCTCGGATCTTTGCATTCGGGGTTGATCCTGAACCATCACCAATAGTCCCTTTGTGTTGCTCCAGTGTGACGTTAATTTTTATACCTCCTTACCTCTTTCGAGATAGATAACTTTTTTAAATAAAATAGATTTAAGTTGTGCGCACTATCAAATATTACACAAATAACGAACGAAAGCATAATAAACTAGCAAATGCATGCACAAGGAAAGGGATCACCATGGATTATTGGGTTTGTACACTGCGCACCCTGAAAGTCGTAGTCGGCGCAGGTTCGATTCCACCCTGAGTGTATTCCTCTCTTCTATGTCAGAAACGCATTCCATGTGTGTATATTAATTTACTTGACGTTGTACGGGCCATGGACCATGAAGCCCAATCAAACAACCTTAGAAGAAGCTATACATGGTAAAAAGAGAACAGAAATAAATAAATTCAGAAACAACTTCCACGAACTACCTAAGTTGACCTGATGTTTTAGTAAAATTTTATTTATCTGATCAAAAAATTAGAAGTAATTGAAACTTATCTGCATTACATCAAGTAATAATGGACTTTCACATCTATAGGTTGGAGAGAGGGAGATGGGACTCTTCTGTCTCTTGGGTTACTTGGTTGTAATTTCTAAATTTAAGAATATTTTCATTGTGGAAAGCAGCGTATCTTTTAAGTAAAATATTAACAACTAAATACGCAACAACAAAACAATGGCGCGTTAAACAACAAAAATAACAAATACCATTTAATTGTTATTATAACATTCTAATAAACAAAACACCGGAACTTCTATTATCGTTTGCAAGTTAGTCATGTTCCCTTTACCAAACTTTTTCAAGAAATTCTTTCACATAAATAAATCTGAACGATATTGCCTATCTTAAGTTGTAACATCCACAGAGAACAAAAAATGCAGCAATCGAAAAAGCCAGATAGCGAACATTTAATCAAGACTTTACCAAAAATCCTTTAAGATAATCTCGGAAAATGCACAAAATAATCTCCGAAACGTTTTACCACCAATGATGTATATCCCTGCTAATCATGCGACTGGAAACATAATCTGTTATGATTATGTTACCTTCAATGTATGAAATAAGGTATTGTATATAATGCCCAGGAAATATATAGATTGCCATAAATGGGACGTCAAAGTATGAAACGGTTAATATTTCAAACATTTCCTAGGTATTCTATGCAATGCCAATAGACAAACCGGTAAAGTATACAATACACACGCCAATGACGTTTTTCGCATATAAACGTCATGCAGTCAATAGTTCCTAGGAATTATATGTTACTGGCAATGTGTAAAATGAAGGCTTTGTATGTAATGACTAGGTAGGTGGTAATAGTTAAATTTACGTCGCACTGGAGAATAAAACGGGCTACTGGTGACGGTCCGGTATAAAACCTGAAGGGAAGATCCTTGGATAACACCTAGTAATTTTGAACCACCATACAATGCTAGTTATTTAATAAATACGTAACGTATTAAAGCACAGCATGAAATATCTGTTATTTTAATATACTTTATATTTTATTTAGACATATTTATATAATTTCTGGGCATTGTGCGAATTCATTCACTCAACTTTTGAACTTCAAGAATTTTGTTAGTGCTCATTTGGCTCTGGCCATCCTAGGCCGTTGCAGAGTTTGAAGAATTCATCGTGCCTTTGCACCCTACTAATTTTACCCTAACACCTCCTTTTGCATTCAAAGGAACCACCCATCACCTCACATTTATTTAAAATTTTTTCACTTATATTCACAGTAAGTTACGTAGGACGTTGACGAATTATTCTCATAACAATCTCCAAAAAGTCCCAATGTCTATGCATTGGCTGTTTCTACTTAAATTAACGGAAGTATCAAAATTGTCTATCGGCCAATGAACACATTATCCTTGGTAAAATATTAGTAGGGGCAACATTGATCACTTTTTAAGGAGATCCAACTCAGAATGTATTGATAGAAGGACCTTAGTTTTTTTCTATGATAACTTTCATTGCCTTGAATGAATTAGTGGAAATAACTCAAAATCCTCGAACTTGGACATTGGTCTTTTTCTACCAAGGTATAGATATACAATGCCCATGGAAATTAGAAAGTATATTAAAGTAACACAGGGCATTTAAAGCTTTATCTAAAAACATTACGCATTCTACAGATTTCCTACACATTACACACATTGCCGATAATAATTATCTAACATCACCTATTTTACATACATATTTTTGGTATACTACAAAATACAAATATCTTTTGAAAAAGAATTCAATGCTAATGCATGTCCCATCTACTTTAATTTTATCTTTCTCTCTCACAGCTCAGGGAAATCTGGAAGTGAAATTATACTCACATTAAAGAGAGAGCCCATTAAGAACCGGGGAAAAAAGAACCGAATTCGAGAAACAAAACGAAACTGAAAATGGCGGGAAACTTCCACCATTTTGTTCTTTTATCTCTCGGAAGCTCCCACCCCGTTCCGTATTTTCTCATTCTCAATCTAAACTTGATAAATACTCCACTTTTCGGTCGACCATCAGGAAGTAATAACACTAGCGAAAACCTTTTCTTTTTCTATCTTTTATTCCATGTTTTGCTTTGCTTTTTTCGTTCCTTTTTTCCCCATTCCTTTGTCTGAATTACTCTGGCATTTGGCTGAGACTGGCAGACGCCCGTTGCGATTTATTTTTCTCAATGTCAAACCTGAATTATTTCTGGAGGGGACCTTCTTTTCAAAAAGGGTTCCCTCTCCTGTTTTTTCCCTGTACGATCGTCTCTTTGAATGTATGAAGCATAACGGATATTTAAGCGGAAAGCCTAGCAATCGCAAGTGCTGTGTTTGAGAGGGTTTTTCAGTGTTAACAAAAACTATAGACACAAAGAAATACTTCCGGTGAAGAACTAATTTGATTTATCACCGTTTTAGCGATGTTAATCGTTAATTTTTAAAATAAGAAGAATTTTTAAGTGCAACAAATTAATCAGATGGAAAACGTAGGTTTCATTTCCCGTTGCCAAGTGCTCTCGCATGATAAATATTGAATTACCTTAAAATGCTGTTTACCTCCATTTTGGCAACGTTTGGTGCTTAACACTCCAAGTGGTTTCGAAGAGATATCTCATCCATCAAGATCTGACCAATTTTGCTAATGACGACATATCTCGTCATCAATATAACGCCAATTTTTCTGATAATGACGAGATCAAGATCTGGTTAGATTTCTTCTAATGATGAGTTATCTCGTCCATGAAGATCTAGTCAATTTTCTTCAAATGACGAGATATCTCGTACATCAAGATCTGGTCAGTTTTATTTTAATGACGAGATATCTCGTCGAAGCATTCACTAGCAGGATTAATCAAATTGGTGTTAGCCCAATCAACAATCACAGATTAAATCGGAATTCATTGCCTGGAATTTTTATCGTCGAAGTGCTAATAAAGTGATGCTTTCAATGATGGTGTTCGAAAAACAAGCCAAGTGAAGTCTTGAACAGCATAAGTACAATTTACAATACAGTATACAAGCAATTTCATTCTATTCTGCTGGGAGATATATTTTCAATGACATAAAAATGTGCGATTTTTCCAGATTTCTTCATAAAGGTACAATAGGATACAAATTTTAAGCAGAGGCTTTTTTAATTTTAGATCGGTTAGATAGATCTATTATGTAACAATCATAAACGAAAAGCATTGAGTTTTGGATTACTGTCATGGTGAACCAAACTACCAATAGTACGTCTGTGTATAACATAAACTGAATTAAAGAATATTTACTATATACTATAGAAACTTTATAATTGGTAATCGATTTGAATCTTGACCAATGATAATAATGCTACGTGATTCTTATGTTTTAAAAATTTTAAATCAATGGAAACAATAATTGTTACATAAGCAACAGTTAACCTTCCTGGTGGTTGTCTAGACTATGTATTTCGTCAGAAGCAAAACTAACCAGATCTTGATGGACGAAATACCTCGTCATTAGAAGAAAACTAACCAGCTCTTTATCTCGTGAACATAAAAAAAATCGGCAATATCTTGATGACGAGATATTTCGCCATTAGCGAAATTGGTCAGATCTTGATGGACGAGATATCTCGTTGAAACCACTTTTCTCCGTTTCCTTCTAAGAAAATGTCCCATTTCCCAGAACATAGCATCGGTCTTCAAATTCATGTTTGCTATGGTAGAAAATTCGATATTGCAAATAGGCATTCTACTGAAACGAGGGACATTGCATTGCAGGAAGCGTAACACTCACGTAAGTTCATTTTATACTCCACTTTGGTCGATATGGCCGTGTTCGGGGACAAGAGATTTTTATGACATTTCTACGATGTTTGGAACAAAACGTGAGTTGGCGTCTAGAAGGGGAATTTGGAATCCGATTTCTCTGAAGGTTTGAGGAATTTCGTTCGCTTTCGCCGTCCGCAGAACAAAAGGAAATACGGCACAAATTTCGAATCATTATGTAGGGCGGTATTTTCCCCGATGCCTAAACGTGAACGGGGACTTTAAAAGAAGAGTTTGGTGATGATATAGTTGTGTGTGTGTGCTTTTCATGCTAGGAACTTTTGTTATCAAATCGGGTAACTAGAACGACCACGAAGAAATTTATAACTATTCATTGGTTTAGAACTTAGATGATGTGCAGTGTTTTGTCACTCTAACGTCAAATCCTTCCACACGACAATCAATTGTACGAGTACATAGTATTAGTACAATAATATAGCTAAACATCTTAAAATGAGTGTCTTCCATAGCCAATTCGTTATTTATAATTAAAATAGCAGTCTATATAGGCTCCTCACTCTTAGCTCATTTCGACCTTCAATTTCACTAAGCAACACGATTTTACGCAATTCATCAAATCTGGTGTCTCGTCAATGTATTGTAGGACAAATTTTAATTCTTTTCCCTGGAAATTTTAATTATATTGCGTCTCTTTCTTTCAAATTTTGACCAGCTTAATGGATAATTCCGATGTATCTTTTGTACCATTTACCCAAATCCAGGTCACTTCGTTGCAAAGTAGCTGCTGAAAGCGTTACTGTTTTTTAAGTTTTGCACGTCAGTTTGCAAGAAAAGTATTTTTTAACCCTCTTGGTTGTCTCCACGAGGTAGGTATCTCGTCATTAGCAAAACTGACCAGATCTTGATAAACGATATATATTCCGTCATTAGATGAAAACTGACCAAATCTTGATATCTTCATCATCAAAGAAATGGAACTATCTTAATGAGGAGACACCTCGTCGTTAACAAAATTGGTCAAATCTTGAGGGTCAAGATATCTCGTCGAAACCAATTTGGAGGGTTAAGGTTTTTAATGTAATTGTTTTAAATATAATGTCTTAAAATATTTGAGTGTTTTGATTTAATAGAACCATTAATACCTTCCTACTTCAAAGGTGATCTTGCCTTCGAAAATTCATTTAATATAAAAATATTAAACGAATCACGTACATCAAATCACTCAAAACATACGATCCGATGTAAATCTCGCTAATTTATTCTATTTACAAATGATCCATTTTCCTGTTCTTTGGCAGGGGCAGACTGTCATTTAGTCACGCAACACGCTTCAAAGCATTTTCCATTTAAAAATTCCTGCAACATCACGTAAAAGTTTTAAATGTTAAAAAACAGCACTCGCAAGAATGCAACAAAACAGCAGAATCCACGCGAAATTTCAGAGAGAATCTTGCCTTACCTCTCCAGGGTCGTAAAGATAATAGACGGTCGTTTTAAGAGCCGGAAATTTGATTCCTTCGGGGAAATGGGGCGGAGAAGACAGATTAACACTCTTTTCCTTCCTTTCCTCTTTCATTTTACCTTCAGATGCCACTCCGCATTGACATCGTGGCTTGGGGGAATTCGGCCATTAAGACCGGCTTCTAGTTTGTTTCTGTTTACACTCGCAGCACCGTTATCAATTACAGCTGGAATTCTAATTCTCTTGCTTTTGCATCACGTTTTGGGATGTAGCTAGATGTTGCGAGAAACTTATTTATACGTGCAGCACACACACACACACACACACACATGTTCGTTTAATTTTGCCATTCTAATCGTGATGGCCATACCTCCAAGTTTGGTCCTAAAGATTAACTGTTGTATAAAAGTGTCGGATGCCTGTTTCACTTTACTTTATGATGCCAATTCACATTGGCAAAGAGGGGTTGCCGTAACTCTGGGTTTGTCTACTGCGCTGGTAGCCTGTGAGTTGAATGAGACAGAGGGTCTAATTCTGTTGGATTCGATTCCTCCCTGGGCTTTTTTCCTTCTTCTATTTCAATAAAACTAATTGTTTATACATCTATTTGTTAGACGCTGTTTAATAAAGCTTGGCCAAATATGGGCTATAAAATCTAACCAACCTCACTGATGACGCGACTTAAGGGAATTCGGGCATTAAGAATGGCTTCTAGTTTGCTTTTGCTTACACTTGCACTACAGTTATCCCAAATTATAGTTAGAATTCTAATTCCTTCCTTGACTGTACATTACATTTTGTGATGTGCACCAATGTTGGAAGAAACTTATTTATATATTTACATGAGAAGAATGTTTATTCCTTTCGGAAGTTCTAGCCAAGATGACCAGTTAACCGTAACCCTGAAGATCAAATTTGGACTCACGAGTTTCTTGCCAAGATCTTTGAGATTAGAGGACGTCTGTAAATATGATGCGTATAAAATTGTGTGATGCCTCTTTCATTTTACTTTCAGATTCCTCTGCATTACAAAGCAGCTTGTGGGAGTTCAGCCATTACGATTGGTTACAAGTTTATTTTTGTTTACAATTGCGACACCATTATCAATTACAGCTGGAATTCTAATTCTCTTGCTTTATGTCAGATGTTGTGATGCGGTCAAAATGTTGAGAGAAGCTTATTTATGTGTACAGAAGTATATTTATTCAATTCTGTAGTTCTTGTCAAGATGTCCAGTATCTCCAAGTTTAGCCTTCAGGCTTAATAGTTGATAACAAGCTGAGCTCTGTATATAAGCATTGGACGCCTCCTTCATTTTACCTTCAAAAACCCCTCTGAATCGACACGGCTTTTGGGAGTTCGGCCATTAAGATTTGCTTCTAGTTTGTATTTGTCTACGCTTACAAGACTGTTATCAATTGCAGTTGGAGTTCTAATTCCCTTCTTGCTTTTGAATCAGATTTTGTGACGTGGTCCAAATGTTAGGAGAAATTTGTTTACAATGAATCATAAGAACTTTTATTCAATTCCCCCGTTCTAGTCAAGATAGCCTGGTCTTCAAGTTTGGTCTTAAGGATTAATGGTTGTTAATATGCTGTGATGAAGTTTTTCGTATGCCTCTTTCAATTTATCTTTCACACTGCATCGACACGTGCTTTGAGAATTTGGTCCTTAAAACTGACTTCTAGTTTGTTTTGTTATTTAGTTACATACGACTTCCCTCTGCATGACAAATTTAACGTTTGAAATAGTGGGTAAAATCTGAGTTATACTTTTAGCAATCAATATTTCAAGGCATCTTCACTTAAGGTTATTTCAAACAGTTTCCGTTACCTTAGAAATATTTAAAAAGACAAAACTTTGTAAACTAAAAATTGAACTGCATATAAGAGTGCTTCCCTCCAAATTTCAAAACTAATATTATTTAGAACAATGTTTCTACATTTCTTTCACTGTTTGTTTCTATTTTTTCAATTATAAAACCAGATACTTCATTTCCTTAAAATGCATTGAATTTGTAAATAAATTTTCATCCCACATGATATCGAAACTGGGGAGTTTCAGTCAAAAATCTTTTATTGTATCGCATTAAAGTGAAAATTGAATTAGTTTCTTCGCTCAAAATTTATGTCAGTTTGCCGAAGTTCTGTTTTCCATCACACTCGTTTCAGAAGCTTTAAAACTTTTCGCTAGAAAACAAAAAATATTTCGAAAGTAACACCAAGCAGCCGAGACTAGCTCACGAGAATCTTTAATTTGATGCCCGCTCCCTAACCGAATTTCCTTTGTTTGCAATCTCAATGGCTGATTTTACCAACCATCTGACACTAAACAGCCAAACAAACAAAAAGTTCACAACTCCCTAACAACAAACAAAAAATCTCGCAAACACGGTTCCGACGGTGAACAGAGTGACTTCTCTTTTTAGAAAAAGATTGTTTTTTACTTTTTCGAAAAAATAAAATGGTACGTGATATGGAACTGAAGGGCCCGATCTATTCCAAAGGCCGAAGGAAATATTATTTTGGTACGTGACGGGCATGCGCAATGAGGCAAAAAGAAGACGCAACCCCTTCCGATAGGTGCCGCTGGATTGATATCTGACGTCATTTCCAAAGAAAGAGTGTAATTCGTCGTTGGCTTCTTTTTTTTTTCTTCTCCGTGTGTGAATGGAAGACGCATATGGCTCGTAGAACTAGCAGAAACAGAGTAAAAAGGAATACACGAAAATAAGAAAACTTTTGAGTTATAGGTACCGTATGTGGGGGAGGTTCAACCGCAAGCCATCGAATCAATCCCTCCTACGTTATGAGGTGGAATATATAGAACATATATCATTCGATGGTATTGTGATTTTCGTAAACCTTTATTCACATGCTGCATAGAAATAGGCGGAAGATTGTTTCGAAGCGATCGAGGGCAATCCTCGCATTCTGCCCAATGCGATGAATATCTGATAGATATTCAGATGGGTGGCAACAATATATCCTCGGCTTACACAGTCAAGATTTTCAATTGTGAGCTTTTTAGATCTTCTAGATCAGAATGTGGTGATCTTTAGACTGATGAAGTCCACGAAGGCATTTTTTTTTGCATGAAGGTTATATTTATTCTTGAACAAATCTAACTTTTTAAATAAACAAATGAATAACCGCATTATTTGCTATAATTTTATTAATAAGACTATAGTAATATTTAATTGTAACGAAGTACTCTGAATTTTTCGTAAATTGAGAAAAACGAAGGGTAATAAATATTTGTTTTTCCTAATATTTTTATATTGTAACTTGTAGTTAATTTTCTCAATTTAAAAGCTTAAATCTTCATTGTAGTTCTGATGATAAAACTATAAAATAAGTGTTCACAGAAATGAAAAAATGATGCATTTCTACAAGTTAAACAATGAGTAAGTAAGACGCTTACTGCTATTTTATAAAGGGGCCCCATAACCTCTATATAATACGGGGTTTCCTAATCTCCATCTAATAGAAGGTCCAGAGTGCCGTTGCTTATGTGTGGTCTAATGATATCTGAATATTTTTTCCTTTCAATTTCCCGGATAAATGAACACTACTCATTCTGAAATTACAAGAGCGGATTTATGAACCACTTTGGCGTCACCGTGGAGCACCACAGGATTGATTCACGTTACACCTCACACACACTCCACATATTCTGTACACAACCCGTTTATATAGAGGCCATACATTTGTTCTAGACCAAAAAACATCCACCATGTGTTATCCCGGATTCGAACAAGTCCAAAGAAGATAGTGATCGGACATTGGAAAAAATAATATTTATATTTAAGAAAAAACAATAGAAAATAAATGGAGACGGGAAGATAAGACAGACACTCAGAGTAAAAGTGCGAGTAGAAAAAAGTTCTGACACAGAGAAGAGAGAATAAAATAAAAGAACATTAGGAATTTTTAAATTAAGATAAATGCATACGATATAGAATAAGAAACAAAACAATTCTTATGAGAAAGAAAAAGATGGAAGAAATAGTATTAGGCACGAAGTAAAAAATAACATTTAGATACAAGAAGAAAAGAAGTTGTAAATGAAGAGAGAATAATCAGACGATATGTAATTAATACATGTTTTCAAATTCCTCCAGTTTTCTATGAACATAACCCAATGTTTCCGATTCAAAAATAGTTTCAATTGAAAAATATGATAAAATTAAACATTTAAAACAACCGCAAATAATTTGAGTACACCGATGCAGTATCATCCTATTTTTTGTAAATTTATATAACTAAGCTAAGCTTATTTGAGGCGATTAGGAACAAATCCATCTCTGCAAACACACGAAACAGTATCTTTCCTTCCAAAGTGTCTTGTGTTTAGCGTAGCTTGGCCAAATATGAACCTTGTGCCATAAAACCCAACCAATCAACCAAACAAAATTTTAATTCCAATGCATGCAAAATTAAAACATTTAAAAATAAAAATTCCGATGCAGATTAAACATACCTTTTTTCATGGATAAGAGTTTGCAAACTCATATAACTAAGCAAAGCCAATCACTAATTCCTAATGATTATCATCAAATCCAACACTGTAAACATACGCGAAAGTGCATCTTCCCTTTCAAAGTTTCGATTTTTTATATTTATGACCCAGACCACTCAGCCTACCAACAAGAGCTTAAGGCTACACAAGGAGTGGTAGAGAGGGGACTCCTATCCACAGAGCCAGCAGTAGAAGCTAAGTAGCATTTACTTAAATTCATTGAAAGAGAGAGAGAGAGAGAGAGAGAGAGAGAAGAGAGAGAGAGAGATGTTACACATACATATACAATTTACAATCATTCGTTACAAGCAGGTTAAGGATAATAAAAATTTATAAGACTTCAGGGAAAGCAAACCTCTTTCTAAAAATGTTTTTTTGATAAAGACGAGGATAAATTCCAAAACTTAATTACTACACATTTAAACCTACACTTAAAAATTTTTTGAGGGAAGACGAGCATAAATGCCAAAAACTTAATAACTATACATTTAAAACATATAAACAAAAACTTCGAATAAAGACGAACACAAATGCAAAAACTTAATTATAAATTAAAGTATTCGAACAGAATCGACATACATTTAAATAAACTACATTATTAAGAGGTATATATAGATAAGATATGCAGAAAAGGTATCCGAATTGGATGAATATGTACAGGTTTGAGAGAGCTCCACCTCAATCTCCAATCCTGGGTTCACACCTCACTGTGTCAAAAGCGATTCAAAGTGTCTTGTGTTTGTTGCAGTTTGGCTAAGTACAGCCCTTGGTCCATAAAAGCCCAACTAACCTTTTCTTAGGCGTAGACATGTCTCAATCCCCAGTCTACCAAATCTTATAGATAATCGATACCGTTCTTTTAATCAGGCCTCTCCCTCCTAAACAGCCGAAACTGAATTTGAGGTCGAACTTCTACGCTTGAAGCATAAGTGCCCGACAAAGCAACGCATCATTGGCTTCTCAGGGGCAGCCTTCAAATTTCATTCCTGTTCCCCTATCTCGTAAAACTGTCCAGACTCCAATAAATCCGGACACCAGGATCTCCATATTCCCGTGGCCAGTGGGAAGGCAGAGATTCCGCGGTTCATCCGGAAATGTCCTGGATTATTCGAGCATTCCGGATCCCCGAGTTTATGTGACTAACTCCAGTCCACTGAGTATTGGGTCTCTTCACTGACCGATGAGAGGTCAATTGGTGTAAGCTTATGCGTTTTAGATCTGAATATCTGGTGTCCTTCCTAGTTGATTCCCGACTGAAATGGTGGATTAGTAATTAGAATGGATTTTTTGACGACAAAATGGTCTAAATTGTTCTAAAATCAACTCAAACCTAGTATTACTATTTACCCTAAGAGAATTCTCTTACGCTTTTTCTCCAAAGTTTGAAGGTTTTTCACCACCAGTTGATACTATATATAGCTAAATTTGGCTTAAAGCCAAGAATTTGTTTTGCGTTTTCTGTCTATGCGTGTAGAAGCAATGCATTTCAAATTGGGAAAACTAATAATATTATTGTCCTACCTCACTGATCCGAGTGAGAAGCAATCCGTCGAAATATCTGAAATATCACGATCCATCTCAAAAATCCGCTTAATCCTCCAAGTGGTTTCGACGAGATATCTCATCTATCAAGATCTGGCTAGTTTTGCTTGATGAGATAGCTCGTCATCAAGATATTGCCGATTTTTTCAATGATGACAAGCTCAAGATTTGGTCAGTTTTTTCTAATGACGAAATAGCTTGTTTATCAAGATCTGATCAGTTTAGCTAATGACGAGAGATATCTCACCTAATCAACCACCAGGAGGGTTAAGAACAAAAGAGACGATTTCCAGAATTTTAATAAAGCTATATTTGAACAAATAACAAAACATAAATTGCACGCACAAGATAAACACAGCCGTTAAACAAAAGTATCATCTACTCTTTCTTTTCTATCTGCATGAGCATACGGAAGACTCACATATCCTATATTTTTGGCTCGCATTAGACATAATGCGGCTACTAATCTTATACAAAGCAGAAAATCTGAAGCGCAAAAGCTCTTGAAACGCTGAGCTCTGGTGTCATGAAATGAACACAGCTTATTTTGTCTGGATGTTCAAGGTTGGCGTAACTATTTTAGCTCGCTATGTCGTTTCCTTAGAAAAATATAAATAAAATTTAACATAGAACATTACGCAAAAAGAGATCAATAAACAAAATGACAATAGCTGTCAAGAACCGAGCAATCGAAAAAAAAAACACAATCACGTGAAGCGGACGATGCTTCTTAAAAAGATATCTAAGGATGAGACGAAACTGCTGATGAAACAGACGCGAGTTGGTTTGCCTCAAACAGAAAAACTCACGGGCGAAAGAGGGTTGTAAGACTAGTTTACTTTATGAATAAATATTTGTTCATACTAGGGCTGTTTATAATTTCATCCCAACCCGAAGATTTGTAGTCAAACTAAATTGTTTCGCTGTTCGCTTGGTTCGCTCGCAATAAACCCTAATATCGATATTTGAAAGCATTTTGTGGATCAAAAACTATTAATTTGAAAAAAATGTATAGAAGAAACATTTGATTATATATTTGATATTCCAAGATGCTGTATCACGTTGGCATGATGTGGAAATTTGGAGAGTGGGGTGCCAGCTTAGGTGTTGATCTCGTCATCTGACTGTGGTTCAAAATTACGAGGTGTTGTCCTTGGATCCTGTATCTTTCTCTTCGTAGTTGATTCCGGACCGTCTGAAATGGACCTTTGTGTTGCTCCAGTGTGACGTAAATTCAACTCCCTACCGATACAGTACATCTAGAAAACTATGGAGGTATAAGCCAGTGAAACATTCTGTTCCTTAGTATCTTGCAAATAACCATTTAAAATTTTCCAATAAGATAAATACAATTTATTAAAACCTCCGGACAATTCTAATAATTTCGAAATCTTACTAAACTAACTTTATGTTCTGTCTTTTTTTAACTTTCACTCTTTTGTCTAAAAATTCTTTTACTAGTTAGTTTATTACACCTTCGTTTGTTACGAATACACAATTTACATTTATTTTAAAAATTACCCACCACTAAACAAATAATCTTTGTATTTATTTGTTCTTAAATCTAATAGAAAAGTTTGCATAATTTTCATTGGAATATTTTATTAGTCAGTGGAATCGTTTGCTTGATGCAGTTCGTGCTATGCAAAAAAATACAAATGAGATTTTTTTCGCGCCACTTTAGATAAGTACATAGATTTATTTAGAGAAAAAATGATTTTAGAGAAAGAAAAATTTATTTAGAGAAAAAAACGAATTAATCAATACATTTTTTGTCTTCAATTATTTATTCAAGTATATTCAAGCCTAATTAAGGAAACCTGAAATCAATTCATTATTTTCTTTTATAGTACAGTAAAAAAACCCCGTTATTCTGGCCCTTTTTTCAAGTATTGTAGGGTTTTATCATTCACAAGTACCAAAGTAGAAATTAAAATGATCTTTCCCAAATATTTCAGTTCCATGTATTGATATTCATTCGGAACTACTTTCATACGAATCATTCGCTTGGTTTACTTACATTTTCCCTGCATCCCAAGAAGTTATTAATTTTTAAATAACTAAATCAATGAATTCATCCCAGCTAGCTAGGCTTATAACTAAGTTAATATAAGTCTGACGAAAACGATTACTGGTAAAGTTCTTCAACGTTTCCAAAAGGTCTCTCTTTAATGAAGCCAAAATAAATTCCACGCATTATTCAAATCCATAAAAAATATTTTTTGTTATATTTGAAAAAATTCGTTTTATGTTATATCGCTTACATTGCTTGTTCCGTTTCATACAACACATTCGTTTTTATTTCTGCTCTTTACATTTTCTTTTCATATACTGATTTGTGTTGGTTGAATTTTACACATACTTTTGAGAATTTATAAATATTTTAAGTGTTCTGGACCATCAGAATTGAACCTTCAAAATTAATCTCAATACTTGACTTGCACTCTATTGTCTTGGCGAATGATTGCATCTCATATCACCCCTCCAACACTTCTAGTTAGGATTAATTTAAATATGTATTTTGAATACTTAACATTAGATTGGGTAGGAAGCAATCTATTCAATATCTTATTTATTACTTTTTGACATCGGCTGCGTTTTGCATGTATTCCGGCTTGATAAGTTGGTGTGATTTTAGAGGGTTTCTTTAACAAACGACACAATTTAAATCCTAGCTAAATTTTTGTCTTGCCCGGGTAGTTTTCATGAAGGACCCAGTTTCATCTCAATTCTGGGATTTGCCATCTCTCCTGGTAATGGGGCCCGGAGAGAGATGTGTTGAGTCTTCCTATGGGTCTCAGAGCCCTTTCACACCAACATAATCCGGGTTAATTCTAACCAATCTAAATCCAGTAGAGCCTTGACTGACAGATTCAGGAAAGCCGCTTCCACGACAAATAGCTTGTATGTCTTAAAAATTTTCACAATGCCTGAACTGGAGAGTTCCGCTTCAATGCAATGTACCCAAGTCTTCTTCAGTCAGCGTCTAATGTATTCAGAGTCATTCGGATTCTGTCGGTGTGAAGCGGTCCTTACTAGAACCTATCAAATGCCTTGTCCTACCAGAGTGCATCAGTTGACTTTGAAGAAAACGAAAAAATATATATCACGTGGTTGAAAACTATTCAGTTGCCCCAATTTAGCAGGGATTGTTCTTGCTTCTAGATCACTTCCCACTGAAACTTTGTATACATATGGGAAAAGTGGAAGGTATACTTAGAAGGATCTTAATTAACTTTTTCCATATAGCGTATATTCTCTTAGAGCACAATATCAATTAACTTTGAAGAAATTGAAAAACAATCAAGGAGTTGAAAATTTTTCAAATGTCCCATAACTCATGAGATTGTTCTTGTTACTGTATCACTTTCCCAGAGAGACGTATACCCCAGGGAAAAACGGAAAATCAGCTTAAAAAGATCTTAGCTTTTACCATATAGCTATTTTTCTAGAGCATAATATGAGTTAACTTGGAAGAAACCAAAAAGCAATCATGCAGCTGAAAAATTTTCAATTGTCCCATAAAGCATGAGATTGCTCTTGTTGCTAGATCATTTTTCCAATGAGACTTTACATACCCATGGTAAAAGAGGACAGTCAGCTTAGAAAGATCCTACTTAGTTTTCGCTATATATTGTATTCTTCCACAGCACAATATTAGTTAACTTTGAAGAAAAACAGAAAAACAATCAAGCACTTATAAAATGTTCAGTTGTTCTTGTAACACATGAGATTGCTGGATCACTTTCCCAATAAGTCTTTGTATACCTATGGGAAAAGAAGAAGATCAGTTTAAAAGATCTTACTTAGCTTTTGCTATATATTGTATTCTCCCAGAGAAGAATATCAGTTAATTTTGAAGAAACCGAAAAAACAATCAAACATGAAAAATTTTCAGTTGTCAAGCCCATACAACACCCGAGAATGTTTTCGTTTCTGGATCACTTTCCCATAAAATGGTTTTGACATTTATTATTTGGCGTAACTGACATTCGGATGCCATCTCACCCATCCTAAGTACGAATCGGACGTGCCAGGACTGACGAAAGGAAAGATCCCAGCGCAGACAAAGAAGGATGGCACAACCTTGGACATTTTAAGTGGTCAATTTTTTTGCTGGCTATATCATTCTTTCAAGAGAGTTGGTTTCCTAAATTGGTTACCCTATATCACGAAGTAAGTTTATGGTTTTTTAGGTGAAATTCCCTATGACGACGGCAGTCAATTTATTTTGATAGAACTTTCGATCTGATAAATGCTTGAAGAGATATGAAGCAAAATCAATTGTATTTGACAGTACTTTTTTTTTATAAGATTTTAAAGAGCAAAGAAAGTCACTTGGCAGTATACTGACGAACTTAGAATGAAACAAGAATGTACAGAATGATGAGATGTTATTCACAACTATTTTCTATAATTATAAGTGTTTATTTTCTTTTTCAAAAGTTGTTTTAAACTTTACGCCACAAAAAATACTGTATTGAACTACCGCGACGTATTAAAAACATCTCTAAAACGTTTCTTAGATTATTGCTAATTAGCACTTGTGTAGCGAAAAATCTGTAGAAACCAAACCTTGTGGTACTATTTAATCAGTTTCATATTTTATTTGTTCAACAGCATACTGGAAAAGAGATTGTAGCACAATTGTATGCTAACCTTTTCAATGAAAATTTTGAAAATAACCAGTTCGACATTTTTATGGTGTAGTCACGTTTTCAAAAATTGTTAACCCTCCTGCTGGTTGTCTCGACCAGGAATCTCGCCATTAGCAAAACTGACCAGATCGTGACGGACGAGATATCTTGTAAAGGCAACCTTGCACGTGTGATAATTGATTCCTACCATTTTCGTTATCAGGATACATTTATTTCAACACATTAATATTTAGTTTTCCAGTGTGTATAGTATTCTTCTTTTAGTTTCACTTTTAAAAACTATTGATTGAACTTTATCATAGGCATAATGAGGCAGAATTTTAAATGTATGGGGAGAACCAAAAATGTTTTTCATATTCATTCATATAGTTTCATATTCATTCATATTCATAATTTATTAGAGAGATGTCTTTGAACTTATCTGATTAACATAAATCTATTGTACTATAATATGGGTCAATGGCAAAGCTAAAGCCAAAGGATATAGTTATAGTTACTTAAGTTATAGTTATTTAAGTTATAGTTATTAAGGTGCAGTTATTTATGCATAACCTAAGCCCCTGTTGCAAATTTCATGAGAATCCGTCACCCTATTTCCACAGGTTTTTCTGATTTTTGCTCATTTCACATGGAATGACCCTTAGTGATCACATTGTGAATTTTAATTATTGCAAAAGAAATCATTTTTTGCCCTCTTAAAAACAATCTAATAAGGAATGTTCTGGCCTCCGACCTCAATAGAGACTTCAAAACGTGCAGACATGTCTTCCATAAGATTGTCCAATAGTTCCTGAGGTATTGAGTCTCATTCGCGCACTAGAGCACTTTACAGTGATCTAGAGAACTTTACACTCATTGATCTATTCACTTGTTTTGGTCGCTTGGATTCTTGTGTGATCTTTGGTCCTTGATGATGATAAGTAAGCTGAATCCTAAGCAGGTGAACGTGATTAACCTTAATTTTTGAACATATATGTATTATAATATGGCACTATGGATACGTGTTCCGCAGTTTTGCCACCTCTGGTCATGTTCTTTTATCACTAATTCCAATTTGGATTAAAGTTTTATGCCCTTAAACCCCATTGTGCATTTATTTCTAGCAAGCACTCAAGAACTCAAGCGACCGAAATCGTGTGAATAGATCTGTTCTCAACCAACACTCTGCAAATTCTAGTTACCAACTAAGCCCATTATAACCACATGACTTGTTCTGTCATTTCCTGTAATTCAGACAGTCGAAGCCAGCGGCTATTTTCGCATCGTGCTAAATGATTAAAATTATTGAGGATCCAGCTAATCTCGGTGTTTCCAAATGACAGTGGAAGTCCCCGATTTCATGGGCCCAAGTGGTTTATTTATGGTTAAAAGCATTGCGATGTTGACGTGGGTACTGATTGTTCATTGGATCCCACAGCGAATTCCTTGATAGCGGATTTAATTGGATAGAAAGTTTCGCAACTGTTTAAATTAAGGCCCTGCAATAGGCACAGAGGGTTTCGAACTGAATTCTCGCTGGAACGACGGAAGGGACATTCACAGAAAGATAGTATCGTTCGAAATGACTTATATCAGTTAAGGGTTTCCGTCCACTTTGCAGTGGGGATTACTCGTTTGCGTTAATTATGATCTAATATATGTTAAATAATGAATGTTTGAGTTTATTTTAAAGCCACCATCTCTTGTGGGTTGGTTTAAATTATAGCGAATATAGCAGAATGTTAAATGAATAAGAAAGGCTTAAAACTAGCAGTGACTGAAGTAACCTAGAAAGTGTAAAAATATGATACGACATAAAAATCCAAATCTTTAAATACTTGTTTATTAGATTAACCTAGTGTGTATTATTAAAACGGCGGTAAAGTACATCTTAAGATAATCACGATATGCATTCTACGACATCATTTGGACAACAGAAGTAAAATCTTCGCAGAACGTCTAGTTTGCTTGCTTACACTGAAAATCCCTCTCAAATTTAATTTTTTACTCTCTTTCCTGTTTTACCACTCCAAAGAGATGTCTCGTCCATCAAGAACTGACCAATTTTGCTAATGACGAGATATCTCGTCCATCAAGAACTGACCAATTTTGCTAATGACGAGATATCTCGTCCATCAAGATCCAAACAGTTTTGCTAATAACGAGATACCTCGTCATCAAGATATTGTCGATTTGTTGATGACGAGATCAAAATCTGGTCTGTTTTTTTAGTTTTGCTTATGACGAGACACTTTGACGAGAGAACTAGCAGGAGGGTTAATCGAGGGCAAATTATTAAGTCAGTGTACAACCATATCAGTACGAGAAATAGGAAGACGAATTACTGTAACTAAAGTACAAAATTTCTTCTTGCACATCTCAAACTGGGACCAAAGCAAGCAAAAGAAGAGAGTTAATAAGTCTCAAAGACGTCGTTAAAATCCCAGGGCCGGTGTTAAGATAGAATGTAGATGCATTTTACTGACGGAGATTTTCTTTTTAGAATGCTTTGTGGGTAATCTTTAAAAAGTGAAAAACTTCCGTCTCTATTCATTGGTTTTAAAGTAACAATCGAATACTAAAACAAATGCTTTTACAGAACGGTTGATTGGTTTTATGCGTAAGGGCCATATTTGACCAAGCTGAGCCAAACACAAAACAAACAACGAGTGAGGAAAGAATAAAAAAGCAGAAGGGTAGGCAAAGATAAAACAGGACAGATCACTCGGGTGCCTTGGGGTTGTGATGCCCTACACACCTAAAGAAGTTTTTTTCTGCTTAGTTTTCTGTTTTAATCCAGAGCAAATTAAGTCAGAGGGAATATTACTTAAGTACAAGAAATAGGACAAAGTACTGTAACTAAAGTGCAAAACATCTTACACAGACCTCCCAAATTCGAACCAAAGCAGACAACAAAAAAAGAAGCCATAAAGCCTCAGACATCGTTAAAATCGCAGGGCCGGAGTTCAGATAGAACGGACATCTATTCTAGTGAAGAAGTATAAATCGTTGAGGAGTTCAAACGGAGTTGTTGAGAGTTAAAAGACTGCGAAACTCGTAAACAACTCGGCACAGCAGATTTCCCGGGGGACTCTCGGGACCTACTTCATCCGATGATTTCTCGGTCCCGATTGTTCCTAAAGGAATTGTGGCGGAAATAGGGACTCTAAATACGCTGCTTTTTTCTCTCAATCCAGCTAAAGTGATAGACTTGTTCCGGTAAAGGAATGATAACTCGAGTATGCGATGACAAGGAGGGAAACAATGGAAGCAGGAAACCTCAGAATCAGACACAAAATGTATTAAGTAGTATTTGGGGAATGCTTTGTTCTTTTCTTTTAGTCTTATTAATACGTTCTTGTGCTTTAAATTGTATTTGCTTAGTGCCCCACCTCAATTTAAGGAACTTTTGATTAGTTTTGTTGTGTGAGAGGCTTTTTCTGTTAAGCTAAATGGGGTACACGGCGTTTGTGTTTCTGCAGCGAAAGGTGTTTCTTGTACGTGTTTCGAACGTGACGTCACTTGCCTCATTTTTCGAAAACGATTTCAGCTCGTTATCAATAAAAATTTCAAAGAATGGATTCCGAATTACTATTCGAAAGTTGATTGGTCAACGTCAATTAGATTAAACGTCACCAAAACAACAATAAACTACATTTTAAGGTAACCCAAGTTTGGTATCCTGCGACAACATTTGGATAGCTGATGTAAAATCGTCGTTTTCCACCTGGTTTGCTTGTTTATCCTGAAAATCCCTCTGATATCAAGGCTTTTTATGCCAAGCTAAATGTAGGTGGCTGTAGTATTTCTTGTACATATTCCAAACACGACGTAACTTACCTCATTATTCGAATACGATTTCAGCTCGTTATCAATAGAAATTCCAAAGAACCACCTATATCAATTCCAAAGAAGGAATTCTGAATTAATATTTGATAGTTGATTGGTAAACGTCAATTAGATTAAACGCCAAACGTCACCAAAACGGTGATAAACTGCATTTTAAGGTAACCCCGGTTTGGTATCCTGCGAGAGCATTTGGATAGCTGATGTAAAATATATTTGATTCCATCTTGTTTGCTTGTTTACGCTGCAAATTCCTCATATAGAAAAGCTTTTTCCTGCCGCGCTAAATTCAGATGGTAGTAATGTTTCTGTGGCTGAAGTGCTTCCTTTACATATTCTGGACGTGGAGTCACTTGGAGATTTAATCACCTCGCCAATAAAAATTTGAAAGAATGAGTTCCGAATCGGTATGATTGAGTTGATTGGTCAACGTCGATTAGATAAGACGAGAAACGTCGCTAAAAGGTTGCTAAAATACAATTAAAGGTAACCCCGATGTATCATGCTAGAGAATTCGGGTTACAGAAGTAATATCTCCGATTTCCATGTACTTTTTTGTTTATAATGAATATCATTTGCCAAATCTACATAAAACTTCATTTCCCAAGCCGATTTTTCCTAATCTGTCTTAAAAACTAAAGAAAGCACCTATTATTATTTTATCAAACACATTCATGATCATTCGATGGCGCAGCTTGTCCTGCCTAGGACCTTGTGAAATAGTATTCAAACTCCAATCCAATCATAATAATTCGCATATATCCTATAATCATTCTATCTACGTGATTGATATCAAATACATTCCATAATCATTAGCATAGATTCTTGTCCGATTATAAAGAAATCAGTCAAACTTATAGTACTGCAATACATATAATTTGTATGGACATTTAAATTGCACACAAAACATCCATACCGTTGTAGTCAAATCATTACTGTATAGTAAAATAATTTCCCATACAAATAATATTTTCGTGAGTTCATCCCTATGAATATCAGTACATCATCCAACCTCTTCAAGTTTATTTTAATAAAAGATGTGCAGCAATGTTATACAGCCATGAGCATTTGATTAAGAAAAGTATATGGAAACCTGAACCCTTGACTGTCTTCAATTCAATGCGGAGTTTGATTTCTTCGAAATGTTTGAAGTCTCCCTAGTGATATCATACAGAGAAACCGATCATCACTCATGATAGATTTCTAGCTTTCTTACCACCCCGCTGAGAAAACACATCATTCTCCCCAAACACACTTTTAATGCCCTAAACGCCGACTGACTTAGTATTATAGCCTCAGGAACCACCTGTCCAACAAGATAGCCTCCCTAGCGCATTAAGCTGCCTTTCACCAAAATAACTTTTGGGACGTGTGCTCATTCAAACAAGGATTATATTGTCTTCATCGGATGTATGGTTTTGTATTTATTGTGGCAGTTTATGTCTTGTGTATTACAATAAAATGTCAGAGATGTTCAACCGAATGCCATGAGTTACCTACTATATAAATACCAAGACTTGCGACGGTTTGTATCAATTTTTATCCATCATGGTTAAAGTTAACTAAAGTATCGAAATAATTTCAAGGAAATTTCTCGAGCACAACAAATAAATATTAAATCATGACATAGATGTAAGAAAATGAGTAATACAAGTAATATTTATAATAAAACAGTAGATAACGTAAGTGATATTTATACAAAAAACTTAGTTAAAACGCACATGTGGCTATGGTATAACTAAATTATTAAATTGTTTATAATTTTCAATATCTGGCAAAGTCAGAAATATGTTCAATATTTTTGTTCCATTTATAATAATTAATTAAGATGTTTTGAGCTGGGAAGGTAGTAAATTAACGTCACACTGAAGCAACACAACGGGCTAGTAGCGACGGTCTGGGATCAATCCCGAAGGGAAAGATCCGAGTTTTGAGCTGGGAGTTTGAGTTCTGTATCACTGAGTTTTTGTGATATTACTGAGGCTGAGATGAAATTTTGAGTTGCGAGATTTATGAATTGAGTATTCTGAGTATTTTGAGTTGTATAATTCCTAAATATTCGTGAACAATAAGGCATATGTTTCAATGTATGTTTCAATGTTCAAGTGTATGTTTCAATGCTCACTCATTATTTACGATTAATCCTCAAACGATGGTAATAAGCATTTGAATAACAATGTGGATTCTAGAATTCGTTATATTTATTTGCTAACGGGCTTAACAGGTAGCTGAATATAAATCATGAAATTTAGTGACATAAAAATCTAACATGCCATGGATTTAAAAGAAAGTAGTTTGTTTTCATATGTATAAAAACATCATATTTTAAATTTACACTTTTAGATTAAGATTAACATAATATTTTAAGTACATCACTTTTTGATTGTTGTGTTAGATCAAGAAAATGTTATAGTCAATCGATATTATTCCACTTTTATACAAGCTTATTAAAGTGAATTTCCATACAAAGTTTTATTATCATTTTAATAATTTGCACAATATGACATTATTACTTAGCAAACATATCTAAATTGCTTTAAAACAATATAAGTGGGATAATAAACTTGTATTGAAGAATTTTGCATTCATTTCTTTATTTTTATATTTTTTGATACAGCTAATTTTTTTTCTTCTTAGTTATAAGCAGATAAACAGATGGAGCATTAGTCAAACTGGTAGTAAAAATGTCAAACTTCAAAATATGACTAATAAAGATTAAAAACCTATGAAAAAATAGTGTTGCCACAACTCACTTTTTACTTTTCCACATTAGTGCTTTCATACTAGTACACCCGCTTTTACATGCTGCCTGGAAAGGCTTAGTTTTGAAAAAAGTGAGTTGTGGCCAGCACTATCCTAAAATAACATATTTAAACGCGCTGTTTCCTCTCGTTACTTACTTCTGCCCTGATGATGGTAGACGTTTTGCTGTATCGAAATGGCCAGTGACGATTTTTTATAGGTTTTTAAACGTTATTAGTTGCATTTTGAAGTTTTACATTTTAACTCACTTAGTTTAGAGTTCGCCAATAGGAACATACCTGAATCCCTTAAAATCACCGCAGCCAAACGAACCATTGTGAATTAAGTAAAATTAATAGAATGCTCTCAGTCTCAAAGTACTATACGTTGATATAGTACTGTATAAAATAGTACTATACATTGAGACAGTATTTTATAAAACTAGCAGAATTAACCGGCGTTGCTGGGGTTCAATTGGTTAAATGTTGATTGAAAATGATTAGACTAATCACTTTTCTTTCATAGAGAAATACATCATTTAAGCATAGAGTAAATAATTTTTTAACATCGTTTTAACTTTTTCATAGCTTCTACAATTTACTTCGGACTCAAATATGTATACACTAGGGTGCCCGTGCGAGAATTCTCGCATGAACAATTCCAGCCCCCAACCCCCCATACTTTTTAAGGGTGAAAGATGTAAGCGAATTTTTTTATATCCAAAATATGAAAAAAGCTTATTCAATCACTATTTACAACACTTCCTCCTTGAGATCACTGTTTACAAAACTTCCTTGAATACAACATTTGAGGTAACGATACAGTCTTCCATGACAGCCTGTTTGTCGTTTTCCTTGATGGATACAAATGTATTAGAGAAAGCCTAGAGAAAGCTACATATAGTTGTCCATGCGAGAACATAGGATCGGGCAAGTACAATCCTGCTCTTTGCAATGTTTAACATTGAGCTTTATTTATGGTCATGACATACAATTTTAATTGGGAACTGTTTTCTGGTCATATTGAATGGGATAGCCGGATCTGATGATGTTAGAGATATTCTCGGTTTCACAACAGTTTTTTCTGAATCGATAAGTTTTGCAGTAATAGTGAATTCATTCAATTCAGTTATGAGCATTCTCACCCCATTGATAAGGCCTTCTTTAGAGTTAAGGTTTCTGATAAGCATGACAGTTGTATTTTTCTTCAGCACTAATTTGTGAGGTTGTAGGCTAGAATGATTTATACTATTGAGGAATTCGATAGGGTAAAGTCGTTCCTCAGAGTTTTCTTCACACTGAATGAAATCACAGCTGTAATAAATTTTATCTTCGCCTTCAACAACATTTTGAACAATGTAATCATTAATCTTGTCGCAATCCTCATTTTTAGGGCACAGAATCGCATGAAATAGGAACTGCGTAACTTTACCTTCATTTATGACTTGAGTATCGAAAACTCTATGTACAAAGTCACAATCCTGAACTCCTTTAGCCAATTGCTAAAGGTGGGATCATCATTTGCTCTCATATTTTGTGTCAATTTGTAGTATGAATGGTGGACCACATAGGCGATTGCTTCACATTACTCTCAACAATGGTAGTTCTGTGGTCATCTTACAACAGGGAGCACCTGTCTGAAGTCTCCGCCGAACAGAATCGTCTTTCCTCCAAAGGGAGCAGTGCTGTTGCATATTTCTTTCAATAGTCAATCCACAACGTTCAAGGCGTCTTTGTGAACCATGGAGACTTCATCCCAAATAACCAAAGAAGCTTTACGGATGACGTCCGCTTGCTTGTAATGAACTCGGAAGCTTGATACTGCTGTATCCAGGATTGGCACTAACAATTTGAAGTGAATGACTTGTTTGCCCACCATCTAACGAATTTGCAGCAATACTGTCCAAGCAACATGTAAAACAACCTTGCCTTCTCCACACAGGATGCAGCACAACGTACGGTACAAAAGCGTTTTCCCGGTTCTTTCTGGCCCGTCAATGAAGTAAGATTGTTTATTTCCGGATTGAACAACAGCCAGAATTTCGTCTGCAAGTTGATGTTACTCGTTATTCAGCTTCTCGTAGGACAACAGACCTACCTTTTGCTCATCGACGTTGTACGTATTTTCTCCCTGTTCATCGCAGTGAGTTGGTTTTGGTAATCCAAGTTGTTCGCATGTTCTTCCATGTTGCCGAAATATTTGTTCTAGTTGATCCAAAGCTCAGTCAGCACTTGTTTGTGCATCATGTTGTCTTGAGAAATCTTCGGATAAAGGTTGTCGAAAGGTTTCCCACAGCAGAGCGAGCAATGTCGCTTGGTGAGCAAATAGGCAGATAACGGCGAAAAGCTGACGCAGCTGTGAAAGCATTTTGAAGTTGACTGCCTCTTGCAGGCACTGAACCCATTCTTGATCATTTTCTAATAAATGTAATTTCTTGACAGCTTCTTGAAATGATGCACAGTGTCCCATTAACGGTTCTGAGATCTTCGTAACTCTGCGGTCCTTTACATGCAGCCAGGAGGAGACGTAGAAATGTCTCTCACGGTCGGTAGGGCTTACAATGAACACTCGTCCAATGGTGTCTGAAAATCGTCGTCGCGTATTCCACATGCTGTTGGTCCAAGTGTAGTGCTCTGGTATTTGCGTGTACAAATATTGCCGATCAGCCTCATCGTGTTGGCACAATCTGAAAAAAGCTGTAAGCTTGGTCTCTCTTTCAAAGTTTGCTTGTAGCTCTTGTCTTGGTTGAAAATAAATGGTTTGCTCATCAGGTAAGTCCACAGGCAGTCGTTGGACAGAATGAGAGCGATCGAACGAAGTTCTCTCGTGAAGCTGCCACATCGCCTCAGGGGACTAACATAACGACAGTTTAAGAACTGGTCAACCCCGTATAAAGTCAATTGCTGTTGACCTTCTGTATTAGTTCGCAAATACACAGACGCAGTCTTGCGCACACCCTTGTACATGTATTTGTACAAATAGTTGACTGACCTAACTGACGAACATACCTCAACATTGATATGTGCTTCGCATTTGAAAGATAGATAAGGATTGCAAGGCACAATCCAGTTGTTATCAACTTGATGGGACTCCGCAGATATTGTCAGTCCCTTGTCTCTCCTTCTGCACATAGGATAACCATTAAGGTTATCATTTGTTTCATTGACAAATTCTTTTGGAAACCTTTTGATACACTGTCTGTCTCGCATGCAAGGGCTGTTCATGTTTAACGCTCCGCATGGACCATGTACCATGTATTGCTAGATAATGTTAAAAAACCGACGATTTTATTCAAAATTAGAATTTTCAGCTGAGACAATTGAATCTACATGTTCTTTGTCATGTAACTTATCTGGTTCTCTGAGTATGAAAAGAATGTGCGCATGTGGCAAACCTCTCTTCTGAAACTCGATTACGTATACAAAAGCTGTTGCAACATCAAGTATATCCCCTTTGAGCAAATCATTTATCAAGGAATTGAGCTTTAAATGAAATACCCTAGTAACCAAATCTGGCATGTTCTCTACCTTTTCATACGGCTGTATTTCTGCTGTGATCTCTGTCCATTTTGGGTTACATGTAAAAGTAAGAAATATAGCTGGTTTACCAAACCGAGTTACTATAGTCATAGCATCCTGGAAATTTTGTAACATATTTCGTGGACCCCCCAAAAGTGTAAATGAAAGTACCACAGGAATTCCTGCCTGAGCACCGACTTGATTTGCATCACTATTCATAAAATCAATTAAGCATTTGTAACTCTATGCTCGAAGTTCCTTATGATTTGCTCTAATAAAAGCAATGCGTGAACCTTCCACTTTGACATAAATATCCACTACGTATTGTTGGAATAATTTACCTGATGAATGAATAAGATTAAAACTTCCTCTTACTTCAAGTCGATAGCAGTAATACTGTAACTGTGTTATAGCATTTCTCACTGCTGTCCTATGAATATTAACATGTTGCATACCTAGCCACCATCCACCGTCACCACATGGAAAAAGCATTGGATAGCACATTGGATCACAGTGAGGGTTTAGATACGATATTCTAATCAGAACAATTGGAATACATGACAAAGTCAAATTTTCCTGGTGGGGCCCCATCGGTACAGCTGCCATTTCACTTACTCTAGGAACATTGTATCGTATTGGATCAAATGAATTATCAGTTGAAAATACGAACTCTGCATTAGACGCAGCCCCACATGAATCCTTCATAAACTTAAACAGTTGAGCATAACGATTGCTACGTTCTAACATGGACGGCAAAGTTCTCATTATTTTCATATCACAGTCTCTGTTGGCTACATGATCCAAACGGACCTGCAACGCCTCTTCTGTATCCACATTATTAGCCTACATACGATGGTGTTTGTCCTTGAGGAAGTTGTAAACTACCAGCCATGTGATATACCTGGCCATGTATTTTAAAACAATAAGGCCCTCTTCCTGTCGGATTTACTGAATCTACTTGAATGGAAGCAAAATGCAAGTGCATTATTGTATTGACGAATATTGTCTAAGTAATTTTTGGTTTTCTGGTCATTTGCTTTAATTAAATTCTTAAGCTCATCACATACAGCTACTTCAGGCAACTTAACTTTCTCTTTGTGACAACAAATAAATGAAGACCCACTAATAAGTTTCCCGGGAAATAATTTAGTACCACAGTGAATGCAAAGTATATTCATGGAGCCAACAGAGTGCGTCTCAAACTTCATTTCGCATAAACTTTGTAACTGACAGGTAATTTTTGCTGAGAACGTTTCCTATATATATATATATATATATATATAGGAAGAAATATATATATATATATATATATATATATATATATATATATATATATATATATATATATATATATATATATATATATATATATATATATATATATATATATATATATATATATATATATATATATATATATATAGGAAGAAATATATATATATATATATATATATATATATATATATATATATATATATTCTCTTAACCTATCAATGTCTGAATTTCTTGGTCCATTTGCTAACGGTGGCTGTGTTGATGCGGCTGATACAGATGGTCGAGCTGGCTCTGTTGGTTTGGATGATGTAGATAGTTGTGGTGGCTGTGTTGTTGCAACTGATGTAGGTGGTTGTGGATGGGCCTATTGTTGTTCATAGGTCTGAGTTCTCTTGTTTTTTCGCAACATGGCCAGCCTCCGCTGTCTCTGAGATGAGTCTTCATTCCTTGCTGCTTGTTATCTCAGTAATAGTGCTCAAAGATTTTCTTTTGGGCATATTAACAAACATGGAATTAAAACACCACGGTTGAATAAGTAAATGAAAGAGCTCCAACCGTTTATGTAAAGCACGTAATTCTTCGGCCAAAAGACCTTAAGATTATCTTATTCTTATCTCTTATCTAGAATTCACATAAATTATTGTTAAGTATATTTTCAATTGTATATTTTTCAATTTTTTTTTCAAATCTTAACCTCGCGTGGAAATGCGTCGTTTAATATCCTTATATCATCAAATCACATTTTCATAAATTAGTGATATTATAGAAAGAAATGAAAAACCAGTTCAATACATAAATAAATAATTCGTAGCGTGTAAGAGGCGTAAAAGGGATCTATACCATAGAAATAATATAGATAATGAAAAAAGTTGTTTTCCATCAATACTGGTAAAACAAACTGAGTTGCGTACCACAATCGTTTTACACTCAATGTTATTCCTATGGGGATTTCGAATTGTTTTTAGCCCCCTCTGCATACCTTGAAGAAAAAGAACGGATTCGTCAGTTCTCCGGGAAATTCTTTTGACACCTCACTTGTTAAGATCCATATAATCCATTTCATATTCATCGCACTCCTGTTGTAAGAGCAGAGAGTGAATTTTCCATGAAGCTCCTGGCCCGAAGGCCCTGTCTCCAAATAACAAAGTTCTTGTATTCCGATAGGTTATCGGAAACTTTCAACGGTATAGCAGTCTTGGGTGTCAGGTTATCAAGGAGGTTGTAGTTGCAGTTGGTGCGGTTGGAGAAGGCGTTACAATGAGGATTGGCAAGCCAATCACTCGAGTGAGATCTCAGAAAATATCAGAGTTCAGAAAACCTGTGGCTGCTGCAGTTAAAAACAGTATAAAGTTATGAATTAATTGGGAGGCTTGAAAGACTACATGATTTTCCAAAGGGAAATTATCTTAATTTTCTTTAACAAATTTGAATTTTAAATCAAGTATGAATTTAAACTTTACATTTTTAGCATAATTCATAATGGCTCTTGGTCTGTTTTTGTTAATTGGTAGACGATGGTCATATCTGGGGATCTGCACTACAGCCGAGTTTTCTTTGCAACGAAGGGAGCGGAAAAAAGTTTTGCTAATTTAGCCAAAAAATTCTTTGAGTTCTAAAGTTCCTCTCTTCTTTCATTTTGGTATTTCGGTAATACACCATGGGCTGTCCATAATGATAAGGAGGATAGAATTTTGGAGTGCTTCAAGTTTGTTTATGTGGGTCTTAGTCCTGATGTAAGACAAACTACAAAAGTTTTTTCTAAGATGACTACTTCTGAAGTCGATTTAGAAATATATTTGAACTACAACTTATGGCTACCCATTTTAATTCAACGTAACCAATCTTATTTTAAAATAATTTTATCTAACCTTTAACGACCATTTTAAAATAAGAAGTTATATACCTTACTTAAAAAGGTTTCGTTTTGAAATACACTGCTGGCCACCCAAATTGCAACACCAAGAAAGACAAGAGATATCACAACAAAATTTATTTTGTAGATAACATGTTAACCAAGTATCAAATGATTAAATTTATAGACTTCTGTGAAGTGTGGTTCCTGCCAAAATCAATAGCCAGAGTAGCCGCCATTGTTGGAGATCACCGCTGCCACACGCCTCGGCATTGATTCAAAGAGACTTTGGATGTGTTCTTGGGGTACAGCAGACCAAGCAGCTTCCACACGTTGCCAAAGTTGATCTGGTGTGGCAGCTGGGGATGTATTCTGGGTCAATCGTTGAGCAACCATGGACCACATGTTTTCTATCGGCGAAAGATCCGGAGAGCGAGCTGGCCAGGGAAGCAATTCAATCTGGCGATTGACGAAGAACCCTTGGACAATGCGTGCCACGTGTGGTCGCGCATTATCCTGTTGAAATATGGCTGTGGGCAAGCCCTGAAGGTAAGGAAGGACAACTGGCTCCAACACCTCGGAGATGTAGCGCTGGCTGTTTAAAGTACCGGCAATGCGTACTAGAGGAGTGCGAGAGTGATATCCAATACCGCCCCATACCATAATACCCGGTGCAGGACCAGTGTGGCGGTGCATAACGCAGCTGTTCAGCATCCTCTCTCCACGGTGTCTCCAGACTCGAATCCGACGATCGTGGTGTTGCAGACAGAAGCGTGACTCGTCAGTAAAGACAATTTCATTCCATTCTGCCGTCCACATCCTTCTTTCATCGCACCATTGGCGGCGGAAACGTCTGTGGTTCTACGTCAAGGGTAGACGAAGCAATGGACGTCTTGCGGACAGACCACTCTGCTGTAAACGGCGTCGAATGGTACGCGCAGACACTGGATGATGCGGTACACACTGAATGTGCTGTGCTATGGTTCGTGATGTGGCTGAGCGATCCGTCACTGCCATACGCACAATATGCCTGTCATCAGGTGAAGTGGTGCACTGAGGTGGATGCGATCGAACACGTCGGTCCGTCGTACCCTCCTGCATTCAACGATCACATATCCGCATTACAGTTGTTTGGTTTCGTCCAACACGACTACCGATTTCCCTGAAAGATAATCCACAATCTCGGTAGGCCACTATCCTTCCTCTGTCGAACTCGGATACTTGATCAAAAGATGATCGCTGTTTTCTACGAGGCATAATTGATCGCTTTTTTGAAAAAACCACAACAAAAACACAATTGCCGTACTTGAAATCGTCGAAATCTCCAAGCCTTAAATAGCGCTTTGAAGTGGCGCCACAGGCGCGCGTGATGTGCGTCTGCGCTGAAATTCTAATCATTTGCATATCTCACCTCCGCTAATGCATGTTGTAAATTTCATATTATTTGCATGCTTCCTTGATGGTGTTGCATTTACGGTGGCCAGCAGTGTACTTCATTTTTATATAAAACAGAATTCTACAATCATTACGTATTCAACCAGACTTAAGGTACGTTGGTCAAAATATACATATACCACTAAGAAATTTCCCATGTCAAGAGATATTTTGTAGAAAATAAATAATTCATTAACATTTAACTCCTAAATAATGTATCATCATATGAAAATACTGAAACACATAAATGCATAAAGAAACGGAATTCCGATCATTGAAAAGATTTAGAATTCTGAAAAATGAAAGATATGCGCAATCGGACCGAACTTCGACTTCCTGAGCAATTCTGAAATAGCAATTCAAAGAAAGACGTTTGGAAAATATTGATAAGGACAGTAATGATTTATTTACAAAAAGAACACACAAATTTATAAAACTTAGAAATGCTCAAATATGACCACAACATTTCGCTGTCTGAACTAATATACCACAAACACGGAATCCTAAATCAAATTTATAAAATAAAACATTAATTCTGATGTTCCAGATACCGAATAGAAAAATTACGCTTTTATCCCAGTGTAAATATTTAGTCTGTAGCTTTTATGATCACTGAGGTTTTCGTTTGGAATCTTCGTATTCCATTACGAAACTTTATGTAAAATTTAATATTTTAAATATCCTTTTTCCATCAAATATTCATAAATTATTAAAAAGTGATACTGAATAAAAAAAACAGCTCTAACATAAATATTAGAATTTAATTTGTTTTGGAAAAAACTGTTTTTCTAGCAATACTGGTAAAAACAATTTTATTTGTTAAGTTATTTTTAATAAGTTAATAATTAAGTTAATTTAAGTTATTTTTCCACCAATACTGGTAAAACAAGCGGAGTTGCGTACTCCAATTGCTTTATACTCAATGTTATTCCTATGGGGTTTCGAATTGTTTTTAGCCCCCTCTGCACACCTGGGACAAACAGAACGGGGATTAATATGTAGCCTACTTTACCTGCAGGTTTCTAAAGAATAAATGTATCAAATTTGGTGTGGATTGATCAAACGGTGTAGATTTGTATAGAGAACAGACAGAAAGACAGACAGATGCCAATTCTGTTTTATATATAGATAATACTATACATTGACATAGTACATATAAAATAGTACTATATAAAATAGAACTATACGTTTGTATAGTACTTAAAACAAAATAATATTTATACCTTTACACAATTCTACATAAATTGTACTATACTTTGACATAGTACTTCACAAAATAGTATCAATACGTTTGCAGATTAAAGTACATGTTTTAAATGCATTAAATAGTAACATACCGCTGATGGGAAAACAACAGGCAAGCTTTCAAAACAACAAGAACCAGAACAACAGAATACCAAAAGTCATGATCGATGCTCCAAAATAAATCAGGTCCCACTTCAACGCAGTTTTCAATTAAATTCTTTAGAAATCAGCATGAAAGAAAAATAACTTTCGGAAGAGGAGTGAAGAAAGAAAAAAAGAAATTTCGGAGTTAAAAGGGTGTTTAGTGTAGAAAGAATCATTCACTTTTTGAGGCGTGTAAACATAAAAAATCTGCTACACGGCAAGAAGCCAAGACGGGAAAGCACACCAAAAGAAGAAAAAGTCACGTTCGCATTCTGTGTTTTACACAAACTTCAGAAACTCATCCTAGTATAAAATGTTTAAAACATACCAAAGGGTCATCTAAAATGGAAACTCCCAGGGGGAGATGCGTAGAAAATAAAAATAGGCGCTTGTGCTTGGTATGTGTATTTTTTGTATGCTTGCTTTACTAGATTAGAAGTTCGAAGTCTTCTAAAGAGGCGAATTGAGAAACTGTGTTGTAATTTCACCAGGGAAAAAAGCTCGTGACTACCATTTGATAGTTTATTCGAAACAATACGGATGTTATGTCGAGGGAATAGAAAAACTTTTAACCATCCCTAAAATAGTTTAAAAACAAGGAAGTTTTTCAACTGCGAAGTTAAGCAACTTGTGTTTTGTACGCAGCGATGCAAGTTTAACAAGCTGCGTCGTTTTTACTCGTAAACCATACAGAAAGTTAATATAAAGCTTCAAATTACAAATAATTTCCAATTATTTGGTAGAAAATTGTATCTAAAATGATATTTACATTGCACGGTAGCATGCACCACATTCAAACAATTTTGAGTGAAAATTCGACAACACATTCTATACATAGATAACTCTCAACTAACACCATTAATTGGTTCAGTGTTATTTGAAACGACTCTAGAGATGAGACAGGATTGTGCAATTTCAAAAATTGCCTGTCATGATCTGGTAATTCAAGTATAGGATTATTTAAGAGAACCAACAGTTTTTCTGTGATGCAGTGCTAATACATGTTTGATGAGACAAGTTTGATGAACATGTTTCTTAAATTATTAAATGACAAGTAATTCTGGTAAACATTGTATTAAATAATGGAACTATGAAAAATTATTGATAAGTAATTTATTGACACGTAATTAAATTTAAAATTAACTTATGCAACTCTGAGAAAAATAATCCGCATAAAATTAAGTACAGGAAAATTAATTTAGTGTTTGTATTAAATCTAGCAAACTCACGCATTATATCTCCAACGTTTCTTAATTGATTATATCTATTGATGTTATTATTTAAATTTGTGTCGTTATTTAAATTTTATGAATTATTTACATCCATAACGATAAGCATAGATATGCACATTTATAGCTTCAAATGCAATAAAAATTATTCAAAATATAAAGCAGCTTTCGTGTTCATTCTTATTGCATTCATTCTAATTTCCAATACAGTGCATGTAAAAATGCATGGCAGTCTTTAAATGTCGTGCACATGTCCAAATTATCAACGTTGAAAACAACTCGCCTGGAGTCAAATCTTGGTGATGCCCGAAAGATAAGCTCTTGTTAACAAGTGGCCTCATCTATTTTTATATGTCGATGTCGCTAGCTCGTTCTGCTGCTCCAGTGTGATGCAAATCCAACTAGCTGCTCTTACCCTTTGTGGCTTTAATTTTATCTATTTAAATTCACTCAATCTATTTCAATATCATAGAAATACTACATTTAGTAATGTTGTATCCAAGTTATTACATCCACCTATTAATTATAGAATGCTTTCATAAGTTCCTACAAATCTAAATTATCTATCCCTGATATTTTTATCGAAATCAAATAAAAACGTGCTTTTAAAGTTCAGTACCTTAGGCACTGAGTCTGTTTAAAGCTAAAATGTTCACACATTTCATTGTAATCAATTTTCTGTTTAATTCACGCTGTTTCTTTAATTTGAATTATGGCAAATTGTCAATATCTTGATAACGAGGTATATCGTCGTTTGGAAATTGAATCTTGATGGACGAGATATCTCGTTGAAACCTCGAGGGTTAGATACAAGTGATTCCAAACAACTAATATCTAGACCAGATAATCTTAAAAAGCGATAGCAAAAGTGGGTACTTCAAACTATGAGAACCACAAGACAGCCTTGATGCTTCAAGACTACAAAATTCATTATCCAAACAAGAGTATGAATTTCCACTCTATTCAGAGTTTGACACCTGTCTGGATCCATTCAATAATTCCCAATTCCACTTAAAAACTTTTGACCTTACACTAAGAGGGAGCACGTATTCTTTTCCCTGATCCTTTCACATTTTTGAACATCCTTCTTGGTTCCACCTTATTGAATAACGGTTATCTTTTGTTTTAGACTTTCTCGGCCTTTTAGAAATGCTCCGAGGTAATTGGGGCTATCTCATTAATATTAATTAGCCCTGCGAGGTCAAATTTTAAAAGCTCTTCATCTCGAAACTCTAGGGTCTTGATTCTGCGAGACTCAATTATTCCCTTTTAAAGCTCTGGAAGTTTAAAATATGAAGAGAAAGAACAATTATGCTTTACTGCCTGGTTGCTGTTTAGTGCATTGGAGGTAACTCAGTGATTCGGGCTTTGTTTTTCGAGTTTCTTGGCATATGTTTTGTCTTTCAGCAAATGTATTGCAGTTTAACCCTCCTGGTGGTTGTCTCGACGAAATATCTCTCGTCATTAGCAAAATTGAGGATATATTGATTGACGAGGTATCTCATCATTAAAAAAAAACTGACCAGATCTCCATTATTAAAAATCAGCAATTTCTTGATGACAAAATATCTCGTCATAGTCATTGTTAAATCTTTATGAAAGGGATATATCATCGAAACCAGTTGGAGGGTTAAGAAGTTAATTTTAGTTGGGTCTTGAAGAAATATGTTTTTGCAAATTGGTGTACACACATTTGCAGGAAAATCTCGAATCACCCCTCAAAATATATGATGGTTGATATTGATACGTTTTTCATATGGTAATTTAATAACCAATATTGCGTAATAAAAATTAACTTTAAAATATAAAATAAATTTTGAAATATTTTAGTTTTATTTTTATTTCCAACGAAGCCAAGGGTGTCTGGATTCATTACAGACACAAATCCTTCAACCAAAATACAAAAAAGTAAAAGCAAGAATTAAAATATAAAATACATCAAGGGTAAAATAAAACAAATGAAAATACAATGGTATCCCAAAGTCCCTCGTCTGCAGTAACGTCAACTGAGAGTTGTTTCGGTTAGAGCTACATATGTTAGTATTTCTGCGGCATTCATTAGTGCACCATCCGTACAAAGTTTTTTTATTGTAATATAATACACAATTTCAGTGTGATAGGAAGATCATTTTGGATGATATGAATAATTAATTTTAACATTAGGAGCTCCATATTTCCCATCAAATCATATTTCCATAATCAAACTGCTGGACTAAATGACTTGAAACTTGGCATTTGAGATTAAATTCTTATATTAGAAATGGGGCTTCAAAATTCGATGTTATTGAAAATAATTAAAGTTTGTGCACAATTTAACACGCAGAAGGGTTTCGATGCCCATATACATCTTCTTTAGATGTATATGGGCATCACAACCTCGAGGTACTCTAGTGATCGTTTCCTTTTTCTTGGATACTGTCTTTGGTAAAGACATGGCTAGCGCTCCCAGAATAACAAATCAATCTTTCTCTATCTTCATCCTACTATTCTTATCAATTTGTGGGTCTTGCGCCATAAAATCCAAATCAACCAATTCATACGATAAAGAGGTCGATCAATCGGGCTGGTGGTCAGGGTGCCAAATCTAAAGGTTCCTAGTTCGAATCCGAGGTAAGACATGGATATTTGTCCATCTAGTGTGAATGTGTGGCCTCTATAAACGGGTTGTACCTACAATGTGTGGTATGTATGCGAGGTGCAACATGAACCCCCCGAGGTGACCGAGAGTAACGTCAAGTGGTTCAAAATTCCACCGTTGTAGTACCATGATTACTAAAAGCACTTCTCAAGTTCAAATTGGTCGGGCATTAATAAAATTGAAGCGAATACGATCACTGCAGTAAACTCCATTCTAAAGTAAAAGACATAGATGAAATTGTTTGATTAGTTTGAAAGGAACGGTCCTGTTTTGATCTATAAGACTGATAGAGACATGGTCTTAAAGAGGATTACGCGATCGTATATATCAAAACTACGAAGCGATTTATCACTCATTGATTTCTTCCTCAGGGAATACCTCAATTGCATCGCCTACGAGACCCCACTGGCTCCGAGATTGACTTCATCGCAACAGTCGCTGCCTCGACTGCAAATATTTGTGAAAGGCGGAAGTTTTACTACAAAAAGTATATACGTTATATGTTAAAAATTATGTACGTCAATGCGTCCACGCTATCAGGCGTGCAATATTGTCGGTGATCGCAATTTTGAACACCTACTGTGAAATCAAAACGAAATATGAGGGTTATTAATACTAAATTTCCCAAGTGGTTAAATGACCAGTTTTAAAATGTTGACTTAAAATTATTTTTAAAGTTTTATTGCTTTTCTTAATCGACTTTACGACTTTTCCTGAAAAGTTTATAAACTTAATTTACTAGTATATATTTATCTTCTCCTGTCCCTACATCCGACATACGCAGGAAGAACACCTATTTCTACCGTGGGTATTTGACCGGTAAAATATTTTATGAGTTTTTACAACATTGGCAGCTCTAAAACCATTCCATATAAAATGCTGTGCAAAATGATAAACACACACACCTCTGAAAAGAAAAAGGACTAATA
Source organism: Meta bourneti (assembly GCA_933210815.1). Taxonomy (NCBI): domain Eukaryota; kingdom Metazoa; phylum Arthropoda; class Arachnida; order Araneae; family Tetragnathidae; genus Meta; species Meta bourneti. The sequence goes on from OW119931.1 coordinate 44,329,082, forward strand.
TTGCAACAGCATCTGGAAGCTCATACAAAGTTACTATAATGTGCGTAAAAATTGCCAAATAAGATACTACCTAGAAAATAAAGCCACTAAAATATCTTCTCTGTGCAAGAAATATATCTGCGGGAAGTGTTTAGCAGAGCAATCTTGTATCTGTAAAAAATGCGGCAAATGAATCAAGATTTTATTATCGAATACACAAAAAAATGAGACTACTGAATGAAACGTCAAAATAATATCTTATGATTATTGAATTTTTGTGACTTAGTTTATAGTTATTAAATTAATTATTTAAAGACAATTTTGTTTATTATTTCAAGCACTAATTCCACTTTTGCCTGCATTCGAATGGAAAATGGATCATTCAACGCGTTTTGGTAAAAATAGATATTTATAAATGGTCGGTAAATTTAGTGTTAAAATTGTTCACATACTTGCCGTTCACTTCATATTCGAGCATCCTCTATAGCAGCGATTTTCATCTCATGATATACACATTAACTAGTTATTAAAATTGTGCAGCCCACCAAAGCAAATGTGTTATATTTTTCCGATCTGTCAAAAAATAGCTATAATTTTGAGTGATTTACAAAAAAAGCAAAATAATATTCTACCACATTTGCTCCAAAGTTGATTTTTAAAAAATCTTTGAAATAATTTATTTGTGATACAAAATACTACTAAAAATTCTTCATATGGGTAGGACTTGAAATTATTTGTGAACACACTTGTCAGTTCACAACTAAACCGTTGAAATGCAATAGATCTTATACAGTTCAAACCATCTCTCCATACGTAAAGCACATCAGTTTGACACAGTACACATGTTGATAATCGCTGCTCTAGCACATAGAGGTAACACTTGGGGACACACATCCCTTTGTGAATACGGTTTTATTTTGTGTTTCCTACCTCCCTTTAAAGTTTGTACAGAAAATTTTGGAACACCCTGAATATTTCACAATTTCAAGAACAATTTTAAGGTATGAAGGAACGTTTAAGGTTGGACGCTACGAGCCCAGCGGCAGCTGCTCTCGTAGTTCACTCGTTACAGTAGCAAGTAAATGTCAAGTAGAAGTGTCAGATGGTTGTCTTGAGTTTTGCTACACTGTTTGACTAGTCTTTCGGAGTCGGTCTCTCCTTCGCAGTGGGGCGATGGGTACATTTGCATTTTGAGGGGTCTTAAGACATGGACGAAGGGCAGACGTGTGATATGTTCCGATAGGAATATCAGGAGATGCAGGATTTGCAACAACATAACTTGTTGGAGAACGCTGTGTCAAAATCAAATAGGGTTCGTCTCGATGAGGTGCAAATTTCGCTGACCTCCTCTTAGCTTTGTTATTCACAGGGTGTGAGGTTACCCATACTTGATCTCCAGGTGCGTATAGGGAAACGCTTCTTCCTTCCTCCAAATTTGTCCAGTGCCCAAACCACTGATAAGGCTTCGCGTTCTGTAGTAGAGTAGCTCCTCTCTGCTGGGGTTAGCAGACGGCTAGCGTACTCGATCGGATGTTCTGGACCTTCTCCTAAGGACTCCACCCAAAGCATAACTTGACGCGTCAGTTCTGAGGACAAATGGTTTATCCTCATCCACTTGTTTCAGCATGTGCGGTGAAACTAATTCATCTTCAACGACTCAAATGCTGTCTGTTCCTCTTGTCCTCACTTTCAAGGTGTTCTCTTCTTGGTGAGATTGCACAAAGGCCTTGAGATTTCAGAAAACTGGGGAATGAAGCGATGATACCAACTGTATGTAGAAAACTCTGCACTTGCTTCACGTTCTTGGGAGAAAGGATCTGTACAGCGGCCTCCACCTTAGCAGGGTCTACTTATATTACTCCCGGTGAAAGAAGTGCATCAATCTCTTTCTTTAAAATATATTTTCTCGCAGGGGATAACCAATAAGGAGCAGTAGCAACTGGAGGAGCATCACCTGTGTCGATCCGCTGTTCGATGTAAGGTATTGGTTCTCCCCGGACTGAAGTTAGTTTCATAGTGAGTTAGCAGTGCATTTAATCTTCTGCGCTGGTGTTCAGTTAAATGTTCACCTCCATCGGGACGAAAAAGCCATAGATTTTCTGGTCTATCACTTTCTTTAATATCGCAAGATTGAATTTGAGCACTCTCAACGAATGGGAAACCTTCATTTGGTTTATCGGTGTAGAACCAGACATGGTCTCGAAGATTCAGAACAACACATGCTTCCTTCAGAAAATCTGCTCCTAGGTGGGTACGGTTTCCTACAGACTGTGGGATGGCCAAAAGTGTTAATTGGAAGGAAAGTTCTCCTAGACATAGAATTACACAGTCTGTGTGAACTTCCTTCTGTCTGACTTCTATCAGAGAGGATTACTGGGCGAAAGGGCTTCTAGAATACCACCCCTTCAACTTGAAATATATGGTACAATTTTTCGCCAGCGATAGAGTGACTTGCTCCACTGTCTGCACACGCTGTGCCAAATATTCTATTTATCGTAACATTCATAACTGGAACTTCATTAGATATGGTTGGCTTATCAATTTGAATCTTCTCAAAACGAGCTGAGGCAGATTTCGTGGAAGGATTGCAAACTGGACAGTTGGCTTTAATGAATCCGATTTTGCCACAGCCATAACAAGTCAGTGCTGGTCGCTCCCAATTGTCACCAGATTTTATTCGACTGGCTCTGTTTGCCTGATTTGTCTTTTTGAACGGTCTATCAATTTGAATCTTCTCAAATCTTTGGACTCTTGTGATGTAGAAAAAACAGTTGCCTGAATTTATCAGCAGTGAGCTTGTATCTTCTAAGAAGCATGTCTTTCACCTTTTGATAATCTTGATATTCTTCAGTTTCCCTGGCGATAAGCCTTCCTACCTCAGATGGTAGTGATCCAATCAAATATGGGACCAAGTTGCTTCAGGAACACTTAAAAATTTCAGTTGACTCTCAAACAGGTTCAGGAACAACGTGATATCGTTGTCTTTAGGATCACATTGGGCAGAATCATTCTTAATTCCCACCTGGGTTGCTCAGTCTCCAGAACGGGAGTTGCTATTGAGGACTGGGCTTCGAGTTGCAACTTCAAGCGTTCTAATTCAAAAGCTCTTTCTTTGACTTCTTCAGATGTCTTCTCTATTTTTATCCGTTCTTCGATAATGTTGATTGACATATTTTACTAGTTCTTCATAGTTTTCGGCACTTGTTATTAAACATTTTAGTTCCATCGCCCTTAAGAGTTAGCCCAGTCCAACCCCATTTTCTTCGCAAGAGTTTCAGATATTCTCTTCGCTTTTTTCCAAGAAAGGCCATCTTTGTTAGTGCACAGTTAAGTCCTTGATTTGAATATAATTAACTTTTTAAAGTTCGTTGTTTCGTGATTTAATTAATATTACAGTTTATATAAGTCCTCAGTACGTATTTACTGATATTAAATGTTCTCGAATTAAATATTGGTTAATCTTTTACACAATCACTATATTCCATATTACTGTGAAATATATTATTCCTTGCAACCTAATCCTTGTTTCTAATTCAACACAATAAGGCGAATTAAAAGTATACACGTATATCACAAAATAAAGAATTAGGATGCATCGAATGATAGACATAATAAATCAAAACTGAGAATTACATTTGAATATTTCACCGCAATTGAAAATAACCACCTTTGTTTATATAATTCAAAACAAAACTATAAGTGAACTTGATAACTTTTGTTTTTGCATAACGAAACTAAAAGCAAAACAAAAGAACTCACGCATCTGAAATCCTTTTCTTCGTCAGGCTCGGGGATACGAGCATAAGGATGATCTGTGGAAGAGGTTTTCCATCTATATTTAGTAGGATACACCTGGGATGCGGCTTCCTAAAATCATGAGTTCGACACCTCTGCAGAACACTAAAATCCTGGACCCATGCTTGGGGCTCCAATTTTGTAATTGAATGAACTTGGAGTCACTCTAACCATTGACAATAGTTTAATTAAAACATAAAATTTACATACACAAGTAGAGACAAATACATTTAAAATATCTCGGGGGAAAAGGTTACAGGGGTGTATTCATGTTCGCACACAGCGTGACACTATCTAGGTTCTCGCTTTCTGTTCGGCAAAAGTTCCGTTAGCTGGCGTTGCGCTCGTAGTTCACTCGTTACAATACTTAGTATAGATTGCTAGTTTTAAGCATTCTACAACTGAGTATTTATTTCTCCTACTTCAAAATTTGCTACTTCCAGAATCGTAAACTTAGATGTAATGTTAACAATCTCAACAAAACGTACGGAATTTACTACGATGTGTTGTCAGTTATTTATACCTATCTTTTTACTTGCTTTCTATAAGCCCCTTTCTTTGTAAAGTGACAATGAAATTCCACTTCATTATGGAATTGTATTTCTTTAGAAGTACGAAAGTTGCTGTTTTTTGATAAACCCTATTATATTTTATCTAAATAAACCACCAGGTTTCCTTTAAATATGTCCTGTTACCAGAGGCTAGTACACAAGGAAAGCGTGCCAGATTGTAGCTGTAAATAACTTGACTGACTTCATTGCCAATAGGCTTTCTATATTTCTTGATACTTACAGGTACAGTTTTATGTGAAGTCAACTTGAATCAGAGCTATTTTTAAACTTGGATCCTAAGTTCCATTAGGGGTTCCAAACTAATATGGTTCTTGGTAATTCTATGCACAAGAATCCTTTTTACATAATAATGCTATAAATATGGCGGTGTGAGCTTGCAGATGTGCTCAATCAGTTCAAGTGTTTCTTCCTGTGTAAAACTTTTTGCTTATGTTTTTCCCTATATCGTTTTCATTTATACTATTTAACATGCATCAAATTATCAATTTCTGTATTTTAATTACGCTTCTTTTGAAAACGTAACCCGTTTATACATTCTGGATAGTGATTGTAATTTAATATAACTTTTAATATTATTCTTAAACCTGAATGTAATATAAAGATTTATATTAACTAACAATTATGAATATATAACAGTTTTTTAAAAAAATTCTAATACTTCAAATAAAGAGAAACTATTTGCTTTATTGTATTAATATAACATCCATTACAATATAATTTAATGTTTATAGCATATGGGCTGAGCTTTTTGAGTATTTTTGGAATTATGTGATTAAGTGTACATCCGAGAAAGACGCAATGAAATTTCTTTTATTAAATATGCCATGTTCCCTTTCACTTATAAAGATAAATGCGTGTTTTATTAAGTCACGTTACATACGTAGAACAGATTTATTACTTTTTAGTTTAAATTGTAATCAATCAATCAATTATTTTGAAAAAACATTGATAGCTAAATGATTTGAAAAGAATGCGACCGTGGAAAAAATGTTAAAACACTTACTATTTGTGTAGCAATGTATAAAATTAGAAACAAATGAATGCAGTGTGTGAAACAGAGAATAAAATTTCGTTTCAAATGAGCTCTATATTGCACTGTAAAAATCAAAAAATCGCACGAGCAAACAGGTAATTCACTTTTTAAGTAAAAACATAGTTGCAATAATTATTTTTGAATGTAATATAATATTTGGACTTTTTATGATTGAAAAATAAATAATAAATTTCTTCTAATAAATATACATATTTTTATTTTTTCCTTCTTCCCCTGATTTAATCTGTCCCTTATGTTTATTTGTTTTGCAATTGGTTAATTGAAGGGGTTCGGGCAACATGGCGATAAACGTCAGAATTATGTTCTGTAATTAAAAAAATAGAAGCAAAATATTCAAATGGATGAAAAGAATGTATGATTGTTTAATTAGTGCTTACTACTTTAAAGTTTAAGATAATCTGAACTCTTGAATAACCATTATAAAATATGGATTAATTGTAATTATAATTTTAAAATTTTAGAATTTTTTAAACTTTCAAATAACTAGCCTGGAAAATTTGAGTGACTTATAATGTTGCCCAAAGCCCTTCACTTGCACTGAAAGAAAACGTATTTCTGCTTTTCTAATATTTTTGTTATATACCTTTCATATCCATGAAGTCTTTGATCCTCCTGATGGTTATCTCGACGAAGTATATCGTCATTATCAAAACTTACCAAATCTTGATAGAAGAGATATCTCGTCATCAGAAAAAACTGACCAGATTTTGATCTTGTTGTCATCGTTAAAAAATTGCCAACATCTTGAAGATGAGATATTTAGTCATTAGCAAAATTGGTCAGATTTTGATTCACGGGATATCTCTTCAAAACTTCTTGTTATATACCCAGATTTAAGCAAAACCGTTACCGCAAAACAAAAACGCTCAATTTAAGCTTACCCACTTCTCAACATTTCATGAATTTGAGCAGAAGACGATCCACATATCAGTATGAGACAATACAAAACCAGTCGAAACCAAACCGAGAGACGAAAACGACACCATTATTGCTGAACACTTCAAACTTAAAATCTCCACCCAATCACTTCCCTTAAAAAGTCTACTCCGGACAATAAAACTCTGAAATAGGAGGAGGATCTAAATAATTTCATTACCCATTCCACTTAGTCACCGACCTCTCCCACCAAAACTTTTAATCGCCCCTACCTAGACTACCTCCGCCTATTATTGGCCCCTAGGACCGCATAACTGCAGTGCTAGACTAGGCAGTTCGCAGCCAGTTCGTTTGGCGTAATGGGCGGGCCATTAGCGCGCAATGAGTTTAAATTCGAATTTATCTGGCATTCTCTCTTCCCGGTGGTGGAACATGCAGATGCCTTTCGTTCCTGGCTTTAACTGCGGGCTGGAATTTAAAATGGCAGACGGGAGAATGAATTTGTGAGAGTGCTTCGTTCGGGTCCCCCTTCCGTCTCGTCGCGTCTCCGGTGGCTTTTCTTCACTGGGTTTTCAGGTGTGGATTGATTGGAGTAAGTGTGGTGTGGCTTCTTTTCTTGTGTGAGGTAATTTGCTTAAACTGTTTTGTGGACATTTATGGGGATTCTTTTTTGTATTAACTAGCAGACCCGCGCGTAGCATCTGCTCTGATGCTAGAACCGTTGGTGTCGTTCCGACGCATGAGCATGTTTAACACTTTCGCCGTTTTTGCATTTTTGGCGGTAGGTAGGTATTTAATTAACGTCACACTGGAGCAGCACAATGCACTATTGGCAATGGTACGGGTCCCAAAGGGAAAGATCCATGGACACCGACTTGTAACTTTGAACCACAGTCAGATGACGAGAACAACTCCTGAGATACCACCCCACTCTCCAAACTTCCACACTATGATAACTTGAGGACATTTGAGGCTACGACAGATTTAACTTGCACCAGCCGCGTGTACACATTTTTGATGGATTTTGACAATTTTTTGTGATTTTTATTCATTTCACTTGATAACCACACAGCAGAAATTTGTTTTCACAAATTAATTTAGAAATATTCTACAGCTAAATTTACCTCGAACGTCCGCTGGTATCTATGTACAAGCAGAATTAACCGGCCTTTCTCGAGTTGAATTGGTTAAACGTTGATGGAAAGTAATCCGAAAACTCACTTTTCTCCATCATAGAAAAATGCAAATATCATTGAAAATGCAAGTATAGAAAATAAGTAAGTGAGAGGAAACTAATCTTTTAAACTTCCCTGTACGTATTCCATAGCATGGTAACATGAAGTAAAATAATCGTCTTCAGATGGTTCGTTTCTTTGTACTGAAAATCTCTATCATAGACAAGGCAAAGGTAATTATAATTTTTCAGAAAACTTAGGTTGTTTGACAGCATTTTTTGCAAAAAAATAATTGTTTTTTTTACAAAAGTTTTACAGGTATATTGCATAAGAATATCTTCAACTCAAAATAAGCAACATCTACCTTCTTTCACCAAGCAATTTATTTTAATTTTTAAGAGTCCGAGTTCTGATATTTTCCAACGTTAATAGTCTTCCTAAACCGACAAAGTTTCATTTAAAATTTTCGGTAGTTCTGTTTTAACAAACAGAAATTAAATTTAGGTCATTCAAAACATAGAATTCTGAAAACCGAAAGATATGAGCAAACATATCGGATTTAAACTTTGAATCTACACAGGAGTAGAATGATTTCACACACAAATATACAGAATAAAATACCGATAAAAGCAATGATTTAACTAAAATCATCACACAACATATTCATAATAGCTAGAAATTCTCGCATTTCGATATCTGAATTCGGATGCATAACATGAAATTAAAAATAAAACATTGACTCTTGGCATTGGCAGATAGCTAGAAATTCTCGCATTTCGATATCTGAATTCGGATGCATAACATGAAATTAAAAATAAAATATTGACTCTTGGCATTGCCAGATACCGATTAGCAAAATTAAATTTTTACTACCAGTGGGTTTTGCTCCTCGCTATTAAATAGAGATTTATTTCCTACAAAATGAAAGTTAAAGTAGTAGTAATTATGATAAAGTTTGATCTTCCCAAAATTATGAAATTTTCGAAATTAAATTATTTTAATTCTTTCTATACATTGTTCATGTTGAAAATTGTTTATATTTTGGAAAGAAATAAAAAATGAGTTCAAACATAAATAATTATAATTTAGATTCGGTAAAAACAAAAATTTAGAAAAATTATTTCCCCTTGAATACCGATAAAACAATTTGAGTTGACCAAAAAACCGCTCTTTCCGGTGGCCAACGTACACGAATATTCATTTTCTGGTTTTTCACTTTTTTCATATCTAAAAGTCACTAATTCGAAAATCAAAGCCGTACACATCCTCGATATGTAAGCTACGTTTGCAAAATTTCAGGTTTCTTCGTTGCGTCTTTTTTATGTAATGCAAATGACAGACACTATACAACTTCGTTTCATTAATATAAATTTTATATCACTATCAGTTTGATATAAATGAAATATGAGCCATTCCATGTGACGTAACGGGACAAATACAGAAAGTTTTTACTTGTATTTCCCCTCTTATTTAGCACATATAGCAATTTTAATCATTTTAACATTTTTTATTCCATGTTTGACTCTAAATCCATTAAATCAAAAACCAAATAAAATAAATTTTAATTGGAAAATTGATTTCACAAACGATTATTGAGTGTGAAGGAGACACGTGGAATGTAAAACTTTCAACAAAGAATAAAGAAAGCTTAATCTCAGTGAATTAAGTTGAATAAAAAAAATCTAGTTTTTCTTTATAGAAGACATAAATATATTAACTGAATCCACAGATGGAATATCATCAGTTGAAAAATTGCTTTTATTAGAATCAAATAATTGAGTGACGGAACGGGACATCTTATACGTAGGAATAGGATATTCACAATACAGGAATCATATATCCAATTTTTCATTGAAATACTTTTAATTAAAAACCTTAGCAATGATAAGACAAAAATGTCGCGAAATAATGATTTAAATATGGATATTTATGCACACAAATAATACTAAAAATACATTTAATTTACTCTACATGACTGAAATTAAGTCCTGGGGAAAATTAATTTATGATTATCCTTTCTTGGATTAACAAGGTTCTAAAGACTATCGGTTTCGATAGCCAGGCTGATTTATTGAACTTAAAACAAAACTAGCAGGCCATTGTCCCTTTTCTTATCAGATTTTAAATTCATCATTATGAACTGACAGAATTGGCACCACGAATTGCTTTACATATTCTTTTGCTCAACATTTACAATTACAAATGATTTTACAATATTTTAGGAACATCTCATACAATACATATTTGTTTAGCTTTCTCGCCTGTTAAATCAGGACTTTGCAACTTTCTTTGACTGTGGACTTTTTTATGCATGACTGTTCATGGTGATAGTGCTATTACATAAGAAACTGGATGTACATATTAGTTAAGGATTAAGAATTTTCAATTATATTGGCAAAAATGTATTTTGTTTCTGATATTTTCCTTTTAGTGTGAACTTAGTTATTGATTTTGAATCTGATTTTGGAGGGGGCACAACTATAGAATGATTTGCATTGTGCATCTGCTATTACATGTTCTCTATTTAACGTGGCAGTCCCCAATAGGCGCTTTACCTCACCATCTGCGCTACTCTTACTAAGATTTAGCAACAGCTTACATTAAATCAAGTTTAGTTTCTTCCTAAATAGACGTCATATTTTATAAAGTATATCTCTGCTCCATCTTTGAAACCTTCCCACCAAATATGTTCATTAAGCTAATACCGGTAAACTTTCCCTTCGAACCTTTCACCAAATCATCTAAAACTTTTACAGATTATATCAGAGTTCAATTCTTACTCTAGTGCAAAATTTAAAAAATATCTGCTTATATATTAAAGCTTTTCCTCTGAGTATGATATTCTTTTACTTCGACTGGTTTGCAAAGCTTGGAATTAATACTTAATTGTCTTATTTTACTTAACAGGTTTGTTGTATCAGGTTTTTAATGGTGTTTAGAACAGTTTAACTTTATAAAGGTTTATTTCAGATTTTATTACGATTTCAATCAGTTACTCTAAAGAGTTTAGCTCCTTTAATGAGGTCATTTTGACATTTACCTGACTTCACAACACTAGTCTGCCCTTTCTTTACGTTTTTGCAGTTATTTTCATCCATTTAACTTTTTTTTATTTTATTTCGAAATTGAAACAAAAATACAGAAGGCAAGAAAAGACAGATCTAAGGCTTGCCCCAGACTGAAGGGGATATTATTTCGAAAACTAATAAATCATCAAATTTTTCATCTAAAAATTTTACTCCTGTTATAAACGTAACTTTAAATTTTAAAAGAGGAAAAAATTGGCTACTCTGAATTCCATATACTTGAGCAGTAAAATTGAAAAGCCCATGTTTTCTGATGCCTCTATAAATCAAATCTTTATAAAAGGAATTATTGATGTAAGAAAGTTGTCGGAATTATATACACATTTGCAAACTAATTATTACTACACAGTTTAAAATAATTTTCACAACCGTGTAATCAAAATTTCCTGCGTGAGTAGGCTAAAATAACTGCTCTCATACCAGAGCAGCGGAACGTGTTTCCATTTGGTGTTAAGGACCATGCTATGAGCTACGTAAAGTGTGACGATGTAATTTTATGAATTTCATAATTTTTTGTTTAAAATATCCCAAACTTGATAACATTAACACAATTCGAAAAATAAAGTGGCATTTCGTTGAATGGCCCATATAAGGGTATATAAGTATATAGGTTCTTTCCCACAATGCTTTATATTAGGGGAATCGGAAAGTAATGCCGTTTTTTTACATTAAATTCGAACAAATAAATTTTTAACAAGTTTTTATTTTTAATCAATGATGTAATCACCCTCGTTATCAACAACCTTTTGCCATCTAGTGTGCAAATTTTCAATGCCGGATCGATAAAAATCAATTGTTTTTTGAGCAAAATATCTGGAGATGGCATTTTGGATATCATCCAAATTTTCAAATTTTTTGTCACCTAGAAAGTATTGTAGCGATCGGAATAAATGGAAATCCGATGGTGCGAGTATGGTGGGTGAGGCAGTACCTCCCACCCCAATTCATTAATTTTTTCCAGGGTTCGTCTTGCTCAGTGTGGTCTTGTATTACCGTGTTGCAGAATAACGCCTTTTCTGTTGACAATATATATCGCTGGATACTTTTCAATTCAAGATTGATTTCCTCGATCCAATTGTTCACAGTAAAGGTCTGCATTCACAGTTTGTCCTGGCTTCAACACTCCAAAACGAACGATTCCGCGAATACTCCACCAAACACACAAAAGCGCCTTTTTGAGATGCAAACCTGGCTTAGCAGTACTTCGTGGCGATTCATTCGGAGAGAACCACTTCCTTTTGCGTTTTGGATTATCATAGTGGACCCATTTTTCATCTCCAGTGATCAAGCGATCAAAAAACGCTTCTGTATTGTGCCGTTGAAGCAATAAGGTTGGGTGCGGGACCCAAACACCTGCTCTGCTTACTTTACCAATCTGCTGCAAATGTTCTTGGATGGTCGACCAAGGTTGGTTAAGAGTGTTTGACAATCGCTCGATTGTTTGACACGGATTTGCTTCCACTTCCGCCCTTAACACGTCATTGTCTAAAGTTGTTCGTCTTCCTGATCGATACGAGTCGGAAAAATTAAAATTACCGGATCTGAACTTAGAAAACCACCTTTGGCATTTACGAACGTCTAATGCACTTGGATAAACCTCGCAAATGTTTGTTTTTGTTGCGCTATTATCCTTGTGAAACTCAAAAAGCATACAATGCCAGATATGTACCTCTTCTGGTATTTGGTTGACCATTTCACCCAAAATTGCAAAAAAATTATTAAGATTTAAATATTTACATGTAAACAAGGCACTTTAACCTTAAAATGTCTTTGGCACGATTTTAAAGTACACAATGAGCTGATAAATGGTAAACAAATATTGACATGCTCAGAAACGACATTACTTTCCGGTCCCCTAATATATAATTTCTTAGGACGATATCTGGTATAAATAATCTAATAACTTAATCACTACTTTATGAAAAGTAAAACCTTATGAAAGGGATTTTCAGTTGAGACAATCAAATCAGATGGGAAACGAAAATTTTAACCTCTGCATCCCAAAAGCTCTTGCACGATGTATATCGGGTTTACCCTACAATGTAGTTTATCGCGATTTTGGTGACGTTTGACGTTCAATCTAATTATCCAATAAGTTGTCATGTATCAATTCGGAATTAATTCTTTTGAGTTTTTATTGATACCGACATCGTATTCGCAAACCAAACTAAATGACGTCATGGTCTGAATACGTGCAGGAAACACGTTCTGCTACAGAAACACTACCGCCACCTGTATTTAGCTTGACAGAAAATGTTTCCAATGCTAACTTCAAGTCACATTTTAAGTATACAGAGTTAAGGTTTGTATTTATGAGAGAAATTAGTTATATGCTTTGGCTTATTTATCCTTTACGAAATTTACTTGCTTGTGAAAGAAATAAAAATAAACGAAGGAAAACAGTTTTTTTGAATGGTTGTAATCAACTTTATCTTCCACAAATAGAAACAGTTTTAAAAGTGTCATTTTATATATTCAATGTGCATTCTATACCAAACATATGTATATGTGTAACGTTCATTAACCAATTTCGACGAAACGTGAATGGTTAATCAAGTAATCGTGATTACTTAGATTTATTCCAAAGAAATAGCGGTACTTAATTTCTTTCCCTCATTCTGTTTATGTCTTTTGCATCAATGTAGGATAAATTTAAAGCGCTCGCATTAAATACAGAAAAGTACTGTATTTAAAAGTACCGATGCTTGATAAAAAAATTGTTGCCAAAAATGAAAGCGTATTTCTAATTGAAAAACATACATTCAAAGACAGAAAAATATACATTCAAAGGCAAAACAGATATTTACGAATTCCTAGGTTAATTATTGTAAAGAAACATTTAAATGTCTGAAAATTTTGTTTGTCCATCAGTTTATAAATTAAAACAAACGGTTATGTGAATACATATTTTTGATTGCTTTGTGCATAAATTATCTTCTTAGCATTAAAACACTTAAAAACTGCAAATTATTATTTTGAAAAGAAATATTTATAAATAAATGAAAAATAAGTTCTGAATAGTAACCAAAAAACTAGAGCTTTAAATACTGGTACAAAAACTATTCAAAATCTATAAGCACTATATTACACTAATTAACTTTTAATATTTTACGACTATAAAAGCTATACATTATACATAAATACATTTAAAGTAGAGCTATATATAAATAAATTTAATCGATTTAAAAGGTTTTTGATTGTGTATTTGTGTGTTGTAATGTATGGAACCCAATAAGCTATTTTCCCACATTACATTTCGTTTAGTGTTTTGACTTATTTTCAGCTGCATTTTGTTTTAATTAATAAGCCGCATATACATTGAAATACCATAATATTTAAATGAAGGTTAAGAATATCATACAAAAATGAAAAATAATGTACCGTATTATTTTTTATCATTTACTCTATAATTTTCAACACTGAGTTACATAGCAGTAATATAGCAATATAAGATATAATATAATGGCGATTTTATTCACACGTATGCTCAAAATAGTATAGTAGTTTCCTTTTTTCCTATCTTGGATTAAAATTAGATCATTTCCATATGTCCTTCGTGTGAAAAATGTCCAAAAGATACCTATGATGGTCATGAATGTCCTTCCATAACACCCCGAAACAATACGTAGTCAGGACCAGCCTATTACCCAGGCAGCTGTCACAGTCAGGAGAAATGTTTTTAGAGCCACACATTTCATGGCTTTGGTGTGACTAGTTCTAAATATTGAAAATGCTGACTGTTCTTCTCTACATAATTTGAAGTTTGCAAATTTTCCAGGTCTTTGATTTCTATAACACTGGTGTTGCTGTGTTCTATTCCATTTGTTTTTACTTTTTGTATATGGATTCTATTTCTTCAAAGATAAATGAGTATTTTCGGACAAATATAAGTTACAGCCAGCCCTCGCAAATCCAGCCGTCATTTCATTATCCTGCATTCCCACATTAGAAGAAATATATATCAGATGTACTGGGAAATGTCTCAATCCTCCAAGTGATTTCGACAAGATATCTCGTCCATCAAGATTTGACCAATTTCGTCAATGAAGATCTGACCAATGATGACTAGATATCTCGTCATCAAAATATTGCCAGTATTTTTATGATGACGAGATCATGATCTGTTCAGTTTTTTCCTAATGACGAGATATCTCGTCATTAGGAAATCGTGATTCGTCGATCATGATTTAGTCAGTTTTGCCTAAAACGAGATACCTCGTCGAGACAACCACCAAGTAAGTTAAAAGCCTATAAAGTCCTCCTATTATCGCTATGGAATTGGAAACTACTATGGAAGAAAATAACCATAAAGAGGATTTTAATGCTGTGACTGATACCTTATAGAGAACGAAGCGAGTATGTTTCTCGCAGTGAAACAAATAGAAGTGAGTGGCAATTTTGGGAATTAACAAGCTTCACTGAGTAGGGGGAGGATCTCCCTAGTTTAAATAAAAACATGTAATCAATTCTTTTCATACAGTAGTTTAATCAGAGAGGTGTATCAGAAGTAGCCTAGTGGAAAATGGAAAGGTTTTTTACACGTCTTAAAACCTATTTCTCTATGCATTGGACATGATCCAATATTTTAAGTTTTCAGAATACGTCAATAAAATAATAAGTTTCATTTTAGCAAAGGAATTAGAAACATAGACATAGAAAGAAAATTCGATAAGAGATTCTTCTGAATAAAGTTTAGGTTATTCATAAAAACAATTATTCCCCCAAAATAATACATTCAATCAATGAGAATTCCCCAAATTTCGATTTAAATTTATCACAACATGGAAGATGTTCTGATCCCCTTAATCCCCTTAGCCACCCAAATGTCTTGGTGGGAAAGGTGATTTTAGATAAAGCTGTATCTCTCAATATATACTCACTAATGTATGTGGCACAGAAATCCACACTATTATTTGTACATTGATAAATGGCAACAAACGGATATAAACAATGTAGAATCAACCACTAAGCGATTTTGTAGCATAGTTTAAAGGTTTGATTTGAGCTACAGAGCTATCTAATATTGCTAAGACTCAACAGAAGAACTCACTACTCTAATGAAATTCCCAAGCAGTCGGATTACAGAAGGCAATGAAAAAACTGATTGTTAGAAATCAGCGTAGGAAAGAAAATGTGGGGAAACTTGAAAATAGGTTTAGATGTTAAAAACTACCGAATCTCCTTAGTGAGGGAGATACAGTTAAAGTGGACTCTCAGAAGCACACTTCATTCATCAGTGAACATTCATGTCATGAATGAGGTGTTCAGTTTTTGCCATGCATTTTATTGGAAGTAAGAATACGTTGAACCAGTAAGAAATACACGAAATGTTGGTTCGTATTTTTGATTAATTTTTATTTAATTTGGAGGTATTATATTCGCTAATCTATGCTTATATTCATTGTAAAAGGATTTAAATAAGAACTGAAATGTGGGTAACCACACTGTCATTGGTACATATCAAAGAATCAAGTTATTGGTACATATACAAAGAATCAAGTAACTTATGTAGATACTATGTGCGGGTCTGCTAGTTGAAATAAAAATACCAAACACTACAAGTTCTACTTCTCTACATAATGAATTATTAGTGTTTAAATTTTGGAAACCACAACATTCTTAGAGCATATATAGTTCTTAATCACAGAGTGGATGATAAACTTCTTATAACATAAAGTGAGTATGTTATACTTCATATAGCACTCACTTTAAATAAAAACAAATGATCACACACATAATTGTCTTCGTGGCAAAATTGACTTAAAATAGACTTTCAAAACAAAATTACGGCACCCAGTTTTGTACATAATGAAATCTCCGATTTTTAGGGCTTTGATTCTTAGTGCACGTCTGGATCTTCATCACAGAGTGTAAAATATGCTTCATATAACATAATGTGATTATGTTACTTGATATAATATATTCATTTAAATAAAAACAAGTAATCAATTATCTTCGTGGTAAAATTGACTTAAAATAGACTTTTAGAATTAAATTATCACACCCAGTTTTGTACATAATGAAGTCTGCGAATGTTTAGCGCCTTAATTCTTGGTTCACGTCTGTACCTTAATCGCAGAGTGTATGTTATACTTCATAAAACATAAAGAGAGTATGTTATTCTTCATATAACTTACTCATTTTAAATAAAAACAGTAATCAATTGTCGTCGAGGCAGGATTGACTTAAAATAGTCTTTCAAAACAAAATTACAACCAGTTTTGTACATAATGAAGTCTGCGAATTTTTAGCACTTTAATTCATCATAACTTTTCATTTCTCTCTTTCGTTAAAGACAACTTTTTTGTGTCAGTGCGCGACCACAAATTACAGCCGGCAAGCATCCGAGATCAAAACCCCCGTTGACACCTCCCCGCTAAGAGTGGGGAACACCCCATTAGTTAAGGCATCCAGAGCCATAAATTAGGCTGGCGCCAGGAATCTTTCGTTAAAGATGTCGCTTTTCTCCTCTTCAAGACTCCGTTTTTAATTTTACGGCACTCGTTCCTTTTAAAAGATGACTTTCGGGAGCGCCTTGGATCGTGATCACGGGTGATAAAATGACCGGGGTTCCTTTTGTGGCTGAGACATCAAAACCTCGACAACTTTCTTAGAAGAAAATGAAACTAATTTATAAAGTTGTTAACAAGAAATTGTGTTCTTTCGGAATTTCTGTTTATTGTATGAATATCTATATATATATGTATATCTATATTTCAATTTGTCCCCATACATGACAACCTCCAAGAAAGGAAATCCGAAAATATTTTACTGCATCAAAACAAACGCGCATTTGTCAATGAAAATTGCCTAAAAATAGTTAATTCAAATGAGCAATAATTGTGCCAAATTAAATTTCATGAAAGCAATTTTAAACAGAAAAGTAACCCTGCTCTCTATTATTGCCTATCTACCAGGAGCAATGCAATCCACATCAAGTCTGGATGGGATTCGATTTCTCCCTGGGTGCATTTCCTTCTGACATTGTTCGACATTGTGCTGTATATTTACTTGATGTCATCCGTCTTGTATTTGGCACAGTTTGGCCAAATATGGTTCTTGAGCCATAAAAATAAAAACTTACCAACCAAGTCTAGATGGTGGCGGTAAGAGAAAGGCTCGTTCATTTTTAATAGGGGTGACTCGCGGGAAGACTCATTCTTATTTTGTTTTTCGCGAATGTTGGAGACGGAAAGAGGTAGTTTATGAGAATGAATCTTCTCGGCTCTTCAAGTAGAAATCTTAACACAAATATTTCGAATATGTCATCAAGTGCGTCAATGTGACAAACTTGACAAATTTTCTTCAAGCATGCCCTATGGAAAACAGGATTACTTCCGTCTCTGCGGCAACAGATAGCAGCAGACTTTGTGTCTGGAGCAGTTCTCGTGGTGGGCAGACAGTAATATTACTTCTTTGGCAGTAGATTGAACTCAGTGATATTTTACACAAAATTGCGCCAAATATAAGTAAACCTGATCAATCGAACTTTTCTTTGTGTGTTTTAGAAGTATATTTGCAGGTTTTTCTTGAAAACTAGTAGCACACACACACAAAGAATGTTTCTATAAATCTAGTGATCAGTGATTCCGATGTTTTTCTTTCATATTTGCTACAACTTGTCGCCAAAACTTCGAAATTTTTAACACTTGAAAATTTTCTTCCAAAACTGGAATCCAGAAAATACTTTTTCCTTCAGGAATACCGGAAAACTAAGTGATTTCTTGAAGAATTCCAGAAAAGCTGGCAGGTAGGGGTCACATATACTTATGAGAGGGTTAATCGATTGTTTTCAATCAATATTCTAAAGGTACTACTAAAACGTTTATAATATTCGTTCTGTGGTGCGTATGAATAAGTTCAATCCTATGTAATTTTATTTTAATTTTAATAACCATGCATTTGTTGAAATGTTTTTCCAAGATACGTTAAAACGCTCTAGCTTTCCGTTTAATGCCATTATCGTCACAAAGTATTTAATATTTGAAGGAGATTTATACATAAAAAGAAAATCCATTTGTCTAAAACATCAAAAACGAATTCTAGAACGCTGAGCTCTGGTGTAATAAAATTTGCACAGCTCCTCTCTGGAATTTTTAGATCAAAGAAACTATTTTCATCTCGCTACGTCGTTCCTTTAGAACCATTAAATTAAAATTTTTGGTAGAACATTTCGTTAGAGACCTATTTAATCACACTCGAATCAACATGAAACGTCAAAAGTTGTCAGAGACAGGCAATTGAAAAATGAAAGCACTTGAAGCGAACAAGGCTCAAAAAGCTGCTCGACGCCGCAATGCAACTGCTGAGGAAGCAAACGTGATTTGGTATGTCTGAACCAGCAAAACTTCTTTGGCGAAGCCTGTTAGTAAAGCCAGTAAAGATATATTTTTGTATAACTGCAGTAAACAATAACTTTTAGCTTCTTATAACTTTCCTGTAACGAAATGTTTGACTTTTATAATCTATGCAATATTTATTCTGATAAGTAATTCACTAAGAAACAAAATTTATTGAGGAAAAGGAAACACTTTTCCCAGAACTGATATAAAGTATTTTAACACAAAGTAAAACACAACCTGCTATTTAATTGTGAGTCAGAATATGTTTTATAGCTCATGCATTATTAAAAAAACAGCCTCCTGTATATGTAAATACAAATAAAATGTATAAGTTGGTGAAGTCAATTTCTCAAGTTGTTGATCAATATCAGACTTGACATTTTAGGATGCCCATACAGATGATCAGATGACTGATCATTGAGTCAAGAAAACCACTATATTTCTAAAAACTTCCAATCTTATTTTTATTACTTATGGATAGTAATCCAAATCTGTACAGTATGTGACTTTAACAAGGGCAGTATAAGTGCTACTTGTTCCTCAAATGATATTTATAGTTTTACGGGTAATTGGTATTTTAATTTACAATATAATTTATAAACATAAATCAATATTTCCATTTATTCTAATTCAAACCTAGTATGATTTAAGTGTATTGGGTTAATTTAGAATTATTTATTACATAACCCCTTTTTATTCAAATAATAAACAATTTTTCTGAAGAATAATAAGCTACTTTTTCTCGTAATAGATTTCTTTCGGTGCTTTGGCTTTTGTTTTCAGCTGCATTTTGTTTTCGTTACCTTTTTATTCAAATAATAAAACTATTTTTGTGAAGAATAAATACATTAATACCAAAAATCAAATTACATGACTAATATAGCAGGGATAGCTTTTTTATTTGATGGTGAAATAGTTTACCATAAAACGCATCATTAATTTTTCACATTTTTGGACAAATCTAACTAAAAAAGAGCCAACCATCAGCAATCCCGAGTGCCATTTGAACTGCGAATATGCTTAAAAGAAATTCTGTTATGGCCCTCAAAGTTGAGTATCAATCATGTTTGTCAAAGAAAATAGCACCTTTCAAAAAGCCTTACATGAAATAGAAAACCATAAATTCCTCAAAATACGTCAATTGAGCGTAATATAGATTCAATCATGCGGGACATTTTTGGAATGAAAGGGTTTGACATAAAAAATAACAGCCTAAGCCTTCAAAATTTGAATGTGCATTTTAATGAATATTTGAAGACTTCAATGAAAATCTAAACACTGCCTTTCTTTACATCATAAAACAAAATTAAATCTGGAGACTTCGTTTCCTGACAAATTACCTTCATGCATTTTTTTCCAAAGTAAAGCAATGATTAATGTGCACAGCTATGTAAAGTAGAAGAAAATAATCATGTACCCTTTTCCAAAACATTCTTTTTGCCGCTGTTTCGGTTTTTATTTAAAAGATGCTCTAAGGTTCTAAACATATTCCAGCAATTATCCAGCGTGCTTTACTTGGAGATAGCTTTACAAAATGCTTTGTTTTTATAAATGAGTTAATAGAAATAGATTTTTCATTATCTTATTAAAGGGTTTTAAAATTAACGATTTTATTTAAAAAAGCTGCAATTAAAGCTTGATAAATGACATGAGAGACATAAGTGCTGTGAGTTGTGGGAGGTTTAGGATGAACAAGACATATTTAATACAATTTTTTACATGCTAAATGTTTTTTTAGCTGCAAATAGTTTTGGTGAATGATTACAGCGCAAGATTTAAAAGCTTAAGTAGTGTAGAAGGAATTTATACTTTAAATAAAGAATGTGGTAAGTTTGTATCAGTTTAAAATGAATATGCTTATCGTTCATACCCTCAGAGATCTTCTAGTATATTCAGTAATATATAACCAATTAAAAATTTAAATTCAAATCAAAATTTATATAATTTACACATAATTCTTAAGATTGTATAAAGAGATACGAGTATTCTGGGAAATTTGACTAGCTGATAGGCAAAAATCTGTTAAACATGAACGACACTGAAAATTAAGACATTTCATTATCTGGCTGAAATTACTCATCTGTATGCTTTAATATAAAATATGTTTCTTTAATAAAATATTTTGTAATTGATAAACAGATAAACACATACATAGCAAACAGTTTACAAAGTAATCAATATTAGTTCTGTATCATTTTAAAATTTTTAAATAATTTTAAATAATAAAAAATTTATTTCGAAATAAAATACTTGGTGTATACACGAACTTATCAATAAAAAGTTTAAATATCTCTAACACTTATTAAATGGCACTTGAACAAATTGTATTGATAAAAATGATTTGGTTTGTCGCTCTGCGGTAATTCTTTACAGCATAATTATTGACAAAGGAAGTAAAAAACTAATCTTTATGACTGATTTTTAATATATTTTTATCATGCAAATAGTTACATTCTATTTATTATAAGCTACATTAAGGATAGACAATAGATGTTTTCCTATAAAAGGAATTCGTATTTACTGTCAAAATCAGTCAATACAATCGAGGCTTCTTCTTAGAAACCCAATGTACGGAGTCTACGAAGATTTTTATAGATCTAAAATTTCCGTCCCGTCACAGTTTTTTTTATAGAATTTAAAACTGTATGCAAATACAAGAAATGACACAAAAATATTGAGAATTTTCAAAAACAATATGTATCATTTTAAGTATAATTAGTTCGACACGTTTTGTATTATTCTTGTTCTTGATCAGTTCCACAATCGATGAATCTATTACACTTTTGAAGTTTTTTGTTTTAACAGGTTTTTCCATAGTTTGCAAAAATATATTGTGTGATTAACTATTTCCAAGTGGTTTTCGCAAGGGAAAATATTTATTTAGTCATGAAATCTAGCTTAATAAATTCCAAATGATTTATGCGATGCGATTCTTTGATTTATTTAAAAGTTCTATAATTATATTTTGCGTTGACTTTTTCGATGAGATTTCCGAGTATTATTTTTTCCCCTATATTGCTCCAGCAACTTTGTGGTTGTAGGTTTAATTCTATTTTGATAATATTTTCAATCTGGTTATAGTAAACTTTACAATACCTAATAAAAATATTTTTTTAAACTACAAAAACATGCTTTTATCTTAAAATGGAAAGTATACTATGAATAACAGTTCCGTAACATTCTTTGTTTGTCAACAAACGTTATCGTCTAATTGACCTCCACCAATACATTTTAAAGTTTATTAGAATTCACTTTCCTCTTGTAGATTCTTCAGTTGATTTTGAAAGAATATTTCACATACCTTAATGTTGTGTGAAGAGAACAGCATCAGACTCTACTCACTAAAACATTTCAACAGATACACATATTGATGGGGGATTTGACACTGTGAAGATGGGGTTTAACTCAAATAAAATGTTTATTGAATGTTGTATTTTCATCAAAAATTCATGAGTATGCAAATTGTAAAGTCGAGTGAATGTGAATTGGGTCAAAATTCTATCACAAGGTTTCAATGCAAGAGTCAGAACAAACTAAATAAAAGTGTTTTATCCAACTCCAGACCTCAGCCGTTTCGTAATAAGTCGTTGTCTGGCAGTCTATTATATTCTTGAAACAGAAATGAAATATGGAACTCTATAAGTAGTACCATTCACTGTGGTCAGGGCAATCGTGGTGGGTTCTTGTCGTGTCAGAAAAGTCACACAGAGGGAAAGTTGGAGAGTCTGACTAGCTAATTCGGTAGAAATTATTTTGCAGGTAGTCTCGTGTGCAGTACGAACACAAAAACAAACGACTTCTCAGGTTCTCA
Source organism: Meta bourneti (assembly GCA_933210815.1). Lineage (NCBI taxonomy): Eukaryota > Metazoa > Arthropoda > Arachnida > Araneae > Tetragnathidae > Meta > Meta bourneti. The sequence continues at coordinate 44,351,772 of OW119931.1, forward strand.
GTAGATTCTGTGGCAACAGAGACCATAGCAAGGAGTCCCAGTCTTTCTCTTTAGTTATATTTTTGTAAATATTAAGTTGCGAAAGTTTGATTTTCGTATTTATAATCCTTTCTAATGCAATGTATTCAATGAGAGGACATGGATGGGGTATTTCAAAACCGGTGTTAGATAAACCATCCTCCGATGCATTGCCATGAAGGCCATGATCTTCGAAAAAAGACTGTCCAAAAGAAAGCATCAGCTTGTACTTATCACTGGTAACGAAATCAGGCTATACAGGAATGCACAAGAACAGAGGTGAGCATGAATTGGCGACTGTCTTCATCCCTATGTGAATCTAAGGTCGTCCTGCAATGGCCAGTCTAGTTCAAAAACCTGTTCCAGTCACCAGTTCTGGGCAATTGACAGTTTCGCTTTCCTACTTCTTCATTCATCTTGGAGTAATAGGGCATTTTTGGTGTGACGAGGTATCTCTTAATTAGCAAAACTGACCAGATCTACATGGACGAGATATCTCGTCTATATACTTGAAGGGTTAAAACAAGCTTCAACTGCACATAATTTTCGTCAGACAATTATACTTCTTCAATTTGTGTACAAATATCTTACTTTATACAAATGTATTGTCTGAGTAAGAGAGTGACAATCTTGTTTTTCTATTTCAGGTTCTTCGCCCTCTTCTCTAACCATCAGACATCCTTGGTCGTCCCACCCACATGAGTGCCTATGCAACAACAGAGAGACCAAGAATACACAAGTGCCACTGGAAGACCCCTATCCTCTTACTATCTTCTCAGAAAATCCCCTCGATCCCCAGATTCTGCCTCGGGCGAACAGCCCTGACATTGCACTCAAGCACCAAAGCATCTGAACACTATTCTTTACAAACACTATTGAATTGAATCACAAAGAACTTTGCTGACCTGATGGAAAACAGCCGGATACAATGTTACAGATAAGATATTGCTTGAAGGGTTTGTTTTTTGGCAGGACTGTTGCGGTACTGTTTTTAAAACTAAAGCTTATGCATGGTTCAAATGGATTCGTCAGTGTTATCAGGCATACCGTGTTCAATCTCCATCCTTATGAGTTTGAAAAAGTGTATTTGTTATACCTGATGGAATATAGTTTTTAAACATAGAGAATTAGGTGATACGAGTTATACTAATGTGCGAGAGATTTAGGATATTAATTGAGGCAGTTAAGCCAGTAGAGCGTAGGGATGTATTTTGTTCATATTTTGATGAATATTATAGATTTTCCTCTTTTAAAAATTCTCATTCATTCAAAAGTACTTAGAGATCAATTTGAAATGTTGATAAACTTCGAATTGTTACAAAAAATTGCTCATATTATTCATAAGTATGAAACAAATTAAACAACACTTTTTTTTTGTTTGGGGATAATCAAAAAGAAATATAATTTTTTAAGATATTAGATCAAATTTTTCAATTCCAAAAGTAAAGCAGCAATCAGTAGTAAAACTGTACACAATAGATACCGTTGTTTTAGTTTCATGTAATGACTGAACATTAAATTGCATTTTCTAAGGTTCAAAAAGGGGCATTACAATAAATTTAGTGGTTATAAGATAATGATAGAGAATCTTTAGTTACAAATATTAAAACTGCTTTACAAATATAAAATATGCGATAATAACGTTTCAATTAAATGAAGATAAGAAAACAATTTATTCTCTAGTTCCTTAACGAACATAACCTACATGATTTTTTAAGAGAGAGTATTGAAAACAAACACTATTCTTGATATTCGAAATAGACGTTACTAAAATTCCAACTGGAAACTTTCTTTCTAATTAATATTGTCCTTTATAGAAGTGTATGTTTATGAAATTGTCAAAAGATAATTATGTTTCACAAAATGTCCATCCTGCATGTAATTCACTATAATATGGTGCGTCATCATCTAAAGGCTTCTATCTATAATAGATTAGTAGTTATATAGTTATAGTTACGGTCAGCTGTGAATGCTGTTGGTTTTGATAGTAAGAAGCAAAGCAAAACGCGATATATGATCTATCTTCGGCATACAATTTCTATTAAAATACAGAATTTGAATTATTACTGCCAATGGAAGTTTTTTTAAAAATATCAAATGTATAATCGTAACCACTGCCATTATAATAATCTTTTTGTACGTTAGGAAGACAAATTTCTTGTAGATAGCAATCTGCCAAATAATACTTCTTGGTGATACAAATTTATAACATGATCAAAATTGATTGTTTAGTTCCTGCCCCGTTTTGCTATTACACCATATCAAAAATTTTCAAATGCAACACCTACATTTCTATACCCTTCAAGCATTTTGCACTTAATGTGATCACCTGATCTTGGAATATGTCGTATATGTTCGTGTATATGTGTACTTACTTATTCAATCTCTTACTGACATTGAAATGAAAATAAATCGCGTACTTGTACGCAAGCAGTCCATAACATTGAAAACCAAAGACTGCTTGAAGAAATCTTAGAAACATTCAAAAAAGAGCAATTCAATTCAAACTTCAAAATATTCGTGAATACATGTTGAGAGAAATAACTAAAATCTTTTTCCATTAAACAATTTTCGGTCATTTGAGAATATAATGTCTGCAATAGAAGTTTCTTAATACGTTTTCAAACGTTTTTAAAATAACTTTCAGTTCTTGGAAGTGGTGGATCAAGTCATTTTGAGACCATAAACATAGATATCTCTCTTCAGGTTTATTCTTAGTTTTTAAACCAAATATAGTTGGATAATTTTATTGAACAATCGATAGACTAAAGGTTTTTATAATTATATGAACTATGAAATTTATCATTAAAATTAAAAATAATTATAAACGAATAATAATACTAAAATACTATGGATTGATATGGAAGTTTTCTGAAAAATGTTTAGTTGACATTTTTTTTCTTTTTTAAGCCCAGAACCAAAGAATTCTAGGTGGGAGCCTATTGCACATATTGGTGATCCGCCACTGCTTCTTTAGTAGTTTCTACTTTAAATTACTCTATTTCAGTTTAATAATATGATGTACATGGTACTTGAAATAGTATTTAAGTCTTCTAAAAGCTGCTGTTAAGTTAATGGTTACACAATCCATGCCATATATGTATGCATGACTGCCAAAATTAGTCTTAGCATACTCTTGTAAAAATATTGAGAGCTACATTATTATACTCTAATAGAGTAAAGCATTTTATACAATAGCTATTAAAAGTTCATTTATGCAATTGAATCAATGCCTATTTCAAATTAAAATTATTTAAAACTTTAAGGTATATTTCAAAACATTTGGTGAGTAGCATGTCTTAATTTATCTGCTGGTGTTTTACTGATATTTATTTCAAATTTACATTTAATTTACTTTTTTTACTCTAACTGGGCCCATGTTCCCGGAAATATGACTGTAACAAATTTTTAAGTTCCAACTATGTTTCCAATATGGCTCAAGAAAACAGTTTCAAAATTTACAATTCACAAGGTACCAAACATTTCCAAATAAAACGACACTTCTTTCCAGAATCAAACTGTTCGGTTTTTATTGTTAAATTTACTCAGTAAAGTGACGATACGGAAGAATCAATATCTTGGTAGAATTTGAGAAAATATTTCTGAATAACAGAAATGAGCTTGAACTTCGTGAATGTAAGAAAAGAATAGGAAAAATCGAGTTCGAATTTAGAATCTGTGTTTAGAATATTTCAAGACCTAGCTATTGAATACAAGACATATGTTAAAAGAATTATCAATATTCTAAGCAATAAATGAAAGCATATCCTGTTAGATATGTAGATTTATTCCTTGTTTCCTTCAATAATTTTAATCACAGAGCTTTGTGATGAGATAAAACTGTGCTGCAAACTCTTTTACCACTTCGGATTTGGTGTCGTATTGATTGTTGAGTTGACAAAGGAATTGGAGAAAAACATAAAATTGTGTGAATTCTATTTTAATGGTAAATATTAACTTTCATGGAATTATCAATTTATGTTTTAAACTTCTGTCTGCCTAACTGTTTCGAAGAAAGTACTATTTTGAAGAATATATAATATAACACATATTTTGTGTGATCTCTCAGTATGTTTTGAAATTCTACAAAAGGAATACCAAAACAAACCTCTCACGTCTATAAATGTTAGTGGAAATAGCGTTAGATGCAGATGGTAAGCATAAATAAAATTGAAAAATGATTGAACAGTCCCTGTTCATCATATATATTATATTTTAAGAAAGCTAAAACATGCAGTGGAAGCAACGTTGTACTTTGTGTTGAAGTAGAATGTTGCAATACGTTATGGAGTTTACAACGATTTTGATAAGAGGTCATCTCTGTAAACAGAGGCAAGTACTCGATATTCTTTAAGTACTCAGTAAAAGAAATCGATTCATTTTAAATCCGACTTGAAGAAATCGATTCATGTTAAATGTTTGGTGGTTTGATCCCAGTCTATATGTTGGCATTTCTCTATGTACTGGCAGCTTTGCGTGGAAGATGTATATGCAGTCCTCTGAAACGTCAACATTGTTGGTCATAACGAGTCACTTATAACTGCCCATTGAAGACCATTTTCCGGTAACTTCAATTTCGAGAACAACCCCAACTTAACCAAAGGGATATAAGAAGATGGAATACAAGAATTCGGATGACCTTGGGCGAGTTCATTTATAGAACAGTACTAAGCCCGCTGAGGGTAACGGATGCCTCTCTGGAAACCATGTACTTCCTATCCATCTCGAGAAGTAATCTAGCACTGTCTGCTTCTGTTGTTGCCTTAGAAACGAGCCTTAACCTATTTTTTACTGGTGATGATTGAATATTTCCATCAAAGTTTTTAACATTGGCGGACTTATGACAAATTTGAAATACAGTAGAACCTTGATTATCCCAGGTAATATTGACCAAGGTCCCCTCGAATAACCAGAAACTTGAAAAATACGGACGCAGTATCACAAATAGCCAGTAGGAAGCACAGAAAAATTTACTGTATAACATTACTACTACTGCTATTGAAAGGTTCATAAAGCAAGGAAACTCGATATGAAATTCAGCTCTTATAACATAAACACTCAGTTAAATGGAGCTCGTATAATCAAGATTCTACTGTATATTTGTTATGGTTTTTATTTGTTGACAATATATATAATGGTTAAATATTTCTTTCCATCATCAACATTCGTCAAAAGAAATTTAATTGAAGACTTCCACCGGTATCCCTTCTAAAAATAAACGAATCCTGTTTTTATAGTGACCTCCACCACAGACATAGAGACGGTGTTTCTTGTAGTAGACAGACAGCATAACGATCACCTTGTTTTTATCCTAAACTTGTTATCTTCTTACTTATCTCATTTGGTATAAAAAGTTACACCAAGTCTAGTTGCTTGTGAGATTAAAGGATCTCAAGAACCAGCTCAGGATGGTGAACAAGCTTGCCTAAGAGGAATTAGAGACAGGGAATGATGTGCCCGAGTAAAGCCTGGACTGAATGGCATTTGCAGCACCGAAGGAAATGCTTGTTGACCAATTCTATCTTATTCGGCTTCTGGTGTTCTTTGCAAATTCTAGAGAGCTGTGTGTTCTTTTCTTCTGACCACTTTACCCAGGGAGGCACTGGTCTGTGCAAGCGAACAAGCCATGAGGAGTCCTCCAAGTTCTGTTCATGCACGCTTTAATTTTCGAAGCGATTTCAGAGTAGATAAGTCTCCAGTTAAATGGTAATAGGTCTAGATTTCCTTAGCCAAAAGGTTTCCTGTTTCGTTTCCTCGTCGTGAAGTGTTCGTTCATCGCAGTGTTCTGGAGAAACTTCACATGTGAAATGATCTCCAGAAGTTGAAAATACTGCTGTCGATCTCGAATATTCAACGTGGAGAGTCAGAAATGCCAATTACGGAAGCGCACTACTTACGACGCTTCAACCTGTCACCTAAATTAACGAATAGACACGTTCGAAAATGCGTGACTCAAGTACAACCTGCCAGAGCTGGAATAACTTCATAGACGAAAAGGTTTGTAATGGTTCCCTATTATAAAAGATTTGTAGAACACTGAGTAATCTTGCATGAATATTTCTTTTTCGTTTATTTATCAAAGCTTAAGTAATTTTGTGTGCAAAAATAAAAGTCTGAATAAAATAGTCTATGAAACAAATTTGATAAAAAATTGGCTCAAGATATATGACGAAAATGGACAATGTAACTAAGATTTCCTCTCAAATTCTACTAAAAAGCATTGTTTGTAGATGTGAGAAATGTATGTACAGTTAATATATAAATACAACTTTTCTTATATAGAAATTTATTGTAAAAAGCATGAAATGTGTAAAACATTTAATTATTGTGGATATTTTGTGTTCATTGGTGACCTGAAATTACCTCTTGAACACCCCGATTAGCATCACTAAAAGCACTGGTCTAGATTACGATAAAGCAAAGGAAGAAGGCTTTTTGCCAGGTCACTTCAAAATATTTTCTTCTATATGTGCTACAAGGTAGAGATTAAATTATTCTGTAATGATGTATTGTAACATGTGAATGTGTTTTAAAAATTCAATTGTGATCCTGTGTGGATATACTCTTATTGCATAAATTAACGGCATTTAATCATGTGAAATCTCATTCCATTGAACTAAAACTGTTACTCTTTATATCTTACTGTTAATGAAATCTATATGAATGTTAAGCACGTGTATGTAAACGTTTGTTCAAATGATTTCAGAAAATTGATAACTATGTCACAGATAAATTTATAAAATTATATTTGTCATTTCAAATGATGGTTCGGGGAAAAGGTAAGGGCAACTCGGAATGCTTTGGATTTTTTTTCAAAATTCTTCAAAAGTGAACACGAGAAGAAAAATATGGTTATGAAATATTCCTTTATCATATGTACGATTGATATTTTCAACGGATTCATCCTAAAATTTGATTTATCGTGGTTTTGAATTAAATTGTTCGAATGGAATAATTAGATCCAGACATCTTATAGAAACAACATGCAAAGCATGCCTTGGCATATTTCTAAAAAATATAAAAAGGAAAATTTATTGAATTCATGAATTTGAAAATATGACACTAAAATTGCATTCGAATCTCAAGTTGCGTCATTTCGAGACGTCAAATTACATAAATGTTAGCGGCCTCTATAATTGGTTTTACAAAAAATTATAAGTGCACTTTAAAATATGTGGATATATTTGCTCTTTACTGACCTGTCTTCTTAAACCATTTGTAAATCTAAATTTATCTAATTTAAAAATTAGGTAAGATTTCCCTCTTTCAAAACACATCTAAAATTATTTTAATATAAAAATTCTTTCAGATGTTCGATAATCGAACTACAGTTGACGAATCTTTACAAATGTTCTTGGAGCTTAAAGTAATTTTCTTTTACTTATGTATCTATAAATCTTGATGGATGAAACCTGTCTTGATGTAAACTTAAGCATAGTTCATAAATTCGAAAAATAACAGTTAAAATATTTACGCCTCATATTTTTCCATTTTCTGAAATCAAAATGTTCTTGTAAATAGAATTTATATATTTTTCAGTTTCAGGAAAAGCGTTGAGAGAATTAAATGCAGCGTAGAAAATTTCTTTTTTCAAAACTTTCCTCTAGGTAAAAACCAATACTTTAAATAGATAAATGCACAGTGCTTATAGCGAAATCATAGTTGGCTATAATTCTAGCGCAAACATGAAATTTAATATTTTAGTGGTGATTTCCATTTGTCCTTATGAAAAACACAAGCTTTGAACAAGTGCTACTTTGTATTCATATTGAAGTTTCAAGTGAAGTTGTATGGTAATATTCTGAAACTATTTTCTATGAAATTTTCGGGTTATTATGTAGATATTTTATTTACTGGAACTTTTTAATTTAGCTGAGTATTTTTTCTGCTATCCGCTTTTCATTAAAGTGAAGTTTTAAATTTAATGTACATACTTAAACTACAATGACAGTTTCCTTGGTTTACCTCGCTTTACCACACGAACGTTAAATAGATAAGCATCTGAAGCATCTAAGCATGTTGTTTTTGATTACGATGTTTAAGTTTATTAAATTTTGAATGTTTACTAATAGATGCAAAAAGCGATAAATTGATGAAATAATTTTTATTCCTCCAATAGAATTTTATAAAATACACAATTTTCAAACAATTGAAAGCAATTTTTAGTATTAATATTACATTATCTGAATTCCATCTAAAACATTATTGAAAAGGAATGTTTTATATTTCAAATAGTATCGATGTATAATAATTAAGATTTATGAATGAAAAGCTCTCTGGCAAAAGTAAATATATATATATAAATCTCTTTCTAATTTACTCGTTAAATTCTTCATTTAAAGGAACTTTAAGGTTTAGAATTTTTGAATGAGAAAAGCAATACTCAAAGCTAATTTTACATTTCAGACATGCATAGATATTTCAGATCGAATTCATTCTTTATAATATTTTGTTGAATGTAGACAGCGATACCTGTGACAGGTAGATGAAGCTGCACAATGTTTACAAAACATTCCAAAGTAGTGTACTTCGTGGTTCTTTACACAAGATCCAACTTTTTGTAGTCTGGTTCCTTTATATCGTGTGAAAGACAGATGATAATCTCATATTATTTAATCATTATTTCTGTAAAAAATGTTGTCTATTAAATGAACTTATTTAACATTTATTCTTATTATTTCGCTTAGCAGTTGGATTCTTTTGACTCATAATTTTTTGGTTACAAGGCTGAATAGGTTTGGATAATTTAGCATTCGCATTCATTTTTCATACATCAAATTTATAATATTGTTTATTTCATATTTATTACATTTCGAGTGTTTAGTAAAAAGTTAAATTGTTAAACTCAAGAACACGGTGCCATCACCATTGTCACCATAGACGATAATTCTGGGAAAGGGTAATCCGTCGAAGGGGTTTGCTACTTCCATTTGTGCGCAAGTGGAGGGCACCCAACATGGCAACATGTCCAAATTTCCACTTACCAACAAAAATTTTAGTTGCCGATTTGGTGAGGGACCAGTGCCGTATTCTCTTGAGTTTTCCAATTAAATATACGTCTACAAATTTATTCTGAATACTTTAAAAAAGAGCTTTAAACACTTAAAGGAAAATTTGTTGAATTGTATGTGCTACTGTGAAAGACCGATATCTGGCAAATGTCGATATTCTCCAGTGAATGTCGGCATTCATATAGTCGCTTGGTGTATGTCCGAAATATTTGCTAAATATCATTATTTCTCACTTACACCGGCAAATGTCAACATTCAGCATGCACTGATGGTGAATGTTGAATAAAAATATTTTTGTTACGTTAAGACAAAAATGCAACTTTTAAAATCATACTTTATTATTAAAACATATTATGATATATGCCAAAATAAGAGAAAGCTTAAGTAACAGCACATGTAAATAAACTGTTGATTGGTATTGGTATTTTCAATTAACGTCACACTGGAGCAACACAACGGGCTATTATAAACTGTTGAACCTAAAACGAACACTACATTCTAAATGAGAAAAAAAATAATATACCAATAATAAACTTACGCATAAATTATGTGAGTAACGTTATACAATCTTATTTATTGCAACAACTTAAACTGAAGGCGGATAGGCCTCTCTGGCTGTGGTCTCTCCGCCTTCTCGGCTTCTCTTTCGACCCCCACCAGAACGTATCTGTGCTTGTCGACATACACCGACGATGGTCGGAATGTATAAGAATATAACCAAATATTCGGTCTTTCACCGACGTATTTGGTATGTGTCGACATTCACCTGAGAATATTGACAATTTTGTAACGATTCTTTTAATTTACTGTTAAAAACTATTATAATTTTAAAACAAATGCTTTTGAGACCCGCTTTAAAAGCTAAGAATTAAAGTAACCATTTAAAAATTAATTTATATCTATAAGTATTTTCGGTAACAAGTCATATCCTTGCATATGAAAATGAATTAGTGCAGTGCGACGTAAATTCAACTACTTATCTATCTAGATGAAAATGACTTGCAAAGGAATTGTTAAATTTTAAATGTTTATTGCATTTTATAAAATTAAAAATGTAAATAAACTATTATATTAAAATTTCGTCTAAAATCTTAAACAATTTGATTTAAAAAATTAACCGATATTTTTGTTGTGTGTTGAGGAACTCTTGACTTCCTCAAAGTATAGTTGGAATTAAGAATTTCGTTTACTCAATTTAGTAAATATTATGAATTAGATTACCAGAAAACATGCCTATGAATAATATATTGGAGAACATCCTCTATTTTTTTTTGTGCAACACATGTGATCTATTCAGTTATTATTCATGCTGCCAATCCCCAAATCACAAATTTATCTCTTTGACAGTCAGTAATGAGTTGTAAAACACCAGATTCATTATGGACTGTAAAGTGGTGAGGTATATGAGTATGAAAATATTCACTAATCATGGCTTATAATAGTCACAGCTGAGCATTTAATAAAAGAATTATATGAAAATTTGGCATGTGTAAAACTGCAAACGATAAAATTGAAAGTAAACAAAGAGTTCCAGGTTCAAACAAGCCATTAGACTTTGATAGCTTTAATAATTTTATCCGTAACTATATTTTTATTAAAATTTATACGTTTTAATTCAATTTTGGGTAGCGGCATCTTAGAAATTTGAAGAAATATCTTGCAAGAAATCATTAAAACAGCAAATACTGTTTACTATTCAATATAGCGTTGATTATTATTCATTTATCATTCCACTCCTTCTGTGATGCTTTGCTACGTTCCTCTTTTCCAAATAAACCTATAAATTTTCTTTCTTTTAATTAATTTTCTACGCGACAACATTAATAGCAACTTTGAAAATCCTATTGTGTCAACATCAACACGCACGAAGCTTCATGTCTTTTTGTCTGTATGCTTTAATATCAATCTCAGCTGGAATTCTAGCTGTGTGTGATTAATATTATAAACTGCATGATACCTGCACCATTTAACTAAAACTTTAGAAAACTATCGTTCCCAACATTGGTTTAATTTTCTAAGATAAAAGCTTAGCAGAAAAGAGTTATGTTCCTTTTTTATATATAGTTCAATAACTACGAAACCATTTAATGAAGCACATCATAAAAATGTTAATTTGATAATAATATTTGTGTAATTAATATCAAACATCTCAAACTTTCGCAAGTTTTTCTCTCGATTCATTAGTTTTAATCGCACAGGTAAAACTTCAACTGTGCGATTATTATTTAAAACTACATGATATTTTTACTTTAACCTACAACATTCTCAAACTCTACCTCCCCATACATTTGTTTCATTTGCAATTGTAAAAACTTATCAAGAAAGAGTTTTATTTTCCTTGTTACCAATACCACAACTCAGAATCTCAGTCACGTACTTCCTCTTAACTTCTAACATACATAGACCCTAGGGATCCCTTTGACATAGAAAAGCATCCCAACATCAGATTCGAAAGGAGAAGACGTAGATATATTAACAGCACCACAAACACTTATAGAAATAATTCATGAACCGAAATGTGTGGAAAATTACATTAACATTCGGTAGATAGTGTCGAAATGTCACACGAGTAGATGCGATGTTTCTCCGAGGTACAGTCAATTTGTATTTCTATAAAATACCAACAAATAACTGAATATTTTAACTGAAAAGAAAATGTAGTCACATATGAGAGAAATCTTCAGCGTAAATAAACAAATTAGACGGTCAGCGAAAATTTTACCTTTGCAATCCAAAAATCCAAATACTCTCTCTCACGATACATATGGGGTTTAACTTAAAATGTAGTTCATCGACATTTTAGCAACGTTTTTGATCACATTTCGAATTGACAAATCAACTGTCAAATATCAATTCGGAATTCGTTATTTGGAATTCTTATTACAAGAATGCTAAAATCGTATTCAGAAAACAAGACAAGTAAAGTAACTTTTGGAATACGAACACCAAACACGTTCTACCACAGAAACACTAATCACCTCATCCAGCTTGACATAAAAAGCCTCTCATATACTGTGAGTTGAAAAAGTTTCCGTATGCCCTTACTATTTGAAATAAATTGTTTTATTATTTCTAGAATATAAGCATTGAAGAAATAAAAATGGAAAAACAGATAAGCACAATTTCATAGAAAGTTTCTATTACATTTAAACAAAAATATTAATATAATTTAATACATAATTCACAATAACACAAAAATGTGGCAAATATGAAGCAAAAAAGTTTCCGTACGGTGAAAAATATTTCACTCAACGTTATTCCCTCCCGCATGTTTCATCATTTAATGGTAAGTTGAACCTACTTTTGCTTTAATGACCTCTCTCAGAAGTTTAGGTATGACTCCCACAAGTTATTTTGTTGCTTCTGGGTTAATTTTGTTCCAGACGTTAAGTTTTCAGGTTATCTTTGCTGCTGGTATCATAATTTCTCAGTTCACGACCGATTTCTTCCCATAAGTGTTCCATGGGGTTTAAATCAGGAGACTGGTGGCATGTGAAGTTGTTGCGACATATGGTAAAGGAATCATTCTTTACAGAACTTTGCAGTGTGTTTTGAATTGTTGTCCTGTTGGAAGATAAATGTTCTTCCAAGAGACAGTTTCGTAGTACTAGCAAATACATTTTTTTTCAAAATGTCTAGGTACACATAGTTATATTATCTTCAACAAAACATAAATTATACACACCAGAAGAACTCATGCAACCCCACACCTTTGCATTTCTTCCGCCGTGTTTTACAGTTCTACCCAAGTATTTGTTTGCATTTGATGTTTTGGTTTTCTCCATGCCATAATTCGTCCATCTCAACTATAGAGACAAAATTTTGATTCATCCCTGAAAAGTACTGAATCCCAAAAATCTAAGGGCGTGCTCGCATGCTTTTTGCAAACTCAAGACGCTTTCTTCTGTTAAGTTTGTTAATGGATCACTTCTTACGTGCAACAGGCCCATTGTAGATACCTTTTTTATTACTTTCTTTACAGTCTGAAGTTGTATTTCAAGATTGTAATCAGTTTTTAACAAGGATTCAAGTTGTGGTGCCTAATTCGTGTATTATGACGAAGATTTCACAGAATATTCCTGGTGTATATGGCTCAATTTTTAAGGTCTTCCGGATCGGTTCCTATTTTCCAGTTTCTACCTAATTATATCTTTCAGTGATTTTTACCGTAGATTTAGATTTGCTTGCGATTTCGCCAATATTTTCGCAAAAACGCGAATTCGCGAATAGTGTTCGGAATTCCCATTTTAGGTGATCCAATAGTATAAAAACCGTTAGAAATAATTACTTACACAATACTGAAGTTCTTTTTCATTCGATAGTTATGATGATTGAATGCGGGGCTGCTGAACTGTACGTTCTAATCATTTTTCATAGTGCGTACGGAAACTTTTTTTGCCTTTCATTTTGTATGTTTTTCTCAAAGTTTTAATGCATTACTTTTTATTTGTGAATATCAAGGAACTTTTGTTGCGAACACATTCTGTAGTATGAAAGAAATTTTTTGTGCAGTTTCTGAATCTTTGGCGAGATTTATTTAGAAATTATTACAATTTATACGCCGTTTTCTTTTCTGAACGGAAACTTTTTTATCCACTGCATACTTTCTATTGTGCTGCAACTAGTGTTTGTGACTCACACCATCAAGCCATATATCCTTTTAGTTTAACTTCACATCCTAAAACTTTCCACAATTCACGCTTTGAAAATCCCTGGTATAGAGTACAGTTATGCATCAGACACCAGTACAAATTTCTGAACTAGTACAAAACCAGTATCAGTATATTTATATACATTTATACTGTAGAAATCTTGGAATTTTATGATTTATAAATTAATATTTTCCATCATTTAAATTTAATTTGTTTAATAGACTTTCATCATATTTAAAAATTATGTATTCCAAATTAAATCACTGGCAATGGAAGCTATTGAATAAAGTGGAATAGTAACATTTCTAAAGCAATTCTCTATAGTATTTTTAATGTATATGAAAGTCGTAAATCAGTACTAACCTTACTTTTTCAACGTAACGATTAAAAACATATTACCTAAGAATAATCCGTTGTGAACTGATGTTACAGTAATACGAAAATCTTTTCATCTGTTTCATCAATGGAAGTTGAAAGTAAAATAAAACATGCTATACAGAGATTTTTATCACTAGTCTAAAAATTAATACTTCACTTTTAGCTAAAGCATAAAAGAAAACTTATAATTCATCTCTTGTTGACTTAAATATCGTTAAAATGGTGCAAATTGAAGAAAAGAACATTTTATTTTCCTTTTAAGTTTCATGTTCAAAACAGAACTATTACAATTACAGCGAGATCACGTTGCCAAAAGAATTTTCCAAAAAAGGTTTGAGTATATTAATCGAAATTACATAATTTACATTCAAAAATAGTAGTAGACAAAATTATATATGCCAATAGAATTTTACGAAACAGATGCTATAGTATCATAATTGATAATATCCTTCGAATACAAATAACATTGGGTAAAATGAACAATTTCTGCAACAAACTATGATATAAACTAATGAATTTGAACAATCGTTTGCACGGATTAATCAAATGAAACCTAAAAAATATCTTCAATGAAATAAATTATGTAGTGTTTTGGTAACGGTATCGTAACTTAGACGTATCTTAGCTTGTTACTTGAATGCTATTACAGCGCGCCGCTCTAATATTAAAAATTAACACCAAACAGTTTCAATGGTCATAAATCAAATCAGTTCTTAACAGGAAGTATTTTCTCTTCTTTCGATAGTTTTTTGGCACAGAAAAGTTCTCTCATAAGATAGGCTTTTTCTGTCAAGCTAAATGGTGATCGTGTTACTGCGGCGAGCGTGCTACCTGTGCGTTTTCCGAACGTGACGTCACTTGGCTTGTTTTTCGAATACGATTTCAGCCCATCAGCAATAAAAATTCCAAAGAATGAATTCTGAATTGATTTATGATAGTTCTTTGGTTAACGCTATTTAGATTTAACGCCAAAACGCGACGATAAACTACACTTTAAGGTAACCCCTATACGCATCACGGGAGAGCAATTGGACGGTGGACTGTTCGTAGAGACTGGCTTGTTTGTTTACACTGGTTCCCTCATATTAAAATTTAAGACAAACATTGTTTAAATGGCCAAAGATCAAATCAGTTCTTAAAAGGAAATATTCTTCTTTATTTCGGTAATTTGTTTATATTTACACTGAAAAGCCCTTTCATATAAGATCAGTAAAATCAGCTGTGTTTGAGTCTGCACAAAAGATAACTTACATGCATATATGGAATCACTATTCGAGTAACTATATCAGTGCAAAATAATCTTAACCAAAACTCAAATATACAACTTCGTATACTAAAACTTGACCAAATTAAGAGCTTGCTCATCTAAAATACTATAAGTGGATAGATTAAAGTTTATATATAGTGTACCCCTCACAGCCCAAAAATTCATGTGGATTCATCTCCATGCAACAGAACTGACGTGATGTGAATCTTACAACGCATAGAACATTATTCAAGTAAATATCTCAATACAAAACTTAACCAAAACTCGAATATACAGCTTCATAAACCAAAATTTGACTGAATTAAGAGCCCGTTCATCCAAAACACCATTAGTGGATCGATGAAAGTTTATATATCGTGTACCCTTTCCCCTCACACCCGAAAAATTCCATTCATTTTCTTCATCTTCATTAATTTTTCCCCGTTTTCTTTCAGCACCCCGGTATCTCTCCATCCATCCATTCTCAGCAGTTATTCTTTCTTGATGTCACATCGATTGTTAAAGAACGCAAGTTGTTGAGAATGGAATTCTGGCTACCGGTTTTCGGGTCCCATGGCTGCTCCTTTTTTTTATACATCTCCAAACGAAAAAAAAACGAAGAGGGACTGTGCACGGAAAAGAAGTGATGGAAAAGTAAATTGAAAGACGTTCCAAATGGGGGTGGGGTGGTTCTTTGTGGTTGGTGAAAGACCGGGGATCTCTTCCTCTTTTCTGAATGTTCTGAACGTTCTGGAACGGATCTCAATAAGGGACTGCCGAAGAGGAATTTGAACTCGTGATCTGTGGTGTAAAGAAACCCTTCCATGACCGATTTCAAAAGGATTTAAAAAATCAGAGAAATAAAATAATTTAATAGCCGGTGATTAGTAAGGATGCTTGGCGGTCATTAAAGAAATGGTGTGCATGGTAAGATTGATGAAAGTATTTTGCTTGAGAATATCCATGCTAATGATCCTAATTGTGTTTTACTTTAGTATATAGATATACTTCAAAATTTTTTAAGCAGTTTTAATTTAAGGAAGTTCAGAATGTATGTTACACGATTATCCTTTTAATTTCATGAAATATATTTCCAATTGAAAAAAGAGTTCAGTTTATGTATAGTAGTTGAATATATCAACATCATTTATAGTAAAATGTAATGTTAATATATTTGATCTGTATAAAGCTCTTGGGGATAACGCCTCGTACAATATTCTTGGAGATAGATGCTAATGAAAGGATAGATGAATGTTGAAATTTCAATAGAATTTACTGTAAAAAGTATTGTAAATATATTTATAACTTATCATCAATAGAATTTACTGTATAAAGGATTGTAAATATATAATTTATCAATATAATTTACTGTAAAAAATCGTAAATACATATATAACATCAATATAATTTATTGGAAAAATAATCGTAAATATATTTATAATTTATCAATTTTACTATAAAAATGTTACTAAAAAATTAATAATTCATCAAAGTTACTGAAATTGCTATTAAAATAATCAATCATAAGTATATTTATAGTTTATCAATACAATTTACTGTAAAAGGAATCCTAGAAATATTTATAGCGAAAATGTTTTGATTTATGTAAAATTCTTTACGATTTATATAAAATGTGCTGTTTCTCAACCGTGTTTAAGTAAATAAGGGCTACTTTAGGGATTCCTCAAGAAACGAACTATGCATTTAATCACAGTTTTATCTCATCTCCTCACTTTCGATAGATGTTTTTTGACGCTAAATTGCTATAATTATTGCTAAATTATGCAAAAATATTGAAATAACAACATAATTTATTGTAAAAAGAATCGTATCATAAAAGTGCAGAATTTTACTTTTCTTCGAACCTTCTATTATGAACCTTTCAGTTAAGAAAATGTTTTTATGTGTCTAACTAGTGTAATAAAAATATATCGTTTTCCATGGGCTTGCTATAGTTATAAAATAATTTCGTGAGATTTATATCACAATCTTTACAACCCTGTTTAAATGAAATAAATGCTACTTTGGGGACTCCCACATGAAATGAACTACGAATTTAATTAAAGCTCGATCCCATTTCCTCAATTTTGAGATACTCCCTAACGTATTGGCAATATATATTAATGTTTTAAATGTCTGATATCAGAGAGCATTCCGCTTAAAGACTGCACTTTTTATTTGACAAATAACGTGCAAAATATTTCCTGTTTTACGTATTGTTACGGCTTAGAGCAAGAACTCATTAACTGACTTTTTCGAGAAACTAAATGCTTATATTGATGAGAGAGGCATTATTATATTTAATCTGTTTAAAAGCTATATAATACTATCAAAATGAATAGTTATTGTTTTTGACCAAAAAAAATAAGAGCTTTAAGTGTACTTTTTAAACAGCTGTTCAGTAAAACATTGTTTCGTCAGTTGATGATTTTTTGCTCTAAGTCGACGATATATACATATAATTATGATTTGAACACTTTTCCAATCAAAAGATGTTTCTACGACAGAGGTTTTTATAATATAACTAGCTGAATTACCCGGCGTTGCTCGGGTTGAAATGGTTAAATGTTGCTTGAAAAGTGAATTAGAATAAGCACTTTTTTTCACAGAAAAATGCAATCATTTAAGTTGTACGGAAAATACATTTTAACTTTTTCATAGCTTCTACAATATACTTCGGACGCAAATATATGCATTTAATTCCTGAATATATTGCAATATGTAAAAGATTAAGACATAAATACGAACAGAAACGAAATTCCGACGAAAAAATGCAGAATTCTAAAAAACGAATGATGCGCAGTGTCGAATTTCGACTGCCTGAGTTTATTCTGAAATAGAGCGATTCGAAAAAGACATTTGAAAATATTGATAAAGACGATAATGATTTATGAAATTTAGTAATGCTCAAATATGACTGCAACATTTAGCTGTGCTAACTCAAACAGACAAACTCGGGATTCTAAATCAAATTTATAAAATAATAAAACATTAATTCTGGTTTGCCAAATCTAAAATAACAAAATTACGCTTTTATGATTAATGACTTGAAGTTTTTCGTGTTCCATTACAAAATGTAAATTATGAATAATGAAATATTTTAACTATCCTTTTTTTATCAATCAAATATTCATAATATTCATGTAAAAATATAAAACTCATCATAGAAATAAAATAATAATTCAAACGTATACATCCAGCATCTCGGTACTCCAAATACATGGCTCTTTGTTATAACGTCAATCAGTTTCAACTGCTTCTGTTTAAATACTCTCGCAATCAAGTCGTGGCGCTCACTGGGTAATTGACCATTGGTAAGAACCTCCTTGATCTCCGTCCAAGTCGGATTGCAGGTGAAGGTGATAAATAAGTCTGGTCTCCCGTACGTCCTCGCGTGCGTCATAGCATCTTGTGTGTATTCGTGCATGTGTCTGGGACTCCTGTAAATGTAGCTGGTAGTATGACCAAGGCACCGAGGTTTTCAACGTTCCCGTCATTTCCCACAGCATCTCTCAGGTGAATATATTCGTCAACTCTCAGTTTACGTTGATTTAGGCGAATGTAAAGGAGACGCTCACTCTCGACTTTTGTGTACATATCGACGATGAACTGATGAAACAATTGCCTGCAGTTCAATACGTGGTACTGCTCAGTATCTCGAACCATTAATCTGTACGCATATAAATCCATCACTGAAACTTTCTTGCTCGTTGTTTCACCTGTTCTTGGGTTGATCTGCCTCAGATTAAAATGATATCCATCTTCACCATGTGGGGGAATATCACTGGGTACTCCAGAGCATCATAAGATTGATGTGTTTCCGAAATGCGCTGCAAAGATTCACCTCGTCATTGAATAACGATATCCCGTTGATGGAATTCATCGCCTGATATAACCACCGCGACTTCATCTGCTTGAGGAGAGTTAAAGCGCCGCTCGTGTTCGCCTGCTGGTCTTCGGTCTGCTCTTATGACTACTTTATATTCATCTGTTGGCATACGTTCCAATGCTGTTTCAAACGTTTTAATAAGATTATTGTGCTCATGAAACATCCTCTGTAAGTTTAACACAATCTGACGTCTGGTTCCCGAGATGTAGGCGCACCTCTGATCAGTTTCCATTTGTTCGTTTTGAATAAAATATAGTTGTAGAAATTTTGGTGGTTGATCTGGCAGCGGAAGCAACGATCCCGCTCTATGGTAAATCTGCCCTTGCACCTTGAATGTCGACGGAAATCCGGGCTCTCCAACAACTGATGTGGCGCCGAATGATGTCATTTGGAAACATGAGTTGTATTTTCTGATGTTACTAGGAAAATGCTTCGACTCTGACGTATCTGCTGATGTGTAAGACAAAAGTTCTTGCGGTGGTGGTTCCAGTTGGCAGAGTTTAAGTTTTCCATTTTTACAGCAAATACCAGTAGACTCTGATTTAAACTTTTTGGCTTGACAGTAACTACAAACCATTTCCATTTTCCCGATGGTAACACTTGCATGCAGCGAGTAGTCTTTATGTGAATCGTAGTGGAATTCTTCCAATGCTAAGCTAAAATGGTGCGCAGTCCGTGATCGTTTGGCTCTATCTCTCTTATCCTGTAGTCGGGCCTCACGCTGCTGTGCCGTCTCTGTTGCTCTAGATGTAGTAGCTCTATCTCTCTTATCCTGTAGTCGGGCCTCACGCTGCTATGTCGTCTCTGTTGCTCTAAATGTAGTAGCACTATCCCTCTTATTCTGAAGTCGGGCCTCACGCTGCTGTGCTGTTCTCTGTTGCTCTAGATGTTGTAGCTCTCTCGCAATTGCAAGTCTTCTTCTCGGAAGTTTCTTGACTACGCTCATCTTTCATCATCTTAGCCGTTGACTGCACTTGGCCGATCGTCTTCCCCTTCCTTGGAGGCATTGCTACAGCAAAGAAATCTGTAAAAAAATACAAAAAATGCTATTTCATAAAATAAGCAAAAGGACACTCACTGAGCAATGAAATCTATTATAGAATACAATGCAAAGCTAAAATTAACGAAAAAACGAATTTAAAATTATGTAGTACTTACATCCGTTTAGAAATATAAATCAAAAATGTACACTAACACTGTCGAAAAAAGTAGGAAACACTTATACAATCAAAAGAGCGAAATAAAACTGCCAGATTCACTGAAACATGATAAACTGGAAGACTTACCGAGTTAGCTTCCTTTAAATACGACCAGCTAAGAATCGAGTGGGTGCTGGAATGTTCTCCACCATGAGTCCAATTAAGTTTCCGTTTCCCCAACTTTCTAGAAAGTTCTACAAAGTTTTATAAAAAAGAGTAAACATTAATTCTGGTGCTGCCAGATACCGAGTAGCAAAATTACGCTTTTATGATCAATGAGTTTTTCGTTTGTGCTTTTCGGAATAACGGTGCTTGGTTTAGAAATAAATATAATCGGTGTAGACAAATTAAACTGAATAGATAAAAATTTTTCAAAAAGCAGAAGGTCGATTTTACAGAATTTTTCAGAAAGAAAATCAATGCTTTCAACGGAGGATTCACATGTATCTATTGCGGACATTTTAAAATAAGTTACACGCCTTACCTAAAAAGCCTCGTGAAACAGAATTCTACAAATCATTACGTATTCAATAAATTATTTAAGGAAAGTTGGTCGAAATATACACCAACTTTCCTTGAAAATAATCCTTGAACTGAAAACCTTTCCTTGAATTTCCTTGCAAACATAAATATTTTAAAATATTCTTTCCTTCATCAATAAAATATCTATAATTTATTTACATCATGGGAAGAACTAAAAAGTCAGTTCAAACATAAATACTGTAATTTAATTTGTTTTGGAAAAAATTGTTTTTCGATCAACAATGGTAAAGCAACCATCGCTGCCTAAAGCAATCAATCTATGCTCAATGTTATTTCTATTGCGATTTCGAATAGTTTTTAGCCCCCCAGAGCCAATAGAACGGGGGTTAAGAGTTAGCCTATGCTGATCGCAGTGTTCTAAAGTATAAGTGTACCAAATTTGGTATGGATTGGTCAAACGGTGTAGATTTGTATAGAAAATATACCCACATACACACACACATCCTATTTTATATATATAGATAATTAAAACATTCATTTTGAATCACTTTGAATGAGAGAGGTTTTTAATATAGGCAAGCAAGCCAGACGGACTGCGAAAATTTCACTTCCTCTTTCTAATAACTTTCTCGGCGTTACCATAAAATATAGTTTATCACCGTTTTGGAATTTAATCTAATTCGCAATACCAATCAATTATCATATATCACTACCGAATTCATTCTTTGTGTTTCTTATTGGCAAAGGGCCGAAATCGTATTCGAAAAAAAGACACATGACGTCATATTAGGAATAAGCACAGGAAATACGTATCACCACGGAAACACTACCGCCACCTACACTTAGCTTGACAGGAAATGACTCTCTTACTCATTTTTGCATTTCAAATATTAGTGCAAGCATATTACATTTGTGGTAATAATTTAATAAATAATGTAAATAATTTAAGTTGATTTTCTTACTGTCGCTTGCGAAGGGACAAGAAAGCATATTGATAATTTAATCTCTAATAATTTGCTAATTGATAATTTACTCTCAAGCAGTCAAAGATTTTAGACATGCAATTGAGATACACAAGTTTCTACGGAAAAGCCCGGAATTCCCCTTATGTATCGTATGCATTAAGGAGAAGCCTAATAGACTTATATACTTAAGAAATAAATTCAACTATAGTACGCGTGTGAGAAGTTGTGAAAGTTCCAAGGTGTCTTAATGGAATTTAGGTCCCAACTGTTCTACTAAATGAATTACGAACTTCATCGGTGATTCATGAGGGAGAGAAAAATCTTTTTCTACAGAGCTGCGAATGTTTTTGTTAGAAGCCCTGTTTGTTCTAGAATGTTATTTAAAGAAGTTGTGTTGCAATATTTTCATTTGGAGAGTTGTGTGTTTAATTTCTTCCGCTGAATCCATTATCTTTTTAAGTAATTGCAATATATTTGGTTTCTTAAACTTCTCGGTCCGCGTATTTTTATCTCTATAAAAGGTTTCTCGACCTAAATTTAGAAACTCAGTCCAGAAAAATTCCAAACTGAAAGGAGATATTTCCAGATATCGGAAATCTTGTAAATAACCGTACGTGAGGGAAACCCAAAACTCTAAAAATATGCATATCACAAAAAAATATACATATCACGATAAAAGTTTAAGTCCCCAGGCGTGCAAAAAAGTTTTATTTCTTACTTGAAGATGGCAATAGACGAACATGCTTCAAGCATTGATATTTATCGAAGTTTTGTTATCATACGACCATTTACAATGAAAAGTAAAACTTAACTCTTTTTTATGAAATTATGAGAGTAAGTCTTGTTTTTTGCGTGTATGATAAAAATTATACATTTACTTCGAATTGTAATACCGCTTCCAATAATTTTTTGTTCGGTTTGAATTATTCAATATATTTGATTTTATGCATTTGAGAGCGTTTATTTAAGTCTCGTTTATTGTGACAAAATGATAGTAATGATACGGCTACTACATATTTTCAGTTATAATTTTGTTTTCAGTCAAACTTTAAGTATTCTGTAATTTTAGTTAAAACTCCAACTGTATCCAATCATTAAAAATAACTCAGTTATCAGTTAAAACTATATTTCACCTATAACAAAAATTAAGGACAATACTGAGTTCGTGTCAAGCGCTGTTACCTGATCTCAATCCAATAGAGCACTTAGGATACTATCGGACGTCATATTGTAGCCTATGCAAAACCACCAAAGACCACACAAGAGCAAGGACATGCTATGATGTGTGAACGGGACTTCTTGTTACAAGAATTGTTGGACAGTCTTGTCGAAATCATATCTGTACATAGTGAAGTTTGCATTAGGGTCAACAAAAAATGATTCTTTTTCGCAACGACTGAAACCAATGTGTCAACCTAAGCATTTTTAAAAAATTTCTTTAGTTCACTCTAGCCACACGAGGCATGTGGATGCTCTGATTTTATTCCACCACATAGCTTGAGGAATACACATTTAACATTTGAGATACTTTGGTGCAGGTACCACAGGATTCATCTTGGATTGTATTATCCTTAGTGGTTGGGCATGTGAATTTCATATAGAATTTTGATTTTCCGCAAAGTGACTCTAATTAGTCTCTTCAGTTATAGCTTTAAAAAATCAAATGAAGAATATTTTGTAACTTGGTCGAACTTACTAGAATGCGTTAAATAATTACGAAACAGATTATCTGGAATGAGTGTAAGAAAAGTTTACTGTCGTTGATTGAACTTATCGTCATTACAGTAATTCATTTTCATTTGTAGCAAAATAATTCTAAATGTAGCACATAATAATTAATAAATAATTATCCTGACTTTTTAGTCTGTCCTATACCACCAGTTTATGTGTAATTGTTTCTTCCACATGGTTAATCACACACATAACTACTAATTTTAGCATGTACATGTATTTCAAGCGTGCTGAGAGATGGAGACGATCATAATTCATTTTCAATTCAATAATGATTAAAAATGCACTTTATGATAACTAATTATGTTGATCGAAGTAAAATGTCATTTAAGCTTGTCAAAATATTCCTATTTTTAAAGATTTTCTACTTTTCTACGAGAGACATTTTCTGTCGAGCAAAATATAGGTGTTTCTGCGACGGAACGTGTTTCATGTACTCATTCCAAACGTGACTTCACTTGGCTTGTTTTCCGAATAAAATTTCGACATGTCGCCAGTAAAATTCCCAAAGAATTAATTCCGAATTGAAGTATCATAGTTGATTGGACAGTGTTAATTATATTAAATGCCAAACGCAGCCAAAATGGTGATAAACTTCATTTTAAGGTAACCCCAATATACATCATGTCAGAGCATTTGGGTAATGGAATTAAAATCTGTGCATTCCATCTGGTTTGTTAACACTAAAAATCCTTCTTTGGCGTGGTGCCAGCTCAGGTGTTGACCTCGTCATCTGACAGTAGTTCAAAATTACGTGGTGTTGTCCTCGGAACTTAATCTTCCTGGTTTAATCCCAGACCATCGCTAATAGCATGTTACATTGTTTCATTCCGACGTTAATTCAACTACCTACCATCTCACAACAGTTCCAAATTAAATTTAGTTTTCTTACATATATAATTCGTATATATATTAGTCAGGGAAAAGTCTACCCAAACTGTGCAATTAAAATCGATTAATCCACCTTGTGTACATAAAAAAGACCGAGCTACACGAGAATGCTCTCTGCTACTTTGTAGACCAAACAGTTAGCAAAAGCCAAGAGGTGTACCAATAGCAAAAGAACACAAGACACAAGTATTAACTCGGTTATCCATCAAGCGGCACCTCTTTCCCCCTTGCCTCTATTTCCACCAGGAAAAGGATAGCAGGACGCAACCTTCTTAGGAGACACCGATAATACTTTTCTCTATAAGTACAGATGTTCCCCCAGTCATTAGGACAAAAGGGAATCTTCCCCCTTTTTAGAAGGCAGACATTTGGCCATCTGCCAGGGGGAAGCTGAGATCTGTCCAAACAGAAATAGATGCAACGGGGGAGGAGTGTGGGAATCTGGCGCCATGGATCCGGGGTTAACCCCATTTCTTCGCTTCTTTTTGTGGGCCCTCCTTTTAAACACGAAATGTCTTGCACCCCGTCCCGACAGGAACGCTCAAAAATGATTTTTCAACATCTCGAGATGTTTGAATATGGATTCAATAGATAGGGAGTTCGGTGGGGGGATTTTGTGACCACCCGTGGTTTTTGAGTGTTGTTCTTCAGGGCTTAATTAAGAGATATCGTTAGCATGTGCTGTAATTAGTGTAAAGAGAAGGAATGTATGGATATTCACTGTTTTAATTTAAGTTCGAAGTGTTCAATGAAATGTTTTTTAAAGCAGTCGTGTTTCTAAAGATTTAACCGGACAATTAATGATTCAGGAGACAGTTGGGTCAAATGAATATGGGGATTAAAGTTACTATGTTTCTTTCAGGACTACCCTTGGGAATCCTATGTGCGCATTGTTCTTCAGAACATCGTTAGCATGTGTTGAACTTGGTGCAAAGTGGAGTAATGTATAGATATTCGATGTTATAACTTCAATTCAAAGTGTTTAAAGGAATGTTTCTTAAGTTGTTTCGACCTGATTTCTCGTACATCAATATCTGACAAACTTTGTTAATGACTAGATATTTCGTCATCAAGATATTGCCAATTTTTTATGATGACGAGATCAAGATCTTGTCAGTTTTTCAAATGACACGATGTCGTCCATCAAGACCAGGTCAATTTTGCTAATAACGAGACTCCTCTTCTAGGCAACTACCAGGAGAGTTAAAGAAGTTGTGTTTCTCAAGCAAGGCTATTAAATAACATTTAATTAGTCGGCAATAAATGATTATTGAAATAGTCAGTTCAAATGGATATGGGATTCAAAGTCAGAGAGAGTTGTCTTGCTTCTTTCAGGATTACCCTTGAATCTTACGTGTGGATTGTTCTTCAGAGCATCGCTAGCATGTGTTGAAAGTAGTGTTAAGAGGAATAATGTATAGATATTAACTGTTTTAATTTCCACTAAAAGTGCTTAATGTAATTTTTTTAAAGAAATCGTATTTCTCAAAACAAGGCTATTAACCCTCTTGGTGGTTGTCTCGGCTAGGCATCTTGTCATTAGTAAAACTGACAGACCTTGATGGACGAGATATCTCGTCATTAGAAGAAAACTGACCAGATCTTGATCTCGTCATCATCAAAAAGTCGGCAATATCTTGATGACGAGATACCTCGTCAATAGTGAAATTGGTCAGATCATGATGGACGAGATATGTTGTCGAAACCACTTGGAGGGCTAAAGAACATCTAAGTAGTCGGGCTATTAATGATTATGGAGACAGTCGATTCAAATGAATAAGGGAATTCAAACTAATAGAGATTTTGTTATGCTTCTACCCTTGAATATTATGAGTGGATTATTCTTTAGAGCATCATTAGGATGAGTTGAAATTAGTGTAAAGAGGAAAAAATGTATAGGTATTCACTGGTATCATTTCTACCAGAAGTTGCTTAATGAAATACTTTTAAAGCAGTTTAATTTCTCCAGAACATTTTACTAGCCTACAACGGATATTTGTCGAGACAGTCGGGTCAAATGAATCCGGGGATTCAAAGTTAGAGAGTTTATTATGATTCTTTCAGTACTATCCTGAAACGTTAAGTGAATATTTTTGTTCAAAGCATCCATAACATCTGTTGTTAGTGCTAACATCTGGAAAGTTTATAAAAATCACTGTTTTCAATATAATGCCTTTGTATATTTTTAAGCACTCGTATTTCTGAACACAAGGCTGTTGAAGAACATTTAACACAAGCCAATATTGAATGATTGGAAAGTAGAGATAATCATGCAAATAAATTGGGGTATTCAAAGATAGATTCGTAATCTACTTTCGTAATCACCCTTAAATCTTAAATGTTGCAAACAGAGATCGTAAGCATGTTGAAATTTGTATTAACAGCTGGAATGTTTATAAAATTCACTTTCTAATGGAGTACATGTTTTTTTTTAAAGCAGTCGAATAACTCAGTGGATGTAGAAGATTATTTGTTATGTTCTTCAAACATACCATTAAATCTTAAGTGAGGATTATTCTTCAAAACATTAAGAGATATTATAGGCATTTGTTAAAATTAATGTAAAAGTTAAGAATGATTCGCTGTTTTAATTATTGTTCAATGACATGCCTGTGTATACTTTTGAAGCAGTCGAAGCTCTCACATAAACGCTTATTAATGAACATTTTCCTGTGGAGATTTTAACTGCACATATCAATTCCGATATCATAATCTGAATACAATTAAAAATGCAACACTGCGTGCAGTTGTTGCTCTAACAGAACCAGCTTTTATTAGACAGCAAAGTTGGACTGTCATATAAACAAAAGAGAATATTCCACATAATTAACATGAATACGCATTTGATGATAAATGCTTGCTCATCAAACAGCTGGAACATTCAGCCACCAGAAAAAGAAAAAAAATCTCAAATTAATACAATAGTTAATGTGTAGAAAATCGGTTAATCTTCCTCAAACCAATTCGCTCTCTGAATTTATTTTTCGCAACGCCACTTTAAGTTACCGCACATTTCGAAACTTCCACCACTTGGGAGTATTAAAGAAAACTGTCGTAAACCCCCATTTTATGGATGCTTCATTAATGCCGGATTTCGAAACAGTTTCGCTTTTTAAATTACTATGCTAAACAAGGAAATACATCTCCCGCGCTTTTCTCAAGAAAAGGAAAATGGTGTTCAATTTCCGTTGGGTATTAAAATTATTAATAGCGCATAATTAATTAGTGGTTTAATATAATGGCCCATCTGGACCAGTCGTTCTTAAGATGCTTACTTAATATGTTACAGCGAAGAAAAAGAGTATTTTGGGGTGTGCTTCTTTTTGTGGAGAGTTTGTGTTTTTCGTTTTTTAAAAAGAAGTATGAAAAATATGCCAAAGCGCTTTCTCCAAGAATACGTTCTTCAAATAAGGAATGAAATGTATTCTGAAAACAATATAAGAGGGTATTCTGTGAAGTTATATTTTTCTTTGTACAAAAGCAAACTCTCAGTGCACCACAAAAATACAACACGGGGCTTACTGAAAAAGGTTGATTAATCAAAGAAACAGTGGAATATGAAATTTAACTAAAATTACAAGACTTGAACTTAACAAGTGAAAAGAAAAGCAGATGAGGTCCAACAAAAACACAGAGTCCCACAGACCATGTTTTACCCAATCTTCTCAAATCATTTTGAAGGCACATTCTGGAATTACCAAATGCCGGACAATTGAAAAGAAAATTATCCACATCTTGCGGCTGCTTTTTTGAAAAATTGCACATACCATTGTCCGAAGATTAAACCTATATTAATGTTAAATATAGGTTGAGGTAATGTTTTTTGCTGCAGAATGTGCTTCCGGTACGTATTCCAGACGTGACATCACTTGGTTTGTTTTTCGTGTACATTTTCAGCATGTTAACCAATAAAAATTGCAAACAATAAATTTGGAATTGATATAAGATAGTTGATTGGTCATCACCAATTAGATTAAACAGCGTCGTCAAAACCATGATAAAATACATTTTAAAGTAACCCCGAATATATATTGTATTATGCTAGAGCATTTGGATAACAGGAAGTAAAATCTTCGTTTTCCGTCTGGTTTATTGTTAACACTAGAAATTCCTTTCATACGTTATTCTGTCTAAACAATAATTTATACAAGCAGACTCACCATATCATTTGCGCTAAAAGTATGATTTTATATGTGGTTTTTCAAACGTTTACAAATTATTAAACATTTATTCACTTTTCACATTTATAGGTAGCCAAACATTCAGCCGAATAACAGTAAACTTGCACATCTTTCGATAATGATATTTGGAATAATGGTCTATGTAGTATTAGATATCGGTTGCTACAATTAATTCCAAGGGAACCACTAAATTGTGTTGTGAATCAGGACCTAATATCGTTAAATCGCGCATTCGGGTTAGCAACAGCGGTCTATGTGACAATACGCTACTGCAGGATTCATACTTGTTGCCCTGTGATCGAGATTTCGCGCTTGAAGTAGAGAAAGACTTTTAAAAATATATCGACTCAGTGACTGGAAATATGTCTGCTGGACAAACCACATTCTGGTCAAGAAAAACTAAAAAACTCATATTTGAAAATTTTTACTTGTAAACCGATATATGATATCTATATATTAATACGTGAAGAAAAAACTTTGTACCCCTTTTTAAGCACATTGCGCGCACGGAGGAGTATGAGATTTGGCATAATTAAAGTTCATATGGAGAAGGAGTGCAGAAAGATAAAATTAATGTATAATATGCGTTACCAATACATTAAATTAAACAAAATAAAACATTCATTGTTTTACACATGGTCAATCGTACGTCGCAGCAAATAGAGTTCGATCATTCGATGGTTTGAGATTTTATATTTCCGAATATAACGGTCAATGGCATTTAGCAAGCGATGAAAGAGTTTTTACAAAAAACATCGTCTACACAGAAGTTTTGAATCATTAAATTCATTGTCGAACTATTTCAAGTGCAATGGACAACATTTATTTTTTTGACCACCCGGTTTTTTTTTGTTTCAATAAAAAATAGATAAAAAAATACGAAGCACATATTCCTTATTTCATTTTTTGGATTTATTTTTTATTTAAATTTTATATAATTTGAAAAAGATAGGCAAATTAACTGTGTAGCCTTGGCGAAACCTGTGGCCAGTATAGCAATAAAAAACCGAAGAAAATGTCAAAAACAACGCGTTATTGTTTTTTAGATATGGCTTAACCAAGCTATACCGCATTTTTCCTATGACGTACTTGTACATGCTTGCAGCTTACGTAATAGAACAAAATTCAAAAAAATTATATGCAATGAATATAGAGGTATATTCTTTGACAAAAGAACCTTATTAACGTTCAAACTTAAAAATTAAATTAATTATGGTCGAATTTCGACCACTGGGCGACCACTAGTTATAGTAAACATGCATGCGAGCTACTGCAATACCAGATTTTGAGAAACTTTATTGTGTAGCTAAAATCGCTGAAATGCACGAAGGACCAGAAGAAGCATAGAACCATTAGATCGACCCTCCAAGTGTTTGGACGAAATACCTCGTCCAAGAACCGCTCAATTTTGCTATGGACGACACACCTCGTCGAGACAAAACTGCCCTATTACTCCAAGGGAAATGAAGTTCCAAGTAGAAAAAACAAACTGTCCCTTGTCAGGAACTGGTGACAGTTTGGAAAATGTTTTTGCAACAGAGGCTGACCACTACAGGGAAGTTTTCGACACGAAGATAAACCACACAGAGGGTTAAATGATTAAATATTTTGGGGATGAAATGGGTTTCAAAGGAGACAATTAAAATTTTAAAACTAAATTATCAAAACCATAAATATTTTAATTATGCATTCGTCAGATAAACAGAGGCGAACACAAAACATATTCATTATTAAATTGAAATATTTACTATTACAATTTCAACATTGTTGGATAGCATTGTTTATTTCAACACCAGAATCGATTTATATAAAACCAAATTTTTTATTCCTTGGAAGACTGACTGGATTGAGATATTTGCAAAACTTCTTAATTCGATTTTTAAGCTATTTGGGGGGGGGGCTTTTATATTTTAGTAAAAAGAGCGACCAAAAAGGTTTCTTGATTTGAAAATGGTAAAAGAAAAGATTCTTGAAGTCCTTAAAGACGAAGATCGTCAAGATGGGACAGTGGATTCGTATTAAAATGCAAATATCTTAATTCTTATTATATTAGATTTTGACATCTTAGTACGCATCAAACTCTAGAATGATTAATGAAATACATCTATTCATCTACGTTGCATGCTCACATCGAATTAAAAAACTTTTAGAAAAAATTACAATACCTTTGTATGTCTTCTAAATTTTTAATGTGTCATGGTTTAATTACAGAAACAAATAAAGCGATAAGTGTGGTCAATATAATTGAAATATTTTGAAAGATAAAATATTTACGCTATCAAATATTAAAAGCTTCAAAATTTATAAATATTTACTATAAAGGTGAATCTGGAGCTATAATCCACAGAGTAAATAGCTTTTTACTCTGTGCTATAATATATACTAATATAAAGCAGAGTTGGCGTCTGTCTGTATGAATGTTCTCTACACAAATCTACACCGTTTGACCAATCTACACCAAATTTGGTACACTTATAATTTGGAACCCTGCGAGTAACGCAAGCTACATATTAACCCCGTTATTTTTTAACCTATGTGTGCAGAGGGGGCTAAATCAATTCGAAATTGTACTTAAATTCTCGTATCTCTGCTAATATTGGACAAAATATTTAAAAAATTGAGATCTATGGTTTTCACTGCCATGTCTATCTATGGTAAAAATTTGAAAAAATCAATTGTGAAGAAAGTACCATAAGCATTCTGTAATAATTGAATTTCTGTTGAATTGGAATAATATCACAGTAAGGAAGTATTTCAACTGAGATTTGAAAAATAAATGTTTTTTCTTAGTGACAGAAGGTCGAGGTTGCTTACTTGGAGTTGGAACTGTTCGTATGCAACTTAGGTACCTGTGAAACATTCGTTGAAAGTGAATTTGTAAAAATTGCAATCGATTTAGTTTGTTTTACACTGATGACATTTATTGCTAAAATAAGATCCGTTATTCCATGTGTGCCTCTGAATAGAATTTAATAAAAAATGTGTTTGCTTCAAAATAAATTAATGGACGAATGCCGTAACAATTTATTTTTCATGCTCTCACAATGATGATGAAATTCGAAAACATCGAATCCCTGTTGCAAGCGTGCCACAAATTATAAATATTTATAGGAAAACTGAGTATACGCTGCAAGTTCGTAAAAA
This sequence comes from Meta bourneti, assembly GCA_933210815.1. Lineage (NCBI taxonomy): Eukaryota > Metazoa > Arthropoda > Arachnida > Araneae > Tetragnathidae > Meta > Meta bourneti. The sequence continues at coordinate 44,383,560 of OW119931.1, forward strand.
TGGGCTTAAGGGGAATTCGTAATCGCTCCAAAACTCAAAAAAGACCTCTGTAGTAGACACTTTAGTACAAACTTTCGTAGTTTGTCTTACAGCAGGATTGCGATGAATATGAAATGGATTATATGTATGGATATATCATTTATACATATTTGCGTCCGAAGTAAATTGTAGGAAGAATGGAAAAAGTTAAAACGATGTTAAAAAATTACTTCCGTACACTTAAATGATGTTTGCATTTTTCTATGAAAGAAGTGATTAGTCTGATCATTTTTCAATCAACATTTAACCAATTCAATCTGAGCAAAGCCGAGTAATTCTGCTAGTTTGATATTTTATTTTAAATTATTTTACACTTAAGTATCGTTACGTTGCAATTGTCCTCACAAGGTACTATGAAAGAGAGTAATAAGATTTAAAATTAATCAATTCTATTTCGATCTATGACATTTAAATATAACTAATAGCTTACTCTTCGGAAATTTAAGGTCAATAACAATTTAGAATACAATTTATGCTGGTAAAAATATATTTCTTTTCATTCAATGATTTGTCTTTTTTGTTTTGATGCAGACCCTGGAAACAAGGAGAACCGGAAAGGCAAGGTGTACTGAAAGACTTTTTCGATGATGATTCAAGCTTCGAGCTATTTGAAAATTTGGTCGAGACTTCTGAGCCAGAGCTTCGTTTGCCCCGACACGAAAGAGAAGGCTCTGGGCAATCAAGTTATTCAGTTGATTCAAGAGCAATCATCAACTTCATAAACGGATTGCTTGATGATAACATACAGAGATCATATATCGAAGCTCACTACAATGTGAACGAGCTATTGGAACCATCCATTATTACTGATACTTAGGAAAACATTGACGGTATAAGAAGATCTGATTCTTGGGGCTCTTTCTAGAAGCACTACACATTTGAAGAGCACATGCAAAGTGAAATTAGTAACAAACGGTTATGATAAACGGTGACATCTGATTATAACAACTGGCTGTGACACCTGATTATGACAACTAATTGTGACTTCACCTATGAACTCATAGTTGTAACCCATAAGACATTAGGAAGGAGCTTAGCTGAGGAAGTTCTTGTAAAACGCCTTATGGGTCTTTTCTTCTTTTGACTACCGTTCTTTTAAAACTAAATGAAACACCTGAATCCTTTATCAAGGTACCATAGAATAAATTTCAATAGATATGTATTTGATTTCACATCAACGTTAATAAATTTCTGGCTTGTACACCATCATCTTGTTTGTTTCCTTTCAATTTATATAATGAACTACTTTTTCTTAAATTTATGTGATTTAATTAGATTATGTTCTTAAATTTATGTGATTTAATTAGAAAGGTTGAAAAGAGGTACTTTAGCTATTTAAATATTTATTGCGAATATTGTTTTGGTTGAAAAGACTACTAGAGCTGGCTAAAACATACGAGATCTGCTTTAAACGTTCCGGAATTTTTTGATAATTTTTTTCTGCTATGCCTTCAAGCTAGTATTATATAAAAAAGAATTGCTGAAGGTAAATCAATATTAGTGTTTACTAAATTTGTTCCAAGTAAAGGTTAAACCACACATAAAACTATTTAACTAAAAACCGAGAACATACTTAAAAAGATAATTCTTGTTTACAAACACTTATACAAACAAAATAATAACATTTTGTTTTCTAGTTCTTTTTCTCCAATATAAGCTGAGAGTGATTAAGTGAAGGCTTTTAAGATACTCCAATAAACCATTTCTTTTCTCCTGAATTTCGTGAAAAACATCCAGTTGATTATATTTGAAAAACGGGAAAGTAAATCAATTCAATATGAAAATGCGTACCACACAATCTAGATAAAAAGGCTTAGTAAACTAGTGTTATGTTAATCTTATTGATTTCAAATCTAGAATCTTTCTACAAAAGATGGTGCTTGAAAAAATCACCACGTCCTGTTTAAATGGAATTTAAAGCTGAACAGCTTTCGCATCTTAAAGGATTCACTTAACGACTCGTGTGAACGCTGATATCTAGTTTGATTGAATACTAAATTGAAATTTAATGTAATAACATTCTGATATAAACAGCTTTAAGAAAATAAAAATGAACTAGATAAGGAAACATTAGAGGGCATCTCACTTTAGTAAGCAATTTACGATTTGCTCCTTTTTCATAAGGATGTATGAGAGACTTTTACATGGGATGTTCTAAGTTTAGCAGGGGGTAGTGTTTTTTGTAGCGGAACATGTTTCCTGCACATATTCTGGACGTGGCGTGTTTTTCGAACAGGATTTCAGCAAATACAACAATACGACAATACAAATTCCAAAGATTATATTATTAATTAATATGTGATAGTTGATTGGTCAACGTTAATTAAATTAAACGCAGAATGTCACCAAAATGGCGCTAAACTGCATTTTAGAGTAGCTCCCGATATATATCATGAGTTTTTGGGTAACAGGAAATAAAATGTCCGTTTTCAGTTAGGTTTGTTTGTTTGCACTGAAAATCCCTTTCATATCCATTATTTGTTTCGACGGGCTCTTTTACAAGGAAGATTATCCAAATTTAAACATCCGTTAAAACTCTCTTGAGTTCTGAAACAATTTTGTTAAAACTACTGACTTGTTTTAAGTATAATTTCTTAACTTCTACAAAATAATTGTTCGTTGAATGAAAACTTCTGCTTATGAGTGTTTTCCAGTGTAAGCATAAGCAAGCTAACGGAAGAAGACAAAATTAAGAACTATTTCTTTCTGATTTATACATACACACGATTGATACTAATTTACGAGAGGAACCTATAAAACTAATTTATCACTGTTTTGGCAACGTTTGGCGCAAATTCCAGCCAGTAATGTATTCGTTTGGAACAATTAGAGATAGACGACTTGGAAGTGTTATTTTTAGTACATGTACTGGACTTGATTGCAGCTATAAAAAGGGAAAACTAAAAAAATTTAATGTGTGATTAATACTATAATAGTTATGCTGAAATTGCTTTTAGTCCCATGTCATGTTACGTCACTACCGAAAAAACAGGAAGTTTGAACTCTGACGAAGCACCAGTCGTCTGTATTCAGTTTTGAGAAAAACCTTCTCATAATATGAAAAACCATTGACCTTGTAATAAAATAGACAGACCATGAGGCGTAGTTACAGTCGTAAGATCTCAGGTTAAGTCACATGGACTGACGAATCGATTTGGGCCGATTGCTATAGAAGCGCAGACCAGTGTTTGTAATCACACTGGATAATCACTTTAACCAATCAATAATTTATTTCATATTAGGATGCGTGCTTTTCCCCACAACCACGCGACAGATATTCAAACCGAGTGATCGGAAAATACCATGAGGTGCGCTCGTATTCCATCTATGGCATTAGACAATCGGTGATGAAAACCCAGAGTCATCTCTTTTTCTTTCGATAAGGACAATGCGAGCTCGTGCAAGCGTTCCGTGAATTTAATTTTTATTCTACGCGTGGTGCAACTGCTACTAGCTTACTTGAAAACGTTATTGGGTCTTGATTTTACTTTTATTAAGTTCGCGCAAATTGTGTTATTAATGAATGTATTTTTAATTATGCATGTGGCAAACTGTAAGTATGTTATTGACTTTAGCGGACATACATCACTATGTGAATACGGTTTAGTTTTGTATTCCAACCTCCCCTAAATGAACTAACGTGGCTGTCGGTTACCCTCTGCCATAGTAATCTGAGAGTTGCATGAGGCATTGGCTTGATGCAAGTATCCTGGGTGTATTTCTCTCTTCGGTGTCAGTAAAACTCTCTATGCGTATATCGAGTTACCCTGGTTTCCATGTGTGAAACAGCTCTAAAAAAAGCTACACCCTTTTGAACTTAACTCTCCAAGTGGTTTCGACCAAATATCTCGTCCATCAAGATCTAACCAATTTTGCTAATGATGAAACATCTCGTCATCAAGATATTGCCCTCTTTTAGGATGATGATACCAAGTTCTGGTCAGTTTTCTTCCCATGATGAGATATCAATCATCAAGTTCTGGTCAGTTTTGATGACAAGATATCTCGTCCAGACAACCACCAGGAGAAAAGCATAACCATCAATATAGTACATAATCTCTGATAGTGACGTATCTAAATATTGGAGAGCAAGGAGACTGGTGATTTTACATCCAAAGTCCGACATTTGAAAACAACAATAACAACAGATACTGGTGCATTGATGCGGAACGCTTCAACTTCAAGGAGTGTGAAGCGCAGCTTGCTCAAATATATATTTTGGGTAATAAAGCCCAAACAACCTCACGTTACAGAGAGTTTTGAATAAAATTCATTTTCAAAATAACTGAAGAAGTTAATATTTGAATTCAAGTGTCAGGCCCTTAAGTAACCTCTAAAACAACTCCATGTTTAACTCTCCCACCCTGGACAAAAACAGTTAACCAATTAACAGAACAGTAGTTAGTATCGAGCATCTTTCAATACAGGGCATTTAACCCAATTCACTTTCACACTCCCCTTTTAAACTCAACCTAAGCTTGATTTAACTAAAGCACTCGAAAGCGTAAAAAACTCCAACTTCCCTTTTCAGCCAGAGTTTTTGTCTTTCCGTCTTTGCTAGCAGTCTTGTCTTTTATCTAAAGGTCGGAAAACAAAGAAAAAGAAAAACCCGCTAAACAGCTTTAGGTTAACCACACACAATAGCTATTACGCACTTAGTGGATTTAGTTTCCTTTCCTTTTTTTCTGCAAACAAGGGAAAAAATATCTTAGATTTTTCCAGCACCTCTTTCCAGTCTTACTTAAGCTCTTTATTTAACAAAAGGATTTCCCTCCTGAGAGCTCCAGCGATGAAATTTGGTTTAAGGATCAGCGTTCCACTGTTGAAGTTTGGTGAGGATAGGAATTTCTTATTACTTGAGAGATAATTTTACTCTGTTACTGGGGTGAAGTTATTGACGGGGACTTAAAATGTGAAGGTACAGTGTAACGTTTTTAGTCTCTTTAGCATCAATCTCAACTTAAAAAGCTAATGTTTTTTAAATGTGTGGCAAAAATTCATCAAATGGCGTCAATAACTATCCACAATGTAGATGTAGTGCCCACCAATCGGTCTAGTGGTCAGGATGTTGGCGTCTGGATAAAAATGTACCTGGTTGAAATCCGAGTTTAAATTTTCTTTCCCAATTTAGAATAAAATGTGTGACCTCTTTATAATCAGGTTGTATCGAGAATGTATTAACGCATGTGAAGTGTAACATGAAATCACCTTGTCTTATCGCTGCTACCTATAATATTCTACTACAAACTTAATCTAATAAATGACATAAAAATATTGGCAGGCTTTGATTAATCGTCAATGCTGATTTCCTAAAAGTGGAAAACAATTTTTATTCTTGACGTAGAACTTAAAAATAAATAAATATTTTTCGATTGTTCTACAGAGTTACTGAGGCTGCCATTATCAGAAGGTTTTTGTTTTACAAACATCAATTGCTTTAGTTACATGACAGACAAACCAGAAGAACGAAAAACGAGTTGTGAGTTGCGAGATATGAGTGAAACATTGAAACACTCAAACATATATATTTTTAAAGTAGAATTGCCCGAACAATGAGCGATTTGTATTTACGATGGACGTTGGAGAGAGCTAAGGCGTGATGAAAAGTAAAACGCGATTTCTCTCCTAGCCAGTTGTTATCGTCATCTGACCGTGGTTCAAAATTACGTGGGGTTGTCCTCGATCTTTCCCTTGGTATTGATCCCGGACTGTCGCCAATAGCCCGTTGTGTTGCTCCAATGCGACGTTAATTAAAATACCTACCTACCTCTAAGCCCGTTGAAAGTAGTGGCGCTATTCAAGAAGCTACCGCATTACATTCCATGTGTTAAACCCTAAAATGCTCAGTTATAATCATAATTCTTGAGATTTCTCAAAATAAAAATCTGCCAACAATATCAAATTATATGAGTTTAATTTCTTTTATAAGAAACCGAAGAATCCTTTCAATCTTCATTCGAAGTGTCTCATTATTTTACTCCTCTAACGTAAACAAACGTAAACAAATTGCCGGAAAAAATGTGCCGGAGAATGTCAGCACATAAAGGATACAAAATGAAAAAACAAGAGTTTAATGCTTAAATTTCCCATCTCTTTGGTCGAGGAATATGTGCCAGTTGCTTCCCTCGTAACAGTGTTTCCTCGGTGATGGCATTGATATGGTAGGATGACATCCTGGAGATCTTGCAGATTCCGTGTATAAATCTGGTAGACCCGGGATTTCAGGTACCACCCAAAAAAGCAGAAACATTGCCTGTTTTTTTTTTCAAATCTTGTTATGATATTCTTAATGTACGTTAGGTGCAACGTGAACACACTCCCCTTGGAGCACCAGGGTAACGTCAAATAGTTCACAATCCGCCCTTGAAATGCCATGATAAATAAAGAATTTTTCCTAAAAAGTTCAAAATTGATCGGGAATTGGCCAAAAAATCACCACAAATAAAAATCTAACGAGAATATAATATTATGCGAGTTTAATTTCCTAGTTAATAAGAAGAATAGAAGGCAAAGAATCTTACAAACTTCGTTGAAATGTCTCTTCATTTTACTATTCCACTAAATAAAAATCTTCCATGAATATCAAATTGCGTCAGTTTTATTCTTAGTTACAAGAAATCGAAGGATCTTCCAAATCTTCCAAACTTCGTTCAAGTGTCTCTTCATTTTACTCCTCTGACGCAAACTATTCCTTCGAAAATAAACCCTTGTAGAACACACGGTGAACGCCATTCTTCCCATTCAAAGCGGAAAATACCATTACAAAAAGAACATGGCCTTGTGCAATAAACCACGGCTCTATCGCTAAAGCAGAGAGAATTCGTCGTTAATTGGATAGCGTTCTTTTGTAGGACGCGCCACCTAGGCTTACCGTCCTGAGACTTTAATTCTTGTTTTGGATATTTTTTTCTTTTATCGCCGCCGTATTAGAGGGATTTGTTGGCGACTGTTTCCTCCCGGAATCGCCAAACAAAATAGATAAGTGCAAGTTTTATATCTTAAATAATCATTAGGCGTAACGGAAAACCTAAGTGCCCGTCGGTAACTGATCTCAGAGGTTAGATTAGGCGTGGAGAAAGAAGCAGTTTAGTGATTATGCTAAAGCTTTGTCGAATACCTGTAACGTAATCAAAACATGATGTTTGAGTAAGAAGTTAAACTTTCTACTGGAAATTGTGTTCATGAGATTTTATAACCTCTTTATTTTCTCTTTTTCTTTTTGTTGGTAACATTTCTCAGGATAATCTGATAGTAGAAGCTATAAAATGAACTACCCTATTTAAATCAATTAATAATTTATATAATATCACAATTTCTCAAAACTATATATTTCTTTGTATACATAATTTCCTATCTGTTCCTGACACAATAGTTTAGTTTTAACCTTCCAAGTGGTTTCAACGAGATTCCTCATCCATCACGATGTAGTCAAGTTTCTCAATGACGAGATATCTCGTCCATCAAGATATGGTCAGTTTTATTAATGACGAGATATATCGGCGAGACAAAACTGCCCTATAACTCCAAGGGGAAGAGAGATCTAAATAGAAAAAAAATTGTTTCGTATCAAAGGCTGGCTACTACAAAGCAGTATTCGGCGAAAAGACACACCACCAAAAGGGTTTAAAACAGTTCATGGTTCATAATTCAAGTTATGCTCATAATTGGTAATTTATAAATTATATTCATAATTGGTAATTTATAAATTATATTCATAATTGGTAATTTATAAATTATGTTAATTAATTGTTACAATATATTCCCCAGTTTAATTTATTTATAAGACTTTTATTATCAATACTTATAATTTCAGTGACTTTTTCGGAAAGTTTTTTACTTAATTAGATTATTGTAGATCTGTAAAATATCTGTGAGAAAGATGTTAACCATCAAACCAGAAAAAAAACAAAGATTTTACTTAAGCTCCCAAAATGCTCTCCCATGATTGATATTGGGATTACCTTAAAATGTAGTTTATCACCCTTTTGGAGATGCTTGGCGTTTAATTTAATTGGTGTTGACCAATCAACTATCATACATCAATTCGGAATTCATTATTTGGAATTTTTAGAGAAGTGCTGAAATCGTATTCGAAAAACAAGTTAACCTACATCACGTTCGTCATATGTACTGGTAGCACGTTCCGAAGCAGAGACATTACGGCCATCTACATTTAATTTGACATAAAATGACATTCATAAGTGTAAAGAAACGTGTATTGCAAGCGATTATATTTATGATAAAATACCTACAAAACGCACACAATGCTTGTATTGAAACAAAAAAGTCACAAATGATATCATTAAACTTATGGTAAACATGCAATTTTGCACTTATATCTAGTATCTATAGTAATATGTTTAAATTTTAAGTTGCATTTAGAATTATTAATCAGAGGGATTTGAAATGAATGTAAACCGGACGAAAAGGAAACATTTAACTCAGCAACTCAAATGTTCTCATATAATACCTATTGAAGTTACCTCAAAGTGTAATTTATTGCCATTCTGACGATGTTTGCGTTTAATCTAAGTAGTGCTCACCAATCTTTTATCAGTTCGGAATTTATTCTTTGGAATTTTTGGTGACGCGTTGAAATCGTATTCGAAAAACAAACCGTCCAGGATCGTACAGGAAGCACGTTCAGCCTCAAAAACAGTACAACCACCTACATTTAGCTTGACAGATAAAGCCTTTCATACTCAGGTCATAAAGTTGGGTGCCACCTCAGGTATAGATCTCGTCATCTGACCCTGGTTCAAAATCACGAGGGGTTGTCCTAGGATCTTTCCCATCAGGATTGATCCCGGACAGTATCCCATTGGATTATTTTTGACGTTGATTTACCTACCTACCTATTCAAATAAACTAATAATTGTTTGACATTTTTTCTTTAAGCGAAGACAAAAAAATTAAACTTACTGTGAAACTTGAAAGCAAAAGTAATATATGGGTCATGGCAAAGGAAACATGTATCTTAAAATAAGACTGGTATCGAAAGATGAATATTTCTGGGGTTGAGTTAAATACATTTAAATAATCTATGAAACATTTCCTTTTCTGATAACATCATACCCGCAAGGCATAATTTTAGCTCTGACAAGCGTACCGAATACAATTTAACAAGCGCAGATCTTGAATCGTGCTTGTCTCATTAAAAAGCAATTCCATGGAGATTCAAAAAATACTTCAGAACTAAACACGCATATCATTTGTAGAATTACTATGGACTGATGTAAGTAATAGCCTGATGCATCATAATCTATATCAGAGAGATCCTCACCGAAAATAAATTTTATCGAAATAAGCATTTTTTAATAAGGCGGGAAAGATAAACACGCTTGGATATATCTCAGTTATTTACGGGAAATAGTTTTCTAATATATTTAGTTGTTTTTAGTTTGGAAATAAATGCTGACACAGGAGCTTAAATTGTAATTTTATAATCGTAGGAATTCAGGTCGCATTACTCAGAATACGTATAGGACAATAGAAACTGAATGATCTCTTACAAAGAAAATAATTCTATTTCGTCTATTTATGAGAGGAATTTTTACTTAAAAAACAAACTTAACGATCTGCGAAGATTTTGCTTCTGTTATTCAATTGTTCTTCACTGATACATATTTGGGTTACCTTAAATGTAGTTCATCGCCGTTTTGGAAAAAATGGGCTTATCTAATTGGTGTTGACCAATCACCTATCATTTATCAATCGGGAATTTTTTCTTTGGAATTTTTAATGGTGACGGGAAGAAATAATATTCGATAAACAAGCCAAGGTACGTCGCGTTCAAAATATGTACACGAAACACGTATCACCGCAGAAACACTGTATCTTGGTAGAAAAAGGTCAGTGTCCATTTTGCAATTTTTAGCAGCTGATTTAGTAATTTTTAAAATAGTGTAGAAGAATACTTAACAATGTTTTGATTCTTTCATAATTTCTGTACCCCAGAGGTAACATGATTTTGGTTTTATTTTTTATTTCTCAATAATAATCATATTTATGTTCCATAAACCCCATATAATGTGGGCAAGTAGGCCTACAATCCAATACAGTCGCATTTTTTGACTAATTTTGTCTTACATATTCAGGTCCTTCAAATTAGCAAAAAATTCGCTTTTTCGCTTTCCTGAAAAGGAGCCAATTTGGACTTACGACACTTTACCTCTGTGGTACAGATTTATTGACAGGACATTGGCATCACTAGAAATCACTAAAATCGACCAGAATGTCAATAATTGGTTTATTAATTCAAAATATTTTCCAACTTCTTAGCTTTCAGACGATACCTAGATCTTGTAAATGTTCGAAATCACCATATACAAACATGTTTCCAAAACTTTAAATTCAGTTACTGTAGAACCGTGTTTTTGCAATACGATGCTTCGTTCAAACAGTGATAACTCAACAATGAACTGATATATTATAATTTATTTTTGTTTCGTTATAATCTATACAATACAGCAGATGTTTTGACCCTCAGTCAAAGTCATTAGTTAAGAAATGAATTTATAGTTGACTTTTAACTGTCGAAATTCTGGAAAAGATCTTTTTTTTTAGACTGCCTTGGTGAAAAAAATCTATTCGTTTTAACAATTTGACGGAGGGTCAAAACATGAAGAATATATTAGAAAAATTTTCCAGCAGGAATTACCTTTCTGAATTAGAATATGAGGTATCACTGTCCAAAAGACATGCTAATTAGCTAATTATATCTAAGTTAGATAATTAGTGACTAGCTTAATCTGAATTTTTCACACAAATGAATTTAAGCACAAACCAGTGATCTATTGAAAAAATTGGATATTTTAAAGTCAAAATTAAAAATTTACTAGAGTATACATACACTGTGATTTGTGGACGTGATTCAAAATCAGCGAATTTGGACATTGGCCCCTTTTTCTATCAAGATGCAGATTCATATTGACAGAAAATGTCTTTCGATATTTTGTATAATAGCGAAAAAGTGTTTTGTCTCAAAAGACTTATTCGGATTTGTTTGATGAGTTCCAATTAAGTTATACTGATTTGAAACAATAGGTTTTTGTTTGCATACAAAATTAAAGATATACATATTTAATTTGTAACCCTACGTCCTTTATTAATTTACAAGAGGTACTGGTACAAATTTTTATCAAAAATTAGTCATATTATATTAAAGAGAACAGCTAACCAACAGAAAATTTTCTTTGGAATTAAATTTCTTAAAACGCATAGTATGCAAGATAGCTAATTTATTCTTACGACTGAGTATAATTCAGATTTATTCTAAGAGGTAGGTCATATACGAGGAATTTTCTTTCAAGTAAATATAGGTGGCTGTAGTGTTTCTGAGGCGATTCTGGTATGTATTCTGAACGTGATTTACCTTGGCTTGTTTTTGAAATCCTTTTCAGCACGTCGCCAATGAAAATCACAAAGATTGAATTCCGATTTGATGTATCACATTGGCATGGTATGGAAGTTTGTCTCAATCTCTCTCACATGGAGAGAGATTTTGAGAGTATTTGGAATATCAAGATACAATGGAAATAATTCAGTTGGAATTAAGTTCGTTAGCTGTGCATGGTATACTTTTTATATAAATCGCTTCAAAATCTGAGTATCATTGCGTTACTAGAGTAAGTATCATAAATGTTATGAATGATACTGTTACGTATTTTTATCACAATTATGTAAGGTGAGAAAGCAAGGAAGGTTTTCTAAATTAGTATTAAGAATATTTGTTTAGTGTATCCAAATTCCTAATGAATTCGAAGGGGGATTTGGTATTTAAAAAAATTGTTTTCACTGCTTGGCCAATTGAACATTTACAATTATGGCACTACAAGGGAGGAAGAACCACTTGGGTTTACTCTGGTGCCCCACGGTAGGGTGACTTTACATTACACTTCACATACAATCAAGGTACAATCCTCTTAAATTTACTCTTTCATTGTTTTTTTTTTAATTTACCACTGCTATTCAGTTTGGCACATTCTAAAGATTTTTTCAATGCTCTGTCAATTGAACACTTTTCATCATGGGTCTACAAAAGTAAAAGAACCACTTGAGGTTACCCTGGTACATCTTGGTTGTGTCTTCACATTACACTTACCATACTTACCATACATTCTAGGCACAACCCGCTTATAGAGCCAGCACATTCAGTCAAGACGTACAAATATCCATGCCTTGCCCCTGATTCGCACCACGTACCTTTCGATCTAGAATTTAACACCCTGACCACTAGATCCATTGATCGGAGATTTTTTAAAGATAGAAGTTTGGAATTGGAATTGCATATCGCGATTCTATTCAGGATATCGGAAATTAATTTTTCATTGTTTACTTTTACTTTGAATACAACTTTATTGAAATATCAATATAAGTCTAAGCACGTGACTAAATGAACTCCACCAAATGAATTGTTTCCGACATGGTTTACCTATCTCGGATTATTAGGCCGTTCTTGCTTCTGGGCATGGTCCTTTATTAGGTTAAAAGGGATTTGCTCTCATCGGCGGCCCACCAATTTCGGCCGCAACACATCTGGGTCACTTATTACTAACAGCTCCCTTTGGTTTCGATTTGTTACTTACTGGCTATGCATCCATCATTGGGAGATAATGAGACACGGTCCTAATTGGCCCACAGTTTAAGACTTTGACCCCGAGAGACCAAAGCCATTTCTCAGAGTTCCCTACATTTGAACAGAGTTGGTTATCGCGCAGAAGGGAGTGGTCTTTGCTCTGCTTTCTCACACATGGGCTATTTATCGTGTCATTATTGTGTTGTGTGTTGAATTGTACATGTTTTAAGAAAATATTGTTTCCCATTTGATTGCCGAAACATGGGAGACAATTACAGCTTTACATATAATTTCCCAATTGCTATTGGCGGTCGGTGAATCTGGGAAACTTCGTCAAAAAAATTTATTTTTAATTGTTATTTTTGTGTTTAAAAGTTTATAAGATTAAACATAGGACATAGAATTTCACATTGAACATAAATGCATTAGTTAGAGAATGAAGAAACATATGTTTATATAAACTTATATTCATAACACATTGAAATTGTTCAGGTGTCTTGAGCCGGACCATAAAATTGCTTTCTGCTTAACACTCCAAGTGGTTTCGACGAGATATCTCGTCCATCAAGATCTTACCGATTTTACTAATGACATGATATATCGTCTTTGAGATAATTGTTGATCTTTTTATGATGATGATATATCTCGTTCATCAAGATCTGGTCAGTTTTGCTACTGACGAATTACTTTGTTGAGACAACGACCAGAAGGGTTAAGTTATAAAATTTATTTCATAAAAATAAATAGTGTAACCATAATTAACCATGCAATATGTAAAAAAGTAGTTTTAAACTTCTTTAAATTTAGGATATAAAATTATGTTGTGAATTACATTCACCCTACTGAAGTTTCTAACTTTTTTCGTGTATTGCATAAGAACATATTTTGAAATTACGAATTAAATTCAATAATACAAAAGAACCGTCTTTTGTTTTGTGTACCTTGACAGAAATGTAATAATCATTAAACTTTTTGCTCTGAAGATATCGAAAATATAACGTAATCTATGAAATCGGGCCCCTAAAAATGTTTATCAATGGTTTAATATGTAAAATTGTCCTATTATATATTGATCACGTGGTAGTGTCATTACACACGCATAACATAACGTGAACAACTTAGGTTGCGAACAAACATATTTCAGTAGCTTTGATTGAGTTGAAATACACAGACCAATTCTGATACACTTGTACACTTTTAAGTGAAAAATACATCATAATTGCTTTGTGGTTAATCACAGTGATGATGAAATGAAATAATACTGGAAACATCTTAAAAAATTTTGAATTCAATTAGAATATTATTTTGCAGAGTAGGTCTTATGTTCTTAACTTCTCTGGAATTTCGCTTGAAATGGCGGAAACCTGTACAAGAAATACTTTTTATTACAAATGCACTTAAACAAATACATCTTTTAACCCCATTGTGTATTGTCTAAGTGCTAAATGGAGTTAGAGCATGAAGCTTAAAGAAAGTAGTAAAAAGATCAACAAGAGTCCAGATATTAAAATTTGTTTTTAAGATTTAAAAGTTCTCTAGCCTTCCAATAGCGTGCGTGGACTTCCTCCCCTGATAATGACGAACCTTCTAAAAAGTGGTCACAGTTCATATCGACAATTCCTCTTCACAGGACACATTTCGGGCTACCATAGATACCAACACTATGTAAGTGCTCATTAGAAATATTGTAAGAAACGCATTTTTAATCTAAAGAGCATCCGAAAATAATTTGCTTTGTAAAAATCAAGGCTGTTTTCCAAATAACGTCTAAGTTATGTTTGCAAAACAGATCTTGCATTTCATGTAGTATTAATTCCTCTCGGTGATTTAGAATTAGTGTTCAGAGACCAAAGAACAAAAATAATTATCTCTCACTAAATAAAAAGATTTAAAATGATTGGCTTGTTATTTTTCTTATACTAAAGTTTTTTATAACGTCTAATATGTTAAACTTACAGTACAGAATTTACATTTTATATAGCACTAATTCCTCTCTGTGATTTAGAAGTAATTAATATACACTAATATCACACAAATGCAAACAGTACAATCAAAATTAAATTTTACACATACCACAAATCATAATAATTCATTATTTAAAAATAAGATTAAATTTAATGAATTCAGTTTATTCGTATGTACAATACACAGAGTGAGCTATAAAGGGACAAGTTACATATTTCTGTAATTTAATAATCATTTTACAGGTTGAGATTTCTAGGAAAGATCTTTCGGACACCCAAGTTGAAAGGAAAAATGAGAAACTTTTATAAGAAAAATTAGTTGTTGGAACAACTTTAATTTTAATGTATGCCTTGACCCCTTTTAAGCGTGCTTTCCACCAATATCTGGCACGTTTTGTGGAACTAGTCGCTGTAGCTCGATTAAACGGTGTCGGAGAAATCTTAGAAGACTTTTCCACTCTGAGACGAATTAGATGTCCAGGCTCGTCCCAAAGGTGTTGGATTAGATTGAGATCCGAACTTTAAGCCAAACAATCTAACTTTTATTTTATCTGCAAATTGGTCTTGCCTAAAGGGTAAACTGTGGCAGTGATTTTCGTTCTACTGGAAGAAGTCCTACATTGTTCTGTTTCGATGTAGTATCACAATGTAAGTAGTTCACAATAGCTTTAAATGCTCCCGAATCTCTCTGGTCTCAGATTTGAGTACACAATAATCAGGGACTCAGTCCTCAGTTGAAATTACCCATATCAATTACGAATTTGGATTTTGGAATTATTACAGGAGATTCAAAACGAAGGGAATACAAGTAAGACATGTTACCTTATTGCAAGAGTTTAAAGTGCTTTTGTCACTTCATATGATTTGAAAGTCTGCTGTCTATTAGTGACGTAAGAAGCTTCCATGCACGTAGTTAAATGATTGAGGGATGTGTGCCGACAAAAAGCCATGGTAACCAATGACATCCAGCTTCTCACAGAATGTAAGGGTACTAATAGTAGTTCATGTAGCTCAGACAACAATGGAACCATTTGATTCACAAGAATCTGTCATTTACTAATACTCCTCATTGAACATCAATCATGCTCCTCTCATGGTGCATATCCGGGTAACCTTAAAATGCTGTTTATCACTGTTTTGCGTTTAATCTAATTAACGTTTACCAATTAACTATCATACATGAATTCAGAATTCATTCTTTACCCCATGAAGCCATGGATACCTCTGTTGACATGAGGGATCCAGGGCTTCATGAGGTTTTCACCGCACTTGGATCCTTTCATATGCCGGAAACAATTGGAAACACGATTCGTCAGACCAGACTACTAGTTTCCAGTCATCAAGTGTCCATTGGCTGTATTCACGAGCCCTCAGCCGAGGCGATTAGCTGTATGTTGAGTATTCATCAAGGATACTCGAGTAGGGCTTCAGCTTCTAAAGTTCATATCTTTGAGGGAACGTTGCGCAGTCCTCATGATAATGTTTGTTGAGGGCCCAGCATTATATTTCTATGTTATTTGAGGCAGTGTTTCACGCCTATCGCGTGAAACGATTCTTTCCAGCAGACGCTGGCCACGATTACCAAGTCCTTTTACGGCTGCACTGTTGTCGTAATTTACAAGTTTTGCCAGAATTTCGGTTGTCACGATACATCCTTGAAACGGTAGTACGTGAAAATCCATACTTCTCCTCTACCTCCTAAACTCTATGACCCATCTCAAAAGCTTCAACTATCAAACTGCGTTGAAAACCACTTAAATTGTGATGACGCGATTATCATGGCGGAAACATCTCTAGATGGTTCCACAGATGTCTATCGACTTATATATGCATTGTCAGATGCAAACAATGACGTACATAGGTGACATTGCTATACAGTTTGCATAGGCTCATCTGTACGGGTTTCTCTGGCACTTCTGAGTGTATAAAGCACATATTTATTTACTTATATATGCATTGTCAGACTCAAACAATGACATACAATGGTGATGTTGCTATGTAGTTTGCATAGTCTCGTCTATGCTTTATATACACAGAAGTGCCAGTTTTCTGGCACTTCTGTTTATATTAAGCACAGATTTACAGTTTAGTACAATGTATATGAAACTCAGGTAGTTATCGCTATGAATGGAAGCGGACTAGTGAATTTGAAATATGCTTTCCAAAAAGAATAAGAGAGACGATTTATTATTGTATTCACAGAAAAATAACAATGAATTACTTTTAAATTCTAGATCATCTTCAATATTAAAAGCCATTTGGCTGATTGAAAATCACCATTAACATTTAAAAAATAATTTTTAATTGATGATAATTGACGGGCACAAGGTAACAGTGATGAGCCACTTTTCAAATGTTTCAGACTAACAATTTTCAAGTTTCAAAAATTACAAAATTATAATGGTTTATCAACTTTTCAAGAGGTTATGTTACCTTGAAATTTTAAGTATCCCGCACTCATTCAAACTATTAGATATTCTTTTGATCCTCTTAAATATTTTGTTTTAAAATATTTTTATTTTGGAAATTTTATTCTGTGCCCCTAGGTTGTCCAGGGAGCTCTTTAATTCTATTAAACTTTCCAAAAAATAAATTTAGTTATTTGCCGTATCACAAAAAATACTTCAATTTGTTAGAGAACTAGAATGATCATTATGTAACACATTTTAATATAAGGATTTAAAAACTCATTTACTGTTTAACATAATATAGTAAAATGCAAAGGGTGTTTTGAAGTGAGACAGCTTTAACATACACAATATAATACACAAAACATTTTCACAACATAAGCATGAATCAAATATGCATTTATGTCAAAGAAGCCAAGCAGTTTAGTACCAAAATTCATATGCCCATTGCTTGATTCCGATGGGAATATTTCATTTTTTAAGAACCTGTTGCTTTCATATAAAAATGAAAAATCCTGAACGTTTACTTTTGATTTGATTTAAATAGTTCGTGATTTTACAAAATAAAATACATTTTAGCAGCTTAGAAAGATTTCTCTCAATTACTCATACATTTTCCAATTAAATTTATAAAATTGTTCAAAACAAAATGCTGGGAGTAAAGGATAATAAACCATTATTACATTATAAAAAGAAGCAAAACAACATAAAATTCACCTAAACTTGTTTTTGTTTGAAGAGACGCCGAAATGAGGGAAGCATTACGATAATAACGTTGTCATTTTCGAAATGTTTCCAAACGCACTACATTCGTACGTATCTTCAACATGCATATTGATTTCAAAAAAATAGATGGATGTACCATGGATTTGAATATTTGGACTCGGGGAATGGCAACAGAAGGGATTTCAGATGCCTGAACTAAACACATTCTAGTAGACATGCCCTCAACAAAAATATCAGATAAGGGCTCAGCTGGCTTGTAGTCTGATTTTCTTGAAATACTTCTTTGTCAGCTTGCACCAGAGGAGTCCAGGAAACTATATTCAAAACCAATATTCTTGCTCAAAATGTAATCACAATCTAAAAAATGTTAGGCAGCATGATAAAACACATTATGTTTTATTAGAGACAATGTAGTTAACTGTTTAGCAAATTTAGTATAGAAGTAAAATCAAAATAGTGGAAAACACACGTTCTTTTACGAATAATATTTAATAAAATAGAATTAATTTATTGTTTAACTCTCTGAGTACCACAAGAATTCTGAGTAGTGTAGTATTTTTAGAAGGTTGCAAGAAATTGGTAGGAGATGTAGTTTTTTGATATAACGGTAGGTCTTAATAAAAATACTACTTCAGATTGTTAGTTGGTTGGTTTTTATGGTGAAAAGGCCATAATGGGGCAATCTGTGCCAAAGACAAGACAGACAATGTTCAGTAATGGACATACACATGCATCGAAAGTTTTACTGACACAGAAGAGAGAAATACACTCAGGGTAGGTTACAGTAAGTGAATGTGCACCACCTACAGCTCTCAGGTTACTAACTCAGTGGGAAAATCCGCTGAGCCACGACGGCCCCTCCGTTTGTTAGGCAATAACACAATGTAATTTTTCAAAAATATACTAGTGAAGGAAAAATCTATTACCCCAACAGTCACCTTAAAAATGAAGTGTACATAAATCAGAACACCAATCATGAAGCTTTTATTGTAAATTCATGTTTTGTCTTTCCTAAGATTTCGTCTAAGTAGTCTGTACAACAAATAAAAACGATCGTAGCTCGGCAAAGGTAAAGTATTAGACAAAATAAATAGAGGATCCCAAAAATTCAAAACTAATTCTTCTTTCAGATAAATGTAAAAATCAATCAGATTTCCAAATAACCTAGGATTATGTACAATCAGGACCCCTAAGGAGATAATACGAGTAAGTAATGGCTTCGGAGACCACCCCTTGGTCCGCCTCGGCTTTACGTACCTTCAATTGCCGATAACGTTCCCATTCTCATGTTCCATATCCCGGAGATGAATAATTCCACTTATTAGTTTTCCTAGTCTCTTCTCAAGACGCAGGGAAAGGGGAGACCTGTCAATCCGAAGGGACCCCTTTAACTTCGAAACAGGGGAACCACCCACATAACTAATTCAGGTAGAGGACCGCGCCCCAAAGAATCACTTTTATCGCGTCTATTGATGGGCTAATTGCACACGAAAGGGGGCGGATCGCCCACATGCTCATCTATTAACAAATTACAGATTTCATTCTTTTGGGGTTTCAGATTTCACCCCGAATTATTGAACGAGGTTAAGATATTGGTGGTTATTGACTTACTAATCCAAATGAGGATTTAGTAAGTCAATACCACTAGCAGGACTGATCACGTGCAAGCCTCAGCAAGTCGCTCCGATTTCTGAAAACATTTAATTTCCTAAAAGGGCGTCCTTCATTGAGCAAGTATTCAGAAAATAATTGAGAATGGTCTAGTCCTCTTTCTATCGGGGTTCTCTAAATACCGTCTTGTTAAATGAGCATTGCGTTATTCAATGATGAGCAATGATTATTTCAGCTTTCTGTTGACTATTGACAAGTTAAGACGTATAATTTACCTGTAAAGGCGATCAATCGGTTTAGTGGTCAGGGTGTTGGCGTCTGGATTTAAATGGAAAAGTTTATGAATTGAGTCTGGGGTGAGGCATGGTTGACCTTCTTGACCAAAACAATTTTCCCTATAAATCTTTCAACCAATAATTATTATCGGTCATTATTTTTGCTGTGGCAAAAAAGCAATTGTACACAATTCGAAAATCTAGTGATATTCACAGGGTTAAGAACAGAATATGCAAATTCAAACCATATTTTATTGCAATCGCAAAAAGAACCTACGGATATCGAATAAATATACAATTAATAGTATCGTAAATTGTATTGCTGGGCGTTTTATTTAAAGCTGGAAGCATATTCGGTTATGTCTCTAAGTCGCCCATATTTTTTCTGACTGCGTGCAAGTGCACGCCATGCCCATCGCTCAAGAACGGACCTGACGACAAGACAAATCTTTGTCTTTAAAGAAAAAGAGTATCCAGCATTTCCCATCAAATCCAAGCTAACCAACGAGAAGAAAATTTGTTGAAATTGCTCTAGCTTTATCAGGCCTGCGAATAGCATCAGCGAACAAGTGCTTTAATTCCATGTATCTACTTATGGCAGTG
The DNA here is from genome assembly GCA_933210815.1 of Meta bourneti. Taxonomy (NCBI): domain Eukaryota; kingdom Metazoa; phylum Arthropoda; class Arachnida; order Araneae; family Tetragnathidae; genus Meta; species Meta bourneti. The sequence goes on from OW119931.1 coordinate 44,403,763, forward strand.
TCGTTACCCACATTTGATATCTTGTTTAGAATTTAATCAATTTATACTAAAAACAAGCATGTTTTTTATTTCCAATGACGGGATACATAAGACAACTGGAGATAGAACAGAAATAGACGACAATTGAAGAAAAACTCATTGGAAACTGACTAGTTGAATTAAACTACCGTTATTGAGCAATTTATAGTCATCTACCAAACTTTTAGTAGACAACAAAAGTAAACAATTTAACAACATAACTTAACCATCGGTAAGTAACAAACGTTAAACAACATAAACTACCTACATGAACTAAACATCACATTGCAATAGACATTGCGATTCACATCTACAAACATATCTAAAGCACTAAACATCCAAAATATCCAGCACTGCTCGTATAAATAACATAATAAATCATAGTAACGCAGAAACCATAGTAACACCACGTATAGTTTCAACAACAGTATTCTCGTACGTATTTGTCGAGACCTCTGCCAAAACTCCTTGGGTCCATTCTTCCCTATATCCGTAATGACCAGCCAGTTGGTGCGAAAGGCATACATACCCAATTCAGAAGTTTTCCCAACAGTGAAACAAAAAACTATCAAAATATAATCTATAAATCCATTATGTTCCTGCCTCCTTTTTCCACAACAAAGAGTGGAGGGCATAACAACGAGCATGGCATCAATTTCCTGTAGATCGCAGAGCTTGTGGAAGACTTTAAAATCAGGAGTTAATATAGTGTATATAGTCGGGCTTAGAGCAGAAACTCATCACTGACAAAAAGAGCTTTTTACTGTACAGCTGTTTTAATGTCAGTTTTTAGTTTTTAGATAATAAAGTAAAGATTATAAGTATTTTGAAAGTGTTGTATATCGTTTATAAGCAGATTACAATATGACAATGTATTTCTCATCATCATGAAAATAAGCATTAAATGTCTTCGCAAAAATGGCAGTTAATGAGGATTTTCTGCTCTAAGCTGACGATATGTTTAGAGAGGCAATCGTGACCCATGGTAAGACGAAATATGGCTACAAAATTTGGTTTTGATATTGGGATCTCAGAAATGATATTCCACTTTGACTTATGGCAATTTCTCTTTGAGAGGGCCCGAGAAAAATAATCTTTGAAAAATTAATTAAATACAATTATCGATGCTCACATTTCATTACTCAGAAGAAAATAAAATTAATCATAAATATATGATAGCATTTCGTGTACCTCTTGCAGGTGTCTATTATTATTTCCAATAAAGTTTATGGCAAAAGTACACACCTCAATCATGTTTGCACAATTTGCTTCTGAATGTGCACTTAAATTGCAACCCATTCATTTGTACCAAAGCAATTCTTCGATTTCTTGACTTCTGTAATTATTCTTGCGTTCGCTCTCATATTTTTCTTTTCTGTGTTGAACTCTATATCCCATATTTCTCATTGCCTAGTGCAGACTGCTGAAGAATTTCAACAGATTGACGAGATCTTCCGTGTAGTTTAACAATATTATGCAGCTCCTTAGCTCAAATAAAAATGCATTTAAGTTAGCTGGCAAAATTAGTGAACGAATCCCGTAGCGGTTGATTTAATATTGTTTGTATCCTCTTGTGCCATTTGCAAATATATACAAATAATGTCAATTTCTATGCTATGTATATACATGAGGTTGAGCTGCTATAATCTGAAAAGAAAGTGAAATATATGTTTTTAGATAAATATAAATAATTCAAAGGAGAGCAGATATGAAGAGAACTTAGTTCCCAAAGCTCTTTAATTAGAAGCGTAACTATAAAATGAATATTAAGTTAAGTAGCCTCTACATTTTAAGAATTCTGTTACGTAATAGCTGTCTGAAACTGGAGTTTCTGTTTACGTCTGATACCGTTCATGTAAAATAAAATCAAACTTGATAGTTAATAAATGCAGACGGAATAACTCGTTCTTACGACTTACTTTTTCCTTTGTATTAAAAAATGTAAGCATTTTAAGAATCTAAATATTCTAATGCTTTTCATTTATAGGTAATTAATTTCTTTGTTTCATCTAACAACGATCTTAATGAACTTATTATGTTTGGGAACATTTTATCTGTTTCTCAAATTTCAATTAAATATTTTATTCTAATGGAAGAAAATAAAATTTCGAAAAGGGTTTTAAAATAAGTATATTTCATTTTTATGATATGAATTACAACAGCTTAAGTGTTATTTCTCTGAGTATGAAAATAAGCCAAATTATTCAGTGGAAGAGGATTTGTATTGAAGGCGAAACATATCTCCTTGGGATACGTTTTTCCAATGCTTTCTTTTTACATTCGGAACAATAGAATATAAAAGTGATCGGTTTAAAAACAGAATTTCTTTAATTTACGAGTAATATTTGCATTCAACGTACAACAAAAAATGCACTAAATAAAAATCCCAATTTCATAAAAAGATAGCTTGCAAGTATTTAAATGAATACAGAACAATATGTCCACCATTAAAATTCTGTATTGCCATTCAATTTAAACATTAATTTATCTTGCTTATGCAAATACATGCTGTAAGAATGCAATTCAATTATAAATTACTTTGTAGAAATACGATTTGTTTTGTGTTCAATCGAATATATCTAATGCGAAATAAAATTTTAATTGAGATTTCCAAAAGGCTTCATACATATATTATACGCAATGCAAATTTTATCCTATCAAGTTAATTTTTAAGTCTTAATTAAATGGATGCATATATTTACAAAGGAAAATAAAGTTGGTATATTTATAAAAATTCTCCAAAAATAAAACTTCTGGAAGAAATTTAAATGAACAAAATAGTAAAAAGAAAAAGCTGTGTGCTATTTTTATTTCTTACCAATAAATAATTTTACATCTAAGTAACATTAATGTAGCTTATATTTTTTATATTTATTGACAATTTCATTGGTAGAACGGATTAATTCTCAAGTATTCAAGACTTTATACACAACAAATGACAAAGTAAATCACTCTTAAATGATAAGATATTTATATGTCTTTAACCCTCCTGATGGCTGTCTCGACGAGGTATCTTTTCATTAAGAAAACTGATCAGATCTTGATATATGACATACCTCATTATTGGGGAAATACTGATCAGATCTTGATCTCATCGTCACACATCGTCAATATCTTGATGACGAGATATCATTAGCAAAATTGGTCAATCTTGATGGACGAGATATCTCGTCGAAACCACTTGGAAGGATAAATTTTGCTATGAAAGCTTCTATATATCAGATTTCGATTTGATCTATTAAGAATAATTCATTTTTTAACTAACCTTTATTGATAATTTATGTATAATTTAAATTTGTTATGAGATCAGTATTCAAAGTGTTTTTATAAGCCGCAAATAATGCGTAATAGTTTTTAGAAATTGTTTTTTAAGTTTTAAAAGTACGATGAAAGATCGAAATCATTTGGGCCTTAATGAAGCAAAATAAACAACAAAGAAAATTATTGGCATTGTATTTCTCTTATCAATGTTCTCTTATTTTGAGGCTTCTATTCACGTAGGCAACTATTTTGAAGTTACATTCAGCTTAGAATTCTTACTACACTTCGATAGTAAGAAGTGTCAGCAGCTTTAATTATAAGAAACAAATGAATGGCCTAATTGAAAGCTACTGTGTAAATACATTGTAACTGTTTCGAAAATATCATTCTTTCCAAAGTTTTCACCAAATTGAATTCCATTCCCTTTCAGAAATACACCACTTTCAGAATAATACTCCTTCCAGCTTTCAATCCCCTTTCCAAGGCCCATGACATTTTAAGCACCAATTGATTCCAATCATAATTTAAACAAGCGCGATATCAAAGCAGTTAAATAGTGTAACTAGCCATAACTCATGCCGAAATGCCCCTCTATTCATAAAGGCAATTAACTTCAGGAGCTTCACTCTTTACAAGAGTACTCTTTTGAGGCTGGCTCTAATTTATGCAAGCGGCTGTATTTCAAAAGGAAACTAATAGCCTCGAATCTTTAAAACTATGTCTGCATAGAGCTCGCGTTGTTAGGGCTATCTTCTTGTTAAAACGGAAATCATACCGAGTTGGTCGTTCATTACGTTCAATGCAAGCTCTAAAATCCGAAGCGCCTGCAATGAGTTGTCACATATGTTTGGCTAGTTAAGCGAGCAATTTATGCAAGCCTCGTAAATAGAATAGGCTGTCAAGGATGTTTCTAAAATTGCGATTCGATCGGTATTGTGGTGGACAGTTGTGGTGATTCCCGCTATCCATATAAAATAAGTTATGGAGGTCGGGGTGTCATTGTGAGTTTCAAGTTGGGGTTCAGTTATGTGGAAACTAATAAGGTATTCATTGGCGTTGTTTAAAATGCATTTTATAAATATCACTGTATTTCTAATTTATTAAGTAATGTTGTTTTAATAACACCCACTGACTTTAGGGATATGGATATTTGATTGTTCATGTATACACGTCGTATTGAATCTAAACAGTCATTGTAATTGTGTGGTTAAGATAAAAAACTCATTTATTAAGACATATTTCAAAGACTGACGGGACCGCTTCGTGGTCATTATATCAAATAGTTGTTATATCGAACATTGCTCTTCCATTTTTTCTTAGAAGGATGGAAGTGGTAATGCGATATTTTTTTTCAATTTCAGAAGAAAAGCACACCACTGCTCAAAAAAGTATCCTTAATGAATAAGAGTATCAAGATAGTATGAACTATGTATTAAAATAAAAATTAATGAAATTGAACGCTGAAGATTGGAAAAAAATTAACCTTTTGCGACCACTGTGGAAATGAAACAAAGGAAATGGCTGTACATAGAACTTGCATAGCTTGTAGATTTTCTTGAAAAATTCTGTTATTTGTGTCTGCTGTAAAACCTGTCTGGAGTATTCAATGACGCCATTTTCTAAATGGTTGATGAAAGTATTCGTCACTATTTTCTTGACTTTCAAAACGTCCCATGACACGTGATTGATACGTAAAGAGACGCCCAAGTAAAGGTAGTCATTTGGTGATACGGTGAGAACCCAAAACCACCAAATCGTGACTAAAAAACCTCAGAGTCAACAAAACCTAAATCACCTCAACAAATTAGGAGAAATCGCTAACTAAGCCAGATATTTTCCTTTCCAATGATGGTTATATGGATCACAAATAGTATTACAGCTGTAGAAGTGTAGACCTCCTGCATTCCACAATACATTCCATAAACTATCATTATTTGATCCCACTCTTTTCATTTAGAACAATTCCAAGTTGCAGAAACTTGTCACCCCAGTTGTTATGATAACAGAAATTCCTGATCACTATAATTTCTCCAAGTATTATCTTTCCTCCTTCCTTCATCTTCAAGAACAATCTTTTTTTGATTTACATCTACTCAAGTGTAGTTTCCTGTGGTAGAGGGCATTGCCATACAAGAACAAACTTCGTTATATATTAAGTTACATACTCAAGTTTATTTCCAAATGCCTATTTGCATTGGTTTGTAACGATGTGTTAGTACAATTTTAATCCATTAATTTCTTTTACACGAAAATATTTAATTGATCATTCAACAACCTAAATATTCTAATAAAAGTTTAGCGTTACAACCTATCAACTAATCTTGAATATTAACCCTCTAAGTTGTTTCGATGAGATATCACGTCCATCAAAATCTGACCAATTTTCCTAATGACGAGATATCTGGTCAAGATATTGCCGAGTTTGTCATGATAATAAGATCAAAATCGGATTAGCTTTCATCTTATGACGAGATATATCATCCATCAAGTTCTGGTCAGTTTCGATAATGACGAGATACCTCGTCGAGAACAGCCACTAGAAGGATTAAATTAGCCGACAAAAGAATCTAATTTCTCAGCAATACCTTAAGTGACACAGAAATCGACTATTTTTATGTTGAAGAATAGCTACAAATGGATGTAAACAATGTAAAATGAACCACTGCGGTATTTTGCCGCTTAGTAAAAATAAATATGTTTGATTTGAGTTGCAGAGCGGCATAATATTGCTAAAACTCTACGAAAGTACTCTCCGATCTAATTAAATTCTCCAGCAGCCTGATAACAGAAGGCAATGGATATCTGGAAGCTAGAAATGAGCGTAGAAAATATAACCAAACGTAAAGAAATCACTTTAAACGCATAAAAATATCCAATTACCTTTGAGCAAGTGAAGCAATTGAAGTGGATGTTCAGAAGCTAATTGTGGGCAGGACTGAGGTGTGAATTTTTTCCATGCATTTGATTGGGAGAAAGAATTAGTAAGACTAGTAAGAAGTACACAAAAATGTTACTTTATATTTTTTGGATAATTTTGTTTCATTTGAAAGCAGGAAATGCGCATATCCACATGCATGTATTCATTGTAATAGATTTAAATAAGGTATTAAATGTGAGTAATAACACTGTAATGAATAGACGTAAACAATTAAGAGACTGTAACGCAGATGATTTGAGAGGATCTGCTACAACTATAATATTTAATATAAATACTACTAACATATATCAATAATATAGTGTTTATGTTAATAAATAAGTATAGTATTTAAATTTTAGATTCAAAGACTCGATAAGCTAAGAGCTCTTGAAAACAATAATGATTACAAGTTCTTTTAAAAATTAATCCAATCTGCTAAAAGAATTTATGAGCCACCTGAAATCAATAGCCACTTATTTTAACTGATTTTATTAGACACTTTATTAGAAATGAATAGACTTATGTAACATATCAGTTTATTGTAAATAAAAACGTATGGTACATACCTACTTTATCCCCCTGGTGGTGATATCGACGAGGTATTTCGTCATTAGCAAAACTGATCAGATCTTGATGGACAATAATATATCTCAGTAGAAAAAAAACCGGATCAGATATTGATTTTGTCATAGTAAAAAACGGCAATATCTTGATAACTAGATATCTGGTCGTTAGTGAGATTGGTCAAATCTTGATGGACGAGATATCTCGTCAAAATCACTTGGAGGATTAATAATAATATATTTAATTTCTAATAAATTCAAAATGCGCTCTGATATTGCAACCAATATATCGTAATCGCACTCCAAATGAAACTCAGATGTTTAATAAGACCTGATTATAAATTTAAGACTAGACAGAACTAGCCTCAGGTACCTTAATTTGAATCTATTACTTCAGGGTGGTCCATGAAAAAGAAGCCGGTCTCGATCTCGCTACTGTATTGCTGTATGAGTGTTTTTTTAACTATGGAGAAATTTGTATGTCAACAATCTCAAGAGAAAAAACTTTAGAGTTCCTATACGGGAAAATTGAGAACGAGTTCCAACGAGAGTCTCAAAATATGCTTCGGTAAACAGAAGTGCATAAATGTTCAAGGAAATCATTTTCAACATCTGTAAAAGAGGTAGATCTGGATTCCGTACGACTTTATCCCTCCTGATGGTTGTCTCAACGAGATATCTCGTCCTTAGCAAAACTGATCTTGATCTCGTCATCATTAAAAAAATCGGCAATATATTGATGACGAGTTATCTCATCATTAGCAAAATTGGTCAGTTTTGAAGGACGAGATATCTCGTCGGAACCACTTGGAGGGTTAAACCATGTTTCGCGTGATTTGTCACATACAATAATAAGACCAAGACGGGCTGTATTTTCGTAGACACCTTGTAGTATTGAGAATGTGAATTCTGAGAGAAATTAGGATTCATAACATTTTTAACTGATCTAAATTTAAATCCAGCTCATTCGATTGATCTAATAAAAATATTAAATTCTATATTCCTAGAGATTTAAAAATAAATTATCTTTCCATTAAGAGTACAAAACGGGGCTATCAGTTGAAAAAAATTCCTCAACCTACTATTAGATGGACAGATTGGTGTATGGTGTATGGTCAATCATTTCTCAAACTAATTTTAATCATTTTATTGATACAAAAACACTTGCAAAGTTCAATCGTTCTTTTCTGAATTTCATCACAGAGCAGATTTAATTCTCCTGGTGATTGTCTCGACGAGATATCTCGTCATAATCAAAACTGAGCAGATCTTGATGAACGAGATATCTCGTAATTAGAAGTAAAATGACCAGACCAGGATCTCATCATCATAAAAACATCGGCAATATCTTGATGATGAGATAACTCGTCATTAGCAAAATTGGTCAGATCTTGATTGACGAGATACCCAGTCAAAACCGCACGAAGGATTAGAAGAAATTTAACATCAACATTAGATTTAGGAGTAACATTGCGCAAAAAGATTACCTCAACAGCTACAACTTAATGAATGCATCCCAGTTTTATATTACGCGTGAAACTGACTTCAACTGAATCCCGCAAAAATTTATCAAGACTATTGCTAGAATCTTTCTTCGTTAGTGGACTAAGATCTACATAAACCGTCTAGTTTTTCGACTTGAAAAATATAATATATAAATCTCCGAACTCTGTAAAACACTGGAAGTTAGTGATGCAGTTTCTTTTTTCTTCCTCGAAGACAAAGAGGGTTAAGAGATGACGAGGCAGTTTGTTGCTGTTTTTATAGTCGAAAGCGTCAAGTTTATAGTCTCGACCACGTTAGTATATTTTGCGGAAAATCCTTATTAGCATACTGAGCGAAGAAAATAGTTCGCATCTTGTTACGCGACATTATCTTTTTACTTCAGCAGAGAGGGGGTTATTTACAAAGCTCTGTCTCTTTTCTTTTCTTTGTGTCTCTCTTTTTTACGGCCAACAAAAAAGACATGAAGAATTCGTTACACTTGTTAAGATTTCTTTTTGGTATCCTTAAGTTCAGTTTGTTTCTTTCATTCTCATTTAAACTTCTTTTTTTAGCATTCTCACCAAAATCTGTTTAGAATTCTACAATGTTTTTATCCTACTCCAGACCTCAGCCTTTTCGCCATAAGTCTCTGTCTGGTAGTTCAATATATTCTTGAAATAGGAATAAAATATGAAAATCTGTCAGCAGTATTATTCACTGCGACGTCAGTAAGATCAAGACAACAAGTCAGTGGGTTGATGTCATGTCAAAAAGGCAACGAAGAGAGAAAGTTAATCCGACGAGCCAATTCGGTAGAGATGATTTTGAAGGTAGTCGCGTCCAGTGAGAACAAGAAAACAAGGGACCCCTATAACTGTCAGTAGATCCTGTGGCAATTAAGACCTTAGCAAGTAGTCACATTCTTTCCATTTAGTTCTATCTTTCTAGTTAATAAATAGTGAATGTTTCACTTTTTGTATTATAATCATTTGTACTGAATGGTATTCAATTGGTAATTCAGAACTGGGCTTAGCTAAACCATCCATAGCCCGGTTAGAAGAGTAGCGGATTAAAAACCGGAGAGTTGCAAGTTTTAAACCTAATCCAACCAATGACTGTCGTGTGCATGGGAGCTAGTGCACGTTAAATATGTCGTGGCCTCAATTGTCCTCACGTGGTGTGGAAGTTTGGAGAGCGGGCTGCCAGCTCAGGTGTGACCACGTCATCTTACCGTGGTTCAAAATTATGAGGTGTAATCTTCGGATCTTTCCCTTTGTGATTGATACCGGACCGTCACCAATAGCTGGTTGCGTAGCTCTAAGGCGGAGTTTATTCAACTACCTACCTACCATCTGAAAAACGATGCTGAGCAACAGCGCGGGGCAGATGTAATTATCTTGATTGTGGCTTGAGTGTCAACAAAAATGATAACATTAGGTTTCGATTCTACAATGGTAAAATTTGCGGTAGTTTGAAAATAATTTTGAAGCAATTGTTTCCGATGAGAATACCATCCAACAAATATTTATTTGTATAGGTTGCTAGCTTGGCTGGGCTTTTTCGTGTCTTATGGCATAAGGCCATGTTTGGCCAAGCTGTGCCAAGCACAAGACAGAGAGCATAATGAGGGTGGGAGAAAAAGCAAAAGGATATACGAACAAATCTGTTTAGGAGTTTGTGATGGATGATTGCATTTAACAGTATGCAGCAAATCCTTACATGATTAAATTGATGGGTTTCAAAATTTATCAGATCATATTTTTTGTTTTAGATTTTAATGGAGACAAAAAATAACCATGTGTCCCAAACATCTTACTGTAGGTTATTCTGATATCGCATGTCGTAGTTGAGACACACCTGCTTCAACCCTCAGGGCGACACTAATTACATTAAATGCCAAACGTCGCCAAAATAGCTATACACTACATTTCAAGGTAAACCTGATATGTCTCATACGAGTGCATTTGGGTAGCGGAAGTAAAATTTTCCTTTTCATCTGATTTGCTTGCCGACCTTGAAAATCCCTCTCATACCATAAATCTACAAGTGGAAGACAAACAGATTTATATCTAGTTGATTGTGTGGCCTTGAGTATGGTTAGTCGATTGTATGGGTTATACACTTTCAACTCTTCTCAACTTACTAGGGGGTTACCAGAATGAAATTTGGGGTGACCGTCTCTTTCCCCTCGACGCTAAATTAACACCAAGTACAAGGTCTTGCTCAGTTAAAATCTAGCTGTAGGTACGTCAGCTAGATTTTAACAGAGAAAAATTTTAATGTGTAGTATCGTCATTGTTCTCTTTCCCCTCGACGCTAAATTAACACCAAGTTCAAGGTATTGCTCAGTTAAAATTTAGCTGTAGGTACGTCAGCTAGATTTGAACAGAGAAAAATTTTAATGTGTAGTATCATCATTGTTGATAAAATTTCCCATTTTCTTTATTTTGTTTAAAAGCATAAGAGTTTTGAAAAGAAACAATATTTTAATCGTTTTAAAATATTAAAATTACAATGACAAAAAAAATAGTATTAAATTATTTAAAATATATTCTTTCAGACATAACTATCTAAATCAGGGATGCACAGACCTGTTTAGACCAAGGGCCACATTAGATTCATTGTGATTTATAAAAGAAAGCCGCAAAACAACCAAGTTATCGATCATGATATTATTATATTTATTATTTATATTTATTACTTATATTATTTATATTTTATCTTGCTACAAAAAGAGAAAGGTAATAAAAGTAAATGAATAATTCAATTTGATGCGTGACATTGCTTTGATTTAACAATAGTTTTAGTATTTGGTTCGATTTTTGTAGTAGCCAAGCGCAAAAAACGATTCTAAATATTTATTAGTCAAGTGGATCCTATTTTTCGATTTGCTAATATTCATGACTGGAAAAGTTTGTTCACAGATATATGGCTGACCCAAAGAGGCATTCTAGTACATTATCTAACAACGATTTGCAATTGTTTTTATCAGACACACCGATAGATATTCAATAAAGTGCCTTCATTAAATTTATTTCGCAGGATCTCAACGATTTCATGTCTATGAGTTTAGTTGTACTGATTCTTGTGAATTATCAGGCAATATGGCAAAAGGATTGCTAAATAAATCTATTATAACAACGATTTTACTTTTTGAAAATCAGAATAACGATCCTTGAAGGCTGATATCAAATCTTTATCCTAGTTACCCTAGTTTTAACCAAACTTACCTATCGTGTGACTTGTTAAAGTTAAAACAACACATGGTGAAGCGGGCCGTCAGCAAATCAACGGAGGGCATCCGCGGGCCACGGACTTTGCATCGATTTAAATAAATAAAATTAGGATTTCTTTAAATAAGAAACTATAACGTAAAACTCTTATCTTATTGGAGATTAGGAAACTAAGCCTTACCGTCCGCTTCCCAGACAATAAATGAAAAAAGGAATAAATGCAAACTATTTCTTTTCTCCATATAAAAATGTGGAAAATTCGTTTTATTTAACTGAAAATAAAAAAACGCGGGAAAAAGAAACGCGTCCTCACTTTCAGAAGCAAGCGTTTCAGAAATAACATTTTTGATTTATGTCCAAGAGAAAGTGTTGAGCCCCACCTTTGTTTCATCCCCTTCCTTCAAACGTATTCCTAAGTTATGATATTGCAGCGCCTGATAATTTTTTAGAGTCCAAATGAAAATGAAATTTCTTATCTTCAGACTTGGATTTCAGTTTTTTGCAGTACTTCTGGAAATTTTCCTCTTTCTCCATTTCATTTTTGAAATACTTCAATTTTATTTCAGGCAGATTTCATCCGTTTTATTATTTCTTTTCACGGTGTAATTTACATATAATTTTCTCCGGTCCCGGGATATTTTTAAGGAAGCGAATTACATTTCCCGATTTAAATTCCAGAAAAGGAGACTCCGAGATTAAAATAAAGTTCATATCGATAGAAAAAGAAAGCACGTCTTCGTACGAGAAGGGATTACTGGAGATTTTGTCCAAAATGGTTCTACTTATTTTAAAACTTTGAATTCATCTTTTTTCTTTACATAGGGATTTGTAGCAAATACCTCATCAAGACCTTAGTGTAACTAGACTATTTTATGGCCTCCGCACTTTTATAAATTGCATATTAAATTCACTCTTACGCTAAACTGTTACAGATTTCATAATGTTAGCAGTCCAAAAGTTACAAATGTTTGGTTTGAACTTCTCGGAATTTTTGTGTTATTGGTTTTAATGAAACATGTAGGCGGAGTCACTGTCGTTAGATCTCAGAGGTATTGGTCACGTGAACTTGGGATTCGACTTAAGCCAATTGGTTATCGAAGTTCAAACTATTGTTTTTCATCACGCTCGGCAGTTAATCCTACATTAGGATTCGTGCTTTCTTCAAGCCGTGTTACCTTCACCTGGATATCATCAAACCGGGCGATTGGGAGAAATGATAAGAAGCAACACGCTCATGTTCCATCGTTAAATAAGCAAATTACATTTCCCAATTTAAATTCTCGTAAAGGTAGGTAAGTAGTTGAATTAATGTCGCACAGGAGCAGCACGACAGCGGGTGAACGAACAAAATACGCATATCGGCTTTACGTAATTATAGTTTCTGCAAAGATCACTAAGTAACAAGAAAAAAGAACAATAATTTTGATGATAGGACAACCGAAGCAGCAGGGCACAAAACTATTTCGATTTTAAAGATTTCCGGATAAAAGGCGGTGTAATTTTATGTAGGTAATTTAAATTAACGTCTCACTGGAGCAATACAAATGGATATTGGCGACGGTCCGGGAACTCCAAACCTCCACACCAATCCAACGTGATCCCGGAAAAGAGTAAATTATGTTCATATCGATGGAAAAACAAATAGAAGCAAAGATTTTTGTAGATTTTGTCTCAAAATAGTTCTACTTATTTTAAAACTTTGAATTAATCTTTTTTCTTTTCATTGGGATTTGTGGGAAATACGTCACGACCTTGGTGTAACCAGTCAATTTTATGGCCTTTGCACTTTTAGAAATCATATACTAAATTCAATCTTACGCAAAAATATTACAGATTGCATAATCTTAGTAGTATAAAAGCTATAAAAAGGATAAACTTTACGAAATTTTCATGTCTTGAATTTTAGAAAATTCAGTCGAATTTTTTTTTCAGTTTTAAGCAGTATAAAATTTATTCAAGAATATATAAAAATCTGCTCCCGCAAATTTCAACGCAGCTGTTTGCGAAATAACACCAAATCCGGTTTACAGGCCCTGTAAACTTGTCCAGAGGGTCGTATCTGAACTGCGGGACGGAAAAACTTCTTCGAAGGACAAGTTTCGTATCTGATCTGCGAGCCTGACGAAAACCTATTCGCTAAAACTCATTAATATTTCGCTTAGTCCTTTATCATACTCTCACAGTTTTTTCTAGACTCCAACCAGGACAAATAGCTAGTAGTTAAAATCTAAGGATTTTAAATTAAAAAATTTCATACCCGTGTACTTACATCATTCATGTCTAACGTGCGTATGAAGTACACGATCAAGTTTTAACATTCCTTTTTAGCATAAACCATTTAAAAGCTGCTATTTTTTAACGGAATCATTTCTTTTCCGATACTTAAATTTAAAATAAATTATTAGAATTAAATATAGAGGTATTTATGAAAATTAAGGCTTATAATTTAAATTATTTGTACATATGTGGGCCATTTCAAATAATTACGGTATTTTCAAACCGACTTCCTCCAATTTTTTTAAACTTTTGTATTTTATTTTCCAGTCACACGAAGAGAAATTTTTGCCTCCTACGGTTAATACTTTTTATTTAAATAAATTTTACATTTGATATAGGGTGATCTTCATAAGTCTAGACACCATAAAATGCATGTATCTTTTGATCCAATTGTCCATTCAGAGTATTTTTATACAACCGTATAACCTTTCTTATGATTATGAGTCTCGAAATGACCTTTTGATTCCAAGATCATTCCAATTTTACGATGATATTTAAATTTTTCGAAAGATTACATCTAAAAGATACACTATGCGCCTTTTCAAAAGGAGTTTCAATTTTATTGATATAATAAATTATATGTCTCTTTAATATTAAACACAGATACTTTGTGAATTTTCAGATGATCAATGTAACAAATAGATAGAAGTCAGTAATTTTAAAATATTTCAGTGCATTCAGTTAATAAAATAAGCAGCTTAATGTAATCTAATTCGCAGAAATGGATTCAAATCAATACAATATTCTTGTAGAATTGCCAGTTAACAAAAATCAACATCGCTGTTTGTAAAATTAAACATTTTCAATAACAATAATAGCAACCGAGAAAAGAAAGTATCCATGGGGCCGTATCTGGTCTGCAGGCAGGGTAAATTTATCCCAAAGGCCGTATCTGGTCAGTGGGCAGGGTAAATTTATTCTCTATGACTTCTTTATCTTATCTTTTATAATAAAACTTACGTCTGCAGAAGCCATTTTTAGAAAATTTTTACTGTTTTCCTATTCCACAAGCGAATGTAGGTTTATTTCAATTACATGTATATGAAGTGCCCTCTGACCGTGGTTCAAAATTACATGGTGCTGTCCTCGGATCTTTCCCTTCGGGTTTGATCCCAGGCCGCCACCAATAGCCAATTGTGTTGCTCCAGTGCGAAGTTAATTAAAATACATACATACCTTTATATGAAGTTGTAACCACCAACAGATAGCGTCAATGAATGGATTGCCGTGCATGTTCAACATTTCTTGCTCTTTCGAGAACACACTGTGCAACAACAGCGATTTAAGCTCTAAGGTCAGCTTCCATGGAGCTCTCGCACCTGACTTTGGGGTATTCCAAGAGGAAGAAATCGAAGGATATAAATCGAGTGATTGTTGAGGAAAAGCGACTGGTTCAATAGTCGAGTCCCAAAAGTATCCTAACGAATATACGTAGGTCTGTGAATATTGTTTAATTATGCATTTCCTACTTTCCATTAAAATTTGAACAGGAATTTTTAAAACATCCTATACACATACTCCTCACTTTAGGTATATATCCCCTTGCATACCTTTAAAATACCATTTTCACCCAAATTTTGCATATTATTATACTACAACTCTTTAGCTCTTCAAATCACTTCGGATTTTACTTCTACGACCATTAGAACCGGAGGTATGAATTCTTTTAAAGTATTGACATCAATATTGGACATGGGATTTTATATTGTTTTTAACTTTCTCTCGAAATGCACTCTTCTCAGATCTTACGACAGTGAATCGACCCTTATCCTCCGTCTATTTCATTAGAAGGTTGATGAGAGTAACACTACGGGTTATTAGTGACGGTCCGGGATCCATCTCGAAAGGAAAGATCCGAGGACAATACCACATACTTTACAACCTCCGTCAGATGCCGAGATCAACACCTGAGCTGGCACCCCATTCTCCAAATTTCCATAAAGCCAACATGAGGACATTTGAAACCATGTGATTCCAGTGGCATAGGTTGAGAAAGGGGAAATGATGGGAGAATACCTCATAGGAGAACTGGTCGTAAGTTTTTAAGTTATGAGTAGCAGTAT
Source organism: Meta bourneti (assembly GCA_933210815.1). Classification (NCBI taxonomy): domain Eukaryota; kingdom Metazoa; phylum Arthropoda; class Arachnida; order Araneae; family Tetragnathidae; genus Meta; species Meta bourneti. Next base: position 44,419,580 of record OW119931.1, read on the forward strand.
AGTAATTAAAACCAATAACTACTATCAGGGGTTTGACAGTTCAGTATAAGCAAGTTGTTATAGATAGAGGCGTGCAATACGTTGTAAATTTAGATAATAATTATTCGATCACCTGCAATTATGCATATACATACTATATAACAGACAGTACAGTATTATGCATATACATACTATACATATAACAGATATTAATACAGTATTATGCATATACATACTATTTAACAGAAAATTATCATTACATCGAATAAAGATGCTGCGTGAAAATTGTGGTATTGGTGTGGAGGTAGCATCATGGTTATATACATGTATAGGTGAGAGGTCAAATATCTGCTGATGGGAAGTTCAAGAGAGTGGTACTCACCCATAGGTCTTTGGCATTGAGAGCTGGGGTGTTACTGTCTCAGGGCAGCCTGAGATAAGAACGAAGCTACGGGGATAGGAATCATTTTTTAGTTTTCACTTTGTCGAGGAGCTCATTCTTTTTCCATCATCCACTCTTAGCATTTTTCAGATGTCTCCTGTTCCTCTGAGAAATTACCATGCAAGCACTGTCTAAAAATTTGTCCTTTGTCAGTTGCTTCACTCCCAATGCTCTGACCAATGCTAGCAAGTCCACACATCCCATATTTAATCAGTGCAGTTATTTGACCCCTCCCAATTCATTATGCTACAAATCGTTGCTTGTTGCTTTCGCACTATGATGACACTAGTCTTATAATCATAAATTAAATGCCTGAATCCTCACTGATCCCAGATTTAATCAATAAATAAGTTCTTAAACTCCTTATAGTTTTTTAGGAACTTAGAATCAATTTTAGTGTATGTTAGCAAAAATTTTAAAGATAAACACTCCAATGGTTTCTACGAAATATCTAAACCATAAAGATCTGATCAATTTTACTAATTACGAGATATCTAAACCATCAAGATCTGATCAATGTTACTAATGACGAGATATCTAAACCATCAAGATCTGATCAATTTTACTAATGACGAGATATCTAAACCATCAAGATCTGATCAATTTTACTAATTACGAGATATCTAAACCATCAAGATCTAATCAATTTTACTAATTACGATATCTAAACCATCAAGATCTGATCAATTTTACTAATTACGAGATATCTAAACCATAAAGATCTGATCAATTTTACTAATTACGAGATACCTAAACCATCAAGATCTGATCAATTTTACTAGTGACTAGATCAAGATCTGGTCGGTTTTCTTCTAACGACGAGATATCTAATCCATCAAGATGTGGTCAGTTTTATCAGATTGACAAGATACCTCATCGATACAACCACCAGGAGGGCTAAAAGCTTACTCTACATCAGCAATCATTCAAAAACTTGGTTTATTGAAATGCAAAGAAAAGAAAGAATTTTTAACATTTAATATTAACAGTGGAAAACCACCCCCCAAACACTCACTTCAAGTACTTCCGAGTTAGATATTTCAGTAAAGAATAGTGAAATATAGAGTACATTCTTCAATGACGAGAAAAGGGGTATTTATTTCTGCCCTGAAGGGAGGCACAACTTTTCAATCCTGTGGCAGATTTCATCAATCTTTATTGTTCTGTTGACTCTTTTCTTCGTCACTTAAACACATTTCTATTCATCTGGAGGTTCCAATCAATCTAGATGCAACTGACGCCTCTGAGAAATTCTTAGAATGTGTTTATTCATCAAAGTCCACAATTTATTCTCCTATATCGTCGCCTTAGAACAGAAATTCATTAACCGACAAAAATAATATTTTTATTGTACAGTTGCTTAAAGACTAACTATTATTGCTTAGGCCAAAAAGCATTTTTCATAGTGCTATAAACCTTTATTATCTAATGACTATTTCTCACCATCGTGAAATTAAGCATTTGGTGTCTGAAAAATGTCAGTTAATGAGTTTCTACAGTAAGCCGATGAGAAAATCTATACATTTTACATCTTCCTTACGTAATTGTAGTTCAATAAATGAAGAAAACATTGAACGAATATTTTAAATTTTCATAAAAAGAAGTATGCTATGCAAATTAATAACCAAATAGTGCCTATATAGTTCAGCTAGATCACAAAGACTTTGATAAGTCCAATTTCAATTAAGTTTTAAATTAGCTTTAACTCTCATGAAAGGATATCCTATTTTTAATATTTATTCCAATGATATCAAACTGAATTTGATATTAAAAAGTTATTATTTAGTAAAGGTTACATATTTTAAATATTATTAAAATATTATTAAAAGTAGGCAAATGAATTTTATGAATTAGGGGCCAAAATTGGCTTAAATTTATACATGTATGCATAATTTATCGAACTTAAATTTTTTTTAGTTATATTACAAAAAGTAAGAAACTTCAATTTTTTAAATAACTGTATCTATAATAGAATATCTAAAGAATTTGACACAAACACACAGAAAACATCTTTTTATGTAAAAAATGTATACTTAATTAGTGCTTGTACAAAATGAATATCTTTGTACTTTTATATTTACTTTTAAATACATTACCCTATTTTGCACACTGGAAAATGTTTGGAGTAGAAACCTCTTATCCATATCAATGATACATTAAAACTAGTTTGTATCCAACATTTCAGGAAATGTAAGCTCCCTACCTAATAGTGCATTTATAGATTTTATTTGTTCAATTTCCTCGTCCGAAATTCCTCTAATTTTGTTTTTACTAGTAGAGCTTTATCTTTCATATGTGGAAACAACATCACAAAACCTTGGCCATAAAAATTTAGAAATGTATAATTAATACTTTTTGCATTGAAAAATTTCAAATTTTAGATATACACACTTTTAATTTATTTCTATGCTTCAAAAAAGTCTAACAGTGAACAAATTAACTTAACAATCTCAAGTATGTAAGACTTCAAAAAGCTATATATGTATGTTAAATGGAGATCCTTTACTGGTTTTTCCATGTAGAAAGTTCTAATTTAGAAGCCCCTATAGGTAATCTTTGAAACTTTTGCACTTTTTTTCACTATTTTTTTCAACATCATGCATCAGAATTAAACGAAAATGTTTAGTGAAACTCTCGTTTACAAGCATGGAATTTTTCCATTTCTTTTTGTTGCCTCTCCTTATACCCTTTTTAAGGAAACAAATTATTATGAATATAATGAAACATTTTCAATTATAAGGACCATTATTTCTGCATTTGGTTTAAAACCTCTAATTCCATAATAATTTACTATTTCATGAAAAAAAAACTTTCATTCAGTAATCCAGATCTTAAGCAATCACAATTTAATAAATAACTTTTTCAAATTAGGGACAAATTACAGATGATTTAATGGTAGAAAAAACATAATTTAAACCTAAATGTGTTAGGCTAAACCCAAGAAAAATTTATCGCTATGCGTATTTACACATCTACGCTATCATAGGATGATATATCACCAAACAAACGATAATATGCCACATCGACCAACCAAGACAATTTTTCACAGGACAGTCACGTGACTACCAGATGACATGTTGGTTACTTTTTTAGCTTCGCTCAATGGCATTTCTGTCTACTTATATTTAGCGTCTATGTATCCAAATGCTTTCGCATGATACATATTGGGTTTGTCTTAAAATCTACTTTATCACCGTTTTTGAGACGTTTTGGTGTTTAATCTCATTGGTGTTGATCAATCAACTTCCCTTTTTACAATTAGGATTTTGTTATTTGTATCGGCAAAGTGCTAAAATCGTATTCGAAAACAAGCCAAGTGATGTCATGTTCGGAATAACTTCAAAACACCGTTCCGCACCACAAACACTACCACCACCTACCCATTTAGCTTGACAGAAAAAGCCTCTCATACAAAAGATATACATTTACAAGATTTTATTTCTCAATTGAATTATGAAAATACGTACGGCTGTTTCTATTTCACACTTTGGGGAGCTTAAATCCAATAGCAGATCACTTTATGCATTGCAACACTGTTGATAAAACAAGAGGGAAGAATACGTGACAATCACTGTGATGTTCTAGAGCTTCATTATACATATATCTTCATTTTTCAATAGACAATTCATTCAAATATACATACAATCGATCGAAAAATAGTGAAATAAATGTAGTACAATATTTTTATCAAACACATTTCAAAGCAACTAATTTTAATATGTTGTAACAGACGGAAGGTGCAATATTTATATTTTAATATTACATAATAAAGCCATCAAAAATACTCAAACCACATTCAAATGTCAATCAAATAAGAAAAATCACTTCATTTTAAGTAATAAATACTAAAATCCAAATTCTAACCTTACGAAACATCTTCAGAATCACTGTTTCTAAGTTTTACTAAACATGCTTTTAAATTCATATGCAAAAGATATTCTTACTTAATATCTCAATTCAATGTTTTTTGGACACGGTCCCCCACGGTACTGGCTATTCCGAAGTAAATCGTTTGCACCATGAAAATTTTAATTCCACGTAACGGCTAAAGGAATTTAGAATACGCGAACGAATTAAAAGCAAAGCCACCGTAAAATACCCTTTTTAACTTTATTTCTAAATCACATTTTGCTAATTACAACTTCTCCGCTCTCTAACGATCTACGTCATAACGCATTTACAGCCCACTTCTCTTTAAAATAGCATTTTATTCGAATTCTTTTTTTTCCTTTCCGAAGCTGCCTAGCAACTCAGCTCAGCTCGTTTCAATTACGACAGTGGGGAACTGGTTGTTTATTTTACTTACGTAATTAAAATTTCGCTCGGCCTAAATAATTCGCCTCAGGTGCTATATTCCTTTCGAGACGATCAGACGCTGTTCTTTTTAAGAGCCTCACAGCCTTGTGCTTGGATTAAATTGCATACGTTCTCGGAGCTTTGTTTGATTATTACAGCTGTTTTCAGACATGGACAATGGGGAGTCATTGTGAATAATAGTAATAATAATTTTGATCGTTGGACTTGAAGCCCATTTCGCAGTTACTTTTCCCGAAACTACTATTGATGTTGTCATTAAATTTCTTAAAGCTAAATAAATATTTTGTCAGTGCTGTAATTTTCTTAACAATTATGGAAATAAGTAACGAGGAGATGAATTTAAATTTGAATTATTACTTCATAATTGTTGGCTCCATGGCTACTTGAATAGTGATCCCCTTCTTAAGTGTGTTTGGGGTAGACTAAAGTACACTAGGGTCAAAAATTGAGGGTGATATGTATTATAATGACGTGTACTTTTAAAATAATATGTGAATGAAAATGTGTTAATATGAAGCATAAAAAGACTAAAATGAAATGTAGGCATCTAGTAAAGGAACAATTTGCTTTTAGTAATGGAAAAAATTATAAGCTAAACTGGATCATGATGTTAAAATTGATTGAAAATATAAATAAATTCATTTTATAACTATAAGAATATGAGAGACATTTTCTGTCAAGCTAAATGTTGGTGGTGGTAGTGTTTCTGAGATGATACACGTTTCCCTCACGTATTTTGAACGTGACGTCAGTTGGTTGGTTTTTCGAATACGATTTCAGCACTTCGTCAAAAAAATTGGAAAGAATGAATTCCGTATTTATATATGATAGTTTATTGGATAACACCTGTTGGATTAAGCGCCAAACATTGCCAAAAAAGCGATAAACAACATTTTAAAGTATAACGATGTGTCATGAGAGAGCATTTGGGTAGACGAAGTAAAATCTTCGCAAACCGTCTGAATTGCTTTTTTACTTTGAAAATCATTCTCTTAGAATACATTCATCCATGATTCATATGTGATTCGAATAGGTTACTATACTTTTAACAACTGTCCAAGAATTTGCTTTGGAGATTTCGCCATTCTTTGGTTCTCCACTTTCTTTATTAAGGTTCTTCCTTAGAACTTTTTAACCCCTTTTGATTGGATTCAGGTTCGAGGAACTTATAGGTTATTATGTTCGCTTGAAGATCTTATCCTTCAGTTCATTGGTATAAAATGATGGATGAAGACGAGAATTATCATCCATAATACAACTTCTCACAGCAGTGGTATAACCTTTAATTTTCTCAAAAATAACCTTCTACCAATGACGTGGTATATTTATTGACTCTTTCCTATAGCACTAGGGGTAATTTTTAAGAAAGGGTTAATATACATGTATTCATGAAAGCACAATAATAATTTTCCCAGTAAAAATCATACAAACATATATCATCGTATCCTGCCTTTAATTATAATTACATTTTACTTCCTTGTAAAGTATCTTACGATGGCACTAAAATTGATTTTTATATTCGAAATTCAGTAAACTGTCAGTAAATCAAGTCAGAATCTGTAAAATCTGTATTGTCTCTACTCCTTGTTTATATTTTAAAAATAAATGCTTGCGTTTACACAAATCAATATAAAAAGGTTAGTATTAATATGGAGAAAAAGATATCGACTATACATAATTTTTATTGATTCATTTTTGTACTTTCAACACGTAATGAGAATCTAAGTACAAATTCTTTTTTAAACGTAACAAAAGAATGGTTCATTTAAATCTTTAAGCCATAGTTTATTTCGTAAGTCTAAGCCAGTTAATACTATAAAGAAACAAACAATTTATAAAGGTATAAATAGTCTGCTTTCCTGATCATACTTTAAACATTTTTATCACCTTATTTGAAATTATCTGCTGCATAACTAGTACAGTGGTCATAACGTTTGTCTGATACCCAGATGGTCCTTTGTTCAAATCTCAATTTGTAAACAATTGTTCGAATAACGGCATCTTACCCAATGGGTGCTCCTTCACAAATAAACGTCAGTTCGACCCTTGTAGTGTCTAATTCCGAAGAGTTCAGAGGTCGGGCATAAGAAATAAAAACATTTAAATTAATAATATGTAAGCTTATTATAAAACATATAAATACATAATCTATGTGATATATCAAGGCATTGTATATACAATGCCTTGATATTTCACATAGATTATGTATTTATATACTCGTGAAATCAAGCAATAAGTTTTACAGTGGACAAAGTGTGCATTTACAAAATACATTTTTCTTTGCTCTCAAATATTTTATCTAGAAAGAGAGCACCTATCTCCTATTCTGAGCAATATGCGAAAGCGATCGGAAAAAATTATTCAAAGAAAGTTAATTTAAAATGAGACATGTACATACGATCAGTTTGGCAAAAAGCGAAGGAAAATATGCACTTTATCGAGCAAAGTTGAAGCAATCCGTTTCACCTGTTGCAAAAAGAATCACTCGTGTGAGCAGATAGTGAAGACCAGATGTTGCAGAAAACACTCTTACGATCGAAGAAAAAATTCGATTTTTGTGCCGCTTAACACAAGAAATCCAAAGAAAAGATTTCTGCACAAAAGGAACATCCAGCATTTCTTGTTAAGGGAAGATTTTTCTTTTTAACATTTAAGTAATGCAAGTTTAAAGTAAAGTATTTTTAATCCACGCAATATGTTTACATTAACAGTTTTTATTGATTATCTCTCGAAATAATTTGACTTATCCTTGTTTAGAGTAAGTGGTAAACACAATGTAAAGCCCTAAGAACATAAGAATGTTAAGGAATGGAATTTTCTTTTTAACATTTAAATGGGATACGAATGCAAATAAAATAATTTTAAGTCACGCAATGTTTATAGCTACCAGTTTTTATTCATTATTTCTCAAATAATAATTTAACCTATCCTTGTTTGGTAAGTGGTACTTACATAAAGTAAAGTCTTAAGAATATACGAATGTTAATGAATGGAATTTTCCTTTTAACATTTATACTATATGAGTGCACAGTAATTTTAAGTCACGTAATAATGTTTGGAACTAGCAGCTTTTATTTATTATTTCTAGAAATAGTTAAACAATCCTTGTTTAGTAAATGGTATTTATGTAAAGCTAAAGCTTTTAGAATACTGCTCATGTTTTGAATGTATTGAAAGGACAATTTTTTTCGGAATACGAATGCATACATACGACATTGTATACATTATATGAACACTTGATGTCTTTATGTCTGGAGTACCCTTTTGGGTATTCAGCAAGACGTGTACAAGACAGTGCAACTTTGTATACCAAATAGTACTTCATGTGTGTAGTGGATGGATGGATGGATGGATGGATGGATGTTGGGATTTTATGGCGCAAGGTGTGTGGAGATAGATTACACTGATGTACAGTATGTTTCGAAAATATCTGGCCCAATTGTAAAGGTTGATAGAGGGGCCAAAAATAAACATTTATAAAGAGGGTACACATTCATTCATGATTGACAAACAACCATGATTCGAACCAGGAACATTTGAATCCAGAAGTCACATTCTCACCACTGTACAACCTTTGAGCAGCTCGTGCGTTTCCGTTCGTAGCCCCATATATCAGATGGAAATCTGAGAGCTCCGAATTCGTGCAGCGTTGCATAGCGTTGTAAATTCGAGCGGGAATGACGTCCTACGCCACAGAAACCATTTTATCGACTGATCTAAACATCGCAATCTACCACTTAAACGTGATATTTCCGGACACATATTCTCTGAAAAAAAATGCTTATTTTGGGCCCCTCTACCACCCTTTAGAATTTGGCCAGATATTTTCGAAACACCCTGTGTAAATACTGTACTATAAGTTAATTTTTGAAATGGTTAAGTTCACCACAACCCCCCTAGAATTTAGCAGCGGCTGATTTCGGTAGATGCTTCCACTAGTTAATAGGTCACCAATTACGTGAGACCTTGAGAGCTGTATTAAGATCATGAGTGAACTTCCGTATGCGTGGTCATGCAATAGATCATTGCGACCATGCTCTGTCCTGTGTTGCCTTCAGCAGCCGAATGTGAGGCACCGTGTGAGAAAAAGGCTTAGTAGCAACGAATAGGGAAGTTATAATAGAAGTAAATGTGTCTGTTAGTAAAATCCATTTATCTCACATTGCCCACACTTATTTGTCGTTCGAAAAATCCATGTATTACAATGAGTCTTTTTACCAGTCTTATTCAACTGACCTTAATCCTAACGAATTTTTCATGTTAGAACTAAATATATTCTAATGTTTACCAAAACGAAGCTATCGAAATTGCAAATTGCAGTTTTTACGCATCAGGTACGATAACATTAATATCTAATTGCACCGAATAAAATTTACGGATCAGAAAGATGTCACTGCAATGTAAAAGAATTAGCACGCATAACCAAAAATGTTTTCTTAGGTAATAAACAGATTATTCAGAAAACAAGTCGCTATTAGCATGAACAATAAAATTCACGAACAACATTGAAAAACACTCGATTTTCTGAAATGTTAATTAAAAACTGTCGTGAACGATTCTCACAAAGAACGCTGCTGAATTTATTCGCTCTAATGATAAAACAAACTGCTTTCTTAGACCCTACTCTGAATAATTTACCGATGCGTACGAAATTGAATTATTTTACCACGCGTCTCTGGAATGGAAGTTGCCAGACTAAACAATGCGAAGAGCGGACTCTTTTGTGCACGCTATTAACCCCTTTAGCAGCACCGCTACCATTGAGAGGAAAGATTATAGCGGCCGTGAAAAGATATTATGCTAAAAAGAAGCAGAAACGCCAAAAGGAAGACGGTTCTGGCAACCGCATAAAAATGGCGGATTTCTTTGTTCCCTAATGGCTGGAGTAATGAGATACAGATCACGTTGTGCCGAAGAATGGGAATAGGAAGAATGTTATCGTCAGATTAACAAGATTAGAAGAAAATATCGACTTTTTTATAATAACGAAACTGCACGTGGCAATGATATTCTTCCTTCTTCGTCTGTCAGATGCGAAACGACAGTTCTTGGCGAAAGTTTTCCTTTCTGTGCCCTAGGCCTTTTTTTTGTCAGTGGCATTCATTCCAAGTGACAGGGATTCGAGCCTCTTGCCTTTTTCTAATTCAGATTCTTGATTCTTTAACACCAACGAAACAGGAGGTTTCTTGTACTTAGAACTACCAGAAAAATTTTTGAGAAACTCCGCGAGATAACAGGCTAATATTTGGTAGAAAATAATTCTGACATAGAGATGTATGTGTGTTGCGTGGTATGTACTTGTAATTATCTTTTCAAATTAACAGTTTAACCTTTTAATTCATATTCAAGACAGTGCTATTATAATTCTGGTACATTTTTATATTCGTCGGAACTTTCGCTTCGGAATTGATCTCGGACCGTTGCCAGTAACCCGTCGTGTGTTGCTGTAGTGCGACGTAAATTCAACTACCTACTTATCTTGATTTCTTTCCTATTGCAGGATTACAAGGACTACTGTATCCAAAAATACAATAAAAGTAAAACATATTTATACAGAGTATAATACAAACAAGAGCAGTTTCAGAAACAGTCTATAAGCCTTAAAGGTCACGGTCTTCCCATCAGTGATCAAAATGGAATTCTTAATGAGCGCAGGACAACTATATAAGTAATTGTTGTCTATTTTCAACCGAAGATCACAAAGTAGAGTAAGCAGAAGGGATCACGGGTAATTTTAACCATCCTGGTGGTTGACTCGACTAAAGTATCTTGTCATTAGAAAAAAATTTGACCAGATCTAGATCTCGTGATCACCAAAATCATCAATATCTTGATGATGAGATCTGGCCATGACCAGAATTGTTCTGATCTTGATGGACGAGATATCACGTAGAAACACTTGGAGTATTAACTCGATGTCAATGATTTGGTAGGCAGTCGTGACTAGTAGCAAGGTGGAATTCAAAAACAACTCCTAAGCCTTGGCCACATAGGGCTATGAGCAATTTTACCCCTCTAAATTCTATCTAATAGAATCCCTCAAAAGCCCAGGGGCTTGTTGGCTTCTATAATCATCATTTTCAATTGGCCTTTTATTAGTATTAACAGGAAGGTCACGGCAGAAATTTTGTAAAATCAATTCACCTCTCTTGTCTAGAGAATCGGCAACCTGGTTACTACTACACCACAGTGTCTAATAAATCGGGTACACAGTGCATAGATAATATATTACACACTAGCATATTTACAATTCAGGGTGCTAAACTGCATTTGTCCGTTTAGAGAAGAGATCAGCTGCCTCACAGAATGAATTTTAATGCCTTAAATTGTTGCGAGGAGTAAAAATTAATTTACGTTAAAAGGTCAATATTTTCCCTCTGGTGTCGAAGTAGAAGTTACTGTTAAATCGAAACTGGAACTTTCTTGATGGACGGAATGGAAAAATTGATTACCCATTTGGCAAAAAGTTGTCATAATGAAAGGTGGCTAAATTCAAAAATAAAGTTATAATATTCAAGAAAACCCTACATTTCGATAAGACTCATTATTTTATTCTGTCCAAAAAAATTTCATACGATTGGAAACCTTATCAATCAACATTAGTGATTTTAATTATTACATCTAATAACAGGTCCGATTAAATTCAATTCTATGACAATTTCAAGTTATTAAAAAACACTTAATGCCTTATATAACTTAAACAGCCTTAATTTCTGATGAGTGAAAGGGCACCCATGCTACAGAATTGTACATTCATGTCCAAAAAGTTAAGCATAATTCGTAAAATGCGAAAAAATTGAAGTAAATATGGATACAATGGTTCAAAATCACTTGGGGAGAATCGTGGGACGAAGGTAAAACATTGTGCATATGCAAAACAGTTCAGTCGACATGCGCAAAGCACCGGCGCATATCGGAAGAGTATCAAACGGCATCGAGCGGCATGGCCAGTTCGCAACTGTTGTGGTACGGAGCCCTGTTAACAATCAATAAGGACGAAAGAGTCCAATGTTTGTGAAGGGACGAATTATTGGAATGCTGGAATCCGGTCGATCTCAAACCGAAGCGTCTCGAATACTGAATATGCCTCAGTGTGTGATCAGACTGCGGCAGAGGTCTCAAACCACTGGAGATGTTACCCGACGACCAGTACCAGGTCGGCCAAGGGTAACAACCGCTCGGCAAGACCAATATTTAGTGATAACGGCGCGAAGTCAGAGGAACCGTTCCGCCAGACAACTGGGTTCAGCCCTGACAGCCAGGAGTCATAGTTTCGAGCCAAACTGTTTACAGGAGACTCAGAGAAGTTGGTCTCTATGCCAGACGACAGTAGTTTTCATTCCCTGACGTCTGCACAGAAACGAGGGCATTTACAGTGGAGTTTGGAAAATAGGTAGTGGAGTCGACAACAGTGGGTTAATGTCGTGTTCAGTGACGAGTCCAGATTTAGTCTGCAAACTGATTCTCGTCGTACCACGATCTGGAGAGAAAGTGGAACGCTTCTTCACCCGGGAAGACAACCTTTTCCTTCAAGGAGAGGCTTGATCTGGGCAGGTATCATGCTGGACGGCCGCACAGACCTCCACATCTTTGACAAGGATCTGTTACTGGTCAAAGATACAGAGACGAAGTCCTTAAGCCAACCGTTCGTCTATTCCAAGGTGCTGTCGGTCCTGGTTTGATAATCATGGATGATAACTCGCCTCCTCACCGTGCAGCCCTGGTTGATGCCTTCCTACAAAGTGAAGATATCCACCACATGCAGTAGCCTGCCAACTCTCCTCATCTGAATCCTATAGAGCATGTGTGGGATATGCTCGGGAGACATATTGCAGCCCTCCGCCACTCACCAAGATCCGTTTCGAATTGAAAACTGCTCTCTGTGAGGCTTGGAACTCTTTAAGCACACAACTGATCGAAAGTATGGGAAGTTGTTGTGCAGCTCGCGTGGCTACCAGAAGTTCCCACACACCGTATTAAACTTCAGCATAACATTGTTTTAATTATTCTGTTTCACTTAAGTTGAAATTCATATTGTAAATCTTTTTCTTTCAACCCTTTTATTTGGATAAGAAAAGTCATTTTATCCTCGTTTTGCATTGTTTTCTTCTTTTACAACCCTATCGCACCCGCATATCACGTTTCCTTTCATTCCGATGTAGATTTTCTGAAATATTCACATAAACCGCAATTATACTTAACTTTTGGACATGAGTGTAGTAATTAATTGTGTAGATAGTTTTATGGGGGGGGGGTAACAATTGTTCTTAAATCCACAGCGGCATATATGCCGCTTCCATGTAGTAGTTCCATGTGTAACCATGTCGTTATTGAATTTGTAACAAAAATTCACTGTTGAGATTTGATAGCTGTTCTTTTAAGCGCATCAATATTTTAAACGATGCGTTAATTAATCACTAATATATGCATCTAAATGGGTTGTTCTGATTTTTTTCTTTTTCCAGTCTTGTGATTAATATGAATTATTTTTAATATTTTAGGTGGATATTTTAGGTGGACAAATATTTTCAAGGAAAATTGCATGTGACACTTCCAAGAGATTGTCATGGGTCAGTGGGCTTGCCCGTTGCGCTATCGACCTGCGATTGTTAGCCGTACAGGTTAGATTCCTGTAACTTATCCTGGATGTATTTTTCTTTATTCCATCCGTAAAACTTTCCGCGTATGTCTATATCCATTTATTTGACGTTGTCTGTCTTCTGTTTTGGCACAGCTTGACAAAATATGGCTCTTACGCCATGAAATCCAACCAACCTCACCCCCTACACATATTCTGAAATCAGACCTGCCTTCTGTTCAAATCTATGCAGCGCGTATTATGCAATCTTTATAATTGTTTTAGTTGATAAATTAAATCTAAACATTCATTTACGTATATGATGCTTGAAAACATTTATTGAATGTTATAAATTTATAAACCATGGCTATATCTTTTACTTAAAATTATGGTTTTCAAATGAAGACGGTGAAAACCCCGTTGGTAGTGTCACGGACTAGCAAACGGAGGACATTGAGTTCAAAACACAATCCGAAGAAAGACCGCCGTGTACGTGAGGGCTGGTGAATGTTAAATCTGTTGTGGTTTCAAATGTCCTCACGTTGGTGTGGTGTGGAAGTTTGGAGAGTGGGGTGACAGCTCCTCGTCATCTGAACGTAGTTCAAAATTATGAGGCGTTGTCCTCGAACTTTCACTTTGGGATTGATGCCGGACTGTTTCCAGTGGCACATTGTGTTGCCCCAATGCGACGTAAATTTGAATTACTTACCTAAAATTACATATTTTTTGTCTAATCTGTGAAATATAAACAATTTCGCTGCTTCGATAGTTCCATCATCAAAGGGCCGCGGTAGTACAGTTGGAAAAGCAACGGATTAACAACCGGAGGGTTGCTATTTCGAAACTAGGTCCAGCCAAAGACCGTCATGTACACGGGGGCTGGTGCATGTTAAATCTGTCGTGACCTCAAATATCTTAACGTTTTTGTTGTGTGGAAGTTTGGAGAGTGGGGTGCCAGCTCAGCTGCTGTTTTGTCATCTGACCGTGGTTCAAAATTACGAGGCGTTGTCCTTGAATCTTTCCCTTCGGGATTGATCCCGGACCGTTGACAATAGCCCCTTGTGTTGCTCCAGTGTGGCATTAGTTAACTATATATATACCTACCTACCCATCATCAAAATTATTCGTTTTTACTTGTTAGTGATCTTTACAAAAACCATAATTGCGTAAAGTTGTCTTAAAAGTAATACCTTACCTGTTAAACAGACTGTCTAATTCTCTTATTGCATTCATTGTATGAGAATGTTCTTCAGCGTTAGCAAAACCAAACTATCTAAGAAGAAAAATACTTCCAGTTAGTAACTAATTTTATTTATCATCGTTTTGACATTGTTTGGCGTCAATTTTTAATTTAAGTGATATAATGAAATGATATGCGAGCATATGCCAACTTTCTCCATAAATTTCAAAAGAAGTTACCAATGCACTAGAGCCCCCTGTATTTAACTTTACAGAAAAAACTTAATACTGTTGAAAGCAGTATCGCTCAGAATCATGAGATAAATTTTAATTTTTACCACATTCTATACATCAGCTTTTGTATTCTATCAGTGTAAGATTCAAAGTATAGAGTTGTTGAAAGCGAGTTGTCAAAAATGGTTAGTGATTTAATAACGCCATTTTGATTACAAGTTACCTGTAACGAAAACAAAAAAAAAGTTGAAACTTCCGATCACGTATATTCACATTTTTATGATACCGACAATACAAGAACTGGATCCTTAAGCATATAAACTAGGGATGTTGAAGAAACTGAGTCAATTGCAACGCAGACAGCCCAATATTGAACGCTAGTCCGTGACCTGTGTTATAAAACAGCTTCTTACCCATGACATCGTTAGAAATGTCTCCCATTCTTACAATCTTCCATCTGAAGATCGGTCGTAAACTGTGGCGGACATTTGCATTTCTTTTTATTTACTGCTCACATAACATCTGGGGCGCAGTATTATGTTTTAGGGCGTAATGGTTTACGCTATCCAGAGAGGGGAAATGAAGAACGTGATTTGTAGTTTCTGTGCTTGGAATGAAAGGTTGCTAGTGTAGAACACACTGGAAGATTTGTGTGCGTTATTAATTTAAGAAATTATTTTAACTACCCAATTAAGAATAAAACGTTTTATAATTTGCATAATTTGGAATGTGTGAGCAAATGATGGTTTTATAAGCTCAATTTTATTCTAATGAGAGTTTTTTCTGTAAAGCTAAGCATAAAGGACGCAAGTGTCGTGGAATAACTTATTATTTGTTTTATTTCGAAAGTGTCGTAACATGCATGTTATTCGAATGCCATTTTAGCGTTTTATGCAGTATAACATTTATTATCCAAGGTAATGTGTACAAGGCAACTTCTGATAATCAGAAACTTGATAATATGAATGTAGTAACATAAAATAGCCTATACGAAATACTGAAAACATTTGTACTAGATGTTACTTCTGCTGCTACTGAAATATCCATAAGACTAGGATTATAAACTTAATAAATTTAATTTCCCTTTTAAAATTGAATTGAATTTTTTAATTGCGTCTGACTTTATTTATCATACGCGAATAATTAGTCTGATGGAATTGTGCCCAAAATTTCCTAAAGCAGCGATAAATTAAATTTTAAGGCAAATCCGTTGTAAATAATAATTATTATACGTAGAGAATGGAATAGTTTTCTTATCCGGAAGTATATTTTCTTCGAATAGCTTGTTTATGTGTACGCAGAAAAACTATCTCATAAAATGTTGACGAGTTAAATTTATTGTTAAATTTTTTGCATTTACTTTTGATACTACTACAGTTTTTCGTGTTATTAAATAACGAAGTTATAAATGACCAGGAGCGAAGTTAATTTTTATTAAAATTACATTATTGAAATTTTTACTATCTGACTGTATACTTGTTTCAAAGTTTCAAGTTTTGGGGACAGTTTCATGCATATATTTAGCAGATACTAAGGAAAGAAATAATTTAACAATAAAAGGTGTGTATTTGCCATCGTGCATTAACTGTTCATCTTCGTACAAATTCTAAAAACAAGCTGAACCAATGTGAATAATTCGCATGGAAAACATTAAAAAAATTATTTAGTTTTAAAAGAAATGTTTTAAAAATATGAAATTCGTGTACTAGCATTTACAATCACATAAATTTAAAATTTGATAATTTTAAAACAAGGATGATCGTGCAAGTTATCAGGTTATAAAGGCACGTCATCTCTGCTTAATTCGTTTTGTGCACAAAGGCCCACACACACATGATAATATTTTCTTTTCTTATTTTCATGTTAGATCAATTAATGAATTTCGTTTGACAATATTGGAAGTCAATGCCTTTGACTATTGTTGTTTGTGTTTTAACGTTTAAATTAAAGAGGGAGACATGTATAGTACATTACATTCATGATACGTGCTAAAACCTTCATAATTCGAGGTAATATGGATCGAAGCTACTTCGAATAACCAGAAACTTGGACAGTGTAACGTGTAAGATAAAATAGCCTAGCCTATACGAAATACAGAAAAAATTTCTGTATTAGATGTTACTACTATTGCTACTCAAAATCTATAAGGTTAGAATTAAGAATAATCAATACTCGGATTTGTGTCACAGTATATATTTATTGTGAAAATTTTACAATAAATCCGGGAGTTAGTTATGTACCTTTAGAACTTTCTTGAAAAAGTCCTTAATGGTCTTCTGTTTCACAGCACTTTCTCATCTCTGGTCAAAGTGCGAACTCGAATTCCACGCTTTTATTTGGAGTCTTAAAAAACCTCGAGATCAAATTCGGCTCTGGCAACACGGACACTAGCTCAGATAATCAAGGTGTTCTATTCTATATGAAAATTAAATGGATTCGCAGTTACTGGGTAACCTATCCGATCTCAGAAATATATTGTGTCGGTGAACGGTAATTAATGTATTTTATCTAATTAAAATATTAAAATTGATCTACTAGCATACATTAAAAATAATGCAATAAAAAAGCATTATTTAGCTTTATGGTATTTATAAAACTTGATAGACTTTACATAAACCTAACTCTGAGTTTCGTAAGAATTCCAAGAATTGTAGTATTTATCACCCAATGACTAAATAATCTCACCGATTAGTTTCGATGAATCCTTGGAAGATTATATTGGTAAAGAAGTTCAAAACTGGCTGATAGTGATGCAGAAGAGACTGCAAGTTTCAGAACGCATATATGCGTGTGAACCCCTCTGAGGGTTCAATAACAATGTATTATAAATCGAAAGAAATCAGATTTTGAAGTAAAACAGATTAAGACAAATCTTTCACGTGAAGCGAAAATATACTTTGGCAGTTAGTATTTCAGCAAGCATCTTTGTGATATGTGGCTTTTTCCAACAAAAGAACACCTGACATCATTTGTTTATCTCGTCCTCAGACACATAAAACAGAATTGAATTGCAATGGCAGGTTCAATAAAGAAAAATCGAATCGTTCCTAAACGATTTAGACGATCCCCCACAATATCCCCAAACGGGATATTTTTTTTCGTCTTGAAATTTCAGGCATATAAAAAACTTAATACTTTGATCATAACAAGAAAAGAAAGACACAACACAAGAACCACCCCGAAGTTTCTCTTTCAAAATTTCAAAGATAACGTTTTCCTCTGCCCCCTTTTCGATTGGTTATTTTTTGTTGATATTTCAATGGTACGTATACTTCTGTCTTATCGGTTACGGATTCGATCGGTTTATGGCCGTGAGTTTTGTGCTTTATTGTGGGAGGCATTAGAGTTTTGTTCTGTTAGGAAGTTTACGATCTAGGATGACTCAGTGAAAAAAGCAAAGAAAGCGACTAAACTAATAAAGGGTAGGAAGAAAATCGAATGGATGTCGTAAAGCGCTTTTTGTGGTTCCACGGTAGTAGATAGTTAGCAAATAAAAATTATGTCGATAGCGCGTAATAAATTGTTCCCTTATTTGCTTTCAATGGTTAAAAGAGTAAACTTCCTGTCTAGGAATTATATTATGGGGCAGAAAATAAAAATAACATTGCAAGTCAAATACGTCTTCATCAGTTGTCACGATTGATATGCATTTTTGCAAAATCAAATACGGTGATAGTTTCTTAGTCTTTAAAATTATTTGACGCGGTAACCTGAAAATTCTAACTCACTTGACTTTTTAAAACAGGAAAGGAACTTTTAGGTAGGTAGGTAGTTAATTAACGTCAATTCTTAGTAGCGAAGTGCTGAAATTATATTTGAAAATCAAGTTAAATGGAATCACATTCGGAATAAGTATAGGAAACGAATTCCGTCCTACAAACACTACCCCCCACCTACAGGAAAAGTCCAACATAGATGACCTTTAATAAAAATAAGCAGACCCAAAAGTATAGCATCTGCACGAAAAATTTTACACTTTTGTCAAGGTTATCCCAATTACCTTCTGAAAATCCACTTCCATTACATCCCATTCACTTATTAAAGACGCCCAATGGTATTTTTTCACGTCTAAACCATTTTCGCGTTCGCTCACATTTTCGCTTCTTTGCTGGCTATCATCTTCCATAATTGCATCTCTTTAGCCTAAATAAAGCATGTCAAATAAGCAGTAAAATTGGCTAATACTGTCCCTTAGCAGTTGATTTTATATTGTTTATTTCATTTAAATACATTCTACAATAATGTCTACAAGTCTAATCTAAAAATAATAATTATTATGTTGCCAAGTAAGTTGCGAGAGTGAGAGATGTTCAAACATCGGACTTTATAGGATCGGACTAGTATAGGATTTTAGAGTTCATTATGTATATTCATTCGTGTAAGCTTATTTTTGCATGACTCGTATTATGTATACTGTGTTTCATGTTCATACAGTTCATAATTAATTCGTAATAAGAAACAGAAATACCTAGAGCTAGACATAATATGATTGTATTGTCTTATTGTCCCCCCAATCTAAAAAGCTATGGCTTGTGTAATACCTCAATACATCACAAATGTTTATTTTATAGCAGTCCGACTCCCGTGAGAAGACAGTTGGGTCACGTGATTTTTTAACGAGTCTATTAGTTAACAAATGCCTTCCTTAATTGGAATCTTTAGTGCTTATTCTGGCACAGAGTTTATAATTCGATTTCAAAGTTGGTGAGGGGTGGATTATCTATGGCGATCGCCGCACATGTTTCTTTGGCCTCTGTGTATGGCAGTCCTTATCCAATAACCTTTTACACCTTTTCAGAAATCATCTGACCCAAGGTCGACCGCCTTCTCGGAGGAACAGCCCTATGGAATTGTTATTTGAAACATAATTGCAAGTCGACTAATCCTGTTTGAATAGGGATATAACTTAGGAGGTAGAACGAAATTCAGTGTTCAAGATTTTAGCGAAATATATTTGGAAATAGAAGGATAAACTAAATTACAATATCAATATAAAAATAAGAAATTGAAATAAATCAATTTTAAAGTAATACAATAGCTTGATACTGAACGTTTTAAAATATTGTATATAAAGCTCCAATCAACCCTCCAAGTGATTTCAACGAGGTACCTTGTCAATCAAGATCTAACCAAGTTTTCTAATGACGGGATATATCGTCATCAAGATACTGTCGGTTTTTTATGACGACGAGATCAAGATCTGATCAGTTTTGCTAATGTTGAGATACCTTGTCCAGACTACAATCACCAGGAAGGTAAAGAACAAAATTACCGAATGCCTTTGATGACCATCTAACGGAATATTACTTTTTAGGTAATAGAGGGTTTTATAAACCGATCTAGAGAAAGGTAATAGAACATCCCTAACAGTTAGTTTCATCAACTGTTAGGTGGTAATATTAAAAATCTAAACTATGTCGTTATTAAAATTAACAGCAACTAATGCGAATCGAACATAAATATAAAAACACTTGTTTTTGTTGACTGCTACTACTGAAAAACACACTCCAATTCAACCTTGATTGTATAAAGATATTCAGCAAACGGTATTTTTCTTGATCCAATTAACCTGTATTAGAAAAATGTTTCCTGCACACACAAAAAATGTTCGTCAAGATTCTTAGTAAAGCAACTCCCAAAGGTTATTTGCTCAGCAGAGTGAAACATTATCTCAGAAAATAATGAACACTGAGGATGAGCCTTTATCACTATCCTCTGCACATTATGAAGTTGCGAAGCAATGGAGGTTGCAGCTGCCACCAGGTTATTATTAATTTTCAGCCAGTGTTATGCTAATCTTAATTACCCGATGTATCATCCGGAAACAACAAGTGAATTGGTTCATGGCTAAATGGATCTCTATGGACACAAACTAAAATGATCCGATTTTACCATTCTGCCTGACTGGTCGTTATTTCGCTCCCTTTCTTAACTTCTTTTAAGCTCGTCTAGTATTTCTTTCTGTGAAATGTGAAGTAGATCCTAAAAGAAATTCTCTAAGGCATGAAATGTGGTTCTCATACATTTTAGTTGTTGTGGTTAACTTGTTTCTGAGAGGGATTTTTAGTGTAAACAAACAAACCAGACTTAAAGAGAGGATTTCAGTTCCGCAACCCAAATGTCTTCGCATGACATACATTTCGGTTACCTAAAAATATAGTGTATCACCGTTTAGGCGACGTTTAATCTAATTGACATTGACAATCAACTATCACATATCAATTCGGAATTCATTCTTAGAAATTTTTACTGGCGAAGTGTCAAAATCGTATTCGGAAACACAAGTCAATTGACGTTACGCTCGAAATCTCGTACGTACAGGGAACATGTTCCGCACATATGTATCCATGTCCATGTATTATTTTTGCTTTAAGACTATTTTCCCGTTAGCTCAAGCTTTCTTTTTTGAGCCAATTCCTACCTCATAGGTTTCTTATTGTCTTTCGAAATCAGACTGCTGAAGAATTTCTGTGAAATGTAAAGTTTTAACCGTCTTCCGGACGTAGTTTGAACAATATTGCGCAGCTCCATAGCTCCAATTGAGCATATCCAACCCTCTGACAGACCCGAGATTTCCAAGTAGTGTAGTATTGTTACCTATAACACACATAGTATAATATAGTTTTACCCTATAACACACATGACGTAGTCAAGAAGGTCAAAAGTATTCACATTGCTTATATCCATTTCTGCCATTCTCCAATATGCAAATACTGTCAATTTCTATACCACGTATGATAAATATTTTAAAAGTATTTGCATAACGAATCATGGAATGAAAGTTGACGGTTTAAAAATACAGTTACCATTACCATTAACAGTTCTGTGCTGGGATAATGACTCTTAAGAAATAAACACAGCAAAACCGATACCCTTACCACCACACGAGAAGCAATCCAGTCTTAACTCGTAGGCATATTTTGTAAGGAACTGTACACAAAATTACAGGGATCCTTGTTTTACGATTCTAGGTTAGGGGCTTTGTCTCGCTAGTTCCAGTGCTCCGTGAAAGGCCATTCCACTTTACGACTCTCGAATCTCGAGTAAAATTTCGCAACTCACGGCGAACTTTGTGATGCTCGCTTAAGTTTAATTAGATCTCTGGTGCACATTGGCTATCTTAATTAAAAGTTTTATTTGGACTGGTGGGATGGGGATGGGAGAGCTTTCGTTGACGTCGTTCTTTTGCTTATGCACTTGCGCTCGATGAGAGAGAGGCATAGGCCCGTTTCGACTAGATTTTCTGCCCAATTACGCAGGATCGAGATAGGTTACTTCTTCGGTAAAGATATCGAATCCGGGGCATGTTTGCCGCCAAGCAATTTTTGTCGCCAAATCAAGATGGCGTCCAAAGTCAGTCGCAATTTCGTTAAAAAAAACGCGGACTTTCCTTCGTGACAAACCTTTTGCATGGGTTGACATAAAGCTGGATCTAAACACCAAGGTAACCATGTTTGGCAATAAATCGCTAGTGCCCCGGATTCGACATCTCCACCACTTTTTCTGGAGGGAATTGTAATCAATGGATTGCCTGCTGCTGAATATAAGTTGTTCTCTAACCATTTCGTACTTGCGGTACTCTCAGGAGTACGTAAATTGATGGTTGACTATTTGGTTGACTAGCTACACTTTTTGGTTGTGTGGATTACATTATACGATTGACTAGATTACACTATACGATTGACTCGATTATACTGTTTGATTGACTAGGTTACTCTATTTGGTTGACTGGATTACACTTTTGGTTGACTGGATTCGACTATACGATTCACTAGATTATACTAGTTGGTTGACTAGATTACACTACTTAAAGAGGCAAGAGAAATTTTATGCTTGCAAAGTAGACGCAGGATATCCGATTGGAGTGAACACCTGACGTACGAAACTGGAAGATTTCACCACTTTTAATCACATACAGTCTTAAGGGGCCACCATGGTTCAGTGAGTTCGCCCACTCTGCTAGAAACCTGCGAGTTGTAGGCGGTGCAGGTTTGATTCCTTTAACTCACGCAGCGTGTATTTCACTCTTCTGTGTTAGTGAAACGTTATGTGTGTATGTCCAATACTTGCGCTGTCTGTCTTGTGTTGGCACTACGTGGTCAAATATGACCACTGCACCATAAAATCCAACCAGCCATACTGTATTAACGAAATCCACAAACACTAATTTAATACACACTATTTGCTATTCATTTCTCGATCCAGTTCTCAGGCAGACTTATAAATTCAATGCCATCGCATTCCTCTCTCTCAATATCTTATAATTCAACATCTATTTTGATGACCGTCCATCGTTTCTATGCGTTGTTTGTTAATTCGTGCATATATTTCCCTCTTCTGTTGCTCGATTTTATGCAACCCGGACGCCATAGCAATTAGTCCACTATTCATAATTCACCATCATTATGACCTGTTATTTTATATGTTGACGAAGAATTACTCGACGTTGTTCAGGTTGAATCGGTTAAACGTTGATTAAAAGTAATCCTAAAAATCACTTTATCATAGAAAAACTCAAATATGAAAAAATATAAGTGAGCCGAAAATAATTTTTAACATTTTTATAGCTTCTATTATTTACTTTGGACGAAATACGTATGCTTGCTTTATAACGACATGCGTTTTCATCCATATAATCACATAAAGTTTTCATCACATGATCCTGGGCAAAAAGGTTTCATTTGCTCACTTTTTATGTTTCTGCCTTGCAATTATTATGTTATTAAGTTTGTGAAATTGTATTGTATGCATGGTATTGTATTATATTTTGAAATCATATTGTTGACGTGTATATTGTGTATACCATGTACCTTAGTCGGTATTGTATCGATCCTGCTGAGATCGTGTTTCTCTCTATCTCTAGTTCTTTTCTCTTTTTCTTGTTTCCCCTCTTCCTTTTCTCTTTCTTTCTCTTGTTTTTATTGCTCTGCTTGTATTATATAAAATTCCATAAATTGGAATGCCCTTCCTGTTGATTAATACTTTGTAAATATTTACTATTCCACAAAAACCTGTTTATTCTTGTAGTCCTATCGGTAAAAATTGTTCTGTTCAATCTCAGTTCCCACCAAACCTTTGTAACCTTTTAACACTCCAAGTAGTTTTCTACTGTTGATATATCTCGTCATCAAGATCCTGATTATGACGAGATCAAGATCTAATAATTTTTCTTCTATGGACGGTATATTTTTCCCGACAAGATCTGGTCAGCTTTCTTCTATCGACGAGATATCTCATCCATCAAGATCTGAACAATTTTACTAATGACGAGACACCTCGTAGAGACAACCCCCAGGAGGATTGATTGATTATTGTTAAATGGAACCCAGTGTGTGCTCAACCCTTCTGGACCTCTTCGTGCTGACGGAAGACCTTCCCGACCACCCCTAAACTGGCCTTAACCCTCCAAGTGTTTCTACGATATATTTCGTCCATCAAGATCTGACCAATTTTACTAATGAACGAGATATCTCGTCATCAAGATACTGAAAATTTTTCGATGATGACCGAGATCAAGATCTGGTCAGTTTTCTTGTAATGACGAGATATCTCGTCCATAGAGTTCTGGTCAGTTTTACTAATGTCGAGACCTCACCGAGAAAACCACTAGGAGGGTTAAACCCTCATTGATAGGCTGGGTGGTTTTGGTCTTAAAAGGTAGTAACGGGAGTGAAAGCTTTCTCTTGCCTTTTTTAATAAGATAATATTCTTTCATTAATAGATCAATATACTTAATAGATCAAAATTTTATTCTCATACACTTTAATTAAATTCCAAGCAATTTCCTCTGAAGCTAAGAAGTTGTGATAATCTTGCACCAAAAAGCAAAACTTCCACTTCAAGTTAATCAATCTATGTACACATAGGAACCTATCGCTTATTCTATAACAATTTCCGAACTCTTTTTTGCTAAGGAAGCTATTATAAATTATAAAGCATGCAACCCCAAAACTTAACACGGAACTTTTCTTTTCTGGGGGCAATTCACTCCGTCAGCGTTCTTCTATGCAAAGAAAAATGGCGGAAAAAGAACAATTCCCCGAAGTAAGAAAATTGCCCTTGGAGTAAATCAATGTCTAATTACACCTTTCTTTGGTTAAAAACACTTTTACAGCTCCCTTTTCTTACCGTGTTTCCTCGAGTTATATTTCAGAGTATCCATTATTCCACCCGTGTGAAACCATTTATTACGAGAGCTGTCAGCCAGCGTGCACAGTAATGAAATTTCCTAAAGGAGTTACGTACAGCTGCCGAAGCTGTGTGAATCAAAAAACCCCGCCGCTTCCGAAATGATTAACTCGTGTGGGATAAAAATAGTAATACGGAAATTGACAAAGGGAGGAATAAAAAAATTAATTAGATGTTGAATCTCAAAGCATAAGGCTCCTGTCCCCTGAATATGAAGATCACGAGTATTATTGACTATTTATTCAATACCATGTTTTATTCATTGGGTACAAGACGTTATCCATTTTTTATTATCTTCGATAAACACCGAAAAAATGTATTGTGTTTCGGATGTGCTGATACACGTATCCCGAACTTCAAAAAAAATTGCTGGTTTTGATTGAAAATCGGCATGAGTTCCGTTAAAATACATTTGTAATTCATTATAGAAGAGCGAATAGAGAAATTAAAGAGAAAGTAATTGGCGCCCCATGGTTTTTCTGGAATGTCATCGATAAACTCATCACTTTTCTATTCCTCTTAGCATAGCTTCTGTATAGATTTTGTAATTAAAAGTACTGAATTCTTTCGACAAAAAGCCTCGGAAAATGTAAAAAAAGCCATTCAGTGTAACCAAAATATTGCTTTCTACGTGTTGTGTTATTAATTTGTTCAATTAATTCCTTCTTAAGCTTGTAGAAACGCTTGGAAAGACATGAAACTTCTTAGTCTACTCAATAATACTTCATGGTTTAAATTCGTTGCAACCTGCTGCATATATTACTATGTAATACATTAATGTTTAGTTGCAGTGGCTATATTCATCAAAAACTCAATAATGTAAGAGAATGTGACAAGGGAATCTGGATGTAATTATGTAAAAACCATTAAATGGAACCAAATAATTATGCCATGTACAATGTCATCTATTTCTTCAAATCTCAAAACTACTGTGAAAGCAAGTGTAGTAATAGAATCTAGATGTAACCATGTAAAAACCATTCAATGGAACAAATATATATGTTCTTTTGTTCCAATATTTCGTAACTTGTAGCAACACGTGGAAAGTGCAGCTTCAATCTATCAATAATTACTTCATGGTTGAGATTCTGTATACACTCTTTGCCAAAACAATTCGAAGCACATAGAGGGAATCCTCTAATGAAAACAAAACTCGGTACCTTAATTGTACACCTATAAAATAAGTAACGATTACAATTTCAGAGCTAATCGGACAAGTTATTTGTACAGAAATAGCGACACGAAAGGGACAAATAAATATTTTCTTGACCACCTTTGGCTCTCATACAAGCTCTTACTCCGTGAGTCTTGGATTCTTAAAATTCAAGGATTATGGTTTGAGAGATTTCCTGACGAATAATACATCTCGAATGTGCTCAATGGGGATTAGATTTGGTTATCTGACTGATCAAGGAAATGTGTTACAAGCACGAATGTAGTCACTAGGGATGCGTGCCGTGCGTGGCCAAGTATTATCTAGGTGTAAAATATGGCTAAGGATGCTAAGAAGGTAACGGTAATACATTGATTTTTTTTTATGGTAACGGTAGCGATATCTATTGAAAGGAGTGTATCATGCTATATAATAAGTTAAATTTGTGTTACAGTGGCTAAGTTCATCTCAAATCCAACACTGAGAGGAAGTGCGGTAATAGCATCCAGATGAAACCATGTAAAAACCATTCTATGGACGAAAAATGAAATTGTGCGTATTGTGTTATTAATTTATTCCAATCTTCTTGAGCTCTGAACTATATGAGCAAGTGTAGTAATAGTATATGGATAGCAATACAGTTCAAGTTCAGCATTGAGTACTGTAAATATGAGTACGATTTAAGTTGACCAAATCTATTGGTTGCAAGAATACTGGAAAGATTATATTGGTCAAAAATGTAAAACTGGTAAGGAGTCATACTGGGAAGACAACAGGTTGCAGAATGAATGTATGCTATAATGTGTATGTGAACCCCTCAGAAGATTAAATGAGTCAATGAGTCTGATGGTTTATTCTGGAGTAATCCACATCACAATGATAAACTTTCATGTTAAATATGAGATTCTGATCTTATTGACTTATTTCTGATTCTAAAAAATTTAAGATAGCACAGTTTGCCCGAGATTTGCATATCAATAGAATATTGGAACATGGGGAGAAATGGAACATAAGAGGTTTTACATTTTCAAATTTCCATAAAATATCTAGAACATGTCAATAGATGCCACAATTATTTCATCTTCCGAACTTGTGAGTATCGTACTTATAATTGTATAGTTTTATGTTCTTTAAAGATAGCGTTAAGACATTCTTTTGTCACAATGGCCACATCTTTTGCATTTTTGATCAACTTCTGAAACATTTAAAATATTATTTCTTGTTGATTGATGAAAAACACTTCGAGTTACATTATTTATCATTATTACCTTCATAGCTATAATTTATAAGGTAATAAAGTTACAAATATGTTAGGTAGATTAAATTCAATTGTCCTTTTAATTTTTATAGAAATTATGATTAAAATATTAAACAGAATATTCCTCAAAAACTCCCGTTATATAATACCAACTACAAATACGTTCTATTGAATGAAACTGAGGCCATTTAATTTATTCTAATATTTATTCCTAAGAGTTGATTCCCACACTGTCGCTTCCAGTAATTTTAATTGAAATCAAAATTTAAAAATGAATGAAAGAATCACACTGCAAACTGCTTGATTAATATTTCCTAGTCAGATGCATATATAGTAAAAATAGTTGCTCGTAGAATTTTCGTGAAATTCTCTTTTAAACTTTCAGATTCGGCAGATTCAAAAACACGAATACTTAGTAAGCAATATGAATGGAAAAGATTATTTGATTCTTTAATTTCAATTTCTAATGGATAAGCAAAAAGATTAAAATACATTCAAAGGAAGAAGGAATTGTATCTTCGGTGAAAAACTGTTATTTGCTGTGATTCCATCTCAAATTTTAAATATTTGTTCGACGTAGTATTATGATATAATCGTAAATATGATTTCAAAAATGAGAAATATTTCCACGACTTTGTGGTGTTCAGATTGTAGTATCTGTGCTTAACATTCCACGTAGATGTGGCCTGAAAAATTCATTAACATAAAAATAACGAACGCTCAAAAGACTTAAAAATAAAATTTAACAGAACTTTGAATGAATATTCCATACATTTGAGACTTCTCAAATTTTATTTCCAAAACTCTTTTTATCAAATTTCTCTCAAATGTTTAAAATTCTCTAGAAAGTAAGGTCTAAAATGATGATTTTACATATTGTGAAAGCTTCTAATGGATTGACTTCAATGTCTACATTTTTCTTGAGTTTCTCGATTGAATAGTAAAACTGCGTTCGTATGCAAAAATCTTTTGAAGTTGACGTTGGTAGTATGAGTTCCACTTAATTTTGTGTTTTGAACAATAGATTTGGTTTTTCTTTTATGCAACCCCTGCATTTTATATAACATACACATGTCGAAACATTACGGATAATGCAATCCTAGATGAAATTCTGCGCTAAGTACCTGTACCAAAGTACCTGGAATGAAAAATAAATATTCCACAAGCTATGTGGAATAAAATAAGAATATAAGAATACACACATACCTAGGGGTCTATTGAGAACTAAAGAAATGATAATTGAATGCTCAGAACATATCGTAGGTTAAAGTTAATAAGAAAAAAACGCCTTTTGCTCAGTTAAAAGCAACCTAATGGGATTGAACTGGATACCACAATTCCACTGAATGCATTTTTAAAGAATACTGTGTCCAAAAATTAAGAATAATGCATTCCTAGGTGAATCCCAAACCAAGTATTTGCACCAAAGTGTGCCAGCTGCAATCACATAAACTATGAATAAAACAAGAACATCCATATTGGAAGGCATCCATATTAATAAGGAATATATTTGTAATGTGCAAGCCTATGCCAACATTTGGATCCTTATAAAGAATATTTTCCTTTGTAACAATGACCAATCTACTAGAATCTCCAAAATTATCGACTATATGTTTGAGAAACGAGTTATAAAAACCAATTTAGATGACTTCATTACTATAAAACAAGGTAATTCAACCAGCATATTTTGATTCTTTTTTGTAATTAGATTTTTTGTCATGTTACGTGAATTTGTCACGCAGTAAGATATAAATCAATGTACAATTTCATCATGTTAATCTCTCATTTTCATTTTATTGCCATTTTCCTTTTCAACATGTGGGTAGGTAGATATTTTGTTCCCAAAATTCACACAGCTATATACTATTTTCAATGGATTCAGAATATTGAATGGAAGCACAATTCCAAACATAACTTTGAGTCATGATCACTTGATTGAAAATAAAAAAAAATCAATCATTACTTATAGAGGAAGTACTAAAACTAATCAATCGTTACACATAGGTCATGATTAGATTTTAGAAATTAATTTTCAATTATTAGACAGATTACACTTTGCCCAACGCTGCCTGAGTAAGAGCACTCAATCATTACTCCGATAAGTAATACGATCATATTGTTATCTCTAGTTCATCTCAAGATAAGAAGACATTATTATAGTATAGAAAAATTGTAGTTGTCCACAGAGTAAATAGTACCATTCCTGTTTCTAAACTCTGGTGGAATTTAAACGAAAAGTATTTTTAAACGAAAAGTAAAATACGAAAATATATTAAAGGTCATCAGTAGTACAGCTGAATCAATTTAGAGGAAAAGATATAGTATGTTTCGAAAAACTTTTTCACTTTTAGCTTTTTGATTGCCAGCTGTTGAAATGAATGTCTACCCCATTTGGTATGCTTATGAGTCATAATGCTGTATAAATTTTCTATGATAATGTGCTTTTTTCATACAAATTGCACCCAAACTCGAGAAATTCAAGCCCGACAAATTAAGTCAATGTTCGGCTAGCAATTGCCAATACGCAGGTATATATGTATATAGCTCGCCCTACAAAAATGTGAGACGAGTTTTCTGGAAAATTCCGAAAATCATCTCCAAGAGCAGAAATTCGATCTTTGATAAACAAATGTGCCTCTTAACTTATTTTTGATGGAATTATTAGTAATGTTAATTCTCAACAAGATGGTACTCCATCCCATTTTGTAGCAAATGTTCATTATTACCTGCATGAAACTTTTCCAAGGTTCAACCATATATGAGGATATGGGGCTCTACAGTGACCTGAAATCACACCTATAAATTTTTTGAGGGGATTTGTTAAAGCATAAGTGTACAAAAATCAACATTACTAATTAACTTATGGAGCTTATCTCACCTTCAGGGGCTAAGATTACATCTGCTGTCCTGGAAAACGTTTTCCGTGCTAGAACTGAACGTTGAAATTTGTGTGTTGATATGCAAGAGGACTATGTGGAATTGCATTACTGTTTGTTGTTTCCGTGTGATTTGTTCATTTACAACACAAAAAGAGGTATTAAAATGCTTCTACATAGAAATAAATAATTATATTAGAAACACATAACTAGATTACGAAACTAAATAGAAATTTGAGCAGTGATCATTTCTATTCAGTCTTCAACCTTCAGTTAGGAAAGGTTTCCAGAGAGAGAAAACTATAAATAAGATGCCTAGATTAAGCGCCAAATAAAATGAATACCTATGAAGATAAAAACAGTGGTTATGGTGTAACAAGGATCCTTAAATAGACATATTCTCTTTTTACTTGAGACAGACTATGATAGGAAATCTTCAGTGTAAACAAGTAAACCAGAAAGTGTGAGAAGATTTTACTCCCGCTACACAAATGCTCTCGTATGACATATATAGAGGTTTTCTTAAAGTGTTCATTGCCATTTTTGAGGCGTTTTGCGTTTGATATAATTGTTACTGGATTAGATTGGACACGCGGGTGGTTGGTTCACCTGCGAGGCTTTCAGCTATATAATCTGCCTTACCGAGGAGTTTCGGGGATTAGGGAGATCAGAGCAATCCACTGTACATATAAACCATTTAAGGTAGTGCATAAAAACAAAAGGTAAGTGAAGGGCAAAACATGTAAGCACAAAAGTACACTACGACGTAAGAAAATGATTACAACATTTGTTAAATTTACAGAGAACAAAATGATAATAATAAAATAATCCATATACAATAAACGGAAACAATACACAATGAACAAGGATACGTATTCAGATGAAAAAATAAATTCTAAGAGCAAAATGTCTAAAAAGACAACTATGAAATACAGATATACTAATTTCTTGAGAAAAGCTAGGTTATTTGAGAACTTTCAACTTCTCAGCTCTCACAGATATAATTAATGTTGGAGCTGAGAAATTCCATCACTTTAAAGATTTTGTGGTGGCAGTGTCTATTCTTGGCAGTACTTTGGTATCAATGAGAGTAGTTTTGTAGAGAAGATTTCGCCAAATGGACGCCTCTCATATAAATCCGGAATTTATTCTTTGGAATTTTTATTGGCGAAGTGCTAAAATCGTATTCGAAAAACAAGCCAAGAAACGTCACGTCCGGAATACACACAAGAAGCACGTTCCGCCGCCGAAACACTATATTCAGTTTAACAGGAAATGTTTGATAGTGTGGCTAAGTACCAGAAACATGTATATGTAGCGTGTAAGAAACCTTAACCCAAAATGGTTTGGACATGCTGCCTGTTTTACAAGCGCAGCTGTACTCTAATTCTTAGCAAATTGCATTTGGTTAATTCGTATTACATTTCTGTAAATGAATGCTTACCGCGTTTTTTCTCTTTCAATTAATATTTACATAAACAGTAAGAAAGTTTTTATTCTACTCGTTGCGGGGTTCGTCAATACTGTTTCATCTCAATGTTGTTCTCGGTGCATAAATTTGTATAAGCATTTTCCATATTTCCTTAACTGTCCAGAAGTTATAAATGGCCTTTTGGATCTTATTCAAAACAACCCCGAAAACTAACATTTCCAAATACGGAGGTTAAGAGGTCCATGAATTATTCAAGTTTCGTCCCCGAGAATATCCCTTATCTTCGGAATCCCTCTGGCAGTTCTTAACTCCTCCAAATGGCTGAAGTCTTCATGCATATGCCGAAACTTTCTTTACTCGAGCGGTTTATACATTCTAGTACTGCAAAGGTGCTTAGAAAGTTACATGTTTACTCGCTTTGGATATTCGATATTCAAATGAACCGTAGTTGCATTTAGTAAAAAATATCTGTTTAACCTCTAAGTAGTTTCGATGAGATATCTCGTCCATGATGATCTGACCAATTCTGCTAATGCGAGATATCTCGTCATCAAGACATTACCGATTTTTTTGCCATGACAAGACCAAGATCTGGTCAGTTTTGCTTATGATGAGATACCTTGTCGAGACAACCACCAGGAAGGTTAAGAAGTATAAAAATTTGTTTGGGCAATGTACTGTCAATTTTCGTTACACGAAGGCAAAATTAGACTGATACCTACAAATACAAAATAATTCATAGTTATTCAACGGAAATAATGCGTTTAAGTGTTAGACCTTCCTCATAGTGGTGGTGGGGGTGTCAGTACCATGGTACCTAGCTAACACCATCACACATTCCAATGTCTAGTGTTGTGAGCCAATGTACCAGTTTAAATTAGTGTGGTTCGGACGAATAGAGCATGCCACCACGGTGGCATGTCTATCCGAAGTGTTATGTTATAAAACAGTCTAATTACATCAAAACAATTATTCTATTTTTTACTATATACACACAATATGCACATTAACCCTCTGAATCCTGAATGCCCGAAACCGCCTACATCATCGGAGTCCTGGTCGGACGGTTTCATGCGGATTTTCCTCCATTGTACTTGAGCAGGTCACAAAAGATCTCTTCGTGGTTCCTTGGATAATCAGTAATAAGTCAATGGTCATCCGTTCACACTTGCCAGTGATGTACTGCTGTTGCTCCGGATAGCTTTAAAGTTCTCTCGTCTTCTTGCCCAAATAGTTTTTGACTTATATCTAATGGAGTTGACTCGTGTGCAATTAGCTTCTTTATATTTACAGGAAACATCTGTTTTAATGACTTTCATATCTAGACGAATTTGTTCTTTCTAGTTCTGATTTTTATGTGTTAATTCCTATTTTCGGGTTTATGTGTTTGGCATTACTCGTTTATCCCAATGTTGTTTCTCCAGTCTGGCCTTCTTTCCTCAAGAACTTTCCTTGTCACTGATGCATTGTTGGTCTACCAACTGGCTCTGTTACAAAATCCATTCTTCTCACCACTTCCCAAAAAATTTCAGATTGTTTTAGGCATAAATTCTTAAGAACCAGGCAGTTTAGACACAAAAAAAATAACAATAGAATTCTCAATGGCACTCTCAGCAAACCTATTTTTAAAGTTCGCGTTCTACAACGTTCAGAGAATTCACTCAAAAAAAATTTTATAATTACCTTATAACACAATGTATTAGTAATTAAGTACAACAAAGCAATCATAAATATACATCATGCTCTGTTAATCACAAATATTCATGTCCGATTTTAATTAAAAGGACCCATATATTAACAATTAATTGTAAGGATACATAATAAATTCTTCTAATCCATAAATATTCTTCATGTTTAATTAAAAGTACAGCACATCCTAGGCTTATAAGTCAAAAAAGATAGTTCGGAGAAAACAAAGTGAAAAATTCTACTCACTAAGCTAAACACATTAATTATGTTTCTCATGAAGAAATCTATCATGCAAAGACAAAAACGACCTAGAGGACTTCATCAGTCTAAAAAACACTACATTATGATCTATAAAAGCTAAAAAATTCGTTTCTTGAACATTTTGTCTTAGTTTCCTTTCTAAGTCGATAGTATACTTACAGATAAATGTAAGAGGTGTTCTGTTCTGAAATTTAAGCTTTAAAGTCTAAGTGTTTCAATGAAATATAAATCAATCCAACATAGCCCACACTCCTTTGGTTACATTTATTGTGTTACATTTATACAAAAAATGCATGATCAAATTATTTCAAATGATGAATTCAAAAGACATAAATGGTAACATGACATGTGTTTTGGGTGGCACAACTACATTAACAATATACAACTACTTTATTTTATTTCCAACATTAACTCATTTCTGTTGAAACTTCTGATGTTGGTTTCAAACTTTCATCTGGTAAGCAAAGTTTTTCTATATGGTGCGAAGAGTGGGCTTAAGAGTCCACAATAGGTCCACCATTCTTCACTAGATATTATCTCCACTGATCTTCCCAGGGGATGAAAAATCTTTACTTTTAGGTCTTCAACGATAAGCTGTGATCCATATTTATGCCGGAACTCTCCCCGTTTGAACAGAATTTCACAAGATGCACTGGCGCACTGCCAATATCTCTTGCCGTAACAGAAACAGGAACAAATAGTCTCTTGATTTGTGTCCCCACATTCTTCAGACATCTTGTGATGTGTAATGTCAAAATGTCGAGAAGATGAGGATCCTTTGTTGTAGAGGAGTTCTCTGGAGAGCTTTGAGTCTTCGAGCTGGATAGAGAAGCTTAAAACAGTCTTCACTTGTGTTAACAATTACGTCAGCTGTCTTTCGAAATGTTTTTGTTTTCCAACTGAGATTAGAATGTATTTCAGTGAAAACCACGGTGTGAACCACACTAATTTATGGAATGAATTGTATTATTAATATGTGTTAGTTATATTTAACTGTTTTTTCGATTACTTGAATAAAAAATTGACAACTTAAGTTCTAGAATGGCCCTTTTCGATACCTAGAAGTTATCAAGACCGTAGACTGGGTATCAAAAGCTGTAACAAAACACATCAGCCTTATTTTGTATTTTCTGATTATTATGAAGAAATTTTGTCTCATACTAAGTCCACTTTAAATCTGTGGTACCTAATTCGTACAAAAACTAACATTATGAGAGAAGTTTGCATGGAGTTCACTAATTGATGGTATACTTGTGTGAAATAACTCCCGAATTCCCAAATAATCCCCGAAATCCTTCAGGAAGGCATGTCCTCCACAGTTCGTGTTGAGCGAGATGGAACAGCCCCATCCATGGTGTCCTGGGTTAACGCAGAAATTACCAACTTCTCGCCAATTAGTGCTTGAAGGATCATGCAGAAACAAAATTACCAATCATCTTTAACACAAAATTTACCTACCTTTCTTAAATACCTATTTTTAACGAAACGGTTTAAATGATCCATTTCCCATTTGGATGTAGGTAACAGTGGAAATAGTGTTTAAAATAATAAACAAAATTATTTTTAAATAATAATTATAAACAATCTTTAAGTAAAGATTATAAATATAACTATAAATAACTAAGTTAGTGGTCAGAATTTTATTCAGGAGGGAACACAAAATTTGAAAAGAAAAATAAATCCTTAAGTAATAGTTATAAACAAAATAACAAAAATTTAATAATTACAAGTAAGATATTTGGATTTTTTCTTTAATTTCACTTTTTTGAGTATTCGATGATAAAATCTTGATTCGTTTGCTGCATTTCTTATAAATACAAAGTAGCTTTGGTAAACACTTTCCACAAATATATTTCTTCCTCAGAGAACAGATTTTAGTGGCTTTATTTTCATAGCAATATCTTATTTGGTACTTTTTATGCACATTATTAAATTTGTCTGAGTTTGGGGATCATGCTGCGATATTAGTCCCTTTTGCTGCCATAATGGTGCGATGAAGCATGAAACTTTACAGTTGTGTTTGCTTATTATTTTGCACAGCAGTGAATATGGAATGGTTTTAGAGTTGACAAGGTTGTGAAAATACATAAAATATTAAACTGATCAGATGACCGTCACAACAAAAATAAGTATGCTTTATATATTTGTAGGATGTAGAGAGAAGTGAAGAGGAAAATGTATACTACTACACTAATTTTATGAACATTTCAGAAGTCGTAAAGTCAATTGAGAAAAAACGATAAAACTTAAAACATAATTTTAAGTCAAAATTTAAAAACCGGTCGTTTGACATGCTTGGTAAATTTAGTGTTAACACTTATTATTTCCTTCAAAAATTACAACTCATTAAATACTTCCCGTGATTTAATTTCGAGTTGAACGGTTATCGAAATGAAAGCTGTTAAATTATTTCAGGGCAAACTGAAGCAATCTGCAGTTTTATAATAACGTACATTTAATTAAAACGCTTTAACAGATTGAGGTCTCATTGCACAATATATGCACACTTTCGTTGCTTTTAAATCCTATCAAATGCTTAGTCACCAAAGCTATTACTAGAAACTTGTTTTAAAAACGGAATTGTATCGTTTTACGAGTTGAACCGTTATCGAAATGGAAGCTGTTAAATTATTTCAGTTAAAATTGAAACACTCTTCAATTTTCTAACAACGTACATTTAATTCAAACTCTTTAATAGATTGAGGTCTCGTAATATATGCACACTCGTTATCTTTCACTCCTATCAAATGCCTAGTCACCAAAGCAATTACAAGAAACTTGCATTAAAAATGGAATTGTATCATTTCACGCTTTGATCAGGAGGCTTCCAATTCCAGACATGCATTTTCAATTCCGCCAACGCCATACAATAAGGACGCAGGTGTAGGTCTAACATTCATTCCTCTTAGCTTAAAATTCGTTCAAGCAGAAAGTTTCGCTCTCAATACAAAGACGATACGATTAAGGGTGGAGGACTTGGAGAACGAATTTCCTGTTTTACAAAGTTCGAATAAATGCTATCTCTTCGATTCACGTGGCAGCGGGATTTGAAGGGAATGCCGTGAGACTGAAGTTTTGATCTCTTCTCTTTTGGGGAGGTCACAGTTTTGTATTAATCACAAGAAGTCGTTTCTGACTGCGACTGAAACCGAACGCTGAATGGATGAAGTTTTGAAATCGGATCCCTAGGAAAACTTGCGGATGTTCTTGAAATGTGTTTCCGCTTAGTATTTCAAATCAGTGTGTTTCACTTATTTCAACTTTTAGTGTGAAATGTTTCTCGTAAAAGTATATCTCGTTTTACAGAAAATGAGGTATACTTTTAAGTATGTTTGCTATGTATGCGCTGTTATGTCTCATAGTACCAGTCTGTATATTTTATCGTAACACTTAAAAATCCAAGTACATCTTACAGAAACTATTACATCTCTATTCACCTTTTATTCAACATCATCATTCATTTTTTTATTCATCTTTTAGTGTGAAATGTTTCTCGTAAAAGTATATCTCGTTTTACAGAAAATGAGGTATACTTTTAATTATGTTTGCTATGTATGCGCTGTTATGTCTCATAGTAGTACCAGTCTGTATATTTTATCGTAACACTTAAAAATCCAAGTACATCTTACAGAAACTATTACATCTCTATTCACATTCGAAGTTTTATAATAATTATCATTAAAAAAATTCAATAATAAAATAGTTTAACAAGATTTCTCAATAAGAACAAAAAGGAAAACGCTTGTACTTATGACTTTGAAAGCGAAAATATCATACCTGAAAAGCTATAATTATTTGTTTTATTACATAATATAAACTATAATACTTTTTTAAATCTAACTATACTACTTCATGTTTCTCTAGTTACAATTTTTGTATTACTTTTCCAATATTTTCAACTATATATTATTAAATTAGTTTTTAAAACTTTTGATCGTAAAGAATACTTTATTGTAATAATATGCAGCCAACTGATGATCGAATTCGAGAGAGATATAAATTGCTTTTTAGTTCAATGCAAATACTTCAAAATAATTTTGAATATGAATGAACTTTTACGAGACATTTCCATTATAATATTGCGACGAAAGTATCTCAACCTACACTGGTGCGACAGTAAAATTGTTACAGTGGTACTAAAGAGCTAAAATCTATAATTTATAAGCAAAATTTATTCTTTTTTATTTTAATAACTTTAAATATCTTTGTCAAAAGTCTAGAGACAAACAAAATCGAGTCAGAAAAATATTTTAAGACAGCTGTAGTTACTTTAAAAAATCTTCAAAACAATGGCTGATAAAGATTAAAAACAGAAAAAATCGGCCATTTTGGTGGATCAAGACATCCACCATCATCAGGGCAGAAGCAAGCCACACAAGAGTAAAAAGCTAGTTTAAATATGCTATCTAGAATAGTCTTACCACAAATCATCTTTTTAACTAAGCCTTTCTAGGCCGCTTGTGAAGGAGGAGAAGAACAAGCATCATTCACTAGTGGGTTCTACAACTTAAAAATTGATTAGGCGTCTATGGTGTTCAACTCGAGACAGATCTCGAACCACTTTCGCATGTTTCAAATGAAATTGGTGAAAAAATTAACAATAGTGTTGAGTAATTGCAGATTTATTTATTTCCGTATTTTTGACACAGAACATGTGTTCTTGCAATCAGAATTTCAAAGTACGTTTGGTTTGACCAACACGATCTGCTCCATATGTACATGATGCCTGATATTTTCCCCATCTGTTGGGTGGTCTTTTAGTTGGGTACTACCCTATCGTTTTTTCGCATTATCTTATCTATATAACTCATTATTTTACACACTTGTTCGTTATCTTACATATTTGCTCATTACCTTACATATTTGCTCATTATCTTATATATTTGCTCATTATCTACATATAAGGCAGAAAATTTATTTATCAAAAGTAGCAAAAACTCTCGAATCCTGGGAGATCTGACGTCATGAAATTTGCACAGTTCATTCTTCCTGAAATTTCTCAATTATTTTCAGCTCGCCGTAACGTTCTCTTACAACCATAAAAATAAAGTTTAATATCGAACATTAAGCAAGAAGGGACCAATAAACGGAATGCGTCAAAAGCTGCCATGAGCCGAGGAAGAGGAAAAAACTCAAGCATGTAAAGCGTACAAAGCTCAAAAAGCAGTCCGACGACGCAACGAAACAACTGAAGAAACAGAAGCGTAACTTGGTTTATATCAAGTAAAAAACTCGGATGAATCAAGGTAATAAAGCTAGTAACCTCATTAAATAATGTGCTTTTTAAACTTTATTTCATGGCATATGCACATCAGAGTTTTGAAAACATAAATCAAAATGCAATATAATAACCATTACAGATACAAAACTGAAAATTAATTTTAAAATACCCTTGAATACTTCTAAATTATATGTGATATTATCCTACACAAATTAAAATGACCTATATTTCTTATTGTACTGTTATCTGTTTTTAGTAAAACTGTTATAAAGTAAACGGCCATTTTATTACACTTTTACGGCAAAAACTACTTTGGGGAAACTTCGAATGCTAGCAATTTATTCTTTACCGGAATCCCTCCCATCGAAGATATCAGATTCTGAAACAAATTTCATTCGAAATCGAATCCTAGAACACTCTACCCTACCGAATTTTACTTTAAGAGCATTTACAACTCGTGCTCTTAAGTCAAAGATTGATGATCGCAACAGAAAACAAACAAATCGAAATCCCAAACCGTAACAATTGTACTTAAGAGGCATTTTACAACCTAGCCTTGTTATACCTCAAACAATCTCTAGTTTCTCACTTAATGCTTGCAGTGCAAGAGAAACATTTGAAGTTCCAGAAGAAAGGCAATAAAATTTTATTGTCTTCCCGTTTTTATTAGACAGTTATGATTGGTGCGCAGGACTATTCCTCAACACATTATGTAAAACGCTAACCTTATCATCATAATTGTCTTCGGAATTCCAATTTGGGTTTTCACATTTCAGCTGCACCTTGAGGGAAGAAGAATTGTAAATAGCTGCTTCAAGGAAAAAGAATTTCAATTCTGAGAATTTATTTGAATACTCTCAATTCTCTGAAATACGACTAAAGAAGAAATGGTTAAAAGAGTCGACTAATGTGAGTGATAGACTTCATAAGAAATGGTAAAGAAGATATTAATGGC
Source organism: Meta bourneti (assembly GCA_933210815.1). Taxonomy (NCBI): domain Eukaryota; kingdom Metazoa; phylum Arthropoda; class Arachnida; order Araneae; family Tetragnathidae; genus Meta; species Meta bourneti. The sequence goes on from OW119931.1 coordinate 44,459,342, forward strand.
TCTCAACGGCGTTTAAAAGATTCAAAGTATCTTTCGGTTTTTGATTAGTTTCACATACAATATTTAACAAATCACAAATAAAAATGTTTTTACGGAGTTATAATGTGATATTAAAGTTCTCATAAATCTGTATTTTATTGAGTGTTCAGTACTTTATGAATTGCTTATATTTCGAGATTTTAAAAAATGCGACATATTTAAGATGGAAGTGAAAAAAGTTAATAAGGTCTTGAATTATCATCTAAAAAATGAATTTATTTACTCGTTCAAGTACATTTAATTAATTTTCGTAGGTAGGTAGTTGAATTAATGTCGCACTGCAGCAAAATAACAGGCTATTGGTCCGTGATCAATCACGAAGGGAAAGATCCGGCGACAACCACTGTCAGTTGACAATCAATTTTCGTTAAGTGAAAAATAAATCTTTATGTAAGAAGTTATATTTTGACCCATATTTTTAAGAAAATCATGAATTCTGCATATTATGATTATATAAAATATGTAAATATAGACAAACTGAAGCACAGTTAAGTTCAGTTCTGTCCAGATTTCCAACAGTTCAGATGAATTTAATTAAATAATGCATATCTCGCAGTTTCTATCCGAAAAATATTGAACAAGGGAAAAGAAAGCCTTCAAAATTTTAGTACTGAAAATGTAAACTTGGTTTTAAATAACTTCATTTATATTTGTCGGTAAAAGAGATATACTTGAGACATATTACAGAACGAAAGTCTGTAAGACTTTCATTTTTTTAATAAATATCCAGTTTATACCGAAAGTGTCGTACAACAGTAAATATCTCTTACATTTCGATGTTGTGTTTTTAAAAATAGGCATGCAAAAAATCCTTTCAATTTTTAAACAAGTCCAAACCATAATTGAATTTACTATTATTGTATTGAATCATTTTATTATTCAGGTAGAACGGACAGTGGCGTCTATATCAAAGTAGTAAAAGGTGATAGTAACCTTAGATTTAGAAACGCAGATCAGGTTCTGTGTTTCGATCAGAACTCAGAGAGGTTTTGTGATGCGTTGCCTCGTCTGAAGAGGAGAGTATATGAATTGACAGAGAATAAAATACATCAATGTATCAATTTAAATCTTGGCTTTATATTATCGACAGAATTAGTACAAATATTATTCTACTCTTGTCTGGATTGACATACATCCGTCTATTTGTTTGCAGTGGATACCATCCCACGTCGGTTTATTTGGTAATGGGGTAGCTGTTTTTGATAGTGAGACAGCTTATTTGATAATGAGATAGCTGACTTACAGCTCTTAACTATTCGTACAAAGGAGGATTGCTAGTAGATCAAGCTCAGCAAAGCGTGATTTCATCGCGGCGGGTTTTCCCCTCGTACAAATAAAAAAAACACAATGCATGATCTGTTACCTCCTCTTTTTTTGGTATCTCGAAAGACGTCATGAGACTGTCATTGAATTTTGATGGTTGAAACATTCACTAGAATCTTCCGGTAAAACTAATATGATTGTGTGTCGCAGGTTTTTGGTGAAAGGGTTGCATTTGGCCACACTGCGCCAAACACAAGACAGACAACACTAAGTAATAGGCATACACACAAGGAAAGTTTTACTGACACAGAAAAGAGAAATGTATCCAGGTGGAATATCAAACCTGTGCCACCTACCTGCTAGAGCGAAAAGCAAACCCACTGAACCACAGCGATCGCAGCAAGACTTTGAAACGGGTACACAAGATATGTGATTTTGGGAAAGAGGAGTTAAGAACTTTCCAACTCGTCCAACACTAACAACTGTTTCCCATATTTTAGATTAGATTGGATCGGTGTCCCTGGGACATCTCCTGGATGAACAGGAGCTCGTCGCTGTGCGACTTTGAAAACATGGACTTTTGGATTTTTTCTAGGTTATACATTGACCAAGGGAATTAGTATGAACATGATTTTGTTTACATTAATAATCTATACTTTAATGTCAAAGGATTATCTTTTTGAAATGATCGTAATATTCCAAGCATAGCGAAAATCAACTTTAATACACATGAGCCTTCCGATTACTCTTTACATAAAATAATCACTGTTTTAGAGACAAAATTATGTTTTAAAACAAGTTGAATTCCTCTCACCTGATAAAAGGATGTCTTTATACGAATAATTAGTTTCACAGTTGAAATTTCAACGCGATCATTGATCTTTTTCTCTACTGAAAAACCGCATTTATCCACGGTTGACAGAATAAATCCGATAAAGACAGCATGATGTATCGCTTATCTGATGAATTTTTAAAACGGACCAAAACTTTCCTACTGAAGTGAAATCTGACACTTAGGTTTTGCCGAGTAAGTGAAATGAATGAAACGTTGCAAAGAATCTAATAAAAACAAATATTTTCACTCGTGTTATCTTTGTAAACAATGTAAAAGGACATTATTATATAGAAACTCTTTTAGGTTTACATTAAGATATGGTAGTTGAATTAACGTTGCATGCTTTATATTAAAGAAAAAACACTGTTATAACTTTATTCTCACTCACCTCACAAACGAATTTTTGTAATTTGGTTTACAATAATTCCATATTCTTAAAGTTTTGTTGTTATATTGGAGGGAGGGTGAGCGAATTTTAAGTTCTCATTTTTCTTGCTTTAGGAGCAGCAGTTTGCTTCATTTATGTAAGGATCAGCATACAGCTCTGCATAATAGTCGGCTATTACTACTGTTGCACATTTCCTTGTATATAATCGCCACACTGTTTGTTTAAGGTTGATCAGAAATGTATATAGCTCCTGTAAATAAATTTTGTTAGTTTTTGATGCGTGTATTGAATACTTATCAATCACGATAACCACACTGGTGACCCGGACGTGACATGAACACGGAGTCTCATAGTGGATGCAATCCAATAACGCTGCACATTTCATGTCCTGCAGAATACAGTGGCTCCTAAGATTGAGAATGATTATTTAAAGCAAAGAACTTACGACCTGTTCTACGAGAGAAATGGGCAAAAATATCCGGAAAATAACACACATTTCTGTTAATTCAACGCTCCTTTGTTTAGACGTTGTTTTGCAAACAAAATAAACAAACTTGATTTACGTTCTTATTCTGTTTCTGAACGAAATATGATGGTTTTGTACTTAATTTTGTGACTAAGACTTTTTAAATTTAATAATTTAAAATATTACAGTGAAAATGGAATTACCTTCTAGCTTAATATATCTCTAAATGTGTACAAAAATATCTGCTTGGTGTATACTCAATTTTGGGAACCACGGTACATAATCTATTGTATTGTCAGAACACATGTTCAGTCAGTACACTTAGAACTTGAACATCTTTGGAACTTGTATATATCGCTTGTAATAGATTTATTTTAAATGTATTATTTCAGGTTTATAGAAGACCAAAAATGGAAATTCATGACAAAATAAATTATAATTTCTGATATTTCAAGGAATGTTATGACAAATAGTACTCAATTGATGGGATATTAATTAAAAACTGCAACAATATTTATTCACCTACGAAGTAGTCGAATAAAAATTGTTGCAAACAAGAAATTACGATGTTACATATTTAAAAAAATCTGACTTGACGCATACAATTGAGCGAACAGCCGTTAACAACTAGCACATGTTTTGTATACAAAAAGCTATTCAAGCAATACAGCATTTTTTATTTCCAACGCAGCAGGCTATTACTGACACAAATTCATCAGCCAATTAGTAATATAATATATTTCGATTGAACCGATGATTTTTATGAAAAATCCGGACAATTTATGATTCCCGGAGGAATCAGCAACGCACTCGAATTCTGGACTTGTCCGAACATCTCGTAACCCAAATCTTAGTTGTCACTGCTCATATTGTTTTGTGTATATGAAACAAATTAGACTAAAAACAGATATGTACTCGTAAAACTTTGTTTGGTTTTAATTTATGCAACATTTTTTATCCAAAACCATTTTGCCTTCATTGGATGGAAACCACAGATTCTTGGAATTTATGTTTAATGTTATAAAGATTTACTAATACATTTACAGGTCTTCACTTTCTCTCTTATATTAAAAATGACTTAATTTTACTTTAAAAATGACTTAATTTTATATTAAAAATGACTATAATAAAAAGCATAAAGAATAGAAATTCACGTGAAATAAACTATTTCAAATTATGTCTAAATATATCTTTGATTTAAATCTAAGATAATTCTGTAGATGGAACTTCATTCTATACGAAGTTTATGGAAATAAAAAATGCTCATAAATTTTGTTTGAAAAGGGCTATTATAGAAAGCACATATGAATGAAATGGGCTTGAAATAAACTATTTCAAATTATGTCTAAGTATGTTTTTGATTTAAATTCAAGATAATTCTAAAGATGGACCTGTATTCTAAACGAAGTTCATAAAAAATAAAAAGTACTCATAAATTCAAATAAACTTTCTAAGCAGTGTTTTAAAGTTCCTTTAAGAAATATATTCAAACATTTAATCGCGTTTTCAATTCTTAAATTGTTTGTTACGAATGCAGAAAAAGTATTAGAAAAAATGCATTCATGTTACTTCGAGGACCATTTTTCTGATTCTGACAGTTGTAGAATTTATTTTTACGTTACGCTGAGGCTTGTTCCACTTAACATTTTTTTACATATTTCCATCCTTTTACCCAATCTTCTTATTTGATGCGTCCCAGAAACAACTTTGAAAGTATTTTTAAAACTGGCATGCACATAAACAAAGAATTCCGGACATTCCTTTGCTATGCAGCGCCATTTTTTGCATTGAAAGAAAGAACAGACCAGCAGCATGGAAAAAAGAGCTAAGTTGAGTTGTTGGATCGCTTCCAATCTTGATCCTAGTATCAAAAGCAGATCTTCCAAATTTTCAAAAGCATGGAATATATGAGTATCGTTTGCTATTACATCATTTCGATGGAAGAAATTTATCTTCAAAAGGAAACAGAACACAGGGAAGTTCTTTTTTTCTTTTTTCCTTTGTATATACTGGGTGCATTCTTTGCTTTCAACCACCAGTATTCTTTAAAGCACTTGCAGAAAAACACGGTTTTCGATTGTCATCCTTCCATATCAGCTGCCTCTGTCGATATCCGTCTATATTCAGAATCCTGCTGTTGATGGAATGCAATTTTGGTTGGTTTTGTTTTAAATGCTCGATTTCCTTTTTGAAATTTGAATCCCTCAAGAAATCATTGACTTTAAGGGAAATACAAAACATTAGTTAAAATATAGATAATCATTTCTATATTTTTATCTAAAAGTTACAATGTAAATTTTAGATAATTTTTACCAATTTTTAGACTGCCTAAAGATGTCAGAGAACAATCACTTCCTCCAGCTTGTCCTGCAATTAAATTCAAAAATTTGATATCACCAAAATGTAAGTTGATGTCACTGTCTTATTTTCGTTACATTACATCATTAAAAAGTGCATTTATGCCACCCAAATAAACTCTATGAAAAATTTTTAATGTCAAGCTAAGCGGATATGAGTGTAGCACTTTCTTATCAAAAGGCGTTTTAGTTAAACTAACGAACCAGACGGTCTGCAAAGATTTTAACTGTCTAAATGCTCTTGCGGTTATCTTAAACTGCATTTTATTGCAGTTTCAATGATGTTCTTTAATCTAATTGGTGTTCAGATCAATCAACTATCCAGTATCAATTCGGAATTTATTCTTTGGAATTGTTAATGTCTCTCGAAGTGATGAAATCGTATTCGAAAAACAAGCCAACTGACTCCACGTTTGGAATGAACACAGGAAACAATACTGCAACCTATATTTATTTGGACAAAAAATGCCTCTCATACATATTCCGAACGTCACATCACTTGGCTTGTTTTTCGAATACCATTTCAGCAGATCACCAATAAAAATTCCAAAGAATAAATTCCGAACTTATATATAATAGTTGATTGGTGAACGCCAAATTAGATTAAACTCCAAACGTCGCCAACACAGTAATAAACTACATTTTTAAGTAACCACAATATGTATTATGCGAGAGCAAAAGGTAAAATCTCCGTTTTTAGTCTGGTTTGGTCATACTGAAAATTTCTATCATGGAGAAAATATGACAGTATGATGATAACAATTAAAACACTCGCTACATATTTAAAAGGTGCGTGTGAAACATCTCGGACATTGGGACATTTACATTGACAACACATTGGAATAGAAATTATTTTATAAGGGGAAAATTAGTCAACTTATTCTTCTATATCTGGCAAACAATAATGATTTAATATGCAGCTTTTTAAAGTTTTGATACTTACATTGAAAAAATATATAATTTCACGAATTGAAAATTAATACGAATTCAATGAAAAAATATATAATTTCAATGAAAATTAATACGAATTCAATAAAAAAGTATATAATTTCAATAACACATTACCAAATATTATGTATAAATACATAAAAATTCGTGAATCACACTCAGATGGATGTAGGTTAGATTTTACGGAGCTAGGGGCCATATTTAACCAAACTGCTCCAAACAACGTCAAGAAAATGGACATACATCACAAGAAAGGCTTTACTGACACAGATGTCAGAAATACCCTAAGGGAATACCAAAACCAAATGGATTTAGGAATAGTCCAAATTTTTCAATTCTAAAGTGCACTTCAAACTGTTTCCAACAATCGTCAATAAGGTTGACATAGAATCTGCATAAATTTTAATCTCTGTAAATATATGGGATGGAGAGATAAAATTCAGGAGAGAAACAGATACACAAGAACCTTGATTATCTGAAGTAATGTGCGCCGAGGCCAGCTAGAATAACCAGATATTGGGTTAATACGGCCGTAGTAATATAAAACAGGTCTATATGAAATACATAAAAAATTTACTCTTACATTTTACTACTGTTACTGAAAGGTTCATAAAGCAAGGATTAAGAATTATCGCTACTTGGATTTGCAACACAGTACGTATTTATTGTGACGATTTTACAATGAATCTGGACGTGAGGTTAAGTACCTTTTAAATTTTCTTGAAAAAGTCCTCAACAGATTTCCTTTTGTAGTCCTTTAACCCCAACTGTATCATTTCATTTTTACATCAGTACATTTTAAACTACACATTTTAAATTTTTGATTATGTTTTTAATATATTTATTTTTATGTAATTTTGAAGAGTTTATTTTGCTTTCAGGTTGTTTACTTAATGTTTTATCATGCTTTTAATGTCGATCTGGTAGTTAATCTGATATTTTAATAAACTTTATTTTGTCTTGAATTTGACACATCTATTTTTGGATCTTACGATGCACAAGACAAACCAACCATCTGTCTGCCAAACAAAACCAGTCAAGGACAAAGTGTGCACACCATAGGCGTGAAATATAAGTATACTGAGCATTGTTATTGCGAGGAGCTTGAAAAAATGTGACAAGCGTATTAACTAGTAGTCACGTGACCACGCTGGAGAAAATAGACTCGGTTGGCTGATTTGGCACCTTAACGCATCTTTTAGCGATACAACATCTTATGACAAGGTGGATATGTGAATGCGCATTTCCTTAGAGTGACGACAGAAATGGTAAAATTGGCAGTCTACTATTGAAAGTAGTATATCGCAATCAGTCAATAGATGGTCGTCTTCTCCCATGCTATGGACCAATCATATGATAACATTCGTTTCCACCCGGCAGACGAAAGTAGTCTAAGGGTCATGTTACTACCAGTTTTGGTCACATGATACTGGGTACACAAAAAAGTTACCACTGCTCACTCTACTTTTATATTTCTATGGTGCACACTCGCGGTCGAAGCTGAATTTAAAGCTTAAAAAGTCGATGAAAAAATTTGTCTCAGATTGCACGGACATTCGGCTAATCGGAGCTTAAATAATCAAGGCTCTACTGTATTCCTTTTCCCAACGTGTTTCAACAAGTAAAATATCATTTTCCGCCTCCTTCTTCAAGCAAGGTATTTTTTTCTTAATTGCCAGCAGTAATATCCGCCATTACACCAAAACAAGTGCTTCGGTAAATCATAAAAATAGCTAAGTAGGGCGAAACACAACACCTTACATACATTGACATTTCAATAAAGTTAACAGCCACAGAAAATGTGCCATTATTTTTAAACCGCGGCTCGTATAAATTTGAAATATTAAACCCTAAATCATACCCCTAGCATCGCGCACAACAACACACCCGTCAAAGCTTTGGGTCGCATTTATTCAATAATGGCGTTTGGTGTAGGCTGTGTATAACTCGTATATTACGACCTTAATGTCTTCGCCGTGGAAGCTCGGCCAGAATTTCACCATTTTATAACCCATTCTCAGCCAGATCCTTTAAGAGGGCAGTTAAACGGTTTATAGCTCGTACTGAACTCTAATATGAAAGCGCGCAACCAACGCGCTTTTTGTTTGCTTCCCGTTTTCTTGGGTGGTGTAGTAAACGCTTATCTGGCACGACGCAAACTTTTGACAAAGGTTTGTTGATGTAATAATATGAGTTTAATAGCGTCCCCCATTGAAGCGGTAAGTGCGCGGTGGTCACGAGTGAAGAGGAGAGGCTCTCCTGGAATCGTCGAGTTAATTTGAGATAAGCTTAGAGGACAAGGGGAGGGGAAACTGTAACTGTAATCGTGCTGCGACAGAGCCTGAATCCCAATTGATGACGCGAATGTATAAAATCATACCGTATTAAAAAGAAGCGGTCATGGACTTAGTGCAGCGATTCGATTTGCAGTCGATGTGCTTCGAGAATGGCACTTGTGTGACTTAAGGATGGTGAAACGGTTTAAATTGTGCAAGATTTATTTCATTTCAAAAGTATAGTTTTCAAATTTTGATAAGTGTTTCCACAAATAATTCTAAGTGATACTCGTATAAATAATTTTGATCATTTTTATTACAAAGTATCTATCATAAATAGATTGTCTAAAAAAAAGGATTTTAAAAAGACATTTTGGAGTTAAAAGGGTAGGTAATTAACCATCCCCCTCCTTTTGTAAATAAATAAAATGTTTACCTACTTTTGGGGCTGATAGTCAAAAACATTTTGATGGTTTTGGTATGCAGTGCAATGCTCATTAGAGTATAACGTTTCTTGTTATTTATTCCCTAAGCATCAATTTGATAGGTAGGTAGTTGAGATAACATCGCATTGAAGCAACGCAAGGGGCTATTTGTAAATTTGATAGAAACGAACAAAACAATTTTCATAATTTGTATATATTTTTTTTAATTGAACAAAAATAAACTCCCTGTGCACCACAGAAGTACAACACGGGACTTACAGAAGTAAGTTGATTTAACAAAGAAACAGTGGAAAACAATTTAACTGAAATTACAAGATTTTATGAACTTGACAAATGAGTAGAAAAGCAGATTAAATTTTACAAAAACATTGAGTTTCACTGGCCATGTTTCACCTAATTTTCTCAAATCATTTTTAGGCACATTCTTGAAGTTTTAAATGCAGGACAACTAAAAAGCAAATGCTCTACATCTTGTGGCTGCTTTTTAAAACATTCGCACAAATCATTAGTCCGAAGATGAAACTTATATAGATATTTAGCAAAATTTCCATGGCCAGATAAAAATTGCTTAATTTGGAAGTTTGTGAAAAAAAATAATTCCGAGTTCAATCTATGCTTAATAGTAGGAAAAAAAAATTTGGTGTGGCCAGCTTTCTCAGACGAGACATACTCTTCGTTCTACTTAGCAACAAGCTTTTCATAATATGAGCCTTTCAAGTAACACTTAGGAATGTTACAATTTACATCAATTGCTAAATTCAAAGCGTCTTTGGCTAAAAAATCAGCTCTTTCATTCCCGTAAATTCCACAGTGTCCACGCACATAGGCAAAAAAAAATCTCAGTTCCTCTATTTTTAAGAGAACTAATTGTTAAAAGCGTTTCAACAACCAATTTTTCTGTGCTTGCAACATTCTTCAATAAATGTAAAGAGGAAAGAGAATCGCTACAAATAAGGTACTTTGAACAGAAATTTCCATTTTCTTTAAACCACTTAACTGCGAGATTAATACAAAGCAATTCTGCTTGAAAGATAGTGCATTCATTCCGGATACGATGTTTATAAAAGCCGCATTCGAAGTTGTCCTCAAATAGAACAAAAGCAAGGCCGACCTTGTTGTTCATCTTACTACCGCCCGTAAAGCAGACTTTCTGAAAACGCTTCGCCACATTTTTCTTGTACTTAATTAAATGAATTGGTTCAAAAGCAGCCGGATGAGGAATGTCGCAGAGAGGCAATTTTGAATAAATATTGAAAAGAAAATATATTATAATGAAATACTATTGACTATTTATAATCTGTAATAATATGCAGGTAACTATATTTGAAAGCCTCCGGGAAACTAAGTAGTAAGTAACCGAAATAGGTTCCGTAATGCAAAAAGTCAAAAAGGAAAATAGTCAATAGTATCAAAATTATTTTGGATTGTTTGAATGAGTGCTTAATACTTGAAAGTTTAACGTAATATGACCAGTTTAATAAGGAAGAAACTATTATATTTTTGTAATTTTTTTTAAATCTTGGAAATCGTTTGCCTGAACAAGTTGAAAAGTGGCTTATAGTGTTGCTTGAAACCCTTGAATTGCAAAACTGAAAATCAATCGTTTTTTAATTTACTTAAATATATAGTTCTCTAATTCAGCTATTCGTATCCTAGTTTTCAGCATAAAATGTTGCATTTATCTCTTAACTAAACTATATGCTAAAAGTATTTTTAAGAATTTTATGGGTGAAACTAATCACCTTATATGAATGTATATTGCACATAAAAAAATATTTAGGGTTCTTATTTTCTTTGGGGAACCTTTTATGTCTGATTTCCCTTCCTTTTCAAGCACTCCTTGATATTTGAAAATCAAATGAGAGATTACTTATATAACTTACAAGGCCTTAATTACCTAGATTATTAATATACATATCTTCAACCATTTCCAGGATGGACGCCAGACATTCTATCTTTTACCATTTCCACTTGAGATACCAAAAGTTCCAACTTTCCTAGGATTTTTTTTCCTTAGAGGAATTGGGTTCTTAGTAAATTTGAAAATATTTACTTGAGGAAGATATTATATAGAGTTAGCGAAAAAATTATTTACTTCCAAAATTAGTAACTATGAGTTATTAAGAAAGTTTGTTGTAAATCATTTGAAATTTAATAAGAAATGTTTAAAAAATTATGTTTGTTCAGTTTTCTATAAAAAGAAGAAACAAGCCTTCTGTAATGAGATATTTTAAAATGTACGAGTTTTCCAACTGACAATGTCCTGTTTTTTAAAGTTATTGCTCTGGTAATTGATTGCTAGTATTTGGATCCTAGCCAGATCAATGTTAATCATGACAGAGAATCTGATTACGCTATACTTATGTTCATGAATGTATTTTAAGGCATACTGAAATAATATTGGACTAATCTAATTAACGTTATTCTCTATATGGGGAAATATCTCACACCGAAGGCTAAGAAGTGTAATATGCCAGAGAGATAAACACTAAACAGTAAAGAAAGAAAAGAACTTTGAAATGAAAACTTCAACACCGGGCTCTCAAATATTTATTTCAGAATCAAATTCTTTATTTGTTCCCAATGAATTTAGTTTCGGAAACTTTTGCCTTGTGGAAGAAACACGATCAAAACTTCGTTACCCACCTGGGAAGGAGTTAAGACCGAGTACGAAAATACACTTCTGAGCTCTTAATCTTCAGTAGACGAAGTAAATGTTCCCTGGGAACTTCCTACTTTTGAAAATCAAAAACAAAAAGTTCTCAAGTTTGTTTTCTGTATCACGTTTGGAAAACTGGTTAAAATTTCATATTCGAGGCTTTCGCTTCTTCAAGCGGTTGGTTGGTGAACTCATGTTTCTATTCTGAAGTTTCGAAACAAAAGTAGTTTTATTTTAAATGGATTGTTCCCCGGGTTTAGTTTCAACGGGTTTATAAAAGTCAGGGTTTTCTTCGTATTGTTTGATTGTATTGGTTCAACAATAACATAAATAACATTTTTCTTTCTGATTGTCTTTATTTTTAAATAAGTGTGATACGTTCTCAAAATTGTGGAATAATTCTCATATGTTCTTTAAATTGTTAAATAATTGTAATGCGTTATCCATTTGAGCAGTAAAAAACGCACTGATTTCGAATTCCCATTCTTTTTAATAAAATTCACTTGTTCATCATCGATTACTTCATGCTAATTGGGATATTTTAGAAGTTTAGTAACAGAAATTGGTATTGTAAAGAATTGTGAGTTTTGCATTACACAAAATCGGTAAATGTAGCATCTATGTTTGCTATGAACATAAAATTTAACTCTAGCTCCGAAAATTATCATATTACATCTAAAAGTACTTATAATAAAATTATAAATTGTAATAGGATGCATTCAATATTTAATATTGTAACATAAAAAGCTTAAAATTTATCAATCTCAAAGCCTTGGTCTTTTTTATGTAGATCAATCAACATTTTTGTTTTAACATGAGCATATTTGTGTTTATATTTTTTTATAAACCTTCATAACTAATACCACGTTGCTGCCAGTCCCTAATATCGATATGAAATTGTATAAATTCTAACATGAACATTGTCAACTAATGCGTTCTTAGTGTGCAGAATTGCTTGTTAAAACTATTTAAAATTTTCAGACACTGAATTTGCTGTAGAATTAAGAAAAATCGTTTCTTTTTTGGTGATAAAAACATAGTTCTTATTAAAGAAAAATGCAATGCACATTGCAATATATTAAATGCATTCAATGAAATTTTTCATATACTAAATAAGACAAATTTCATTTTGTAAATTTTTTTTTAATTTTAGATTTGTCAATTTTGATTTAAGTAAGTTCTAGGGTATCCTTTTAAAAATATTCCTTTCAATTGAAGTATTCTAGAACTGCCAAAAAGCAAGTTGTACTAGCAGAAATGCAATTATGTACTATAGTTCAATTACTTTATTGTTTTATTGCATATAAATTTCATTCACTAACCTGTAAAATTCATAGGAAAGTATCATAAGTATTAAAATGCGTCGTTGAGAAATTTTACTTCCAAAAATTTCAAGTTTCGCAATTCAAATATGGTTTAAGATTTAAGTATTTTCTAATACTATAGAATTTTGTACGAAGGAAATTGTGAGAGGTAAAAATAAGGAACAAAGTGTGAAGTGAATTTAATAAAAACTTCCAAAATAACTGGATTGTTTTTACTTTTTAACAAACATGATTTGGGTTATAAGGAAATTCCAAACGTTATTTCGGCTGGATTCGAACTCGCAACCCTTCGGTTGCTAGTCCGTTACTCTTCCAACCGGGCCACCGCGGCCCACAAGCAAGGGAATCGAACATAGTTCGGTCGAATTAAAATTGCTGGCCAATATTCAAGGATTTGACCAATATTCAGGGAGTCCCCTAGTAGAATAAAATCTAAATTGAATTAATTTCTACATTACATAACTCGAGGCTTAGCAACATAATTATTTAGGAATGATACATTACTTCTTTCTAAAGGCAAAAACACAAAAATCATGTATTAAGCTACAAAATATTTTTAATTAGATACACCCTAAACTATTAAACATAAACTATTAAACAATATATTTATTGTTTAATAGTCTAATTTGTAACTAATTATATCAGTAATTCAGTAATTGACTCCTTTGAATTCAATATTTTTTCATATTTTGTAATTTTGATTGTTTATTATATATATATATATATATATATACATATATATATACATATATATATATATATATTTATTTATATATATATACATATATATATATTATATATATATATATATATCTTCTAAATGCAAAACAATCAGAAAGTCTCAAAAATCTTGTTCTCCGGAATGTCATAATTAAAAGGAGTCAATTTCTGAATTCTAAAATAATTAATTACAAATTTTAACAAATAGTAGTATCATGCAACTATGAATTACATACATGTATTTGTAAGTTTAATATTCTCTACAAAGATCCATACTAATTAAGATTATTTGAGACATCACATGTTCCTTTCGATTTAAAAAGCAGCACCAATTTATTTAAATGTCATTAATCAAACTCAAACAATTTTTTAATATTCATGTTGCTGCGTTTCAGTCCTCTTCAGATACACATTAAATTAAGTTAAACTAATTTTCCCCACTTCGTAAAAAAAATGGAATCTTAGTTCGATTGAACCGTGTATCCTTCTAACGGTACACTTAATCTAAATACCTTGGGTTGAGAAATTTCTTCTATTTAAAATAAACGAGAAACACTTTCAGATATTCTAATTATCCACTATTAATAACTTTCTCTCATGATATTTGCAGAGAATGAACACTTTTAATACAAATTTCGATTAATCTCCATGAATCAAGTGCTCTAAAATTTCTATTGTAGGAATCTACTCAATTATCTTTAAACAAGTTGATATTAATTGCTCTTGTAGGAATTCATTTTCATAACACCAACCTTTTATAAAAAAAACATTTATTAAAACATCGATGGAATGTCGTTTTATAATACTTTTGAATAGGCATGAAATTAGTTCATGAAGATACTTGCAAATTAAGTTCTATGTTCACTCCTTTTCGGCTTCTAAATTTATTAATGCTGGGAAACATTTCTTCCCATTTGCTAATTTATAAATTATGAAATATGCAAAACAAATGCTAAGTAGATTCGGTAATGACCATTTCTCTCTTCCCTGTCATTTACCCGAAACATCACGCATTTTCCACAATCTCACCATGAATTCAACTGGACCTGATTCAAATTTATTATTTAAATTTCCTGATAAACATTTATTTCAAAATTTCAAATTTTCACCCATTCAACTTGTTTCTGAAAAGTTATTGACAAATTGTTTTCATTTAAATGAATTTCATCTAATTTTTAAAGATTATATATTTTTACATTTATTCACGAACAGTTGGTGTCCATCTAAAATTTCTAATATGCCCTATCCTTTAATTTCAACTCGTCTAATATTTTGACTGAATGTGCTGTATCTAATTGTAGAAGTTTCCTAACCCTCCTAGAGGAGTATCTCGTCATTAGCAAAACTGATTAGATCCTGATGGACGAAGCCTTTCGTCATTAGAAGAAATTTGACAAGATCTTGATCTCATCCTCATCAAAAAATCGGAAATATCTTGATGACGAGATAACTCGTCATTTGCAAAATTGGTGAGATCTTGATGGACGAGATATCTCGTCGAAACCACTTAGAGGGTTAGCCTATTCTTTAGACATAATTTTGAAACAATAATAAACTTTAGAATAAAAATTTGGGGCTTATAATTACTTTTTTAATTTTTAATGCCTAAGGCACTGACCTTCCTCCTTTGAAAATACAAGGGACGAGCTAGCACTTATTTATGAGGAGCACCCAGCGGATAAGCCTGTTACTCCTTAAAGAGTTAATCACCAACTTCTATGTGCTTTTAAAGAGGTACACGAACTCAGGACCTAATGGGTGTCAAATAAAAGCCATTATGAGAGGGATTTTCAATGCAAACAAACTAGGAAAATGAGAAGATTTACTTAGCTACCAAATAATGCTCTCGAATAATACATATCAGGGTTACCTTAAAATATAGTTTATTATTGTTTGGGCAACATTTGGCGTTTAATGTAATTGCAGTTGAACAATCAATGATAGATCATATGACAGAAATTCATTCTTTGGAATGTATTGAAGTGCTGAATTTGTGTTTGAAAAACAAGTCAAGTGACGTCACGATCAGAATACATGTTCCACGCATAAACACTTCCGCCTTCTATATTTAATTTGTCAGAAAATACCTCTTGTACCAAGTATGTGACGAGTTACCTAAATATAATATGTTGTGGTTTTAATTTCTATTATGTATTGAACATTTTATTTACATTTTAACCCTCCAAGTGGTTTTGACGAGATATCTCGCCCATCAAAATTTGACCAATTTTACTAATGACGAGAAATCTCGTCATCAAGATGTAAATTTTTTATTATGACGAGATCAAGATTTGGTCAGTTTTCTTCTAACGACAAAAACTCTCGCACACCAAGATCTGGTCAGTTTTGCTAATGACGAGATACCTCGTCTTGTCAATCACCAGGAGAGTTAAAGTGGTATCAAAAGTAGACTCTATTAAGAAATATCCAATATACTTATTTCAAAAGTCGTATTTCTTCATCTAGCAATTCTTTGACGAAAGACAAGAACCTACTATTATGACAAAACTCATCTCGAAGGATTTTGACGCTTAAAGTTACTATTTTATTTTAAATTTACTATGTAAGCACTAATCAAAAATATTGAATATTAAATGTAACTATATTTAGATTCCAGGAGTTATTTAGTTTAATTATTGAGTTTACCTATGATTTATTGCGCTCTAAACATCAAAACTATGTAATTAAAATTCACATGCGCATTCATTTACAAAATAAACATATAAATAGTTAGAATATAAACCAAAACTTGCGTGATAAATCATTGGGTCGAAGTCCGTGCTTGAAGCTTTTAATATTAGAAATTCAATACCGCATAGAAAAACTGACGGAAATTTTGACAGGTCGTGTACATTTATTTTCATTCTTATGTATTTATGTCTATAAATTCAAGCACAATTGCCGTACTCAATCGCTGTGAATACAAAGGGAATTGCATGCTGAAAACGTTCGACCAACATGATAAAAGCTATACCATGCCACACTATGTTCGATCAAACATGTTTTATTCGTTCCATCTACAGTGATAGGGAGCAAATAATTCCATTCTTCTATAACGAAAGATCGTGCTTGAGAGATAAGGGTAGCTTAGTAACAGGTATTCAAGCGGCACTGGAATTTCGAGCAAATAACATTTGTAGAACGCAGCTCATGAAAGAAAATTCCAGTTAAAAATGAAAGCGAGTCACGCCATCTTCCGTTTCGGCTAACATTTCTCAGAATGAATTTTATGTAACAGCCCGATTCTCTCGCGCGTTAATCGTTACATAGTTGAGGATGAATTATCACTTACTTGCATGCAAGTACGACTTCACAGGCTGAATTAATAACAGGTTCGGAAAGATAAAATTGCGTATGAAAACATCGAAGCAAAATTACACACAATCGATTCAAACATCAGTACAATAAAATACTTTATAAAAAGTTTAGTATTACTAAGTTCTACGAAAGGCATTTTCTATCAAGCTATGCAGGTAGTGTTTCTGTTGTCCCATGTATTTTCTGTGCATATCCGAATTTATGATAGTTGATTGGTCAACACCAATTAGATTAAATGCCAATAGTCGCCAAAAACAACATAAATACAATAAAATACTTTATAAAAAAAAGTGCAGTTGCCTTTTATATTTGCTAAAGTTTACGAGAGACTTTTTCTATCAAGCTATGAAGGTGGTGGTGGTGGTTTCTGTCGCCGAATGTGTTTCCTGTACGTATTCCGAACATGGCGTCACTTCTTGCTTTTCGAATACGATTTCAGCACTTCGCCAATAAAAATTCCAAAGATCTAATTTCGAATTAATGTATTATGGTTAATTTGTCAACGCCAATAAGATTAAATGCCATTCATCGCCAAAAAGGCTATAAAACAACATTATAAGGTAACCCAGATGACTATCACTATAAAGTTTGGGTAGCGGATATGAAATCTTCAATTTTCGTATGGTTTGTCAAGAATTTTGTTAGATAATTATGAGCTGCATTCGTGGATCCCATAGGTTTGATTATGCAAGTAATAGATTCGTTTGTTGAATGGATTTTTATGTAACATACAAACTCATTCAGAAGAATAAATAATCCTTGTTAAGAACTAAGTTGATTTTCACTATTTTGACAATTTTTTTCGTTAATTTTGAATACGAGCTACCTGCTAAAATTGCATTTGAGCAACAGACAAAACATTATTTGTGTAACGCTACAAGTTACGAAACATGTTACCGAAACACTAGCGCCCTTTATATTTAACTTATAAAAAATACTTCTCGTACTTATCTCATTCATAGAAACCTCAATATAGTGTCAATAAATGTGGGGAAATAATTAAGAAATATAAATGAACTACAGTAGACTCGCGTTATGAGGAACCTGAGGGGATCTTCGCTCCAGGGATATAATATTAAATGGTCGTTACATTGAATATTCCTCGGTTCAGTTCATATAAAAGTATCTTCTAAGTTTAAAATATCATATTTTCCAAACATTTAAATAAAGACATATCTACGTATCAAATATCGAAACATTTTAAATTATATTTCAGTAATTGAATATGGATACAATTGGTTTATAGCAACATGGGCAAACTGTTAATAGATGTAGACTGCATCAATGTCAAATGTTTCACCTGAAAATTGAATTAAACTTAAGTTTAACTCTAAATAAATAATTATAATTAAAATACACACAATGTCTCTCAATGTAGAATTAAAGGCAGGTAAAAAATAACACATGTATATTTTTCAAATATTGATTTGATATTTGCATTCGTAAATTTTAAAGACAGCCAATTAACCCTGCTCACACCTAGTCTGAAACTGTTACCAAGATCTATCATGAATTATGATTATCAAAATTTCAATAGTTTAAACTTAAGTTTTAGATTTGAAACGGCATATCAGTACACACTTAAGTGATTTATGTAATTGCTTAATTATACGAATTGCTATCTAAATACTTAGAATAAACTTTCATTCTCTTTTAGTATTATATTTGCCAAGGCTGTAATGCACGCTATTTTGTTTACTCATTGAAGGTGACCGCCGTCTAAAGCTCAAAGAGATATCGTTGTTTTAAATATATTATAGATCTATGAAGGGGTCAATAAAAAGTTTATTTGCAAATTCTTGAAGCACTTCTCATTTAATGATTATCTGTCTGGTTCATTCCACCACATCCTGCTGGACACGAGCATTCTTGACATTGCGTGATGAGCTTGGAAAAAATGTTCTAACAATAATAAACCTGCACGCAATTTGATCATAAATTTTAACTCTCCGTCTAAAACTTAATACTTTGCTCTACAAAACAGGCCTGCTTCTCTTCTTCCTTCAGACTAATGGATTCTAAAGAACTTGTTGAAGAAATGGATAAACTTTTACTTGAGCTTGCTTCTGGCTTGTTATTTTGGTGGGATTTGAAATTTCTTAAAAGGATAGAAGGCTAGTTCTTTGATTATTTCTATCAAACTATTCCTAAAAAATACTGTTTTACAATTTTCTTCAGTGTTGTGTTTTGCTTTGCTTGTGAACAATATCGACTTGGGTATTTTGAAGAATAATTGCAGATGTAACACTGTTATTGCAACTAGTTTCATTATAAAGCTCGCTCTGGAATAATGGAAAATACTCGATAGTTACTTAAACAAATCACCGTAATGCAATGTGCTTCAGTGTTGTGTTGAAATTTACATTTGAAAAATGCCCGAAATTTACATTTGAAAAAATGCCATTTGTGCAGAATCATTATTGCTGTAACACTGTAGTTGTGCACCATAAAGCTCTCTTTCGAACAATTGAAAATATAAAGAACGTTGTTTTACAATGTGATTCAGTGTTATGTACTTTACATTTGAAAAATGCCCGACTCAAGTGCTTGGGAGAATAACTTCACCTGTAACACTGTAGTTGTAACTTGTATCGTTAAAACTTTCACTCTGCAACAATGGGAAATACTCGATAGTTGCTACTTCAAATACTGCATTACAACGAGCTTGTGTTTTGATTTTTATGTGACAGTGACCGATTTAGGTGGTTTTAGAGAATTATCACATGAAGGTAATACTACAGCTGCAACTAGTTATCTCTGGAATAAAGTAAATAATCGATAGTTACAATAACACACCATATTGCTATGTGCTTCAATGTCGTGTTCTATCTTACATTTACAAAATGGCCGACTTGTGTGGTTGTAGAGAATTATTATAGCTGTAACATTGTAGTTCAGTATCAAGCTCTCTCTCTGGAATAATGAAAACTACCAGATAGTTACAAAACACACTGTTTTATAATGTGCTTCAGAGTTGTGTTTCACTTTGCTTTTGAACAATGACTGACTTAAGTGTTTGGAAGAATAATTTTATCTGTATCATACACACACTGTAGTTACAACTTGTTTCGTTATAAAGCTCTCTCCCTCCATCCTAAGAACAATGAAAACTACTGGATAGATGCTAAAATGTGCATCAGTGTTGTGTTTTACTTGGTTTACTTCATATTTGAACAGCGCCCTTTTAAAGTGTTTTAGAAAATCATTGTAGTTGTAACACTGTCGGTGCAACTTGGGACGTTCTAAAGCTCGCTCTCTGGAACAATGCGCAATACTTTATAATTACTAAAACATTGTATTATAATGTGCTTCAGTGTTGGGATTTACTATATGTGAGCAATACCCGACTTAGGTGACTCGAGAGAATTATTGTATCTGTCGTTGCAACTTTTTTAATTATAAAGCTCTTTCTCTCTGTAATAATGGAAAATACTAGATAGTTACTACAACCAAATTCCAAAAATATTTAAATGCTGTGTTAAATGTTACTTTCTAGCAATGGACAAAATTTGTTTTTCGAGTTATTTCTTAACATTGGTTAATGGATTAATTTTACTTAGATATTGGTCAATTACCCTTTAGAGAATGATTGCGCCATGAAGGCATGGACAGATGCCTTTTGGGACACATCATCTCTTCTGGAATATATGAACAACTGGCTGAATACCTCTACTTCATAACAAGTTTTACTAATAATTCCAACAGCAAGGAATTTTTTAATTAGTTAGATAATTTTGATTAAAAAACTATGTGAAGCATAAAAATAGTGTAAAACTTATTTGTTAATTATATGTAGAAAAATACATATTGAGCCGTCGTTTGAAAAAGCAAGTGTTTCAAGCAAATTCGAAATAGGAAATGAACACGGCTCATATCACTTAAATTTATTTGAGATGTGAAAAGACTTCAAAATTTCCAAAATCCCGTTCATATGCAACAAAAATATGAACGTTTACAAAATCCTTCACCAAAGATTGTATGGAACAGTACTTAAAATGTATACCCCCAATCGATCAGATGATTTTCGAATAGCACCTAAATACTTGTCTTACCTACTGTCATCTTTTGGGTTCTTCGTCACTACCAATAAGCCCATACAAATATTTGAAGTAACTAATTTTGCCAAACACTGGCAGATTGCAAAAATTGTAGTTGCTCATTTTTTCTTTTTAGTATCCTTAGTTTTAGGTGCTTTCATAGACACCCACTGGACTTTCTACTTATCGGGAAATTTGGATATTCTAATTTCTTTGATTGGTATGGATATTTTATATTTCAGAAGGAAGCGATTCCGGAAAATTGCCAATCATTTACTACGCTTTCCTTTTAAACTTGGTGGTAATAGGAAACGGTATGCCTTCTTAGCCATAGGGAAAATTATGGGCTGTGCTTTAATTTTCTCAGTGGTATACTTTACATACGCAGCCATAATCACTTTCAAGAGTAATGAATCTGCACTAAGCTCTTTGGAAAACAGAGATATCGGGTTGGCATACACCAACATATTTCGTTGGTTGTTCTACACCTTCTGCACCTATGTATCAATACCATTTCAGGTATGTCTGTTTGTTTTTTTGTGGCTTATCGTAGAGGACAGGCTTTGGAGCACCAATCAGGCTATCCTGTCATTGACGAAGAGCAGAGACAACCATGTTTACAAGTTACAAAAGTTGAGAGCTGCCTTCTGTAACCTTCAGAAAGCAACATCCAGCGTGGATGGCATTTTTCGAGAAATGGGATTAATGTGGCTGGTCAACATATTCATCAGATGTTGTACAAGTTCTTACGACATTGTGAACATGTCGTGGTTTGGAAGCGAAGCTTCCGAACAAGGCATCGTTTTATTGGACACGTTGTTTGACATATCCCATCTGGTGGTGTTGTGTCTGTATTCTGGACGCATCATTGACAGTAAAGCTGAGATTTTGGAATCGCTCACGTTCTTGGGAAGAGATTGGATAGCCATGACGCAAGAACTGAGACAGGAGCTACACTTTTTTGTGTCTATCGTGGGACACTCAAAGATATCCATGACAGCGGCGAATATATTTCCTCTAAATAAGAATGTAGCAGTTACTCTAATGGGAGTTGTGGGATCATATTCAGTTGTCATATATCAGATTAGTTATGATTAGCTAATCTCCGTTTTATTGTTACTTTTTAGCAATTAGTCTATTATTAAAGCACAATAGAACCTTGCCACGATTAACCGATTATCCTTGTTATCTGAGCCGTATTTTGTACTCAAGTTTTTAAGCCTTAAGGTTTTCCGAGCACGAATGTACGAATGTTACCTCCAAAAAGGATGGAAATAGCTACGAAACAGAAGACTTTTCAAGAACTCTTTCAAGATAGTTTAAAAGGTACGTAACTCATGTCCAGATGTAATACAAATCCGAGTATAGATTATTCTTAACCCTAGCTTTATGAATCTTTCAGCATTAGTAGTACAGTAAATTTCCTCTGTATTTCGTATAGGTTTTTTTATTTGTACGTCAATATTATTCGAGTTTCTGGTTATCCTAGGCAACCTTCGTTAATGTTACAAGCACCAAGCTACCATTACGGTAGATAATCAGTTCTGTATTTTACTCTTAATTTGTTGAAGAAATGTGAAAATACTAAGATTATTTAGCGTAATTCAGAATTTTTTGTGCATATCGGTTGTATGTATGCCTTCCCCAAAAACAAACTAACTTTGAAAGTTTTGCTGTGCATAAAACCTACCAGACTCAATTGCTCAAAAGCAAAATGTTTCACTTATAAGTTACATTCTAATAGTTTAATTACTGATTTAGATGTTTATCTATACTTCATGTGTAAGAGGTTTTCATGGTGAAAGGAAAGTTTTTATTATTTGCTATTATTCGTAAAGATAAACTGAATGATTTAAAAAGTAATACCTGTATATGAATTACAACATTTTTATTTTCCAAAATAAAAATTATACAAATATAATTAATTGTATGGATGCTAGTTCGTTTTTGTATATTGTGTGGCTATTTGGTCATAAATATTGCTGAAAATAAGATATTTCAAGGTTTCTATAGGTTTATAAATGGCGAATGACGTAAAATCAAATACCTGGCATTTGTTTCATTCGTATTAGTTTATTTATATCACGTTCACAGGATTATACATGCTGTTAATAATATAATCTTTGGCAGAATTTTGAATTTGTGTATTTCATTTAATATTGTTAATGTATATTTTGTATTTTATAATTCTAAGAATTGTGAATTAATTTTATTTTGCTATAACGGCAATTCTTTTCAAATCAGATACGTTGGTTGTACAACAAGCATTATAAACTATGCCATGGATTACTTTGCTATGTTATGAAAATTGTATTATTGCTTGTGTTAATTATTATTATAACAAGACTCAATTTTTAAGGAATAGAAAAGAAATTGTAAAATGGTATGATGAGAGAGTAAGATAAAAATGAAACTACGTTCTGATTGAAAGGATCTTGAACACTTCTTTTTAATAACTCGTTAATGTTCATATAAACATTCTTCTCATTACAAAATTGCCAATTATCTTATTCATTTCAAATTCCAAGTAAAATGCTTGTATTTTAGTATGATAAATAGGCTACTTTTCCAAAAGCAAGTATCCTTAGATCTTTTTCATTCTATAAATTACGCTTCACAAAATTAAATGATGCAACTTAAAAAGTGCTTTTTATAGTAGAGAAAACATTACAAATCTTTTGATTCACACATTTTGGCTTTCTTTTGGAGAAGTGCGAATGTATAATATATTCTGCTTTTTAATTTAAATTCGTGTAATTCACTTGCATCTTTAGAAAATCATAAATATGCTCTAGAAAACTGAAAAAGGTAATTTTTTCGTTGCAGTACTAATTTAAAGAATTGCATGGAATAAAGCACAAATAATTTTAAAATCCTAATTTTGTCTGTTGATTGTTGCTGTGTAAAAACTGGAATACTTTTTTATACCCATTACAGGCTATACATGAAACCAAACAGAATAAACAGTACAATTAGTTGATCACAGAACCAAAAAACTTTGCATTTGTTTCTCCCCCATACACGTACCCTGTTAGACAAAAAAAAAATTTAAAACACAATTGAATGTTTTACAAATTTCGATGAAAATGGAATCCCTATTTTGATACCAAAAATATGCCCACCACCACCAAAAAATAAACAAAATTTTCACTTCAAACAATTAATATGTAAAGTTTTAATTTGCTAACGACATATTTTGAATATCGTTTTCCATGATATACTGCATGCTTAAACGAAAAGTCCAAATTGCAATTCATCGTCAATTTTTATTTAAAGCCTATAAACATGCAAAATTGCGGATAACAAAAATAAAAAATGTTTGACCTAAAAAGTTGAAAAAAACGACATAAAACATGAAAAAATTCCTTAACAAAGGTACCTAAATGAGTTTGGATTTTTATAATATGTATTTAACAAGCTATATATGACAATTTTCATACTGTATATGAGTTAATAAGTTAAATAAAGTAAGCTAGCAAAATATCATCTTGATTACTTACTTCCAAAAACGTCTCTCTCTCTCTTCAGAGACCTTTAACCTTTCCATATATTCAGGCACCAAAAGTGTTAAAGCATGCACAGAATAGAGCAATTAGAAACTCTAGTTGTTTATACGTCTCATGAGTGGAGTTTCAGATGAGACACTACTGGGTGAGCATAGCGTGAGATGAGCGCTAGCCTTCCTCGTATGTTTGAGTGGAAATAAAATAATGCCTAGTTTACAAGACCGCATTTTCTTGAATTATCAACATAGTTCTCGTAATTTCCCATCAGATTTTCTGGTGCAAATGCTTTCTATTTAAGCTAAGGATTTTGGATGTGCTAGCAATCAGTAAATTTATTTCCATTACTTGTTCGTTAGAGTATACTTATTTTTACACGAAATTATTTTTTCAAAAGTAGCTGTGTAGGCTGATTCTAATTAAAGGAATAGCGTCTAAATTAAAATTGCAAGGCATCTTATGCGTTTTATTTTAAGAGGGAAAATATGCAAAAGAAAAAATGGCATTAAAGTTTAACTTTTAGATGTAGTGTTTAATTTTGCTTTATTTTTAATTTTTTCAAACCTTTACCACAAATGAAAATTAAAACGAGCGCAGTTGTTTACGTCACTTCAGAAGTAAAAAAATACCACCAATCCCCCTTCGTTGTTTACCCATAACATAACCATTCCCGATTAGATACTAAACTTGCTTGTCATACCATTTTTATGACAAGTTTAGTTGGAGATATCTCTTGAGATATCTCTTCCATCAAGATCTGACCAATTTTGCTAGTGACGAGATATCTCGTCATCAAGATATCGCCAATCTTTTAATGATTTTATTAGAATACGAGACGAAGGGGAAAAGAGAGTTGATCGAGGCTTTATATAATTTTGTACTGTCTTGATAAATGTTATTTTTTAACAAGCGTTTGTCTCCATGTATGTAACCAAAAATCCTATCTACAGTTATTGAATACAATAGAACTGATATTCCAATGTGCTTTCATCTCTAATGAAAATTAGGCTCGGATCACTACGACACGTTCCTACAGTGATTTTAATGGTTTGTATAAGTTTAATATAATCATTTGCTAATTCAAAAGAATAAAATCTCCATTTGGATGCAGGAATGTCACTTTTCTCCAGAAAGGGTGAACTGTACCGTTATTTAAATAGAATGAAATACAATATAATTATTTAAATTTAGTAATCACTAGAAATTGGACTGTTGAAATAATAAATTGGGAATCGGTTTGGGATTAAAAAAAGTTGAAAACTGCAGCTGTATGTAATCAAACCATTTATTTTACTGAACAAAAGTCTTAAAAAAGCCGGACCGCAGTAGCCTGGTTGGAAGATTAACGGACTAGCAACCGGTGGTTGCGAGTTCGAATGCAACCAAAGACCACCGTGTACAAGGGGGCTCGTGCACGTTAAATCTGTCTTGGCCTCAAATGTCCTCACGTTGGCGTGGTGTGGAAGTTTGGAGAGTGAGGTGCCAGTTCAGGTGTGACCTCGTTATCTGACCGTGGTTCAAATTATGTGATGTTGTCCTCGGATCTTTCCCTTAGGGGGTTGATCCCGGACCGTTGTCAATAGCACGTTGTGTTGCTCCAGTGGGACGTTAATTAAATGCCTACATGCCTACCTTATAAAAGCCTTCTCTTGTATTAGATATCAAATGATTTTAATTATATGTTTATGTTTAATATAGTTTTTTGTCAATTCAAGAGAAAAAATCTCCATTTGGATTGGGTAAACTTTTTGAAAAGAGGTTATGAGACCGATTTCCAGTGTAAACAAACCAGAGACCGAAAGTAAATATTTTACTTCCGTTATCCAAATGCTCTCTCGTGCTAAGTATAGAGGTTGTTTAAAATATATTTTATCTTTGTTTTGACAACGTTTAGGGTATAATAAAATTGGTGTTTCTTAATCAAATATCATAAATCAATTCAGAATCCATTCTTTCGAATATAATTGGATAAGTGCTGAAATGATACATTTGAAAAGCAAGCCAACTCGGAATACATACAAGCCAATTCTTAATACGTACAGGAAACGCGTATTGCAGCAGAAACACTACCGCTAACTGTACTTAGCTTGACAGAAAACGCCTCTGATAATTATTTAACCATGCAAGTGGTTTCGACGAGATATCTTGTCGACTAAGATCTAGCAAATTTTACTAATGACGAGATATCTCGTAATCAGGGTATTGCCGATTTTTATGATGATGATATCAATATCTGGTCAGGTTTTTTTTCTAATGACGAGATATCTCGTCCATCGAGATATCTCGTCCATCGAGATCTGGTCAGTTTTGTTAATGCGAGACAACCACCAGGAGGGTTAAATAGAATTAAATACAATATAATTATTGAAATTGAGAAACCTCAAGAGAACCGTTGGTCGAAACTAACTTTTGTTGGAAATGAAAAAGTTAAGAAATGCTGTTATATGTAAATCAAACCATTTATTTCAATAAACGAAAATCCTAAAGAAACCCTCTCTTTTATCAGATATCAAATTGCATTTGAAGTCATTGACGATCCATTTCTGGAACGGTAAAGATTCGATGAATTCCATATTTCTCTAGAGAGCAAAGGTTTCTTTCATCTTATAAAACATCCAATTATTTTACTACGCATCCAAATTTGCAAGGGAAAACACTACTTCCACCTACAATAAGTCTTTGGATCTTGATCATATCTGTTCCCCTTACACTCATAAAAGATCTCAAAGCCAGAGGGTTAGCTTCATGAAAAAATACCTTCTTTTGTGACCGCTTCTTAAACTTAAACCGAAGACTAAAGATCAGGATTCCACTTTCTATTATGTTGTACTTTTAGCTAGGTCAGCATCTAGTACAACGGCTCGCAGCGGGTGGTCTGGGGCGAACGCTGTTTCCGCTCTAAGTCCACGGGGAGCAACAATTTTAATCGAAAAACATAACCACTGCTCCAAAGTTGCTGCTAAAAAGAAAAGCTTCTGCGCATTGAGGGATTTTAGTGGTATAACGTATCGCTAAATGGTAGTGAGGTTATTGACTTTCATCCTGGAAGTTGTATTGAGCATTTGACTGAAATATTGTTCTGTACGTAAAGAAATCTTTATATTCTCTTAGTGTCATTTAAGCATCTTGTTCTAATGTATCATAAACCACAGAATCAAACTCAACTATAGTGAGGTACATTCCTCAAATAGTATCTATAATTTTATTTGAGGGTATTTGCATCCACTCTGAAACAAAGGGCCACTACACACCAATCCGAGTCAATCTGAATCAAACTAAATCTAGCAGAAACTGATTAATCTCCTGGTGGTTGTCTCGATTGTCATTAGCAAAACTGACCAGATCTTGATGAACGAGATATCTCGACATTAGCAAAACTGACCAGATCTTGAACGAGATATCTCGTCAGAAGAAGAAATCTGATCAAATCTTTATCTAGTCACCATTAAAAAAATTGGTAATATCTTGGTGACGAAATATCTCGTTATTAACAAAATGTACTAGATAACTCGTCAAAACCACTTGGAGAGAATGCAGATTCAGGAAAGCCGCTTCTGTACGAAATAGCTAGTTCGCCTTAATACCTCTCACACTGCCTGAATTCGGAGCGTTCAGTTTCAATGCACAGGAATCTACGTTGATTAGGACCGCTTCACACCAACAATCACTATCCGGGTCAATTCGAATTAATCTAAATCCAGAAGAAAATGACTAGACTCGTGTGCATTTAAGCTGAACACTCTCGATTCCAGCAGGAGGAAAGGTTTTAAGACGAAGAAAGCTATTTCCCATGGAAGCAGCTTTCCATCTGTTAGTCAGGTTTCTATTGGATTCAGATTGGTTCGGATTGACCCGAATTCTGTTGGAGTGAAGCGGTCTAAATGAAATTAGTTTCTACCAAATTTAAAAAAAAATAAGTGAATTTGTCATCAGAAAAATTGGCAAAATGATTTATACATTCATCCAGCAACATCTAGCAGTGAATAAGGAATTCTGATGTGTAGTATAAATGCAAAATTGGAATTTATTTCTAAAATTAAATATTTTGTATTAATCATAGAGACGCTTTAATGGAAATCAACAGTGGTATGTTTAAAATATTTTTGAATACAGATTCTCTTTGTTTGGGTCATCTTACCATGGTTCAAAATTACGAGGCGTTGTCCTTGGATCTTTCCTTTGAGATTGGTCGTGAACCGTCGCCAATTGCCCGTTGTGTTGCACCAGTGCGACGTTAATTAACTACCAACCTACCTATTTGTTCGGATATATTAATATCTCTTAAGAGATAAATTATGTATTCTCTCCTTTGATATTCGGTCTGCTGACTCTGTTTCGCATGTCTAAGTTCAAATTAAACATTCGATTGGAGTAATTTTTTTCATTTTTAATCCTTCAGAATCATGAGATATCAAACACAATAATTTGTATCAATATTCCAATATACCTTGGTAAAATCCCCACCTTTTCCTTACAAAAATCATAAAAAAATTATATTGATCATGGAACAAGACTAATAGGACAAGCACGATCTTCAAAGTTTACTTTGTAGGAAGCAAAGAAAACACCTAATCTATGAACGAGTGCTAGAATAACATTGAGCATGGAAATGAAAACCGTTATGGTATCTATAAGTTTCCACCACCGACTACTAAAAAACTACTTTAAACCGGCCCAAAAAAAGTCATCGATGGTTTTGGGGAAAATGTGGAGAGCTAGATCAATATCCGTGTCCGTAAGTACCATATCAATTAAATTTACCGTTATCATTAAACTTATAAAAAAGCAACGCATCCATACTCTAAGCACCGTTTGATAGAGGACTATGCAGACTGCCTAATCCTATAATTACTCAAACGAGCTTTAAAGTGCTCCCCCTCATTAACAAGGAAAACATTCCCGTGTCTTATAAAGCATTAACCAGGTCGACGTCGCCGATAAATTAAGTCATCCAAGTAGGCTCGGGTCTGTCGTTTTTTAATCCCTATGCCACAGCCCCTACTAATCCTTTTCTTCCGTCTAAAATGGTAATTTCGGTCGTCGTTCGCGCTGGGGTAGGACGAATTGAGGTCAACCAAAGAAATGGATCATGCTCATAATTGTACTGTTTCTTTTGTTTGAATGGAATAGTTTTCTACTGTAATGGGAAGATTTTATTTCGAGAATCCTAATTTTTTTTACGTCTATTTATCTAAGACAATGTCTCAGAACTTCATCGTTATGACCATTCTTAAAATTCTTTATATTCATGGTGGATATGGACCCATATACACCATATGTACATCGTATATGGTTTATTTATGTCACCGTTAAAGTGCATAATTCAGTTATTTCATAGAATACCTAGTTATTTCATGAAATAACTGATCAAGTCAGTTAAAGTGTGTAGTAAATTAATAATTCCACACTTTAACTAGCTATTCTATGAAATAACTAGTTATTCTATAAATTAACTAATGATAGACAGTATAAGTGTAAAATAAACAATTTGACTGAATTATACAGCATGCAAAATGAACTGGCGCCAACAATTGCGCAGCACACTAGACGGTCTACCAAACCTCTACGGTCTGGAAGAGTTCGTAAATTCAGTAGGGGTGGAAGGTAAATGGGTGTTTCTCGTTGATGTTCTGAGAGTCTGGGGCAAAAAATATTCG
Source organism: Meta bourneti (assembly GCA_933210815.1). NCBI lineage: Eukaryota > Metazoa > Arthropoda > Arachnida > Araneae > Tetragnathidae > Meta > Meta bourneti. Next base: position 44,489,579 of record OW119931.1, read on the forward strand.
GCTAAAGTAATCTCTATTATTAAGTTCAGCAAATTATCGTTAATTAACAAAAAATATCTGACCAGTGGTTCTCACTTTACAGCCTTTTGAATTCGGAACTTTATTTAATCGGTTATTTTACACTTTAACGGGATGTAGATCGTTATTCTATGAAATAACTAGGTAAACCATAGAATACAAGTGAGTTTTACACTTTAACTGACTTGATCAGTTATTTTATAAAATAACTTGGTATTCTATGAAATAGCGGATTTCATACTTTAACGATAACATATACATCATATGCATCATATATGGTGATGCATACATCATAAATGATATTCATATATGGTGATATATACTTCATAAATGATTTTCATATATGGTGATATATACATCATAAATTATATTCATATAAATCATATATGGAACGCACATACATCATATGTGGTGTTCACTTACATCATATGTGGTATTCCTATACGTTAAATGTGGTGTTCACTTACATCACATATGGTATTCACATACATCATATATAGTGTACGTGAACTTTCAGTGTATATGGACTTATTGAAAATTTGAATCATCATGGTTAAATTTGATCATGGCTTAAAATAATTATGAACGCCATGAATGTGAATGAATAAAAGTTTGTAATGAAATTAAATTATTAAGATAATGTGCTATACGTACTTTAAAGCATATCAAAATACTGAAACTAAACAGCATCAATGTGTATTTGTTACATTGCTGAGATTTGGATACAAAAGTAGAGTTTGTTTTGTACTAATGCACACTTTCGAATATTTATTTTTCTTCTTGGGTTTAAGAACATAATTTGGTTCAGTAATGCAATCGCTGGAAGACAATTTAGATAAAAAAACGGCTTTTCTACAATAATCGCATCAGCGATGATGAATCAGAAAAATATTCAATTAGCTGACACTCTAGCGATCCATTAGCGAGCCGCGTAATGGATTTAATGCCCCTAGGGGACATATGCAAACTTGAGAATGCAGTTTTTTTATGGATACTTGCTAAAATGCCAGATCAGTCAATCAAAGTACTTTTAATTATTATTCATCGTTGAATCTCATCAACATTCATATATGTTGAAATGTAGTTGCTGACAGTTATTAATGTTAATGGATCAAAGTAATTGATAGGTTTCCCAGATGGCCTGACGTTCAACACCTCAAAGATATCTCTGCAGAAAGCTATTTCTCAGGCATTTCACTCTTGCTGTATATCCCGTTATGGAACTATCATGGCCATGATAAACGATCAGGGAAGGCAATTTGTGGCTTCACTATTCAGAAACATTACCAAGCTACCAGGGGTCTTAGGTGTAGAACCACTACAAAAAATTATGCGATAATCTTTTTTACATTAACCTTTGAGATTTCAAGAGCTCTCTTCCCAAAAAAGTTATTCCATCGACTATTTAAGGTACTTGCGGCTCATAAATAGTAATTATTATTATTTTGTTTTTCAAAAACATTCAATCATCTCTGGGGCTAAGCATAATGTTTAACAGTTAATTTTAAGACACTTAACATGCATAATTCCATCTTGCATCTTGCAGTCTTCTCTGCATGAATTCTTACCAATTCTGACCTCCTTGACCAATAAATCTGTCCATAGGATTCTATTCTAAGCAAAGCAGCAATAGAATCTTATAAAAGCACTCTTTTCTAAAGAAATGATCAACAAAACCTTACGAAAGGATTCTATTCTTTCAACCAATATATATGGCCCTAGTGGTTATTAAATCATTATGCGTGTGGTGGGTTAAAAGCAACACTACGCTAGTCGGAAATCTCGGGACTATCAGAGGGTTAATAGTTGCAAAACATATTCCTCAAATGGGTACCCCATGGATCAGAACATTAGGATGTGGCAGGAATTGGAACAGCATGGATTAATGCATATACTATTAACCCTTCAAGTGATTTCGACGAGATAGCTCGTCCATCAAGATCTTTACAATTTTGCTAATGACGAGATAACTCGTCATCAAGATATTGACGACTTTTGATGATGACTAGAGCAGGATCTGGCCCATTTTCTTCTAATGATCGTGACAGTGTTTTCTTCTAATGACGAGTTATCTCGTCCAACAAGATCTCGTCAGTTTTGCTAATTACGATATACCTCATCGAGACAACCACCAGAAGGGTTAAGTTTAGAGGTTAAAAAAAGTTTGTTGTGTGTGTTGCTAATCCCACTTGGTCTAGACAAGGTAGACCAAGTCCTTGAGTTCATGCAGCTTATTATTATGAAAATATTCTTTGTATTAGATTCCATAAAACGTTTCATTCATTTCACGTGTTCGGCAAAACCCAAGTGCCAAAGTTTTGGTCCGTTTAAAAAGACGTCAAATAAGGGATACATCATTCTGACTTTATCCGATTTATTCTGTCATCCCTAGACAAATGTGGTTTTTCTTCAGAGAAAAATATCAATACCTGTGTTGAAATTTCAGCCTTGAAAATAATTATACGCGTAAAGACGTATTTTTTATCGGACTAGAGGGAATTAAAATTATTTTAAAATATTCCCCATTTCTTCTCTAAAATAAATTTTACTTTATGTAAAGAGCATATTTTATTTGGCAATGCATTTCAATCTTTAAAAAGGATCGTCCAGGTAGAATTGAAGTACATGGTGATCCAAAAGTCACAGAAAAAGTAAAACTTCAATAATTCGAAAAGTATAGACAGTAGCACAATGCAGTTTTCACAGAAATGCATAGAAAGACATGGGATTTTTTTAATAGAAATTTAAAAGAAATTTAATAGAAATTTAAAAAAAAATTTATAGAATAGTTACATTCGCCACCAACCGGTGGCGCTTCAGTTGTGTAAATGGTTTATACATTGGCACAGCACAGTTCGCAACGCAGCTAGGATTACAAATGTTCAATATGACAGCAGTCGTTCATGAGAATGGCCGTCAGACGTGGTACGACACTCTGCACAGCATCGAAAAGGGTTTTAGCTGTAATTCAGATGATGGCGAATAACTTCTTTCAACATGGTCAATGATGTCGGCCGACCTCTGTACACCTGTGACTTCAAGTAGCCCCCAGCTCAGAGACCGCTACAGTGCCATCTGTCGGTGACAAATGCAACTATTCTAGCAATAAAATTTTCGTTACTAAAAAACCTGTTTTTCTGGGCATTTCTGTGAAAACCGCATCGTGCTACTCTCTATACTCTTTGAATTATTAAATTTTGCTCTTTCTGTGATTTTTAGAAAACCGGTATATTGTGTTTCTTATCCCACTTGGTCTAGACAAGGTACATTAAGTTCGTGAATTCATACAGATTCAAAGACTCCCAGACGAGCAAAAGATTAAAATATGGATCCTCACTGGACAGCTCCAGACAAGCAAGATGGCGACCGTGAAAACTTACTCCATATTGCATTCCCAACAGGTCGGGATAACCTTTAAACCCTGATCAAACGAAATTGATCTCAAATGTCCGCTGGTCAATTTAGAGATGGCCAGCCTTCTGACCTTTATCACCATTGAATTCGAGGTAAACTCCGGGACGTTTTCTCTGGTACTGCTATGGATGGTGTTCTTAACCTTATTGTTGGTTGTCTATAGACGAGGTATCTCGTCTTTAGCAAAAGTGACCAGATCTTGAGGGAGGAAATATCTGGTCTTTTGAAGAAAATTGGCCAGATCTTCATCTCGTCATCAGCGAAAAATTTGCAATATTTCGATTACGAGATATCTAGTCATTAGCAAAATTGGTCAGATATTTATGGACAAGAAATCTCGTCATAAGTAAAATTGGTCAGATGTTGATGGATGAGACATCTCGTCATTAGCAAAACTTGCAGACATTGATAAATAAAATATCCTGTCATTAGTTAAATTAGTCAGATGTTGATGGACGAGATATCTCGTCAAAACTACTTGGAGGTTTAATATTCTGAGTTATTCTTTTAATGAACACATACGGTTACTCCAGGAATGAATAGGTTAACAATGCTTATGGACTTATTGATTATTACGTCGAATTGCTTTGCTGGGTTTTTATGGTTCAAGGGCCATATTTGGTCGCTTGTGATATCTTATTTTATCTCGTATTTGTTATGTTCAATAAATGTTTTCAAGCTTCACTTGCATAAATGAAGGTTTAGATTTAATTTATCAACTAAAAGAAATAATTTTTAAAAAATTACACAATACGAGCGACATAATATTTTAGCAGTAGCTTCGATTCCTGTGAGGTTCGATTCCTCCCTGGGTGCTTTTCTGTCTTCTGTGTCAGTAAAACTTGTATGCCCGTTATAATATGTACAATTATGCTTAATATGTATGCCCGCTTAATATGTATGCCCGTTACTTGGCGCTCTCTGTCTTGTGTTTGGCTCAGACAAGGGCCAAATATGGCCCTTGCGCCATGAAACACAATAAACCAACCAACCTAATATTTTAGAAAAGACATTTATGATTTCAGGATAAGTGTAGAGATGAGTGGGTTTAGTTGGGTTTGATAACACAAGGGCCATATGTTGCCAAGCTAAGCCAAACACAGGACATCAAATAATGGAGATACACACAGGAGGAAAGTTTTCGTGATATAGACGAGAGAAATAAGCTTAGAGTAAGTTACGGGAATCGAACCTGTACAGTTTACAACGCGCAGGTTTCTAGACCAGTAGGCCTCTTTATTATTTCAGATAAGTAACAACACATTAAGAAAACGTACAAGAAAATAATAAGTACCACTATGTCCAGATACCTATTTTTTGTGTCTAAAATTTCGTCGACAATAATTTGGATAGAGTGAAATCCTTTGCACTTCACTTTCAATGATGCTAACAAACAAGCATTTTATTTTTTCATCTTATATAGGAATCTATAAAAACTAAATAACATGCACGAAAACAGAATCTAAATGCAGATTCATAAATTTTTGATGAGAGCATTTCGAGTACTTTCTTCTTTTTATCATTCAAATTCCAGGCAAGAAGTTTCCTAAAACTTTTTTGATCCATCACCACATGACGTTTGCAGAAAATGACGCCTGTCAGCCCCTGCCGAACACGGTCTGAAAGAGATGTTTTTTTCTTAACTCTGAAAAATATAAACCTTGCTGCAAAAATATTCCTTTAACTTCTTAAAATATTAGGAAAGATCAGATTTTTAGCTCTACATTTTAAAGAGAAAGATATTTCAGTTTTTTAAGAGATTAAAACAAATAAAATTAATATTGTGGCTTGATATTGTTACAACCCCTTCATTTGAATTTCATTTAACTTTTTTAATAAAAATACAAAATTGAACTTTATTTACGAGCCTTTGCAATGAAAATACGAATTAAACTATTTTCCTTTGTCTATGAGAGGTTTCCTCTGTTAAGTTAAATGGGTAGGTGGCGTTGTGTCTGTTTAACTACTTCCTGTACGTATTCTGGACGTGACGTCACAGATTGTTTTGGGGAAACGATTTCAGCCAATAAAAGCCAAACGTATTCAGCTAAAACGAAGTCTAATAAAAATCCCCAAAAATGAATTCCGGATTGATATATGACAGTTGATTGGTCTACTCCTATTGAATTAAACATCGATTAAACGTCACTAAGACAGTATAAACCACATTTTCAGATGTATCATGCGATACATGATCTATGAGAGAGGAATGTAATGAAATTGAATTAATAGTGAATCTATACCTTAAATTAGATCGAGAATTGAATAACTGATATTAATTCAACCTTCTGGCGGTTTAACTTCGGGTTGAAAACTGATCTTTACTGGCCAGACTCATACAAAACCTGTTCCATGCTGTCACTAGTTCTGGGCAAGGGACAATTTGTTTTTCTGCTTGGATCTTCATTCCCTTTGAAGTAATAAAAGTAATAGGGAAGTTTGGATCTCGACGAAATATATCGTCCTTACCAAAACTGGTCAAATCTTGTACAAGCTATATCGTCGTAAACACTTGGAGGGTTAATGTGTTAAAGAAATGTTTGGAATTTTACCATATATGCATGAATAATAACCTCTAAATATCTCTGTAAATATTTATTGATGAATTTATTGTCTGGTGAAACGGACAGAAGAGAGAGAGTTTAAGCAATAGCATGACATTTGTCAAGGATAAAAGCAATCTCCTGTTGTAGAAAAGGAGCGATCTTTCAGAAGAATTACGAAGATGAAATGGGGCTATAAGTAGTAGGTTATAAAAATTTATTTATTTCCTCCTGCCTGTCTACCTTCCTACCCAGGTTAGATGACTGGCCAGTCTTTAAAATAAATATGTACCCCAAATACTCGATGTTAACTTCTACCAAATGTATATGGGCAATTCCACGAAACATGGGACATGCAAGTGAAAAAATATTAGAAAATAAACTCACAGACTTTCTTTAGTTCTTTTCTAGATAGTTTAAAGTTTTAAACTTGAATTTGGCAACACCTTACGCATTTATTTTATCAGTACATGGTTAGCTGTTCTAAAACCATATATGTGAAGATTTTTTACAGTAAAATTGGATGTCTTTGCAGGCAATTTTTCTAATATTATTGTGTATTTTTGTTTAAATTTTATGCGAACAGAAAGAGCGATTTCAGTAGAGGAAATAATGTCTAATTTTGTAACATATATCTATTACTATATTTATTGAATAATTTCCGAAAAAGTACTTACCATAATGTAACGTGAGTCACAAAAACTTAGGTTCTTTTTATTCTTTTAAAATATTCTATATTTGAAATTAGAAATTTCACTTTTCCTCTTACTTAGTATGAAGAGTAAAAGTAAATGACGAATTTTATTTTAATTCATGCTTTTTCTTAAAAGACAGAACACATTTAATTTTGTAACGTGAGTCACACATTAAGTTAAACTTTGTGCACAAATAATTGGCTTTAATTTTTCTATTAAAATTTGAAGTGCAAACGATTTTGTGATAGATTTATTTAAAATTTGCTCTTTTTCTTTATATAATATAAAAATTATATTATGGCACCTATTGCAGCTGCAGAGTCCAAGAAAGAAAAAAGCTAGCAGAAAAACTAAAGTAAGAAAGAAATTATAATGAATAAATAAAGAAAAGTACCGTCTTACTATGAAATACTGATGTAGAAGGGAAAAGTTAGAAATAGGGTTAAAAAGTATCGCGTTTTAAGGAATAAAGAGAATTCAAAGAAAAAGTACCTAAATTGTACAAAAATTCGAACACTTTTGGCAAAGCTATGACCCAAGCAAAACGAGGTTTACCTAGCACACCACATCGTAATGAAGTTGTGGCGACTAAATTGTTTAGCAAAATTTGTAATATGACTTTAAATGCATGTTTTGATTCAATTAGCAATCATTCGAAATCATCAGCTTTGAGTAGAGATAAAATAGACAAAAGTATATTATTTATGAACGAGATGATATTAGCCGAATGGCTCCTAGACGGAAGGCGTCGTTACAATTTGGGAAAATGATCTTAAAATAAAAATAACAAGCTCATCATCTTATGTGGTCACTGAAGGAAGTGTTAAAAATGCTCAAACTGGAAAATCCATCAGAGCATGGTAAGAGCAAGATTTTGAATTGCGCCCAAATCATGTTCTTTTGAATGAGATCTGAGAAATAAGATTCTGCATAATGTTGCTTATGTATATACCATAGGAATTTCATATAGATGCTGTAAATACATTACACTTCTATATTTAAAGTGTTCCCGCTTAATTCCATTCATTCCCAGGAAAAATATTGTGCAGTTCTTCTAGAAATTGTTGGCTAAGCCAATGTACGAGTAGCATTTGCAAAGATGCACAAGGTTTTAAAAAAATTTATTCATTTCCTGGAACAGAAGAATTTGTCCTTACATGGTATTTTTGGAAACGAGATGCAGAAAACAATCGTCAAAAGATAGAAGGTTCTGGGTCATATTTGGATTTATATTGACTTATTTCGGGTCTCATTCCGCAGTTTCAGGAGCATTGTTACTTTAAGCGCGATCAAGCTAAGGCATATCAATGCGTAATGCAAGTAGACTTTTCTGAAAACTACACATGTACCTTTCAGGATGAGATCCAAGATGCACATTGGACACAGAAACAAGAGAGCGTGTTTATAGCTGTTATTTATTATTTGGTTTACATCCATCCTGTAGTAATAGCATCAGATTATTGGGATCATTCAAAGAGGTCATTATTAAATACATCTTTTTTATTACAAAATATTTCAACTTGTGTGCAAATGTTGAAATTTGGTCTGACAGTCCATATGGGGGGCAGTTTAAAAACACACATAGCAGCCTTTTTTAACACACTGGAACAAAGGTATAAAGTATCCATTACATGGAACTATTTTGCAACATCACATGGTAAGGGTTGTAACGTGTGTGTGTGAGTCACATGGAATTGCCCATATATTTTCATTTTCCTTAGGATACTTTTATTAGCGCAATGAAAGTATTTATAAATTTTAAACTCGGAAGGACAATCACAGTGCTGAAAAGATCTCATCTTATATGAGGGTTCTGGATTTCCTGTTATTTTAAGTCACGTAGTTGCAGTCACGTTGAATACTAAATAGAGAGAATTGGCGATATGTGGAAAGGGGCGATGGAAAGTAATAGATAATACAATGAAAAAGTGATGTTAACCAAAACCTAAATTACGAGCAAGGAAAAACCTAAATTTATGATCAGTTCTATAAACGACATGCTAACATCATATTCGAATAAAATGCCGTTACGTCACTTCCAGAATAAAACAGGATGCACTACTACAAAATACTAGCATCCTCCTTATTAGCTACATTTAGCTGTATGAGAGGCTTTTTTTGTCACGCAAGATGGGCGGGGGGTAAGGTGGTGGTAAGTGTTTTTTCGACGGTCAACACCAATAGATTAACAATCAAACATCATCAAAACTACATTTTAAGGTAGCCCTGATATGTATCATACGATAGCATAGGAGATGGGGAATTAAAATCTCAGTTTTCCATCTGATTTGCTTACATTGAAACCTCTGATAAAAAATGAGAGATATATAAGTGCCATTTCCGTATAAATAATTGTTCTTGATAATTACATACAGATTATCCATGAAATGATTAGATTAAATTTAAATTTCATCTCTGGAATGATAAATATGAAATTCAATACAAAAATATAACAGTGAAATATAATTTCAAAATAGCGCAATCCATTTTCGTTTGGCATTTTTTTATGAATAATGAAGTAAGGTAGGTAGGATAGTTGAATTAACGTTGCACTTGAGCAACACAACGGGCTATTGGCGTCGGTCCAGGATCAATCTCGAAGGGAAAAATTCAAGAACACCTCATAATTTTGAACCACAGTTAGATGATGAGTTAACAGCTAAGCTGGCATATCACTCTCCAAACTTCCTCACCACGCCAAAGTGATAACATTTGAGGCCACGTTTGATAGTATTCACCAGCACCATGGTCTTGGGTTGGATAGAGTTTCGTACTCGCAACCCTCCGGTTGCTAATCCGCTACTCTACAAACCGGGCTACCGCAGCCCCACGAAGAAAAGGAACTAGCACTGTCATACACAGCAGCGCTAAATTGTGAACATACATCACCCTCAAAAGCCTAAGCACCCAACAAACAATCTACAGCCATCATAAATTCACCCAGGCGCTTCCCGCAATCTTCATTCATAAATTTGCATGCGCCGAATGAGCTGTAAATCTCGTGTCTGCACAGATCTCTGTATCTTCACACACACAGTTATCCATATAAAAGTCCTGAGCTCACTTCACTTGAGGAGAAAAAAGACGGTGGCTCACACACAGCGGCGTAATATAAACAACACGAGGCACAGATATTTCGCGAAGAACCAATGTAGGGCACCGCTGCTTTCAGATGTTTATGAAAACAATGCCCACCCCCACGTCTAAACGAAGATTTAAGGGGAGTTTGTTTCAACGTTTATGGACTCGTTTATCAAAGTTTTAAAGCGACGAAAAAGTCTTTACGTTCAATTTGGAGGAGAGCGCAGGGCTTTCTGCGAAATGAAAGTTCGTTCGGATCCTTTTTCTCGTCCCATGTGCCTCTCCGGATTCCTCCTGATGAGTTTGTCAAAGCAGAAACTTCGGACATCTTTTCCCACAAGTACACATGGCTACACATAAATCAAATCAGTGCTCGCTTCAAGGGATTTTGTTTTTATTGAACTCTTAACCCTCCAAGTGGTTTCGATAAGATATCACGTCTAAGATCTGGTCAATTTTGCTAATGAAGAGGTATCTCGTCTAGACGAAACTGCCCTATTACTTCGAGAAGAGAAGATTCAAGTAGGAAAAACAAATTGTTCCTTGCTCAGAACTGGCGACTTTTCAGAACAGGTTTTTCCATCAGAGGCTGGTAACTGCAGGGTGGTTAACTTCACAGAGGATGTGAAGTTAAACCACCAGGAGGGTTAACACTCTCAGCGTCACGAGATATTTTAATATTACAGCAATGCTTTACAACACGCATAACTAACACTAACCACATGAATTTTTAAACTACTTATAATTTCAGAAACTTCGGACATCTTTTCTCACAAGTGACGTATAAATGGCTACATACAAATCAAATCAGTTCTCGCTTCAAATTATTTCGTATTTATTGAACTCTTACTCCTTAAAATGACTTTTACAAGATATCTCGCCCAAGATCTGGTCAATTTTGCTAATGACGAGATGATATCTCGTCGAGACAAAACTGCCCTGTTACTTCAAGAAGAAATGAAAATGAAGTAGGAAAAACAAATTGTTCCTTGCCTAGAACTGGTGACATTTCAGAACAGGGTGGATTTCGAAACAAACCAGCAGGAGGGTTTGTCTTCGCGTTCCCTCTGAGCGTCAAGAGATTTCCTAGTATTATAGCAATGATTTCCCCTCACAACACACATAATGACTGACTAACCACATGCACTTTTGTACTACATTATACGTTAAATTTTGCTGTAGTGGCTAAGTTCACCACAAATTCACTGTGAGAGGAAGTATGATAATAGTATCTGGATGTAACCATGTATAAAAAACACTCAATGGTACCCGAAAAAATATGCTCTGTGTATTACATTATTAATTGGTTCCAATCTTTTTTAATTCTGCACTGTGAAAGCAAGCATAGTAATAGCATGAGGATAGTAATACAGTGCAAGTTCAGCATAGAGCAATACGAGTAAGACTGGAGTTAAATTCCTTTAAGGAAATTATCACATCTATTGGTAAAAAGAATCCTAGAAAGGATTCTGCAGATGAAGAAGGTCAAGAATGATTAAAAGTCAAGAAGGAATGACAGCAAGTTGCAGAATGTATATATGGTGTGAATCCCTCAAAGTAAGGTTTAATGTTTTAGCTCACAAATTACCTTATGTTCATAAGATTCCTGTCAATTTAGGAATTCAACAGGACAGTTAATTACAAAGTTTAAAAAGTGATTAACAAAGATATTAAAAAAAAGTAGTTAGTAACTCTCATCGTTGGGTTTTATGGCGAAATGGCCATATTTGGCCATGCTACTCCAAACATAAGACAGACAAAGCGAAATAATATACCTGCACACACAAGGAAAGTTTTACTAACACAGAAGAAAGAAATAGACACAGGAAGGACTTAACTTACGTCTCCTATAACTCGCACCCTGCTAGAGCAGTAGGTAAACTCACTGAGCCGTGGAAGAGCTCACTTTTTAAGAGGATTTTGCATTTTTAAAACTCTTAATCCTCTAGCGTCACGAGATTTCAGACAAAAAGTCGTAATGCCTTTTCCCTCTCAACACACATAATGACACTCAGATTCACACACATGTTTCAGTTCTGAAATCTGCAGTCTTCCCTGCATTACTTCCTAACAAGTTTTATAATCTCCTTTACAAATAGAATCCTTCCTAGGATTCTTCCAATCAATGGGTCCGTGGTAGCCCGGTTGGAAGAATAATGGATTAGCAACCGGAGGTTTGCGAGTTCGAATCCAACCAAAGACCGCCGTGTATGAAGGGCGCTGGTACACGTTAAATCTGCCGCGGCCTCAAATGTCCTCACGTTGGCGTGGTGTGGAAATTCGGAGAGTGGGGTGCCAGCTCAGGTGTGATCTCGTCATCTGACTGTGGTTGAAAATTACGTGGTGCTGTCCTTAGACCTTTCCCTTCGGATTTGATCCCGGACCGTCGCCAATAGCCCGTCGTGTTGCTTCAGTGCAACGTTAATTAAAATACCTACCTTTAATTAGTAGATGTGGTTATTTACATAGTATGTTGTGGGGCAAAAGCATTACTATACTACTTGGAAATCTCATGACGCTCGGAGGATAAATCGTGATGATGGTGGACTTAATCCTCCAAAGTGGCCATTGAACATATTTGTTTTCAATATCATTAATCGTTTTTATGCTTTTATATAACTAACATGAATGGTATTACCATTGAGTACGAGTGGTCCTAGGTTTAATCCCTGTGAGAGGTTCACACTCTTATATCCGTTCTGCAACCAAGTCTTCCTTTCATGACTTTTAACCAGTTTTGGCCTTCTTGACCAGCAAAATGTCATCGTTGGATTCCTGCAATCAATATATGTGGCTATTTTGGCATTAATTGGAGTTGTACTGTAAAACCAATACAACACTACTCAGAAATTTCATGACGCTCAGAGGGTTAACCACTGGAATCAACTTACATAACGAGGGTGTACCAGTGAGTATCTCCTTACTATTGAAAAGATTTCGCATAAATGCATACGCTGTGGTATGCTAAAGGTAATAGTAATTCAGCATAAAATTGTATTTGTTATTGAGCAAGAAAATTATTTTTCATTGCGTTGATCGATAATTTATTTTTATTTCCATTGAATAAGAATTTTAAGCATAGCTTGCGTAATGTAAGACGAAAATGTAGAACTCCGATTTTCAACCTTATTCATCTCATGGCACAGATAAACTAATTACTAAAATTATGCGGCACACTAAAAAAATTTTGCCTGTCTGACAAAAAAAGCTATAATTTTGCTTGATTTAAAAAAAAGTACTATTTTTCTACCTCTTTTTCTCCATAGTGGCTTCTAAAAATATCTTTCTGAAACTTTATAGGAAACTTTGTAGTTTAAAATGTATTATAGAAATTTATTTACACTGGCATAAATACATTTCTGTAATATTTTTACTTGAAATTGTTTTGAACATACCATGCCAAATATTCTAAACTAAAAAGTTGAGATTACTTTAATCTCACAATTTAAACCGTTCCACCTTCCGTAAGCACACCAGTTGCCTTTCTTGTGGCACAGGATTGTGCCACGGCACACCGGCTTATAATCGCTGATGAAGAATACAGTTGTTGACGTCACAGCAGACTTCGATACATCCTAGAGTGGACTATCAGAACATATTACTGTCTGCGGATTTCTATCTGCGATACGAGCATTGTTTTTGAGGGTATGCAGAATTCTATTGATTCAAAACCTTACCGGAAATAGTAGTTGATTAAATAAAAGTCTCAAAAGGGATTAATAAAAGTATTAAAACAAAAGGTTGTCAACGGCCATTCATGCTGAACAACACATTCGCTTATCGTTAGAACCAAAATAAAATCCAAGACGAAAAATAAAGTTTAAATATGTTATCCTTCATCAGTGTTGCCACTTCTCAAAGGGAGTGACGTTGAACTTCCAAAGTGATTATTTATTATTTTGTTTTAATATCTGTATAGGGGGAGAGTGGGGTGGTAAAGGTGTTATTAAGGTAAAAGTCCTACATTGTTTAAAAATAGTTAAAAGGCGATTATTAATGATGTATACACAGTATCGGATTTTGATGAATACACCTCAAGACCAATTAGTCGCCACTTGGTCTTTCTTTTAAATTTAATTTTCTCCATTTTCCCTCCAGATTTGTTCTGTTTTGAAAGTTTTCCCTCCAGAAATGTTTCCACGTTTACTTTACTCCTCTTCTTTATTTTTCTGTGTCTCGTTTTCTTATTTTGGTCTTCGAGGACATCGCTCACTCGAAGGTGTGCCTATGACAGAATGACAGTGTCTCCTTCAGGTATATTTTTGTTATCGTGTAATTAATTGATTGGGACTGATGGTAAGTCAATAAGAGTTGATTTGAAGAGTCAGAGAAAATTTACTTAGAATCAGGAGTTTAGGATCAGGTACGGTCGACTAAGGGGTTTGCGAATCGTTTCCACATGCACGTATATGGTAGGAGTTCACTATTGGATTCGGTTGACCTGAAAGAATTTGATTTGTTTAGTTTTCCCATAGTGGTATACTATTGAATTTTCTCATGTTTCAATAAAGTAGTAGAGGGGTTTCGTTATCATGTCATCGATTAGGACCGATGGTAAGTCGATTAAAGTTGATTTGAAAGAGTCAGAGAAAATCTACAGGAGTTTAGGATCAAGTACGCTCAAGGTGGAGGGTTTGTGAATCGTTGTATACACATTCACATATATGGAAGGAGTTAACTATCGAATTCGGTTGACTGAAAGAATTTCATTTTGTTTTTAGTTTTCCCATATGAATATTATGGAATTTTCTCGAGTTGTGATATAGTAGTAGTGGGATTTTGTTATCATGTCATTGATTGGGACTGATGGTAAGTCGATTAGAGTTAATTTGAAAGAGTCAAAGAAAGTTTACTTAGAATCAGGAGTTTAGGATCAGGTACGGTCGAAGAGGAGGGTTTGTGAATCGTTGTATTACACATCGCTGTATGCACATATATGGAAGGGGGTTCCCCTTTGTATTCGTTTGACCTGAAACAATTCCATTTTTTCTTAGTTTTCATATCGTTATTTTATACTGTGGAATTTTCTCGAGTTGCAATAAAGTAGTCCTCTACGAATTTACAATGCTGCAGTGGAAAAGTTTAATAAAATGAACACATAAAACATGAAACTGTTTGAAATGCACATTCCGCGCAGATCTGACACGCATCCAGAATTCGTCAGTTGTGACTGCGGGTGGACATACGAATCAATTTTCGAGCATTCATATTCCACGCATATTCGATGGGGTGCAAATCGGGTGATCGATAAAACCATGGAAGTTAAGTAATACTTGGTCATAGGGCAATTCGGATGACATTCGGACTTTCCTGTTGAAAAAAAGTTCCAGGGAGTGTCTATATGATGGGTGAGACTTCTTGTTCCGTGATGTACCGCTGACTGCTTATAGTAACTGCTATCCGTATAAGGTGAGAGCGTGAATTAAATGAAATAGCACCCCCAAATCATTATGCTTGAAGAGAGAAGGATCACTTTCACGCTCTACAATGCACCTCTGCTGTTCCCCACTGTATCTGAAAACAAGGATCCAGGCATCATGGTCACGAGATTACATCTAGACTCGTCAGATAGCATGTTTCCCTCCCATTCAGAGATCCATACACTCTTCATTATTAAAACCTCTGATGTCTATGATATAGTACGACTCCAGGGAAAAAGCAGTCGAAATTGGGTCAGTTGATTTCGGAATACGAAAAAGCATGATTGACCATCACCATGGATGTTTTCCCCCGTCTACTCGTTATCAATGCTATCGCTTTCAGCACTGAATGATAAATTTGTAAACAGATTCCGCGCTTAAGAAGCCAACTGTGGAAGCGATATGCTCACGTTACCACCAGTCCTCTAATTTGACTAACAGACTCGTTCGAACCACGGGACTCAACTTCCTTCAACAAGTGCCGCATTATAAGTGTTTTCATGACCTAGCAGTCAAACGACCCGCATTTGTCAACGACACGTCTATGGGAAGAAAAGATACAATGATGGAAGCATATTTGCGGTAATCATCGGTGAGCAGCGTCTGAAGGGTTTCCGACTAAATGAATTAAAGGATGCTTAGAAACTCCCTTATGGTGGTGACATACGGCGTGATTTGTAAAGCTAGGTATCTTGGTAGTGCGTTCCGAAAGTAACAGTAAATTGGTGATGTGGCGACACTTATAAATCGTGACTGAGTAGAGGATGGTCGACGGTCACGCGCGATTTGATGAGCAGCCCTATCCCATGCACAGTAGAAATCTATTCATCCACCTTAGGTGGGTGACACCCGAGGCGACTTGTGAAGCACGCTTTTTCTTCCTGGCAGGGAAGAAAACTAGTTGAACCTTTCGGAACTAGTTAGCGAGTCAAATTGCGACATAAATAAAAAGTGCAATCCAGGTCGCGTTTCACAAATCGCCTCGTCTGCGAACGAGTAACTGGGTGAATCCCGACCTTTCGCCAAAGAGACGTTCATAAGTTTTGTTGAGAACTGACAAAGAACTTGTCACTTCCAATGCAACAGCGGGACTGAAACCCCTTCTTAATTTTTTATCCAGAGACTCGAATTATTTCAAAATAGTTTAAGTAATGTAAATACTATAACTTAAATATTTATTAAATATATTTGTTTCAAAGTTGTTTTCTTTGTTTAATACACTCGCCACTATTTTATTTTTCGATCCAACCAAAGACCATCGTGCAATTGGAATGGTGCAAGTTAAATCAGTCGTGAACTCAAGTGTCCTCGCGGTGGCGTGGTGTGGAAGTTTAAAGAATGGGATGCCAACTCAAGTGTTGATCTCGTCATCTGACCGTGGTTCGAAATCAGGGTATGTTGTCCTCGGATCTTTTCCCTTCGGGATTGATCCCGAATCGTCACCAACAGCCTGTTGTGTTGCTCCAGTACGACGTAAATTTAACTACCTACCGAGTTTCGTGTTTCTCTGGAGTTACAAAAAATTAACGTAGAGCGACAAACTAAACTTCTACTATCAAACTTTCTTAATTAATGAAAAAATCTATGTTGCTCAGTTGAGTGATGAATATATACTCCATAATATTTTTAGCTACACTGTTGAGTTTTGTCAGATTGTAGAAAGATAAATGGAAAAGGCGTACTAGGGAAAAATCCAGATGGGTGTACAAGCGTGATTACGGTGCTTTATTTAGAGGTTCAAAACTTTCCTAAAAGACTTCAACCGTTAAATCATTGTCAAATTCAGAGCGTGGGCGACTTTTTATGATGACCAGAATGTTAAAAACTAGAAAAATAAATTAACGTGGCTCATTAACATATTTTACTATGAGTGTTTCATGGGTCCATAAGCCTGAATGCATGAATAATAAATGAGGTGTATACCATAATGGAAAAAATGTATTTAGTAGTAAAAAAGCAGTAAGTACTATAGATTGTTTTCTTATTAATTAATCCTTAGTGATGGATGGTGAAGGATAACAATCACCTTACAGTTTTTAATATGGATTGTAACCAAAGTAGCAGAATGAGTTGCTAGGTATTAATTTGAGGTGTTAAAAGTTATTTTTACGATTTTGCTTAACAATTTTAATGACTATTGATGGTCAAACACGTACGCTAAGACTCCTTGGGTATGTAATATGAAGAAAACTTTAAAATATTTCAAAGCAAAGTTTCCAAACTCTCATTGAACATTCGCTTTCCAACTTTGAAGGATATGAGGAGTAAAAGAAAACAAAAATTAGTCTTTCAAGCTTCATAACAAAGTTATTGCTAATGAGTATTAAAAATTAATATCAAATAATAAAAATGTGCAATATTTAATATATAACGTAGAGAATTCCAATTAATCATCGTACATAAACTCTGAAAGGGAACAAGGCAAAAGAAACGTATTGTTTCATTTTATTATTGCACAAATCATAAAATAATATGGACTTTCATAACCAAAGCTTTCATAGTGCAATGCATCAGAGCTATGAGCAGAAACATATTATTGCCTTCTACATATACCTTGCAGAAAAAGAATCATTCATTCACTCAATATTATTTATTCATATTTGAATATTACAATGGATGTGGCACCAACACAAATTTCTCATAATTGCATAAGGAATGACATTAAATCATATTTATGCTGCATATATTATTTTTAATATTATTAAAAGCAACCTGTAGTTTTTTCTTTTATCAGACTTAGTGCTTGACAGCATTACCGAGTTTTGTTTTTGAGCTCAAAAAATTATCAGATCATACGTCAATTCAATTTAGAAGCCAGGTTCAAGGGCTGAGTGGTATTGAAAGGGATATCCTAGTTTTAATCTGATTATATTTGTTTTTTAGACTTAAGTGGATTAGGAATGCATCAGTCTCTCCAATAAGGAGTTTAAAGTTATTACAACAAACTTAAATTAAACAAGAAGCCCCATCATTTGACGAGTCATGCTCTTGTGGAAAATATTTACATGTACACATTT
Source organism: Meta bourneti (assembly GCA_933210815.1). NCBI lineage: Eukaryota > Metazoa > Arthropoda > Arachnida > Araneae > Tetragnathidae > Meta > Meta bourneti. The sequence goes on from OW119931.1 coordinate 44,507,767, forward strand.
TTAATTAAATGGTGGATACGTAATCTCAACTGATACTGGAGACCATCATCTAAATTGTTACTTTGGCTTGTCATTTAATCTATTATGACCAATAGCCAACCTGGTATTGGAACCTGTCATCGAACCTGGTACTGGGCATTTCATCTAACCTGGTACTAAGGCCTGTTATCTAACCTGATACTAAGGCCTGTCATCTAACCTTTGCAATGGGGTCTGTCATCTAACCTTTGCAATGGGGTCTGTCATCTAACCTTTGCAATGCGGTCTGTCATCTAACCTTGTACTGGGCCTTTCATTTAACCTGTTGGCTGGGCCTGTCATCTAATCTGGTACTGGAACCTGTCATCTACTCTGTTAGTGGGACTTGTCATTTAACCTATTAGTGGGGTAAACATTTAACCTGTTAGTGGGGTAAACATCTAAACTGATACTGAGGCCTGTCATCTAACCTGATGCTAGGACCTGTCATATAACCTGTGCTAGGGCCTGTAATCTAACCTGCAAGTGGTTGCCTATTATCAAACCTTTTAGTGAGACCATCATCTAACCTGGAACTGGGTTCATCAAACCTGGGTCTGTCATCTAGCTTGGTACTGTAGCATGTCATCTAACCTGGTACAGGGGCCTAAACAGCAGATGTGTGGTGGTACCCGAACTAAGTACCTGGAGACCAAAAATGGTGGTGTGTATGAACTTAGCTTTTTCTCTCATCTGAAGTGTAACGCATGAATAAAAGAAGACACAGTTGCTAATGGGCTTCAGTGGATCTTAAAACTACGAAAGAAAAAGGACAACAGCTCAACATGTGGTAACACCTTAAAGTAAACGATCCAAACAACGAATTGAACGCGTCCCACATTGCTTTCATGTGGGGATATGTCATGAGGGATATTCGAATTTAATTCATATGAATCATGGAATTGTCATTTAGCATCGACAATTTCATGTTTTACTTTCTTCTATTATCTTTGTTATTTATCACCGTTTTGAAAATGAACTTTGGGATACACTTGGATGGAGCTTAAATTTAAGACCGTGTCTTGTCAAACACTTTCAACTCTTTATAGCTGTATTTCAAGCAGGTGTTCTTTAAGCAGTTTTGTTCCTAGTAGAAAGACTAGAACCAGACATTTTCTCTTCCATTAATATTTCAGATTAATTTTAAAACTAACCACGTGGTTCTTAAAAATGACATTTTATTAGTCCTACGTGTAATAAAACTTACAAAAATCCTATAGTGTTAGAACGACGTATCGATTCCTAAATAATTGCAATTGTTCAAGCAAAAAGCAGTTTGTATGCATAAATATGTATTTAAATGTATTAAACACAAATAAAATTATTGAGGTTGTCTCTTATTTCAAAAACAATTACTTCAAGTGTAAACATATATCACTAAATCTAATTACGATTTTAGATTTCTATTTCACAAGAAAAAATCCATACAAAGTGTTAAAGGAAAAACTTGAAAAATGGCTAATGTTAAAAAGTCAAAAACTTTTTTTAAATATTTAGTTATAATTGTTGTAATTTATAGTTGTGCAACACTAATTCTTTTCAGATTCATGAATTATAATTAGGAACACATATTTCTATTTATACACGTAGTTACGTTTCTTAACACGTTATTTGAGGGTTTATTGATTTTCAATATGTGGAACGGCACAAAGCAGAAAATTTAAATCAACTCAAAAATATGTTAATTTCAAGATGTTGAAAAACGGTGAATAGTCTTTGAAACGTGAATGTTATGCAATTAGGTGGATATTGAGAAGCATAATTTAAAAATATGACTGAGTTGTACCATATTGTCATACTTCGTTAAAAAACATAAATTAAACATTAATTATTATTTTGTTTTCAATTTATTTAATCAATAATATAAAATGCAAAGTAAATGAAAAATAAATAAATTACTCATAATTCATAAATCAGTAATCCTCGAAAAATTTTGTTCAAGTTTTACAAACGTAAATGATGATAACAATAGTCATAAGTGGTTGATTTTCATTGTTGATTTAATTAAACTAAAAACTAACTTGCATGAGAAAAATTAAATATGCTTTTCACAACAACCATCAATAAACATAAGCGACGGACTCTTCAACGCAGATGGAGGTGATGAAGCCATTTGATAGAGTCGCGGATTAGCAACCTGTGATTGCACGTTCGAAACTCGATCCAACGAAAGACATCGTGTTCTTGGGGTTGGTGCATTTTAAAATTGTCGTGGACTCAAATGTCCTTACGTTGGCGTGGTGTGGAAGTTTGGAGAATGGAGTGCCAGCACAGGTGTCGACCTCGTTAGCCAATGTGGTTCAAAATCCCGACGTGTTCTACTTTTATATTTCCTCATAGAGGAAATATAAAAGTAGAGTAAGCAATGGTAGCCTTTTTATGTACCCAGGATCATGTGACCAAACTAGTAGTCACGTGACCCTTAGACTAATTTCGTCTGCTGGTGGAAGCGGATATTCATCATCTGATTGGTCCACGGGACAGTAGAGAAGGTCCATCCATTGATTCATCATCTGATTGGTTCTAGTAACGCAGTGGAGTTTTGCAAATTTACCATTTTTGTCGCCACTCCATAGAAATGTACATTCGCACATCTACCCTGTCATAATATGTTGTATCGCCAAACGAGGCGATAAGATGCCAAATCTGCCAATCAAGACAATTTCTCACAGAGCAGTCACGCGACTACTAATCGACATGTTGATCACACTTTTTGAAGCTTCTCTCAATAGCAATGCTCGGTTTTGTATTTCACGTCTATGGCTGTCCTCCTATCATGGTAATTGATCCCATACCGTTATCGATAGCCCGTTGTGTTGCTCTATTGCGAAGTTAATCCAAATAACTACATAAGCTTCAGCAAAAATGTTCTGCTCTGGTCAACTTATTTGCTTTATTCTTATTCTTGGAATTTTCACATACTAGAAGACAAAAATGTTTGAAATCACTGAAAATTATCCTTTTTGACTGTTTGATAAAATAGATTGATTTGTTTCCGGAATCTTTATAGATATAATCTTCAATCGTTTCAAACACCTCCAGACCTCAAACACTTTTTTAACAATAAATTTTATATTCCCCACAGCACCTTGCTATCATTTCTAATTTACATAGTAGGATCATTTTTCACTGCGAAAAATGTTGCAAGAACGACTGTTTTGTTACGCGAACATGTAACTATTTCATGTGTTCCAACAGACCATTCAACGAAAGAATAACTTTTTAACGAACCATTTTGGAAGTGCATCATTCCACATAAAAACAGCATTCTACCAAATGGAATAAATAACTTTTTATGTTTTCAAAGTCACAATCTCCAGTAGAACACATATCTCAAATAGATATTGCTACCCGTCTGCTTTCAAAATTTGTTTCCCTACGATAGTGTGACTCCGATCATTTTGAAAATGGCACGCATCCATGCTTAAGTTTGAAATACAGAGATAATCGGTAAATAGAATCTTCCAACAGTTCTCATCCCAAACACCATTTACTCAGATAATCTACGACCCGTCCCACCAGAAGAAGACACGAAGCTCTTAATAGCCTTTGGATCGTGGCCAATGGTCATCAACTGTCCATAATCATCCAAACAAAATATCCAATTTTAAGACTTTTTTCATTCCAGCAGCAAACACAAATTTCCATTTTCTTCCGACCTTTGATATTCGGACGGATGCGATTTATTCACATATATTTATTTTCTACAATTTCTCCCCCTCTCCTTTTCCTGCCTCCTTTGCGCTTATTCTCAAATGACACGATATCCCGTACTTATGTCATGGCCTAGTTTTGAAACAGACACAGAAATGAAGGCGGGGGGCTGGACATAAAAGAAGAGCGGGAACACGCCCCCAGTTTGGTGATCTGGGCCAATCGGAGTGAAAATATGGAGGGAGTCCCCCCTGCTGGGATGTGTTCCCATTTTTAGAAATACTATCCCATGTTGGACAGAGATTAATCACTCCAAATGGCTGCTCTGCAGCAGTGGTGGAAATCTAGAAGTATAAACTGTAAACTTGAATGAAATTCATATTAATATTAATGAAATTTCTGTTCTGGGGCAGTGGTCTTATGGAGAAGGCGCTGGAGGAATGGGATGAAGGAGAGTTTGGAGATGGTGTTTTTGGAAAGTGATAACAATGTTCCGCCGTGATGCAAAAATGGGGATTATTTTGCGTTTCAAAAAGAAACACTTCGAGTCTATGCAGATCAGTCTGTTTCATCCTAATGGTTTATAAAGTTTTTCAGCAAAAACAAAACCACCGGAAGACGAAGGATTTATTTCCTCTTAAGAACTGATTTGATTTATTACCATTTTAACAATGTTTGGATATTAATTTTCCCAGTCACTAAATTACTCGTGATTAACAATTAGAGCCTAATTCCATGGAGCAATCGCTTAAAACACTTGTATTGGGCATGTTTTCAGTTAAATTGAAAGGTAATGGTAATGGTAACTAATTAGAAACACGTCGGGCTGTTGGCGACGATCCAGGGTCAATCCCGAAGGGAAAGATCCTAGAACAGCACCAAGTGACTTTGAACCATGGTAAGATGACGAGGTCAACACTTGAGCTGGCACCCAACTCTCCAAACTTCCACACCACGCCAACTTGAGGACATTTGAGGTTTCGACAGATTTAACGTGCACTAGCTCCAGTGTACACGACGATCTTTGGTTAGATCAAGTTTCGAACTCGCAACCTCCACTTGCTAATCCGTTACTCTTCCAAACGGGCCCTAAATTGAAAGGAATTTTTTTTAATTCGTGATATAATTTTATGATGGACTTTCAGTGTTAACAAACCATGGAAGAAAAAGAAATTACTTCCGATTAAGTACTGATTTCATTTGTCATCGTTTTGGCGATGTTCCACGTTAATTTCCTCTGACACTGAATCATTCTTGAGTAACAATTAGAGCCATATTACATGTATCAGTTCTTGTAACACATGTACTAGGCATGTTTTCAGATGAATTAAAATCAAAAACTGAGAATCTTTATCAATTTATGATTAATTTTATGGGGAAATTTTTCGGTGTAAACAAACCACCGGAAAACGAGGATTTTGCTTTCTTTTATTGTTTATCAATACAGAAATAGCCTCTCATAAACGACATGCTGTAATTACATTTAAGTAACATTCCAAGTTAAGTCACTACTGGAATAAAATAATGAGGATGTGCTTTCACGATGAACACCAGCGCCCTCTATAATCAGCTTACAGGAAAACTTCATACCATTTTGACTAAATTTGAAAACCCAGAGCAATAACTCAAGTCATCTCCGAATTTTCCTTCGATAGAGACAGTAAAAATTGTCTCTTCCGAAATGAAACGGGATGTACGTAATACCACAAAAATATTAGCGCAATCTAGATTTAGCTTTACAGGAAAATTATCTCATAAGTGACATGTAGAAATTACATTCGAGTAACAATTCTAAATCAAGTCACTGCCAGAATAAAACAGTGTTTACTCTCACAATGAACACCAGCGCCCTCCATGATCAGCTTAAAGAAACCTTCTCATACCATTCTGGCTGTAAATCTGAAAACCCAGAGGAATAACTCTAGTCATCTCTCCGAATTTTCTTCGATAGGGACAATAAAGATTGTCTCTTGGAAGTGAAACAGGATGTACCTAGTACCACAGAAACACTAATGCGTTACAAGAAACTAACTTAGATACGTATTTGTGAAGGACTAAATGACTTACTAGAATGGACAGTATTTAAATGTTTTAGAAATTTGAGATGTATATTTACAAAAAGTGGTGACTGATAAAAAAGAGTGATGAACCAAGTATGTCTTGAAGCATGCAGATTCTCCTTAAAAATTCTAGCCTAAATATTTTTATCCTGATAGAATTTTAGAACTGAAATATAATTTTAATTTTTAATACTTTCTCAATTTTTATAGTACTGAAATACTGTAAAATAAAAAAATGTTTAGTTTTCAATTTTTTAATTTTTGTAAACTAGGTTTTGGATCTCGCATACTTTTCCTCGAGTTGAAAACAACTTATATCATCAAATTCTGACATCAACCAGTGAAGTTCTCATCGATGAAAAGTCATGTCGTTACACTAGCAGAAGAAATTATCAATGAAAATTGTTAACTTTTAATAAAAATGAATCCGTCAATATGAGAATCCAGAAATTTATGCGATAAAGAGAATATAGCATTTTTGTGTTTGTCTACCCAGGACAGCTATGAAAATATTCTAAAAATTATAAGGAGTAACAAATATGGATATTCAAACATGCAATTTCTACATTTTTCTATAAACACAGAGAAAAATAATAGTTATTTTATAATTTTAAAATCACGTCGAATCGGTTCAACTCAGCAACGTCATCAAGCAATCAAACTAATTATGCTAATAATTAACAACGCCAACTAAATTCTCGGTCATGCCATGACCCAAAAACTCATTTTACATTTATATTAAATCAAGTTTCACTTTCGATTTAGAATAACTTTGTTCCATTGGATTAATTTCAGCAAATACACTGGCAAGACACCTCTTGAAGTGAAAGACTATTTGCTCTAAGCCCAGACCAAATTGAGACCACAATAGTATTTGTTCTCATCTGCTCCTGTCAACAACTGTTCAGCAGTGACTAAATTAGCTGGTTCCCTTCGTAAGGATCATATGTGTCATTCTATTACTATAGAGACATACATTTCAAGGAGGACATGGAGGACCTCTATTGTACCTCTATTCATTCATAACTTATTTGAGGGAGTCCATGGATATAAATTTACGTGAGATGAGTCCAACTGCACGTGATTCCAATATCAGTTTCATGTTGTCTCATGGAGGTTTCCATTTGCTTCTAACTTCTAAGAGAGGCATTCTCTGACAAGCTAAATGTAGGTAGTTTTTTGGTGTTTCTGTGATGATACGTGTTTCCTATATGCGCATACCGAACGTGACGTCACTTGGCTTGTTTTTCGATTGCGATTATAGTACATCGCCACTAAAATTCCGAGGAATGATTTCCGAATAGATATGTGATAGTTATCTGTCAACAACAATTAGATTAAATACCAACTGTCTCGAAAACGGAGATAAACTGCATTGGTAAATCAGACTATGAGAGATCATTTGGAGAGAGGAAGTAAAATCTTCATTTTTCGTCTGGTTTGTTTATTTACACCGAAAGTCTCTCATAAATAAATTTCCTCTTTTCAATTTAAGGACAGATTACGGTTGGTGATTATAAGCATAGTTAAAGCTAACTCACTGAGGGATTAACACGAATATATAAGGAATTAATAACTGTTACAGTAGCCCTTCGATGCATCGTGCTACTTGGGGAACAAAATAAAGATACCAAGGAAGTGAAATACATCGGAGGTCGACAAAACATGCTTAGTTTAATAGGTATTAATTATACAATAACTTGCTTAGCTTACTGCTTTTAAATAAAATTATGTAAAACTGCAAGTTAAACGCAAATTCGATGCTAGAACCTTTTAGTATGAAACTGAATACGGTAGAATATCTTAAATTCCTTTCGACCACTCTCAAGATACCAAAATATTTTATATCTTTTCCACCCTGTTGAAGAAAACGCGTTTTATCTGTAAGGGTCGATTCGACCAAGCCTTATTTTCTTGAACTAGACACCAAAAATCTTTATATAATTAATTTATTTCACATAATTGTGATGCTTAAGTATGTTATATAAAGAGTTTTACACAACCTTCATTCTCCTTCCACTTTCTACATTGTTTCGATTCTAAGTTCAAGCAAAAATTGAAATCCCAAACCAAATTTTCGTAAATTTGAAAAAACAAAATGGAGGCATTAAAATTATAGACGGAAATCAAAGGATGCAGTTGCAGTTGTTTGGGTTATATGGTCCAAGTGCCATATTTGGCCTAGCACACGATAAATAACATCAAAATATGGACATACACACAAGTAAAGTTTGCTTATTAACACAGAAGAGAGAGAAATTAGCACAGGGAGGAATAAAAACTGCGCCGCCTACAACTCTCAAATCAAAATATTTAAATTATTTTACTCACAATAATAGTATAACAGCTTTTACAATATATATTAACATGTTCCTGGCAAAGGAAATCAAGGCATGATCTTCACGCAAAACCTTGTTTGGATTGATTTTGCGGTCGTCTTCTTGGCCCATACTGTTAACACCTACCATATTGATGTTTGTAGAAATTTCACTCCCTTTTACTATTTGATATTTTACGTTTATGGTTATTGGTACATCATTTATCATCCACTTGCTTCTCTGAGCATCTTTAATGGTTCCTGACCGTCCCCAACAACACATCGTGTTGCTCCAGTTAATTCAACTACCTATTTACCTGAGCATCTGTAAACTGTTTTACGAGCCTTTATAAATAAACATCGATGATAGAATGCTTATTTTCATTGTAGGAAAGATTTACAATCGTAAACACGTTTACAAGCATAGTATTTATTACTGATGGATCAATTACTTTTTCACAGAAGAGATAAATAGGTATATCTTGTTTTTCTCTTAGTGTAGGTGGCAGCTAGTTTATCGTTTATATCCACTCCGCCTTTAGTTTCATTATAATGTAACACAATATCTGGGTTACGATGATCAGCTTCTGAAACCTTGGTCTCATGGTACATAGTTCAAAGAAGAATTACGTATTTATTCTTTTGGGGTACATATGACGCCAATGCTGTATCTCATTGAAATCCAAATAATGATGAAAATAGCATTCTTTCACGTGATGATTCACATTTTGATGGAATAAAAGGCTTCTTTTCACTTAGAATTCAAACAAGTGTTAAAATTACCTTCAACGACACTTTAGCAAGAGAATCATCTCTAAAAAATTGTCGATTGTGAAATTTCGTGCTTCAAGCAACTCAGCAGAAATTAATGAACATTCTTTGTATTTTTCTTCATAGACTCTTAATTTCTAGTTGAATTCTTCCAAGAGCAGTTTCGGAAAGTCATCTCATAAAAAATTTCATTGCAGATACGCTACGAAATATATTGTTCCACTATCAGCTGAATCGCAAAATGAGTAGGTCTGGGTACAAGTGTCATAGCACATAAATATGGCAATAAAATAAATAAATAATACTAAAAGTATACTACAGTATTCCACTAATTTAAGAAATTTCGCTGATCACTATGCGAAGTATCAATATGGGTCGATTAGCCCAGACATATAACCATCACTTTTCTTATGTAGAACATAAAAAATCTAATCACTATTAAAATGAGCTAAAACAAAAATATATGTATTTGAGGATTACATGAAAAAATAAAAGTTCTGTGTTATAATTTGAGTGAAATACCATGCAACGAATTACGAAAAGGGGACGATTTGACCCAGACAGGGTATAAAAGTTAAAACATTTCAGTTTGGGACAACTACTTGGAACAAATGATCTTTGAACTCTCAATTCTAAAGAAATATATTGAGATTTTTTTCGCAAAACGAAGATTCATTGGGGGAAAGGAACCCTTCAAGTGTTTCGATGAGATATATCGTACAATAACCGGTCAATTTTTCTAAGGTCAAGATATCTCTTCGAGACAAACTGCCTTATTACTCTATGGGCAAATGAAGATCCAAGTAAGAAAAACAAATTGTTCCTTGCTCAGAACTTGTGACAGTTTGGAACAGGTTTTTACACCAGAGGCTGGACACTACAGGGCAGTTTTCGACTCGAAGATAAACCACCAAAAAAGAGCGATATATCAAGGATTTAATGAATTGGCAATAATGAAATGTTTATCATGCTTTTCAAGAATTTGCCCTGAAATACGAGAGAAGAGAAGGAGCATATATTAATTAATTGAATGTCATCAAGAGCAGTTTAGCAAACCGAATTTTAAGTAAAATGGAGGCTTTTAGTAATGAATTAATGTCATTACCTAGTGGAATATGCTAATTAATTACATGGGGTATATGTATTTGAATATGTTATGTCCAGTGCTGTTAATTTCGCCGAAACTAATGGAGAAATTATTCCCCTGCTAGAGTATTACAAAATTGACTTTTATATCAGGACTAAAGCATTTATATTTTGTGCGGATGTAATTTTAAATTAATTTTAACCTCTAACCTCACTAGAGTTTAATACATGAATGCCACATTTCTATACGACAGTAATAGAATATTAGGTAAGATTTTGTGATTATTTCTTATACTTTTGTGTGTCTATTTCATTCTCTAGAATATTACCTATTTTGAAAATTGTAATTATTTACAAACATGATTCAATACAAATCATGAAATGAGTACATTTATAGTTTAATTACAACCATAATTCGAAATTTTGTATGAATATATTATTAGACGAGTAAATAATGTGAATATATTATTTACTCGTCTTTATTTCATAATGTTCTACTATTTCAACTGATTTTGTTCTGAATAATTACGTGAAGTGATTGATGGATGTATTATGCTAATTGAATATGTTTATAATTTGCTTACTTGATTTTGCCGACATACTAAAATCGTATCAAATCTACCGACGGAAAATAAATAAGCCTTTTCACCAGTACGTAGTTGAATTAACGTCACACTGGAGCAACACAACTGGCTGTTGGCGACGGTCTGGAATCCATCCCGAAGGGGGTGATCCGAGGACTACACCTCGTAATTTTGAACTATGGACAGATGATGAGGTTAACACCTGAGCTGGCACCCCACTCTCCAAACTTTCACACCACGCCAACGTGGGGGCATTTGAGGCCACGCAGATTTAACGTGCACCAGCTTCCGCGTACACTACAGTCTTTTGGTTAGACCTAGTTTCGAACTCGCAACCCTTCGGTTGACAATCCGTTACTCTTCCAAGTGGGCTCGCTTTATCACCTGAGAAAAATGCGCAATGAGTGGTTTCAAATTTGCATTTTAAAAATTAAGTTGGGCTTATAAGTATTGACATAGCAATATTAATTAGCAAATGAATCGAGAGAAAGCCATGAAAAGCTAAAAGTAGGTAGGTGAGTTTACGTCGCACTTTAGCAACGCAATGGGAAATTGTGAAAAGCTAAGAGAGAAGACAGAAAGCATTAATTTAGGAAACAAAACCGTCTCTGCATTCGGCGTGATAATGAAGTTCACATCGAAATACTATTTTGTATTAATTTAAAGGAACTTTTCTAAAATTACACGAAATGCTCTCATAACAAAAAAGTACTTCCGAAATAACTGTATTGTCTTGATGTTTCAATAAATTTGCTGAAACTGGTCAGAAAGTTTGATAGCTAGTTACTAAATATTGTCAGTAGTTTAAAGTTGATAATAGTTATTAAATATTGTTTGTAGTTTAAAGTTGATAATAGTTATTAAATATTGTTTGTAGTTTAAAGTAGATAATAGTTACTAAAAATTGTTTGTAACGTATGGTACGGAATGGAATGTTGCTAAGATGTTTACTTCCTCTTAGAAACAGGTCATACTGTTTTTGGATATGAGGATTTTCGGAGAAAGAAATAAACCAGACTGAAAACGGAGATTTTACTTCCTGTTACTCAAATGCCATCGTGTGTTACATATTGAGAATACCTTTAAATGTTGTTTATCGGAGTTTTGGTGACTTGATGTTCATTGGTGTTGACCAATCAATTATATATCAATTCGGAATTCTTTCTTTGGGAATTTTTATTCGCGACGTGATCAAATCATAATGAAAAAACAAGGCAAGTGACATCACGTCAGGAATACGTACAGAAAGGACTTCCGCCGCAAAAACACTACCACCACTCATTTTTAGCTAGTAAGAAAATGCCTCTCGCATGGACAGATAATTCAATATTAGCCAAAAAGTCTTCTGTGTAATTTCTTTCAACTTTTATTGAATGATAATCGTTGAACCGATATTTTTTATTTAACAAACAGCGAGTGTTTTTATGTTACGGTTCATTTCATAGCTTGAAACATAAGATAAATAATGCACTTGACATTTTCTCCTTCCGCTGTACCGAAAGCAAATTGTATTCGACTTGGTGTAGTGCACGTCGTTACGTCCATTCACGGCTACTGCTGGATGAAATAAGTTATCTTTTATTGGGTAATGGAATGTCTACTTTCAAATCTGTTCCAATCTATGTAAAGGTTGATACCAGTACGTTTAAACTATTTTGTTAGAGATCATTTACTTTCTCTGGCATTGATTATGCCACATTGCTTTTAAAATATCTTTTATATAGTTCAACCCAGTTCTTGGTCAATGTTATCTTGACATTACAATCTCTGTTAAGATCCATCTATGTTCACTTAAAGCACATTTTAACACGACAAGAGGGAGCAGGTGTTATAATTTTTAAATGATTAAAGGTAATTTAAACGCTCTGGAATGCAAACGCCCTCGTTTAAAAGCGCAGTTCAAGTCACGGGCCCACCCACTAATAAACCACCAATTCTCAATCACTTTCCGCTGAGCCTAAATCGCCATTACAGACGCCGCTATACTTAGAAACACGCATTACCAACCACCTCCAACCCAGCGTAACCAACACCTCTGGAAAACCGTACAAATGGAGTTTGAAATTCCGGCACTAATGACCTCCTCCCTGAATACTTGGAGTGCAAACCACTCCTGATGAGTGCGAAAGGCAAACTGAGATGATGCATTGTTTCTGGGAAAGAATCTGATTAATTCACGGGACGCACTAACCGTTTCAATCAAGGGCCTCTTCACTCAGAAAGGAAGGCAAGGTGGATGGGGATTGGGAGAAGCAATTTTGGGTCTGTCCTCCAAGGAGGTTGATGCACCTATCTCTCGCCACAATTTCCATCTTAAAGAACCTACTTAGCTTTGAAAGCCAGGTCATTACCTTGTGACTCACTTAAATAATGCTTTAAGTGAGCATAGATGAAACGCGTACAACTTGGTGAATAGTGTGGCTTGAACTTTTGTTCCTTCTGTGCTTGATTGTACCAAACTGGAACAGATTTCGAAATGTACTCGGCCAAAATCTTACGGGTCCTGCTTTGTCTGTTGTGTGCAGGACAATGAACAGGGGGTTTTACGTAAGGGCACAATTTTGTTTTAGAATAAATTTTAAGTTTCATTGAAATACACATATATATATTTACATTTTAATAAAAAAAAATACTTATATTTAAATATATGCATTTAAATAAAACATTTTTAATTTAATTGTTCTGATACTTTTTACCATATTAATAACAATTGACACTTTGAAGTTTGGAGTTTTTATAATCGCTCTGGATGAACACCCCGGTATATTGGCGACGGCCAGGATCAATTCCGAAATCGTCATTGGGGACAACTTGGGAAAATTATTGCGAGGGGATCAAGCAAGACCCCAGTCCTTCCAATAAAATAGATTGAGCATGTGAATGCATCTTCATGTTATTTCTTCCAATCGCTCTGTTTAAATATTTCTTGGTGAGGTCACGTGGTTTTGAAAAGAAAGAAAACATGAATCCTAAAATAGAACTGAATGACGAGTGTGATGGAAAACACTCATTTGATCTTTGATAACCAATCGGACCAAGGAAATTCCCAAGCCCACGTGACTCTTGATCTCTAATGCCTTAAGCTATGAGATCTTATGTCAGTTACTCCACCCACATACTCCTTTTGTTTTACTAGAATGTCGTTGTATAATTCTAATACTTACCTTTCCATTGTTGGCCCCCTTAACCATAAATATATGGGGGCAGGGCTCTTATTTGGAGACACCAAGTCCCAAACAAAAAGTACTGAGAAGCTAGAGGCTCTAGGACTTTGATCGGATTCTAGGACCTCTCGTGATCGTTTTCAACTCTCCAAGTGGTCTCTACGCGATATATCGTCCGTCGAGATCTTACTAATTTTGCCTATGACGAGATATCTCGTCCATTGAGATCTGACCAGTTATGCAAATGACTAGATATTACGCCAAGACAAAACTCCCCATTACTCAAAGGGAATGGAAATCCAAGTATGACAACAAATAGTCACTTGCCTAGAATAGGTGATAATTTGGAATAGGTTTTCGCATCAGAAGTTAGCCACCACAGAGCAGTTTTCGACGCCAAGATTATTACCCCATGAAATTATTTTTAACTCAACTATTGTCTATGTATATGTTGCTCAAAATATTAGTCGATAATTCATGAAATCAAACAACATGAATATCCATACACCACAGTATTATTGTTTGGTTAGGAATTTTATGGCACAAGGGCCATATTTGACCAAGCTGCGCCAAATACAAGACAGATACCGTCAAGTAATGTACCTATACATAGAGGAAAGTTTTACTGTCGCAGATGAGAACTATACCCAGGATAAGTTTCAGGAATTTTTTATTTCCAATAGCAACATATGATTAAGATACAAACTAGAAAACATCAACAAGAACAAACAGTTACAAAATACAAAACGAGAACAAACAAAAACAGATAAATAAGCAGTAATTACTTACCCTTTTGCTCCAAAGTGGCTTTTTTTTTAAATATTTTCGAAACATTGTATGATACTTCGTAATCAAAACATATATTTAAAATTATTTATAGGGACATTAAAAATAAGGGTATCCTTTCAAAAGGCACACCAGTGCCATTATTACGACATACTAGTGTTGCATGGCACACAATTTAAAAATCGCCGCCGTAGTAGGATAAAATATTTTTAATATAAAACGAACATAATTGCTGACTCGAAATATAAGCGAAAGTTTTACAATGTCCTCGTATTTCAAAGAAACGTGTGTGTTTCCAATGTTATGCTGAGTATTTAATGAACTGCTTCCACTGATTAAACATAAAAAAGAGATCGAACGATATAGGAAATGAGTTTCGGGAAAAATACAAAACTTTCTTTGTCCAAGGGGAATCATTTTATGATTCCCCTTGGACAAAGAAAGTGAGCTATTTTGCAAAATATCAAACTCTACGTCATTTTATTCCTTCAAATAAAGAGATAAAAAAAACATTCTTTTTCTGCGGCGGAACAATATTTCAAATATTCAAAACGATTTCCTTAGTGTAAGCCTTTTTCATTTTCCAAAAAGCACAAACTCTCTACCAATTTTTTTAACTATTTGTTTCCAAATGCATCTCTTGTGGAACATTTCCTGAAGTTCTTAAAAATATTTTGATGAGTACTTTAGCTTTCCACGTAGATAAAAGTAATACTTAGAATATATGTGTCTATTATGAAAAATAAATGGGAATCGTTTGGTTAAAACACTATAACTTCAAATAAGTGATATGCTTTTGTTCCATAAGCTTACGTGACTTACTTTTGCGATCTGAAGATATATATGCCCAAGAAAGAATATTTCTCCTCTCCCTATGCTTCTCAACCTTGTTTTGCTTTATGTATCCCTTGAAATGTATATATAACCGGCGTACCCTTTGCATAATAGATAAAACTAGTTATAATATAACGATGGAGGGTAATAATATGAAATAAAAGGGTACATACATTAAATTTTGTATTCTAAATTACATTTATACATCCATAAACGCAACAATTGATGTAAGAAAACAACTGGGCTCTAGATATCACTTATTACTATTCAAGTGCTTATTAATTTTTGTGGAGTAATCATAAATAATGAGTGTACATTAAAGCACACCTTTTATATGCTTACTTGTTCATAAATATTTACAACTCAATACTCAGAATAGTAAGTCAATTAATAAATCTCACAACACAGAAATACACATCTACAATAATAATCTCACCTAAAACTCAGTAATACAGAACTCAATAACTCAATTAAACTCGCAGCTCGAAACTACATCATATTAGATAATTCTAAATAGAACTAAAATATTAAACATATTACTGTCGTTCTCTTATATGAGACAGATTTTCAGTGTAAACAAAGAAACTAGACGGTCTACGAAGATTTTACTTCTGCAGTCGATATGGTCTCTAACGATACATATTGGGGTTACCTTAAAATGTAGGTTATAGCCGTTTTGGCGACGTTTGGCGTAGTTACTAACAATTATTATTCCTGGAAAAACATTTTTAAGCCTCTGAACGTCACAAAATTTCTTAGTAGTGTAATATTCCTTTTTCCCCTCATTACTAAATGACCAAATGGTCATATCTATTGATTGATAGAATCTTGGAAAAGATTCTATTTGTCAAAATGGTCAAAACCTGGTTAGAAGACTACAGGTTGCAGATGTGTGTCAGAGAACTAATTACAATAATCTTCATAGTAACCAACCATAATCTGTCCTTTTATTGAAAAGTACAGGAAATTAATTTATGAGAGACTTCCAGTGTAAACAAACAATCCAGACCAAAAATTAAGATTTTACTTCCGCAGCCCAAATGCTCTCTCATGATACAAGCCGATGTTACCAATATAATTTATCGTCATTTTGGAGACATTTGTTTTTTAATCTAACAACCAATTGACCAACCAACTATCATATATCAATTCGGAATTCATCACTTGGAATTTTTATTGGGAAGTGCTGAAGCGTGTTCGAAAAACAAACCAAAGGACTCAAGTTCAGAATATGTACAGGGAAACCTATTGTCGCAGAAACACAACCACCACATATATTTAGCTTGACAGAGAATGCCTCTCATAAAAAATTACACCTATTATTAATTTAATTATACTATGGCATGCACGTTTTCACAAAGCTTTTGTTTACATATCGCTTGTATTTTCTACTTATTTTATCATAAATACTTTCGCTTGCATTATCATTTTCTTACATCTATGTCATGATTAAATATTTATTTACTGTGCGTGACAATTTCTCGTGAAAGTATTTCAAATATTTTATTTAGCTTTAACCATGATAGGAGAGAAGATAAAAAGTGAACCACGTCGTCGAAAATCTTGTCATTTACATACTAGAATAATTAATTAGTATCAGTATTACCAACTAAGCGACTTTAGAACTCTCCACGGCGTACCACCAAAACATTTACCACGTGCCCACAAGGGGTACACGTATCTCACTTTGAGAACTCCTGATCTAGATTACTGTATAATCTGGGGTTTCTTTTTATTGAAAGCAATGTTCTTTATCCGAATCGTATCTTTTTAGCCATCCTTAGTTACTAAACATTTTATTAAATTGCATAGAAATATCCTGTTAAATGTGTATTTTATGAATCAGCAGCTTAAACACTGACTAGCAAATTAACAATAGTGCCTCTAAAAATTATCACACTTAATTTTCCACTCATCTACATGAAGTATTGAAAATTATACAAAATCAAAATAAAGTAAACCTGTCTGGTCTCTGGGCCTGGTAAACCCATTCGGAGGATCATATATGCTCTGAGGCCGACGACTAAACTTTTCGGGAGGGCCTTATCTGCTCTGCGGGCCTGATAAACCCTATTCCCTTCAACTCCTTGATTTCGTGGTCGTCTTGTGCTTGCACAGCTTGACCAAATATGGTCCTTGTGCCATAAAACGCCAAAACAACTAACCAACCTTTATCTTACGTGTAAGAGTTTTTGCGGACGCATTCTGATCCAACCCCTAGAAAAATAGTTATTTCGCAAATAGCTAAAAGATTTTGTTTGCACGAATATTTGTATCCAGTATATATCATTTTAACTATCCATTTACATAAAAGAATCAATGATTCAGCCTTTAATATCTGTTTTGTGGGATATTTGTGCATGTATATCCCACCATAATGGCTAAAGACGTTTTCATGAAACGTTCAATATTTTGTGCATTTAGTTTAACTTGGTGAATAGGTCCGGTTAAGAGGAATACTGACATTAAGTTTAACTGGTGCCTTTAAATGACATTGAAAGAGCCAGCCTCTACCATTCCATATCTTGGCAGTATTATGTGCAAGAACAATCATCTTGGTTGTCTGTCGTGGGGTTTTATGGCGAAAGGGCCATATTTGACCAAGTTACGCCAAACACTAGCCAACGTCAAGTAAAAAATGTCGAGAATGGAAAAAAGAGGGATTGAGGAACAGAGTAATACTATGAAAGCAGACAAAGATCGCTTGGATATCCTGGAGCGCAACTCTTTGTTTACTAAAGGCAGTAAACTCCATGGGAGAAGAAAAGATCACGAGTACCTCTGATCTTTTCTTCACGAGTAAAATCTTTTAGCTTCTGATCCATGATGTCCGTACAAACCTAAGGGGCAAACAATCATCTTGAAATGAGATCGATGAGATGCAATAGTGATGTCTCTTTATGATGATGTATACATGAACAATAAATAGTTCTTGCACATATCGTCGGCTGAGCAGAAACTCAATAACTGTCATTTTAATGCGTTTTTAAATTGTCATTAAATGCATTTCTTAGCACTAATTGCTTATTTTCTGACGATGAGCATTACATTGTCTGTGTGAAGCAGACATACTACATTGTTATAGACATACAGCAGAAATACATAGTTATCTGTTTGAAGAAAAGTATAACATCAAAATGCTTTTTGTTTTCTTTTTTGTCCATGTTATATTTGTATGGGACAACACTGGTCACATCGAGATGTCCCACGAGAGACGGCTTGATATTAGCTGTGTTAGTGTAGAAAAATAACAGATATTCCTGAAAATTTCGGATTTTACTTGAAGGGATAAGAGTTTAAGTAAAAAGGTATTTTTGTTAATAAGTTAAATAAAAGAGGCAATCATTTTCATGACTAAAGTCTGTATTATTGTCCCACACTTGACAGTGGAGTGTCCCTTGTTAGGTTTAGTTTCAGTAAAAAATTAATTCAAAAATATAAGTTTCATAATATTGTGTTATTCATCTTACTATTTCAAAACACAAAATTTGAATTTGGTTAAATACAAACATGTCTACTTTAAAAATGCATGAGTAGATCAACAATAGATTAAGTGAAATGCCTGCAAGTAATACGTATATCTCCACTAAATTCGTCGCTCGAATTTTCTAAAAATGTAAAAACCAACAAAATAGCTTAATCGTTGCTTTGTGCAAATACTTATTTCAAAGTTGAGTGACATTCTCAAATTTTGGTTTTGTATTGGTTATTTATTGACAAAGAATGGGAAACAATTTGTAGTCCTAAGTTGTTACGAATGTTCAGCCAATAATTGGTAATTGCTTCTAATTGTTTTCTTTCTTGGTTTTCATAATGGCTACGAGTGTGACAGGGTAACAAAAATTATCTCATGAGTAACAGAACAAATTTATTCAGTCATTTGCATAAAAAATTTTGTTGTCATAATTTCAATATTCGATTCTTCATTAGAGAACGAATTATCTGAAATTCTTAAGTAATTCAATGTTATCAGATTGCGACATTTTGGTTAACATAAATATTAAGCAAATGAAACAAAAGTACATTTAAGGTTTTTTAACACTTGATCAGATTTAATTATCTAATCAGCTTAATAAGATGAATTTAACTGTCTGTTATAAAATAATAGCAAACATTTATTGATTCAAAATGTAAAGCATTTGATTAAACTATCCAAAAATGTATTTGCTTCAATTGATATTCATGGAATCGCATATATTGGGAAATGTATACATGCCTTAATAGAAGCTCAAATTTATTGTTTAGTGTACTCAATTTAATTTTTCCTTTTTTAAATTAATGAATCATGGAATATTTGTTTAACTTCTATCAACAATATAAATTTATGTGAATTCGAAGTTGATAAGCCAACTATTCCGACAAATCGTATTTCAAATAAATGTTAACTTCAAAAATTGCCACAGACTTTTTTATGAGTTTGTTCAAGTGTATTAATTATAAATCTATGGTTACTAAATCGATGAACGGCTATTCAAAATTTAAAAACCTAAAGATTCCTGTCATGTTTTATTTTAAAAATAAAATTCAGAAATGTTTTCCTCAACTCAAAAGTGATTAAGTATGTGGCGCCATCTTCACACGAAGAGGTACAATTATTTTGATTTAAAAAATCTAACATAATTTAAATTTTAGGCAAACGTAAACATTTTGGTGTCAATAGTAAAAACTTAAACACGTACACGTAACAATAAAAATTACGATGTCACTCTCCATCATTTAAAACATTCAAAAGTAACTTTTGTGCATATCAAAAAGTATTTTAAATAATTTTTATTATTCTAAGATGTTAAATTATGATATTGAAAATTGAAGAAGTTGCATTGCTTTCAATAGAGAATGAAGGTTTAAGAATTTCACGTGATTTTATTAACTTATTTTTAGGTTTATCAATATTGGTTTTATCATTAAACAGATCAATGAATCATCGTTGTCTGAGATAAGTTTCGAAAATAAAAATAATAAATTTTATATTCCAATTTTCCTTTTCAAATTATTTCCGTACACGTCAAAGAAAACAATTCACACATGTTAGCATTTTAAATTTGACAAAACCAATAAAGCATATAAATAAATTATAAAATAATTGTAATACAATTTATTGAATCTTCACGCATTTGGTTTGTTGAAAGTAATTTCCATGTTTTTGTATCACGAATGTTCTTCCAAACATAATGGAAAAGTAAATGTTTTAAACCTACCAAATATTTCACCAATGTTCTTAAATAAAGTTTGAACATAACAACAAAGCACAAAAGTTGTTGATAGTTAATTTAAATAACTCAAAAATAATATTAAACATCAAACGCATTTATTAATATCGACATTTCTAAGAGATGCATTTATGACTATTGAAAACATGTATATTTGATAAGACACGCTTGATATAGAAACAGTTTATATTATGTTCTACTTCTATATTGAGCTATTTATGTTCAACTAGGTTTCAGAGATTTCCTTTTGAGTGTTAAGAATATATTTTTAACATTTATAAGTTCTTTGGTATGCCTCTTCGTGTCTTATTTTGGAAAATGTACTTGAAAAGCATCATCGTGGTTTCTAAGAAATCATAAACGGCCAGCAAAGACACGCCCATCCATATGCCCATGTAACCACCAATGTAGCTGAAGGTTTCCACTACCTGAAACGATAATTTTAAAGATTCAAATACATATGATTATTTTGCTTAACTCTACAAATAAAAGTATTATTTTGTATGATTTTTAATTGAGGTAGAAACTGTTGAGAAGATCTAATAGCTATTTAATGCTGAATGTTGTGGACCGTAAAAACATATTTTTCAAAATTGTTAACAAATAGTAACCAAAAGTGGCTCTAGTCTGATCGTGTGCAAATGTTTCAAAAATATTTTATTATCTTTAAGGTTTCGTTGAAAATAATTTCCAGGTTTTTCTATCACGAATGATCTCCAAAACATAATTAAAAAGCAAATGTTTTAAAACAAACCAATTTAGGAGAGGAATTAGGAATTGAGGGATGCGATTTAATTGTCGTTGAACTGTAATAGAATTCCATAATCATATTTATATAAACCCCTTCGTTTACTGCTTTGAGCAAAACTATTTTAATTGCTCTTGATTAAATTGGCTTCTCAGGTGATTAAGGTGATTAAGCACGGGCCCCTACTGAAGCTTAAGATTTTAGATTATATTCAATTCCGGATCCTTTTAAACTGTCCATGGAAAGTTCCCTCAACTCATTGAAATGTATTCACCCTACGTTCTAAAATTTAAACATTCCAAGTGCAGTGCTCTTACTAAAACACGTGATCTTGTGTAAGATATCTGTTATTTCTGTGGAAAGCTTAAGGATTATTGTTCTTTATGGATGACATTAAACTCCGTGCAGCTTATTCTCATTAACCCCTACATGTGGTTTCGACGAGATATTTCATCCGTCAAAATCTGATCAATTTTTCTAATGACGAAATATCTCGTCCATCAAGATCTGGTAAAATTTGCTAATGATGAGAAACATCGTTTAGACAAAACTCAAAGGGAATGAAGATCAAAGTAGGAAAGACAATTTGTCCCTAGCCCAGAAATGGTGACAATTTGGTACAGGTTTTGTATGATAAGCTGGTCACTACACAGGAAAGTTTTATACCTGAAAATAAACCACCTGGAGGGTTAAAGAAAGCACTACAACCTAGGCCATCAACACTGAAACTATGAACATATAGTTTTGTGTGCATTAAACATCTCGTTGAACAAAAACTATAATATTAGGCAATAATTAATGCATTCAAGACGAGGCCCAATTTGAGGGAATACAAAGAATCGTTTAAATGTTGGTCCTGTACCAACCAATAAAGTTTGAATGCTAACATTTTATTAAGTGTTTCACATTTGCGAGGTTTTTTAATTATCTCAGTCAACAATGCTTGTCACACTAAAAATAATGATGTGTAAAACTGGCCGAAATGTGTTACATAAAAGTAAATGTCACCCATCTATCAGATGAATATTTATCACAAATTTGAGTTAGTGTGGAATGAGAACATAATTTCTGTTATGATACGAATAGGAAGGGGCTGTTGTATTGTGTCTTTCTCTGACTTTGTGTACGTTCGACGATGAAGCAACGTGACATTCTTCTGACATCTTAGTTCAAGTCATTGCTCCTTGTGACTTTTCTTCCCGTGATGCGAGTATTCTATTTCTTCCAAATTTCTTTTCTCTTTTCCCTTTCTGTTGTCAACGTTTCCTGTAATCATCTTTTGTATTTCCTCTGGTCCAACAAGATTCTTTAACTCAAACATTTTGCACATTTTCACTTTTGAAAGTTTTGACCTTTACCAGACCTAACAATATATCAACTTTTTCCTTGCATCTTTCAAATAATAGACTCTGGTTCATAACAGTAGTTTCTTTTGGCCTTAGAATTCTGAACAGTAAAGGTAATTGTTGTGGTACGCTGGAGTCATTCTTTTGTGCAATTTTATATGTTCTATTATTGCTTTGTTAGCATGGTGCCCAAAAGATAAGCATACAGTTGATAATATAGTTCACATTCGCTTTTACGAACCCTTCGAGATCGGAAAAAGTTCGTAAAATAAGTTTGGTTTTGTAAATTTTTCTAAGGTCAATTTTTGTTGCACAAGGGCAAATAAGACC
Organism: Meta bourneti; assembly: GCA_933210815.1. Taxonomy (NCBI): domain Eukaryota; kingdom Metazoa; phylum Arthropoda; class Arachnida; order Araneae; family Tetragnathidae; genus Meta; species Meta bourneti. Next base: position 44,530,675 of record OW119931.1, read on the forward strand.
AGGGATCTATGGATTTAAGTGGATTCCACAAGAAACATTCATGCCCAAACTGCGATTCGAACGTAGAGCCTGTTGAACTGAGAGGTCCAGAGGTACGACCAAAAATGTCTGGAATCGTATAATAGGAAAGCTCGTAAAAGAAATTATTTAAAAAATATTTTCTCTACATGGTATTAAACAGCTTCCTGTACCAACTTTAAACGTCTGAGTGCCACGAGGTTTCCGAGTAGTTTAGTATATCTTTTTCCTTACAAACAAAACACTGACACTGACTAAATAGCCACATCTATTGGTTGACAGAATTCCAAGGTTTCTAGTCAAAACTGGAAAAAAGGCGTGTATGAAAGACTGCGGATTACAGAGTGGATACATGCATGTGAACTCCTCAGATGGTTAAGTGAGGTGGGAGAAAAAACGCAAAGTTAAACCTCATGCACAAAAGAACTACCCAGATGTGCCAGTGGATATACAAAGGTGCAGAAGGAAAAGACAACAAGAACGTGAACACCATTTTCATTATTTTAAAATGTATAGTTTGACAGCACGTTCTTAAAACGTTTCTTGGAATGTACAGCATCACAAAAAGTGTGGGGCAAACGCTTGGTGATTCGGCATAACGTTCACAATACAATCTCACAGCTGCTCATCCATTTCTGTTAGTGGCAGCAGATTCCAGGCGCATGTTAGCATTCGTAAAATGACATATGTTATCGATACGGAGTCCGTAAAATGACGATGATCAAATCGCCCTCAAGTAAATCCAGGTGGCATTTGAAGATCTGTACCCATTTGTAAATATGGTTTAATTTTGTGTTCCCTACCTCCCTTTACGCTTGTACAAGAAATTTTGAAACACCCTGTACAACAGTTTTATATAGTATTTATTAGAAAAGTATATAAAAGTAATAATTAAAAGAAATGATAAGGGAATGGAATAATTTTTTATATACGGGTACTCCTCACTTAACGATCTACCTGTTTAACGACCATTCGGACTTACAACCAGGTTTCCAGATCCTTTTCTTATGCCTTTTTCACACACACCGACAAAACCGAAGGTGGCGCTGATTCTGAATACAACACTGACCCTGGATACAATGCAATCAAATTGAGGATTCTATCATTACCACCGAGATAACAAGGCCAGACCGCTGTGACGTTTCGATCACGTGACTCGCTTACTAGTAGTCATAACAAACATCGCCGCATGGCCGGCTACTTGTGGATTACCTTTAATGTAGCGTAAGAAATTAGGGTTTTTTATACTATTTTACCGGAAAGCAAGTGCAGCTGCAGTTAAATATTGTTATATAGCATTTGTGGAACATTACAGTGTCAAGGTGTTAAAGGCTTTCGTCAAACAACACGTTTAACGTGTGTCCAGACCGATTTCTTTAGGCTTAACCACGAGGATATCCAAAATGCCCTTTAGATGCTGTGTACCTACTTGCTCTGGAAATTATAGATATGGTGATGCACCAAAAGTGGCGGTTCTCTCCTTTCCAGAGGATAGAAATATTAGAAAAAGATGGCTCAGGGCGATTCCACGAGCCGACTTTACACCATCAAAACGCAGCAAAGTCTGCGAACTCCATTTTCAAAACGATGATATCGTCCGGAATGTATCGAAATTCAACAAAAAAACTGGTGAGTGTTCTACCTTTTCCATGAAACGTCTCCGTTTAAAAGTTGGTACTATACCAAGTATATTTCCGAATTGCCCTAAATATCTCTCGAAAACTTGTCCCACCGTTCGTAAAAGCAGGGAAGATAAAATTCGTGAAACTGATGAATCCAATTTATTGAGAGCTATCAACGAAAGCAAATCTGAGTTCATTGCTCATCATGAATCTATTTCTTTTCAAAATTTTAATAGGCTACTAGAAATTCTGGATTCATTACCCCATAAACAAAATTGGTTTAAACTAATGGAGGAGTCAAAAGTTACTTTTTTCAAAATTTGTTTTAATCCAGGACCTGCAACAAATTACACTGTTGTAATACATTCAAATCTGAATGGAAACATTTATATGGCCAAGAAATTTCTGTTAGATAACAATCATATCAAAACACCCTGTCACGTTAATAATTTGGAAGTTATTGAAAATTGTTTGGATTTTATAAATGAAATATCAATGAAAAATTCTTCAGCCAACTATGATAATAATCGCTTCAATTGCTTTTACAGTTCAATTGCTTTGATTTCCCATTTTTATAGATTTAATGATGAAGAAAACATTAATTGGATTTCTTTAGACTATGAGAAAGGGTTTTCTTTTCTTTTTGATTTATGGTCGTATTTGAGAAACTATGATACTGGGCGGTATTAAGCTTGATTGACGTGTGTATTTTAGTTAATAAAAGTCATAAGCTAGTTTTTCGCTATTTTTAAATTGAATTTACGATATAATTTTGGCTGGTTTTTTAATAAGTTATTGCTTTTACTATTTACGCGCACTCTCTGTTATCGTTTGTAAATAAGGAAGAAAGACGCGGGGGTGTGGAAGTTTCATTCTGAGATTATCATAGTTTTGACTACGGAAAAACCATATTTACAAACTGCTATAATAATTTACAATAACGTATAACAATATTTTCCTGTGGTCTCGACGTATATAGAATATATTATGTATCGTTGTAGACAGATTTCACTGTATTAGGCTTTGCATATTCCAATACGGCGGTGGTCGTTCGTATCTCACGTATGACTACTAGGGAGACGCCATGACGGCAGCGGTCAGGCCTTGTTATCTCGGTGGTAACGATTCTATACGAAGTCCGGTTTGGCAGATTTGCCGGTCCAGCCGCCGACATCGACAAATCGGATGTCGGAATGTTCTCATTACATGTTTTGTTGGTGATCAGCATACTTACAACGATTAAGCCTCTTACTTATAGAATAATTCGATTTTTGACCTAGCCGTAGAAACGGAACTTGGTCATTAAGTGAGAAATGCCTGTACCCAAATCGATTTAAATATGTTTAATTTAATACGTAAAATTGACCTTATTTATCCATCATAAATGTCCAGACATCTTTGCTTCAGAGAAACCCATTTAAAAACACTTTTTTCAATAGGATCGAAGTCAATTTGTATGTCCGAGTTCCTTGCTTCACAATATCTCCGAAGCACTGATATTGCGTCCACGGCTTCTTTCAAAGTAAGCCTAGGCTGAATTTCCTCGTAGTCGTCGGTAAGTTCATTCATTTCTTCGAGTTCCAATACGGCTTCAACAATGCCATCGTGTGATATTTCTTCTGTACATCGAACGTTTCTGTCGACCTTAGCGAACTCTTCATAGGTTAAAAACTCAGGAACGTGTGTATTTTTCTTTCTCAGCACCTCCTCAAAACGTCGTCCTCTTCACTTCCTGTAATGTCCTGAAGAACGGGATGAAGACTTCTTGTTTCAGCCGCGCGTTGACAAAATCAGCTTGTCGGAAGTATTTCGCTATGGTGATGTCCTCCACCTGATCCCATGCCCTGGAAATCAGTTGCATGGCAGAAAGAGCATTTACCTTGTAGGTTTGGTTGTTCACCAAATCAAGAGCAACTCGCATCAATAGCATTCTTCTGTAGTTTTTTAAAGTCCGAACGATGCCTTGATTCATCGGCTGCTCTGCGGATAGACTTGGCATCACTGCATGCGCCGTGCAGTTGTCTATGAAGAGGACAATGTTCTTTCCAAGCTGAGTGAAACGCTTGTCTGAGGCTTTCAACTAGTTCTCAAAAATGTCAGACGCCATCCAGACCTTCGTGTTAGACTCCCATTTTGTCGGCAATGATTTCACATCCCTGAATCACCAGGGATTCTTCGACTTGTCAATAATCGGAAGTGGCAATTTGTCTGATCCGGTCATATTAGCTCCCAGTAAAATTGTTAGGCGCTGTTCCGCCTCCTCACCACCACAACAAGTTTCCCCCGAGAAAGTTTCCATTTACTCGGGTAGCAGTTTGTAAAACAGATCAGTCTCGTCCGCATTGTAGACATCTTCAGGTGCGTACTGTGAAATAATTGCCTCAAGATTCCCCTCTCCCAATCCTTAGTTGTGTCGGGAACAACTGTTGCACTTTCGCCGCAAATTTTTTTGAAATATAATCCGTGTCGAATCTTAAACTTTCTTAATCAACCATCCGAGTGTTTGAAGTCTGTTAAACTTAAGCGCTCGGCAATAACTTCGGCTGTTGCTTTTAGAAGAGGCCCGTCGACAGGCTAGTTCCTTTCCCTCATTTTCACGAGTCAAGCAATTAGAGCTTTCTCAAGATGCGGATATATCGCATCGCGAGAATATTTACGACCAGGTGCAACTCCCACGTCATATGCTTCTTTTATTTTAGCTTTCGCTTTAATTATCGTCGACAAAGTGTTCTTCGGTATTCCATATTTTCTGGCAATTTCCGTCTTGCTTAAAACTTGAGCAGCCTTCTTCCAAGATCTCGTTTTTTACATCGATAGAAAGATACACGTGTTTTTTAACGACGGTAGTCATCTTACCGCATAAACAGAATCCATGTCGACAAGCAACTGACAAAAATGTCGAGGCTGAACCAGTATGCTTCCTCTCTTGGTGCTTCCTCCCAAAGCTCATTGGCTATTGCTTGGTTGTCATAGCAACCTTTCCCCCCACACAATTTGGTCTTAACAGTTCCCGAAATAAATTATAACGTGCTCTTTTACATAAAGTCTTCGTGTCAGAAAAAGTCCCATTTTTTTCAAAAATATTTATTTTCGAATTCTTTCTCCTCCCGTTGGCTCGTAAAAAGGAATGTTCTGACGCTTGTTATTCGGAAATGGAAAAGAAAATTAATATTTGCTCTATGATTTCGTGATGTGAAAAACGAAGTTCATAAATTCGTATGGGTTTATAAAAAAGAAGTTCGTTAAAAAGAGCGTAGTGTGAGTTTTTGAGACTAACCATCAGAATGGCAGAAAACTTGGAAGTTTCCACAAAACTAATTGTAATTCTTCAAGAAAATCAAGAACGGAAAATTGTGTTTCATTTGTTAAGTAAACACATTATTAATAGCAAAGACAGATTATAGCTCTATGGATATAAATCTGAGAACGAACAGGAGTACTACGATTAAATAGAAGTGGAATTATATCTCTTACACAATGACGTAAGTCTCACATCGAATGCTTCTAATCAGGTTGAAAAGACCTTTTAAGCGAATATTATTTCTGATTAAGACCTATTTGATCGAGTTTATTATTCGTGAAAAATGACGGCAGTTTATGCCATTTGCTAGATTCATATCCGAAGAAGCTATTTTCCACTTCATGTGTTGGATATCTTCATGGAGAAATTCGTGCATCAATCTGAATTTTGAACGATGTGTATTACCATCCGTGAAAGTGAATTCTGGACTCAGAAATCAACTAAGAATTTTATATGAAGTCCCAGCATTTTTCCCAGAGAGAGACAATAATGCATCCTTTAATCTTCCTCAAGATAGTTTTGATGATAATAAATCAGTCCAACTAAAGTGAAGCTGCGCACACAGTAATGTGAAGAGCACATTGAGTGACTGGAAAATCGAGAATTTCACGAGAGGCTGATTCTTCTGTACTTTCGGCGTTTTAGCAATTATATGTAACATTCGAACACCATTTTGTTTCATTATTTGAACTTTTGTATCATATTTTAAAACATTGAATAAGTTATAAATTTACTATTAACCCGTAAAACCAAAAATATTCATTCGTTTAATAATACAAGTCATTGAAAAAATAATGCGTACCTCGTATTTAGGTTTGTATGTATAAAGGGTCTCTTCCATTCCCTGAAAGGAAATCACAACGTATGTCAAGCCCCTGCAAATAAAAGGCCTTATTAATCAAAATTTCCATAAAAAATGAATGAATTCATATAATCTTATCAGTATGCAGACACAGGGATCCAATAGAAAAGTGGAAAGCTATTTTATGTATAATTATGTGTACAGTATGTTGAGTGTTAAATTTGTAATACGCTCTTCATTTTTATAATATCTATCCAGTTCAAAGGTTTACAAAGTCATGGGTTTTTAATCGATTAAACGTTTTCTGTATCTTAAGCTTACAAGTGCCTTCCAGAAATCCAAGGACTTTTCCAAAATTCATTAAAACTCTTAAAAATGGGTTTACTAAATAAAGTGTGGTTTGCACGAAAAAGATTGGCAAAGAGGGGATATTTTTGGCAGTCAAAAAATTAGTTCAAATTTTCTAGGGTAGACAAGTTTCATTTGTGAAACGTGCAACTGCAACTAAGAGGTCAAAAAGACACGTTTCGCTATCCATCACTAATCCACGATTTTTGCTGTTTCGCCCATTCCCGATGTATCCTCATTGCTGCAATTGGTAATAGCGTTTTCCTTGGATGGCGAGCTTTGAATACGCACTCTCATGAGCGACGTCTCAGAAGACTTGCTTGCAACAACGTATGTGGATTGTCGCTGTTGCTCAACAAGATCAGTTGAGCTACTGAATCTGTTCTTTTCGGTCAGTCGTAACGATATGTTGCCTTCCTTAAGAAAAGAAATTAAAAACTACCTGAAGCAATATTCACTCACAATGAACTACCAATATGCATAGGCTCGTGTGAAAATTGTATAGCATTGTGTGCACATTTAGGATGATACAATCACTCTCATCAGTTCGGGTTTATCAAGATCAAAGTGACTCAAGTGGGCAAATCATTGCATCATACTTCAAACAAACAAAGCATCAAAATTTGCCCATATTTCATTTATGTGAATTATAACAAAATTTGAAATCATAAACTGTTAGAAATAAAAAGGTTTTTTAACTTTTGCACGTGTTTATAAAAGGTACTTCAGGCTTTCTCATTTCCCAGAAGGTAAATGTTAGATTTACCGGCAAATAATACCAAATCTCGGTCATGGGTCTTATAACCATCGTAGATTTAGATAATTCTCATTATAGAAATAAATCAGAATATAAAGATTGAACTTACGTTACTTTTACAACACCTGAGCTTTTTGGAATCTATAATGTAAAATATTTATTACAAACCAAATACACTTTTATTTTACTTAATATAATAAACAATCAATAAAACAATCAAATAATCAATCAATAAACGAAATCAACAATCAATGAACAATGCTGTTTGGATGTTTGGGTTTTATAGGAAACACACTGCAATAATTCTTTCACACAAAAAATTATTTGAGAAATATTATTTTCCGATCGCTCATGACATTACAAACATCACAACACAAATTATTGATAATGAGTAAGAGTTTCTAAGAACAAATCCTACCGGGGTGTTATTGTAACTGAATCCATTTTTTATCAAACCATCCCTGAACTATTTTATTCCGAAAACATTTTCCTTCTGTATCAAACAAACATTTTTTTAAAGTAACAGTTTATTGTCTTTTGGAAGTTTAAACCTCAATGTAACTCATGACCCAAGTATTTCCAACATTAATAGCCTTTGTCTAATGATGTGAGAAGTATTGAATTCACCCAAGTGATATAAGTTAATATTCCCTCCAAGCGCTTCCCAGTGAATTGCTATTCACCAATCATGTGTTAATGCAATTTACCTGCCTTATTTTAAACTATTATAATATTGTTAAGTATTGCGAAAAAGAGGAGAGTACAAAATATAACTGAAATGTCTACTTCTTTCTTTATCTCTAATGTTAACCTTAGAAGAACTACATTTTTAAATGTATGATATTTTTCATTTATGTGTTCATTTATAGATTAAAAAATATATTTCATGGCATATTTGTATTTTTTATTCCTTTAGAAAAATTTTTTTTCATTGTCTCCTCTTGGAGAATATTATCAAGAAAAAGATTATGACCTAAAAATTTACATCTCTACATAGGAGACCATTGAACTGATAGATACTACATAAAGAAAAGGTGCGGGATGTCTTCTAAAGTAAAATAAAGTAAAAGAGGCATTTCTTTAGTGAAAATTTCAAATTATAATAACACTTTAAAAGGAAAAACATATTTTACAAGATTTTGCATAATGATAAACATTTATAAAGGAAGTTACAAAAGTACACCCACATATTTCATAATAAAATACCCCAGAAGAATTTATATGATAAATTTGCTAATTATTCATAAGTGAAAATTATTTAAATGAATTACGTCTACCTCTAGTGGAGCTTCTTCTTTCGTTACTTCATACGTAATCTGCCTGTCATGAAGAGAACAAAATAATAGAATGTATATGCGAGAAATTTAAGGTAAAAAATGAAGTTGAGTCATAATAGGGGATATACCTAGGAGCAAAACGAACCTTTGAGCAATATAATTTTTCAGGAAAATCCCATATTTCATGACAAAGAACAATAATCTCTTTTTTATATACTAGTAGACCTACGTAGAGCTTAAAAAAATCCTACATTTCATGACGAAAAAGAATAATCGCTTTCTTTTTAACAAACTAGTCGACTTCCGTAGAGCATCTGTTCTAAGGTGTCTATACTGCTTGTATCTGTTGATAATTGTTATGCACATTTCATCTCTCTTATGTAAGTTAGTTTGGAATTTAGATTTTTTTGAAGGCTTTCAAACTCCTCTAAACAGGTGCAAAATTTTACTATGCTCCCTTTACGTAGAACTACGGTCTTCTTACTTATCATACTTAGACATGACGCCCTCAAAAATCAGCTCAAGATGGTGAATGAGCTGGAATGAAGGACAGCCGAGGGAGATGATCTGCAGCTGACAAATTTGAATTTAAAATTTATGTAAGTATCCTTCTGTTTAATTTCTGACTGTAACTTTAATTTCTAGTTCTCGAATATTATTCTACTGTATATAAAGCTTATTGTCAGTTGAGACGGCACTATTTGGTATCATTCTGTATTGAGCTTTGACATATTAACCATCCAAGTGGTTTCGATAAGTTATCTCGTCCATCAAAATCTGACCAATTTTGCTAATGCCGAGATACTTTTTATGATGACGACAGCAAAATCTGGTCAGTTTCCTTCTAATGACGAGATATCTAGTCCATCAAGATCTGGTCAGTTTTGCTAATGATGAGATACCTCGTTTAGACATCCACCAGGAGGGTCGATAACTTCGTCACAATTTAATGGCTTATGATTCTTTCTGATTCACTTAAAATAGCTCTATTCTAATTGCTTAGCTAATTGAGGTATTAAAGAATTATTATGAAAGAATCCGTCTCTATCTATGTCGAATGCATTTTTATTCGATTTTAATTATTCAGTGATAAGTTTTTGTCATAGAAGCTTACCATGATATCATGTGATCTATTAGAAATGGAAGGACTTACACCATAAAATCACATGATCCAATACAAAGTAGATCGACGAATGCAACTGGGTCTGTAAGAAATTTGAAGGGGTCAAGCAACCCCAAGAATTGATTGTGGAATGAGTGAACTTGCTGGCATTGGTCACAGAGCTGATTCTGAAGCTGGGTTTATTGGGGTGGAGCCAGCAAGGTTGGAGAAAATTTGAATTTCTCGGGGAAAAGGGAACTGATATTGTAAACGCCGGGAGTGCATGACCTGTGATGGACGTGATCATATATGTACCAAAAGCAGCGTCCCTGGAACATTGCAGCCAGATTCAACATCTCAGCGTCCATATGCCAGAAACCAAAATCTGAGAGTACCACTCTCCTAAAAACTTGCCACCAATTCGCTTTAGACACATCACAACACATATCCATCCTAATGACATTCCAATTGTGCAATTAATGAGATGTAATATGGATTGTGTTGTATTGAATGTTTAAACGATCACTGTTTAAAGTTCGATTGAACATAAATTATCAAACAAGAGATTTTCCTCAAGTTATTGTGTGTATTCCTTTAAAATCTCTTGTTTTCCGGAATTAAAACGAAGTGATTCCGTTAATTCCTTTAAACCCGATCTTGGGAAGTCAAACGCTTGCAGACGGATGATCCAACTTATAAATATTCATGTATTGAGAACAGGTCTTGAAGTGAAATTTATGTAAAAGGATATAACAAATATCTGTGTAGTAAAAACCTGGGTTTCCAATTCCCTCAACAGCCCGTTGTATTCCTCTAGAGTGACATAAACTCAACTACTTTATCAACTACTAATTCAATTCCCTCTCTTTCAAATTAATTGTAAATGTGCACCTTTAGTACATGTTCGAAATCGTGATCTCAAGATTTTTACGTTTTAGTATCAATGCTCTTTTAATATCCCACTCAACGATTTCTTTTGAAATCCGCGACTGATATCAAAACTTACCTGCACGCCGGTTTGCATGTTGAAGCACATTTTTCGGATACTTCCGCTAGTTTATTCATGATTAGCAGCAGTTCTATTTTACATATATTCCAAAAAAAAGAAAAATACACATTTCAATGCATTTTAAAATTAAAAACTTCCAAACGAAGGGTAATATGACAATCAGAAGTCAGAATTCAATGAATGTGCTCTATAGCCATTATACATGTAACAAAACTAATATATATAATAAGTAAAACTACCCTAAGAATAGATTTCCCCGAGAAACAAGATAAAATAAAATATGTAAATGTTGATTGAGCCCGCTTACTTTATCTAGGGGAGCAAAGCCAGGAGTCACTTAAAAGGGATGCTTTGGGTTTTTTCTGTACTTGTGAGGCCGGGCCGAAGAGATCAACACAATTTACCCCCCCCCCGAAAACTCAAAGTACTACCAGAAAGAAAATCATAAAAATATTACCTTTTACCAAGGTTAGGAAGGAAAAATCAATTGAAGAGCCAAAGGAATTACATGACCGAATCTTGCCGCGCAAACCAGAAGAGCAAAACACTGCCAGATCTGTCTTATCTAAAAAAGCGGATTTAAAAAGAGCAAGAGGGTGGATTGGAGATAACATGAAGTATTTGTACAAGTGTTAGGGGGAGAAAGTTAAATTATAACAAGAAATTAAAATTGTGGCAGGGGTGAATTTGATGGAATAAAGAGAGCAAAAGTGAAAAATGTAATTATGAAATTGATTAATTGCTTCATCTGGTTATGAATTTAAGAAGGAAAATAAAAATTATTTTTAAATGAGGTTGAAAAAGGGACTATAGTAAAAACTTTTCAAGAAAACTGTTGGGAAAGTTGTTATTTAAGAGGGTAGTTTAAGTTTTGAGCTGATTATCAATAGTTGTTTGGTCCCTGCAGATATGATGAATTCTATGGATTTGATTATAAATTAAGGTTCTGTAGATACTGAAAGAGATATTGGAGTCCCAGGGAACAAGCTTGTTAATATTAAATTAAAAGTCATTTCTTTTGTCATAGATATCGGTTGTAGATTTAAAACTGACATCAATATGAATGTCAAGGAAGTTAGTAGATAAAGGTGAGCTATTTGTCTTTCTGAGGATGAGTTCAGTGGGATAAATATTTTTCCAAAAGTCAGTGAACTCTTGTGAGTTAAAAATGATTAAATCATCTATGTAGCGATAGGAGCAATTAAGGATATTTTAACAATAATATTATGAGTAGCATGTGTTTTTTTGTAAGTGATGGAGTTTTTAAGTTCAGAATCTAGTAGATTAAAATAGAGTTTTTTTTTGTCAGAAGAAACCGAAATTGCAGTTGTCTTTGTCTATTGGAGTATTTGCCCAAACTGTTGCCACAATGGGAAGTGCTGAATTATCCAAAATGTTAAGGTAAGACTGCCTATAAAGTTCCCTTCACCGGAACCAGAGGGCTCAGGCCATTCCACGAGAAACAGCACCATACCATAATGCCTCCTCCACCAAACTTGACTTGAGACGTAATGCATTTGGATAGGTGACGTTTACCTGGCATTCTCCACACCCAGATCCGGCCAACTGACTGCCAGAGAGTGTACCGGGATTCATCTCTCCAAAGGACACGTTGCCATTTCTCAAGACTCCAGACGAGCTTTAAACTATGTTAAGCTACGCTAAGCATGTGCTGCGGTAATGTGCAGCTTATAAGCAGCTATTCGCCCGAAAAGACTCGTAGTTCCCAGCTCCTGACGAATCATCTTGGTACTTATGGTACATCCCATAGATTGTTCAAATTCGTCACGAATAGTTTGAGCCGATTCCATCCAGTTCTCTTTGGCGACCATCTTCATCACTCTACGGTTCCGATCCGTGAGATGATGTGGACCTTTGTTGGACACTAGTAGCTCCGACAAGTGTCCACTTTATGATTACATCACTTATAGCGACACGCGGTACTTGTAACAAGTCCGAAATTTCCCGAATAGATTTACCAACGTTAACAACCAATCATTTATCTTTCATAGTCCCTAAGATCGCGTTGTCCGCCCGTTTGCGATATAGTATATAGTAGAGTATAGTATATATATACATACTAAGTATGACTACCCGACTCGAGTTGAATTGGTTTACTGTTGATTGAAAAAGTGATCAGATAATCACTTTTCTCTTTCGTAAAAAAAAACATAATTTAAGAGTCAGGAAAATTATTTTTAACTGCATTTTGACAATTTACTTTGGACGCAAATCTAATACATGCATATCGACTAATATAATACATTTCGCACTATAGCACCCTTGTATGAAAAAACTACGAAAGGTGACTGCTATAAAAGTCGATATTGAGGAGGTTCCTATCGGGGAGGATATGCGTTTTCTGAAAAATTGCCTTAACTCAATTCGTAAAAATGGGGAATCTACGGTGAATACTCAAGTACTCAGTTTTCTTACCTTACAACAATATATTGATATTTTGTTCTAAAAGGTATAATTTATTGTATTTCATTTATTGTATTCATTTATTGTAAATATGACGAACTTAATGCGTATTATTACAGCCAGTTTTCGTATCAATATTTTTTGACTTGCCACTACTTATGAAATCCAACATCATTATGAAAGGCTGACAAATCATTCTTTTCAAGCTTGATTGCATTTTTGTCTTGAAAATTTCATTCCGGATATGAAATAACTGCTTGTTTTAAAGTTAAGTGCCTTCAGTACAGACAAGACAGTTAATGCATTACATTTTTTCTATAAAAGAAAAGTCAATTTAAAAAAAAATTCGATGTTTTCAACGAATGTTCGAGATAACAATAATAACATAGTAGCAAAAAACAAAATAGCATAAGAATAGTTTAAAGTCGTAACTAACCTCGATCTTTTTTCACTCAAGACAAAATCTTTCAGCTTTTGAAAAGTCCTAGTTAGAATATTTTATAATCGTGATATCATTCCAATGTCGGTAAAGTTTTATTTAAAATTCGCTTTACTTCAACTGGCATGCAGTCTTAAATTGGTTCTTTGTGGCACTTCTCTTTGTCACAATTCCAGTATCTAAATGGAAACTACGTGCTAATTTAGAATGATAGATGTTATTTCTTGACTATTGAGTCAGCTTTCAGTACAATCCCATAATATAATTTGAAACTTGAAAAACAAATATTAGTTTTATTGATTTTAACTGTCTTGTAATAGAAACCTAAGTCAAAATCAAAAATTCTTTGAATTGCTACGTATGGTTACACGTCTTATTTTAACGTTAACAGTCTAATTTTAAAATAACTTCATTTCAGCGTTACCTTCTTTTTAAAATGAGTCATTACCGACTTATTTTAATAGGTTTTGTTTTGTACGCTTGATTTATTAGTATTATGAAATGAATTTCTACAAATCATTATGTACTGAATCAATTATTTTTATGAAAAGTTGATCGAAATATACACAATACCGCCAAGAAATGAACCCATACCTTTAGCGATATTTTGCACAAAATAAATAATTCATTGTAACATTAGGAAATTAAACATTATTTTGGCGTTGCCAGAGACCAAGTAGAAAAATTACATTTTTATTAATAATGGATTTTTCGCTTGCGCTTTTCGCTTTAAATAGACTCGTTTCCTTACAAATTTTGTGTCATGCAAAATTAAATGTTTTTAATCATTTCATATCATTAGTCAAGTATTTATAAATTATTGATAGTTTGAAAAGAAATACAAAATAAATTAAAGCATACGTATTATAATTTTATTTAAATTCTTTAAATGTAATTTTTGGGAAAAATTATTTTTCGAGCAATACTGGTAAAACAGTATATTTGCGTACCGAAATCGTAATAATACTCCTTTATACCTATGAGGATTTCGAAATGTTTTAGCCCCCTCTACACACCAAGCACAAATACATAGAACGGTGGTTAAAATGTAGCCTACGTTACCCGCAGGGTTCTGAATACGTGTACCAAATTTGATGTGAATTGGTCAAACAGTGTAGATTTGTATACAGAGAAAGTTCTTTAAACAAACCTACACCATTTGACCAATCCCCACAAATTTGGTACATGTATTCTACAGAACCCTGCTGCAACAATGGGCTACATATTGACCCCTGTTCGATATTTCCTGGGTGTGCAGAGGAATCTAACGACAATTTGGAATACCCATAGAAATCACTTTGAGGATAATAAAGATTTCTGTTGAAACTCAAATTGTTTTACCAGTATTGTTGGGAAAAACAATTTTTTTCCAAAAGCTATTTTTACAGAAATTATATCAAATTTTAATGCTTTAATTTGAACTTTTTTAAATATACATAATTTATGAATAGTTGATTGATGGGAAAAGGATACTTAAAATATTTAATTTTATGTAGCTTACATTTTGTAAAGAAACTAGTCTAACGCCAAAAGAACACAAGAGAAAAACATATTGACCATAAAACCGTAATTTTACAACTAGGTAGCGCCAGAATAAATGTTTTTTAACTCGATTTAAAATTTTGAGTTAATGCATCTGAATTAAGACAGCGAAATATTGAGGTGATATTTGAGCACTCCTAAGTATTATAAATCTACATTCATCTATAAATAAATCATTATTATCTCTTTCTATTGTTCAAAAGTCCTTTTTCGAATTGCTCTATTCCTGAATGTATTCAAGAAGTCGAAATTCGACACGATTGCTCATATTTCGCTTTTCAAAATTCTGCATTTTTTCAATGACTGAATTTCAGTTTGTATTTGTGTTTCAATATTTTACATATTATATCTTATTTAGGAGTTAGATTTTAATGAATTATTTATTTTCTGCAAACTATCACTAGACATGGGTAATTTCATGGAGGTATTTGCATATATCGACCACCTTTCCTTAAAAGCCTTTGATTCAGTACATAAGGGCATGTGGAATTCCTTTTCATAAAAATAAATTAAATATAAGAAACAAAACTTTTTTAAGAAAAGATATGCGACTTCTTGTTTCAAAATGATCGGTAACGTTAAAAATAAAAGTTATTTTAAAATAAGACAGGTAACGTTAAAATAAGACGGATAGCCTACATTTGAGGCCACGGCAGATTAAATGGGCACCATTCCCAGTGTATACGAGGGTCTTTGGTTGGACCTAGTTTCGAACTAGCAACCCTCCGATTGTTAATTGCGGTACTCTTCCAACTGGGCTACCACGGCCCTCTTTCTATGAAAGAGAAATAATTAGTATGATCCCTTTTCAATCAATATTTAACCAATTCAACACGCCATTGGGGAAAAAATCGTCATATTGGAGGGATCAAACTTGGTAAAACTGCCAACAAAACAGCTTTACACGTAGTTTGGAAAAATCAGATCGTTAAAGCATTCACATTTAAGAACAATAATAGGTCATTACCATACATATTTATTTTACAACTGGAATTCTTATCCATCCATGTACATGCATTTGTTCCTTGCAAACACATGGGAGCATCATGAGGGTACCATACACTAAAAGGTTTACAGCCAGCATATTTGAGGTGGTATTCAAGTTCGCAAATCTTAGTGCACTCCTTTAAACAAACAAAAACTATCACAATTCAAAGTAAAATTAGAAGCATTAGACAAAGCTGTAGTTGTCTGGACGAGATATCTAGCAAAACCATACGCAGATCTTGGTCACTACCACTGAGGTTTTGGGCAAAAAACGTCTTATCCAGACAGTGTTGTCGGGGCGGAGTGTTTGTAGGGTTGGTAAAAAGAAATTAGGGCAACGAACTTGCATGTCTTTTATTTTATTGATCTCTCACAATGTGCTGACTAATTTGTAAAATTTTGTTGAAGACAGGACAATGGTACGAGTAGTACGATATGTAAGACTTGCGTGCTACCTTTATATCTCTAGAGGACGTTAAATTTATCGTGGTATTCTGTAAAGTTGTGAAGTCAGTTGGATCCGTGGCCAACGCCAATCTGAACTTGTCGTTTAGAAACTGTATCAGACTATCGCTCGAATCGGTGCTCGACTCAATTTGTCGACGCTGCCCCATCCTCATCATTCGTTCTGCTGCTGTCATAGAAGCCTTTTTGGATTCCTCATTTATTCTTATTTCACTTTTAAAATACGATAGGCATTATTTACCTTCTTGTTTTGAAGATATTTCGACACTTTTGAAATTTTAGGAAAAATTTGTCCAAGTTCTTCACTTTGTCACTGTATATTTTTTCAAGTTCTTTCACTATTGTCACTATTAATGTTTTATTTTATAGTACTCTTACTTAAGTACTAAGATATTCTTCTTAAACGACCCCTCACACAGCGTCCTACGCATGCACGTTCCCGAGCTATACCAATTTCCACTCTAACTTGGGGACCATATTGTGGTGGCGTCTGAGGTCACTCTCGAAAAGTTAAAGTCCCGCAACATTCTTTCATTCTTGCTATTTTAAGCAGTGTATTGCTTATATGGATATGCGTTATAGTTTTAAAGTTATTAACCCTCCAAGCGGTTTCGACGAGATATTTCGTCCATCAGGTTACTGTCAATTTTTTATGAAGACAAGATCACTATCTGGTCAGTTTTCTTCTGACGACGAGATATCTCATTCATCAAGATCTGATCAGTTTTCTTCTAATTACACGATATCTCGTCCATCTACGTCTGGTTAGTTTTGCTAATGAGACTAGATGCCTCGTTGGGACAACCATCAGGAGAGTTAAGAGTTGTATGGTATACACTAAATCGTAACATCCAACATTTGCATAGTTTTCCCCCATACCGTACCCACGGGTTAAGAAGTTTTCCGTCAAAAACGTCAATGCACTATTCAGGCGGAATAAACTCGCACCATCATCAAGATCAAAACAAAATACGAGGGGTACAGCACGGCTTCAACGAGAAGGCAGTAAACCTTGGGTCAGTCGATTTTAACGTGGAATTATGTTTCTCTCCACATCTTGGGGGAGTAAATTGGGAGTTGATGTGGAGTTGATAAAAAATGCAATTGTGGAAGAGCTTTGCTTACCTTACCACCAGTCCAATAATTGAACGAATAGACTCGTTCAAAACCATGTGACTGGACTGCCAACTCTAGGGTAGGTAGTTGAATAGTTGAATTTACGTCTAACTGAGGAATTCAATGAGCTATTGGCGATGGTCTGGGATCAATCCCAAGGGGAACGATCCAAAGACATCACCAGGTCAAGTAGACGGAGCAAGTGAGCATAGCTTTATGTTATTTATGCCGATTGCTTGGTTTGTAAATCTGTCACGTGGTTAAGGGAAAAAGCATGAATCTTAAATTACTGATCGGTTAAAGTGATTATCCACCGTGATCAAAAAGAGTAGTCTGCACTTCTATAGCCAATCGGCTTACTCAATTCGTAAGTCCACGTGATTTACCCATCAGAGATCTTACGACAGCGACTCCTTTCCATCGACCTTCTAATTAAATAGAAGGAGCATGTGCGCTCAGCCTTGTGTTATTTCTTCCGGTAGCTCGGTTTGAAGATCTATCTGTCACGTGATTGCTAGAAAGAGCAAGAAACCTAAATTATTGACTGGTTAAAGTGATTATCCACCGTTTGTATAAGGGTATTTGGGTATTTCAATTAACGTCACACTGGAGCAACACAATGGGCTATTGGTGACGGTCCGGGATCAATCCCAAAGGGAAAGATCCGAGGACAACATCACGTAATTTTGACGTTTGTATAAGCATGTCAAGTATACATAATTTGCATATTTTGTCAACGGCAGTATGCGTCACTGCGCCACCTAGAGGTACATGTTTGAACTGTTTTCCTTCGCCAGAAAATGCCATTGCTTCAAAAGTACTCATGCAAAATTTAAAGTCATTCTAACGGATAGTTCCTACTACAGAACCTCTTAAAAAATGTGAATTTTAATTATCTTCTCCCTGTACATATGTATGAATATACGACAAAGATCGATGATGGATAGAAACGGGTATTTTTCCTTCTATCCTTTTGACGTCTAAATACTACATCTAGTACTTACATCCTCTGTCATGGGACCTATGCCTCCATTTCTTTCCCAGGCTTCTAAATAATCAAAACAATCGGTTTCATAAGGGGGCTTGAGAAGATTTTTGACAGTCTGGAAAAATCAGAACTTTATTGTGAACATTGAAAATAATTGAGATCAAATTTTCATGACAAAAATTCCTCGGGAATACCTTTTACCCTTTACAAATGTGATGAACTTACCCAGCAATGCAAAAATTAACTTACAATATAGTGGTATATATAGCAGTGCAACGAATCTTAAACTAAGAACTAAATTTTGGTGAATTTAAGTTGCATTGTCTTATCACACTCGCCTACAAAAACATAGGAATAAAGTATTTTTCATATACATACTTGTTTTACAAATATCTTGTATCTTGTTTCAGACTTCAGATAGTACCCTTCGATGAAGGGGTTTGTCAAACTGTATGGGAAATGTATATTCAACTGCTTATACATCTTAACTATACCTGGATCGTAGTCACTGGGTGGACTATATAGTTGCATTTCGATTTCTATTAGAGGAATTTAAAAAGTCAACAATGAACCATGAATCTATATATCTGAACAAGTAATTGAATACATTTAAAGATGACAAAATTTTCAGTTTTATTTTTTGTAGCAGCATATACAAAACCACAAGTTCGAAATAAATTAGTTTTACATGGATATAATTGAGTTTCTTTAAGGTAGTAAAAGGGTACTTACGATTTGAAATAATGTACTTAAAATTTGACACGTATTTTGGATTCATATATCAACTCAGTTCTTACAGCGTTCAATACTACGTAGTAATTTTTGAGTTTGAGCAAATGCTTTATCTTCGCGTAGTTGACTTTATTTTAGATGCAAAATGCCCATTCAAAATAATTAATCGAATATTTCATGAGTAAATAGATCTTGTGCTATTGAAATACAATAGTTTCGTCTGAACGATGCTACTTTACATTTTGCTTAGTCAATTTTTGTCTCTTTTTGGGTAAGTTGGTAATTGAATTTACGTCGCACTGATGCAACCATCGACCTTCTAATGAAATAGACAAAGCATGTGTTTGGAGTCACCGTCGCAAGATCTCTGAAGGATAAATCACGTGGGCTTACGAATCGACTTAACCGATTGGCTATAGAAGTGTAAGACTAGGGGTTTGTTCACGGTAAATAATCACTTTAACCAATCGATAATTTAGGATTCATGCTTTTTCCCACAACCACGTGACTGATCTTCAAACCGAGTGATCAGAAGAAATAACAAAAAGCTTCTTGCGCATGCTCTATCTATTTCATTAGAAGGTCAATGAATACAACAAAGTGTGTCTTTTGCGGAAATTAACGAATTTCGGAGCATTTTACACTTAATATTACGCTAACCTAGAATATGAAACATTTTGAAATTTAAAACGAATGAGTTTTCCCGATGCAAACGCACACCGTAACTTTAGCACTAAAGTCTTCAGTCTTCATTGATCAGAGATTGGGCTCCTTACTGATAAGAGTCCAGAATGCTGTAAAATCAGTAGCTTATCAAGTTGTTTTGAGGTCCTAGGCGCAAGTAACTTTGAGGCCCCTTGTCTGTTCTCACATTTACTGACATACATACATTTCTCTATTTTTTGACAAAAACATAAATTAAATTGTTATAGTTAATCGATAAATGCAATTTATGCTATAACTATTATTATTAAATTAATATTATGAAGTATAACAAGAAAAGCTTTCATAAAAGTCTGATAAGTAAAAGTAAACCAAGCATTCCAATAAGTTGTTTTTTTATACATTTTCCTAGTTAAAAATGTATATAAATTTATTACGATTGTCACAATTACTCGTGTATTGCAATTAGAATATTGAAAATTATAATGAAGTAATGGATTTTGAATCCCATCACTTTAACACGATTCCTAAAATTATTACACCAATCATAGTCATATTTAACTCTCTAAAGTCGATAACTTAGTAAATATTCATAATCCGATTATGTTTAGTGATTTGATGCCAATTAGGGTTACACGTCAATGAAAGGGATTTTTAGGGTAAACAAATCAACGGGAAAGAGAATATTTTAGATCCATTACCCAAATGCTCTCGTATGATACATATTGGAATTGCTTAAAATGCTCTTTGTCGCCGCTTTGGCTTTTCATATAATTGGCGTTGACCAATCAGCGATCATATTTCGATTCGTAATTTGATCATTGAAATTTTTAATGGCGAAGTGCTAAAATCGTATTATAAATACAAGCTAAGTTACGCCACGTTCAGAAACACATTCCGCCGCAAAAACACTACATTTAGCTCGGCAGATTAAGCCTCTCGTTCCGAAATTAAAAGCGATTTATGATCTTTTTGTTACGTATTGAAAAAAGAGTAAGCTGAAGGTTATATATATGGCAACCGCTACGGGATTCATTTGCCACTATGTTCAAATACTCATATATTTGGTTTGAGCAATGCAACTACATAAAATTGCTACAACGCAAGAACACGGTACATGTCCCTCGCCGAATTGACTGCTAAAATTTTCGTCACCAAACGGCTATGCTGATAGGCATTGGATATCTTCTATTTGCAAGTTGAAGTGCATGTAGCAAACGTAGTACGGGTTACCACTCTGAAGTTCTCCCGTCAGACACTGAAATGCTGGCCAAAAGGAACTACTGGATCTTCTCCCCTTTGAACAGAAGTGAGAGTGTTCGTGGGAGTGTCATCCGGAAATTAGAGAGGATGAGGAAGAATTTCAATGGGGAAGAAAAAAGGGGACTCCAGGGACAGATACGGAGAAGGAATGACAATTAAGGGTCCTTCGATAATATGTCCACGAGAAGGAGCAATTTACCTTTTTAATGTAAATAAAATTTTAATAATCGTAAAAAAACATATAAAATTGTAAATAGCATATTGACTCTCGAAAATGAAAATAAATGATTTAATAAGTGTACACCAGTAGTAGAAACGTCTTCCTTAGAAAGTATATTTGTAGACAAAGGAAAAAGAACTTTCATAACCATATTCCAAATTTATCACCAATTGGTGATTCTACCGTGTTCTTCAGTCTAACCTTTGTATTTATTATAAATGGATTAAAATAAAATATCTCTAACGTAAATACGACACTGCCATTAATAGATATAAATCATTAAGAAACTATCGTAGATTCTATGAACAGGTCTGAAAGTCATTTTCATCTCACAATTTATGTAAACAAAATCTCAAATCTATATTGATAAGAATTACATGAAATTGTTTTTACCTGTTGATACAGTGATGTTCTGGGGTTTCTGTTTAGGTTTCTTGTACAGACTATTGATGATGAAGCATACAGACGGTTGAATATGTGCATTCCTACACGATGGAGTTAAGAGAATATCGCTGAAAGTTTTAAAATGCGTTATTCAGTAGCTTTTTCAAGTTATTTTTCTATTTAAGACGGACTACGCGATATACAGGGTGTTTCAAAACTTCGTATACAAACTTTTCGGACATTGGATTGATCGGAATAAACCGCCACGATATCACCCAATTTATCATGCATTGATTTCTTCCTCCGGATCAAAGGCATCGCATGAGGCCAATATTGACTTCTAAGGTGACTTTGCAAAATCACTGTTGTTGTTTCGAGTGCACGCGAAAGGCCAGAAACTTTTGAACGCGTAAGCCAATCCATGTGTCGACGCTGCATTACTAATGGACGTTGCAACTGAGCATCTACTCACAAAACTCTAAATGCACAACTAGAGAGATTGAGTATTCAAGTACAAAAATTCCCGTGTATTCGATTTTTAAAAGTATTCGTTGAACCCTATTATTTCTCATATTCAAATAGTACTCATCCAAAATATTTGAGTACCAAAGTATTAGAGTACTAAAGCATTCAGATACAAAGTATTATAATAAAAAAGTATTAGAATACAAAAGTATTAGAATACCAAATTATTCAGGTAGGTAAGTAGCTAATTAACGTCGAAATGGAGAAACACAATTGGCTATTGGTGACGGTCTGGGATCAATCCCCAACGGAAAGATCCAAGGACAACGCCTCGTAATTTTGAACCGTGGTCAGATGACGAAAACATTATCTGAGTTGGCACTCCCCCTCTCTAAACTTCCACACCACATCAACGTGAACCAATGTATTCAGATACAAAAGTATTCAAAGCCTTATAATCGTAATTCGCTTATTCTTTCTGTCGATAATTCGTTTTTATTTGTATCGAATACTTATTCGATACTTAAAAGTAATCGAATACTTGGTATTCGATTCTTAAAAATAATCCATTTTCACCATTTCGATGTACAACTACTACCACACTGTAAAATTGGGTTAGCAAAAATGTTATTCACAAACTTGCAATCTCTTATTTCTGCACCTTAGTGTATCCTCTAGCACAGTGGTTCTCAAAGTGGGTTCCTCGATAATCTTCCAAGTGGTTTGCAAAAAATATTCACTATTTCACTGTCCAAAATAAAGAACTTTCAACAAAAATTTTAAATACTTTATTATTTTCTCTGATTCTTATATGTTCTAAAAATGCGTTGTGATAGAAAAATGATTATTGAAAAACTGGTTCTAAAATGAGCAACAGAACTTGCAGATAAAGGAGTATTTCCCTGTGACTGATTATCGAGATATCGCTGAATCGGCTGAAATACCACTTAATTTAAAAACTAAATTTCTAGTTTTATGTGTTGGAATACGACTCTGTATAGCTGGTAAACTGCTCTCTACAGGAGTCTGCAGTTGTGGCAATTTTGCAGAAGCATGTATTTGCAGTCTTACTGCATATAAAACTAACTAGAAATTCCTTTTTTACATACAGCGGTATTGCAGCAGGGGTGCGATACATGAATACGGCATATTTAATTTTATAACGTCAAGGAGTTCACGATTTTTTTTAATTTTCGAGAGAAACGTTTGGGATTAATTGCACTAGCACATCCGGATAGCCCTGGCAGATATACATTCCTTTATCAATTCGGATCTTTCCCTTCGGGATTGATCCCGGACCGTCGACTTTGCGACAGGGCGACTTTAAATATCAAACTTAACCTAGCCTTTATCAATACGGTTTGATTTTGTGTTCCCCACCTGTACATGTAAATTTCAAAACATCCAGTCGATAAAGGATATTGTTTGGCGAGAAACATAACTGTTATAAGAGAAAATACTACTTTTTTAGAATTGTCACTTTAGAGGAGCATAAAGATCTGATACCACTCTTAACTCACGAGCAAGACGATCACTATCTAAATAACACACTCTTAATACTAAAACAAATGACAAATGAAAACATACAAAAAATGAAATACAAAAGGAATATGTGTATTATAAGTACGCGTCAATTTGCAGCATTTGAATTCTGATGAAATCATTCACGGAAGGTATTCTGAATTCTAACTTGTGCATATAAGAAAGGAAGAGTATAAATAAATGAAATACAAAAGGAATATGTGTATTATAAGTACGCGTCAATTTGCAGCATTTGAATTCTGATGAAATCATTCACGGGAGGTATTCTGAATTCTAACTTGTGCATATAAGAAAGGAAGAGTATAAATAAATTTCCTGTCAACGATTTAACCCTCCTAGTGGTTATCTCGACGAGGTATCTCGTCATTAGAAGAAAACACAATCACGGTCATTAGAAGAAAATTTACCAGATCTTGATGTTATCATTCAAAATTTGGCAATATTTTGATGATGAGATATCTCGTCATTAGAAAAATTGATCAGATCTTCATCGACGAGATATCTTCGTCAAAATCACTTGGAGGGTCAAATGCCTTTCATTTTGAAAATAAAACAAGCTAAACGTCAGTCTTCAATGGACCCAGTCACGCCTTTGAAAATTTAATTTATCTACATAGACCAGCGATTTTCAACCGGTATGCCGCAGGATGGAACAGGTATGCCTTACAGATGGAGAAACGATTTAAATTGTGTAAAATTTATTTCATTAATTTTGAGTTCACAAACAATTTCAAGTAATAGTCGTATTTTTCATACACGTATAAATAATTTTAAGTGTTTTTGTTATAGTATCTTAAATAATTGTTTCAAAAACATTTTCAACTCTCTGATGGAGGCACACGCATATATTCGTTCTGCAACTTGCAGTCTTTTCTGCATGACTTGGAACCCATTTTTGATCTTTTTAACCAATAGAATGCTTCCCAGGTTTCTTTCAACCAATCGATTTAATCATTATATGTGTTGTGAGGTAAAATCAATACTATATTATTCGGAAAGCTCGACATTCGAAAGGTTAAAAGACACTTTATCAAAAGATTAGGTAATTACTATTATTTTTTGTAGATCAATCATAACCACGTCAGATCGGTAAAAAATATGATATATCTTTAGTGTGCCATAAAATTTTAGTTATTAGTTTGTGTACCATGAGATGAAAAAGGTGGGAAATAGCTAACATAGACGTATCTACGTAGATTTGTAGGTTTAATTTATCTGCATATACGACATTGATCATGATTCTGCGGGTTATTTCCGGGCATTTATGGGCATGGCTCATGAACCATGGTTCTCAGTGGTACGCCTGAGCGTAAATTATTCAGACGGCACAAGTTGATTTTTCTTATCAAGCAGATGATAATTCTATGTAACGGAAACCTGAAACATTCGCCACTAACAAGTTAAATCTTTATTCACTATTATTCACAGGAGCATTAATTCATTGCTTTTCTCACTCAGGATTCTGGGATACAACACATGACATTTTGATGATTCATCACCTTTCCATGCTTACTACCACAGCAACCACGAGGCCCTCGATCGTTATACGACACACAAATTTGAAAGTAAACAGTATTTACGATTAAGAGTAAATAAGTGTTCTACGCAGATGGAAAGTCTCATCCATGGGTCCATTATACGTAACTTATGTTCATAATGTCGTCATGTTATGAAGTTATGTCTCAATAGATCACATTTTATAATTCAACCACTAGACCCATGATTGCTTCGCTATAATACGGTAAACATATTTGATAGTAAACAATATTTCAATTAAGTGTAAATAGATTTACATTAAAGAATTTTCTCAATTTTAATGTATATATATATGGATGTGTGTGTGAATGTTCTCTATACAAATCTACACCGTTTGACCATTCCACACCAAATTTGATACACTTATATTTTGGAACCCTGCGAGTAACGCAAGCTACATATTAACTCGTGTTCTATTTAACCTAGGTGTGCAAAGAAGGGCAAAAACATTTCGAAATTGCCATAGGAATAACATTGAGCATAAAACGATTGCGGTACGCAACTCAGTTTGTTTTACCAGTATTGCTCGAAAAACAATTTTTTCGAAACGTTAAAATTAAACAATTTAAAATTCTAATTATGTTTCAACTGATTTTTTATTTCTTTCCATAATATAAATAATTTAGGAATATCTGAATGATGAAAAATGAATATTTAAAATACTTAATTTTACACGACTTGCATTTTGCAATGGAACACGAAAAGCTAAAACAAAATAATCATTGATGATAAAAGCGTAATTTTGCAATTTGGTATCTAGCAACGACAGAATTAATGTTTTATTTTATAAATTAGATTTAGAATTCCGTATTTGTGCATTTGAGTTAAGATAGAAATGTTGCGGTCATATTTGAGCATTTCTAAGCTGTGTAAATTTGTGTTCTTTTTATAAATAATTCATTATTGTCTATCAATATTTTTCAAGCGTCTTTTTCTAATTTTTCTATAGAGCTCTATTTATTTCCACAACCTTCTAGAAGGTTCTACAAAGTTCTATTCATTTCCACAACCGTCTGGAAGGTTCTACAGAGTTCTATTCATTTCCACAACTTTCTAGAAGGTTCTACAGCATTCTTTTTATTTGTACAAATTTCCAGAAAGTTCTACCCGACACTGAGTTCTATTCGTTTCCACAATCTTCTAGAAGGTTCTACAGAGTTCTATTCGCTTCTAAAAATTTCCGGAAGGTTCTACATAGTTCTATTCGATTAAACGTGGTCTTAAATGTCATTGGGACTGTCACAAATCAGCCTAGCGACCCCGAAATCTATGGATTCGACACTAATCTCGGTTATTTTTCACATTATTTTTCACCCCTTCTCACCTTCATGCCGATGGGGGGTGAATTTGGGCTTAAATGGCATAGGGAGTGTCACTATTCATCTCAGCGACCCCGAAAATTATAGATTCCGAACTAATATCGGTCTTTTTTGATTATTTTTACATGTCACCAACTTCCCGCTCCACCCCTAGGGGTGCTAGAGGTGTCTTACCCCCACAGTATTTTTTTTAGATAGTAAGTCATATGTGTACCAAGTTTGGTTAAAATTGCTCCATGCGTTCCAGAGTTATGCTGGAACATACATACATGCATACACACATCCATTTTTATATATGGTAATTTCTTTGTGGCATATATATACTTCGACTATCTTTCCTTAAGTCTTTGGTTAAAACGTTATAGTTTGTAGAATTCTGTTTCATAAAAATAAATGGAAACCTTTTTAAGTAAGGTGTATAACTTCTTATTTTAAAATGACTGGTAAAGTTAAAATAGTTATTCTAAAAAAGATATGTTACGTTGAATCAAAACGGGTAACCATGCGTTGAAATTCAAAGATATTTCTAAATTTTGACATTTTTCATTACAAGACAATTAAAATCAATTTAATTTACATTTGTTTTTCATGTTTCATGGGTATTATTGAAAGCTGTACTTTGTCAAGTAACTACATCTATCATTTTAAATAGGTATTTCCATATAGAAATTGGGTCTCTCAATTGAAAAAAGTATCTTAAGAATTCGATTTAAAAATAAATTTTTCTGTTGGAGGAAAGCGAATTTTAAATAAGACTTTGCTGATCTTGGAATAATATCATAGTAAGGAAGTATGTGTAAACTAGGACTGGTTGAAAAATAGAAATTTTTGTCTTAAATGGCAGAAAGTCGAGGTTGCTTACTTGAAGTTGACACTGTTCGTATACAACTTAGGTACCTGTGAAACATTCAGTGAAAGCAGTGATTTTGTAAAATGTGTAATCGATTTTTTAGTTTGCCTTGTCTACACTGATGACATTTGTTTTAAAAACAAGCTCCGTTACTCCACGTGCGGCTGAATAGAATTTACACGAAAAAAATTCAAAATAAATTAACCACGAATGCCGTAACAGTTTAATTTACCATCCTTTCACAATGATAATGTAATTCGAAAACATCGAATCCATGGTGCAAGGGTACCACAAATAGTAAATATTGATAGGAAAACTGAGTGCAAGACTATACGCTGAAAGTTCCTCATTTTTGCTGAAAATGAACTTAATTGGCATTCGTAATCACTCAAAAACTCAAAATCGACTTCTGAAGAAGTCATCTCAGAAAAAGCTTTTGTAGTTTGTCTTACAGGCAAGAGTGTGATGAATATGAAATTGATTATATGGATGGATATATTATGTATACATATTTGCGTCCGAAGTAAATTGTAGAAGCTATGAAAAAGTTAAAACGATGCTAAAACAATTCTGTACATTAAATGATGCTTGCATTTTTCTATGAAATGGAATCAACATTTAACCAATTCAACCTGAACATCGCTGGGTAATTTTGCTAGTTTTATAATACTAATGTAAAATTACTAACCCACAGTTCTCAATCTCAGTAGAAGGTGGTCTCTTCACCATACAAGATTTAACAAAGGATTCTGCCGTCGGCATCATGTTCAGGTTCTGTTTCGGGCTCACAAACATTAAATCAACGATGTCGGTCAGCTTTTCTGGGATCTGAAATTAGGAATATCAATTTAATCTTAATATAATTCAAAATTCTAATGTTGAATAGTATACTCTAAAGCCCGTTGAGGATAAGAATAGAGCTTACTCTAGATATCACTTATTGCTGCTCAAGTGCTTATTACTATCTTTTGAGGAGTAATCATAGATAATGAGTGCACATTGAAACATACCCTTTATATGTTTCATTGCTCATGAATATTTATCACAAAAATTATGAATAGTAGAGAGGCAAATAATAAATCTTGCAATTCAAAAATACATCTCAATCTCAGTAATCTTACAAACTTAATTGAATTAAACTACATATCAATTAATTATTCTAAATGGAACTAAATATTTAAAAATGCTACTGGCGTTGCCAGATATAGAAAATTACACACTCATAACAATTTAATAATATTATCGCATGCACATGATTAATCGGAATCTAAAAAATAATAAATCGTTTGCACATTGAATATTTTCGCCCCATTTCAAGTTTTCTATCAATTTTGGGTCATTCTAATGCAAACTCAGTGGTTTCCGCGTTTAGCGTCAGTCTGTATATGAATTCCCGTACTCCGTCCAAACGGCTAGGTATATTTTCATGAAACTTTGCATTCTGTGAGTATTTTCATTCATTTAGTGACTGAACTTCGTTGAGTCAGTCTTATTTTTATTCATTTAGTGACTGAACTTCGTTGAGTCAGTCTTATTTTTATTCATTTAGTGACTGAACTTCGTTGAGTCCATGTGATTTAGTGAGATTGAGATGTATTTTTGAATTGCAAGACTTATTAATCGCCTCTCTACTATTCATAATTTTTGTGGTAAATATTCATGAGCAATGAAGCATATAAAGGGTATGTTTCAATGTGCACTCATTATCTATGATTACTTCTCAAAAGATAATAATAAGCACTTGAATTATTGAAATAATTACATAAAACATATTTTGAAATATTTCATGAAACATATTTTAACTTACAGAAATATATTATTTAAATTTCATTTGCTTGTATATTTAGGCAAGTTTCATGCTAAAACATCTCAGTAGCTATACTTAAATCAACCATAATTTAGTAGTTTTGGAGAAGCTGGTATGTAGTATATTGAGCATTGCGATTTCTTTGATTGTTGTCGAAGTTCTAATGAAATGTCGATGAATTAAGCGGTGATCGTTCATTAGAAGATCGGTGGCTTAATTAGCTGGCTATTTTTGCACCAAACCGGTGGCTTCGCTTTGGATAGTATTGTGGGATGTAACACGCGTTTTCCCTAAGCTTGTGTATATAAACTCATGCACCTTTTACTATTTTATCATAAATATTATCGATTGTATTACTCGTTCTATTACATCTATGCCATTATTTGAAATTTATTTATTATGCGCGGGAAATTTCTAGTGAAAATATTTAAATATTTCATTTCATTTTAACTATGATAGAGGATAAAAGTGAACTAAGTAAAGCAAGTTTGCTCATCAATATTTGCTCATCAATCAAATAGATAGAGCATGTGGACGAAGTCGCTGTCGTAAGATCTCAGAAGGATAAATCACATGGGCTAAATCGATTAAACCGATTGGCTATCCATGTGCAGACTAATGTTTTTATCACCGTGGTGGATAATCACTTTAACCAATCAATAACTTTTGATTCATGCTTTTCCCCACAACCACGTGATAGATCTTCAAACTGACCGACCGGAAGAAATAACATAAAGCTGTGCGCGCATGCTCCGTCTATTTCATTAGAAGGTCGCTGAGTTTACCAGATAGAATAACGAATCAGAAATTATGCTCTTTTAAATGAAACACTCCAATCCAAACTAATATATTACAATGAAACTTTATATTATGTGACGGCAGTTTTGTTTGGTGTGTCTCATTCTACATTCTTTCTTTGCTACAAGAAGATTAAGAAGTAACTTACTAAATAGATTATTTAGTGTAGCAAAACGCTATGGAGAAGTGAGGGTCAAGAGGAACCTTTAACCAAATTTGGCTTTTTCTCAGTCTACTAATCATAAGCAGTTCACTAAAGGGAAGCATCAAACTTTTGTCATCACCTGCTCACCCAGAATTTGAGAAGTTAATTCTACGTTGATTAATCTGTTCGACTTAGCGCCATTATATAACGATGAGGTCATATTTAGTTCGCAATAGTCATTATCGTTTCACAATTTTTCAATTGAGTATTTACGTTAATAATACCATGAATGAAATAATTTAGAAAAAGAGAAAAACATTCGTTCTGTAATGACAACGTGTATTGTCAAAGCAACCAGATTTTAGATGTGTTGTGTGCATTATTGCAAGGCTAATTAAATTTGCATCCATGTCTTTTGTTTCAAGGCAGCACAGGACACTTCAGCTAGTATAGAGGGTTTTTAAGTAAAGGAAGCATTTTGTTTTAAAATAAATTTAAATTAAAAATTTTTTATTAATTTTATTTTTATATATTGTTTACTCAATCAATACAATTAATGGTAAATGACATCGGCCATACCTCTGCCTCTAGTCGCACTGCAAAATACAGGCTCTTTCGATCAAGTGTTCAATTTCTTCAAGCTTAATTTCGGCATCAGTGAATACTATATTAGGCATCAGGAAATTCAAGGCAAATTCATGAATGATCATCACAAGAGCAATTTTTTTATGTGTAATTTGGAGTGAAGGCATTATTGGGTCATAATTTTGTCGAGGATGCTAATGAAATTGCGATCACTGTCACTTGTGAACGATATTCTGTAATGTTCCAAAATCTCTTTTTGGCTGAAATTGATCGCCGAAAGGTTTACAATACATGTAGTTTTAACAAGATGAAGGAGCATGTCAAACAGCTCGAGCAATCATGTGAATTCTAAAAGATTCATATCTTGATTGAATAATGTCAAAACCCGTAGATGTCGATTAGCCCCCTTGTTCCTTTGATTTAACGGCGACAGATTTTTTTTCTTTTCGGCTATTTAAAGGAGCAAGTCTACACTAACAACCGACACCGATTCAACAGTTTAAATAAAGCATTCGAGAAGAAATTGAACAAATCTCCCCAGAAAATGTGCTCAAACTCAATGGAAAACGTGGTCGCCTATGTTTGCAGCTAGTCCAGGAGCGACCGATATCATATTCCATAAATTGACATTAATTGAGCTAACATATGTAAAAAAATTAAATAAAATGTTTTATCTCAAAGTTATTCTAAAGCAAAATGGTTCCCTTACATAAAAAACACCCTGTGTAATAATAATACTGAAATGCTTTCAAAACATTTTTTTCTCAAGCGGAATATTTATCCAAACTTTTCTATACCTATTTGGGCCGCAGTAGGCTGGTTGGAAGAGTAACAGATTAGAAACCGGAGGGTTGCGAATTCGAATCCAACCAAAGACCATTGTGTACAAAGGGGCTGGTGCTCGTTAAATCTGCCGTGGCCTCAAATGTCCTCATATTGGAATGGTGTGGAAGTTTGGAGAGTGGGGTGCCAGCTCAGGTGTGACCTCGCCATCTGACTGTGGTTCAAAATTGCGTGGTGTTGTCCTCGTATCTTTCCCTTCGGATTTGATCCCGGATCGTCGCCAATAGCCCATTGTGTTGCTCCAGTGCGACGTCAATTAAAGTACCTACCTAACTTCTATACCTACTTATTGCTCTGTGCCTTAAATACTATGTTCTTTATTGAAAATGTAACATCAAGAAAGAGTTGGGATTGACTGGATGTTCGGGAATCCGGTAGTTCATTTCACGGCAAATACAAAATTAAATCTCATCTGAGTATGCAGATGTATTCGCATGCAAAGCAGGATGAAATATGACTGGAAGTTATAAAAGAATGCAAATCTCAAACACTATGTCGGTGAATTCGCTTGATATTGCTCTTCTAGTACACAAACATGCTTCGTCGCAAAACGAATTCCCGAGACCCATGACGTCCGGGATCCTTGTTCGCAAATACAGTGAGGAACGGCAGCTGGAAGGATACATTGCAGAGCGTGAGAGTGGTTTTACTCCAAGTGTATGGTTTAGGGTGCTATTTCATTTCACTCACGCTTTCGACATACGATACGAATGACAGTCACTGTGAATAATCAGGGGTACATCTCAGAGGTCTTGGAATCAGAAGTCCTACTCCTCGTGCAGACCCTCCCTGAAATTATTTTTCAACAGAATGTTGCCCCATGAATAGTGTAACATTTCTTCTGCGATCAGCAACGATCACTTCTTAATCGACCAGCTTGGTCATCCGATTTGTCTCCCATCTAATACTAGTAGGATGTGATGTCTCGAACACTGATCCGTATGTCATTATCCGCAGTCACGACTGACGAATTATGCATGCGTGTTGCATCTACGTGGTATAGACTTTCATCACAAGACGGTCAAAAATCAATTAAATTTACATTTTGATTTTCATGCGTATTATTGAAAACTGTACTCCATAGTCAAGTAGCTACATCTATTATTCTAAATAGGTACGTGGTTTCCATTTAGAAACTTAATCTCTGAATTTAAAAAAGTGCCATATAAGGATTCGATTTAAAACTGAATGTCTGTTGGAGTAAAGAGAATTTTGAATAAGACTGCTGATCTTGGAATAATATCAGCTAAGAATTTTGAAAATTTGAAATTTTTTTGTCGTAAGTAACAGGTCGAGATTTCTTACTCTACAAATTGAAGCTGTTCTTACGCAACTTAGAAAACTTGGGTAACATTCGTTGAAAGCAGTGATTTTATTTTTAAAAACGCCGTAAAATCGACCTTCTGTTTTTTGAAAAATTGAAATTGATTGAGTTTGATATGTCTACACTGACATTTTTTTAAAAAACAAGCTCCGTTATTTAACGCGCAGTTGAAGGAATTTTCAGGGTAATGGTAATTGTAATTAATTAACGTCGCACTGGAGCAACACAATGGTCTATTGGAGACGGTCCCGGATCAATTTTCAAGGGAAAGATCCAAGGATAACACCACGTAATTTTGAACCACTGTCAGATGACGAAGGAATTTTCAAGAAACAAATGCTTGCTTTTTGCTTCAAAATTAATCAATCACGAATACCGTAACAATTTAATTTACCACCATCTCATTTTGATGATGAAATTCGAAAACATCGCATACCTGCAAGAATGTCTCGAGCAAAACATATTCATAGGAAAACTGAGTGCAAGACTATACGCCGAAAATTCGCCATTTTTACTGAAAATGAATGTACTGAGATATTCGTAATCACTTCAAAACTCAAAATCGACTTCTTCAGTAGTCACCTTAGAAAAAGACTTCTGTAGTTTGTCTTACAACAGAAGTGCAGATGAATATCAAATGGATTATATGGATGGATATATCATTTTATACATATTTACATCCGAAGTAAATTGTAGAAGCTATTAAAAATGTAAAACGATGTTCAAAAATAATTTTCCGTACACTTAAATGATACTTTTATTTTGTTGTGAAAGAGAAGTGACTAGTTTGATCACTTTTCAATCAACATTCAATCAATGCAACCCAAGCAACGTCGGGTAATTCTGCTAGGAGTATCTATAACAGAGTAACACAATTCCACCATGAAGGTACCATACTATGAGGTAGACAAAATTGCACTGTCTTTCTCGCTAAGTGATATAAGAACTGTTATTAGTACCAATTAAGCTTATAAAACCAAATTAAGTACGACGATAACCTTGAAACCTGGAATTGGCTTTCTCTTCTCGCAGTACCTTCCTTCCTCGAAGCATCTGCAAAACCTTCGTATATTATTTGGTTGTCTGCAAGGGTAGTTTTGACAGAATTTGGATAATCGTATTCTGAAATGATTAATAAAATAAAAGTTCCGAAGTCCAAACACAATGCATATAATAATATATAACTTTGTCTTTTGAAATACTTTTAGATGAAAACTTAGAATTCTCAATAGTATTTTGAAGTAAAATATCGAAATCAAAATATTATATCATTACTTGAAGATCAAATACGTATGAGTAATATGTATTTTATATTCCTGATAGTTCAATATATTTGTGAATATATCTGTATCCAATCCCGGATACAGATATATTCACAAATATATTCCCTTCTGTACATAAATTTATCTAACGTCCAAGGCACAGAAATCGACATTATTTATATACTGGAGAAAGGCAAAAAAACTAATATAAATAATTTAAATATAACCACTGCGAGATTTATTTGCCAATTTTTCCATGTAGTTTTAACAGGTTTTATTTGAGCTCTGTAGCTAAGTATGTCATGTTGCTAAAAGTACACGGAAGAGCTCATCTATCTATTGACTTCAGCAGTCTGATTACAGAAGGCAATGAGAGATCTGAAAAGCAGAAATCATCGCCAAAAAGAAAATGTCAGAGGAAGCGAACATATACTAGGTGTCAATAAATACCGAAACGCCTTTGAACAAGTGGAATGAACTTTCATAAAGTAATTGTCATAACACGACTAAGATGTGCAATTTTTCCTATGTAATTATTTGAAATATGAACACCAGTAAGAAATGTCAAATGTTGCTTTATATTTACGATTAATTTTATTTCATTTGGAAGAATGAAATGGGCATATAGATATTTATATTAATAATAAATGGATTTGGATGGTATCAGATGTGAGTACCATTGGGCCGTCAATAGACAAACAATTTAGAAACTTCTGTGCAGATTCTATGCGCGGAACTAATATTATAAATGCACTTACACTATCAAACATTTATATAAATGCAATGAATATACGCTACCTATAAAGGGTTGAATACATAAAACTGAAGTGTTCTATCTTGTTATCGGTAAATTTTATTTGGATTATGTCATTTGAATGTGAACTTTCTGGTTGGTCGTAGGATATAATTTGAGTTGTTTCTATACGTAGCATTGTTGTTAAACTAGGCATTCCAAAATATATACTATATATACTGCAATTGATGTGAAAAGATGCGTTAGACCAATATCACTGCACCATCGACAATTGGCGATACTTTCCCATCGCAAATTCATATTTTTGGGCCATGGTAACCCGTCGTAATCCTATCCAAGAAGCCGTTTGGCGAGGAAACTTTTAGTCCACAATTTGGCGATGAACTGGTACCGTGTTTACAAGTTTCACCAAAAGATGGAAGCGGTGTGATGTAATAACAGGAAAAAGACGATTAGGAAGGCCTCGTAGAATGAAAAATCGTAACAGAACAGTTATTTTGTTCACTATTAAAAATGAATTTTTTAATGTGTATGAGAGGCATTTTCTGTAAAACTAAATATAGATGGCAGTAGTGTTTCCCTGTACGTAACCTAAACGTGACGTCATTTAGCTTGTCTTTCTATTACGATTTCAGCACGTCACCAATAGATTCCAAGAAATAAATTCCGAATTGATATATGATAGGTTTATTGGTTAACACCAACTAGATTAATCTCCAAACGTTGCCAAAACGACGAAAAAACTACATTTTTAGGTAATACTAATATGAATTAAGCGAGATCATTTGGATAACAGAAGTAAAATCTTCGCAGACAGTCTGGCTTGTTTGTTTACACTGATTCATTCTCCAACTTTGCCGTAAAGTTTAAATATTCTTAATTTGAGTTAGAAGCTGCATAATTTTGTTAGATATGCAAGAGACCACTTTAATTAAATTCTTCAGTAATATGATTACAGAAAGAAATGAGAAACTTGGAAGATAGAACTCAGTCCAGAAAATAAAATGAGCGAACCTGAAAATAGGTTTAAAAGTCAAAACATATCGAATCGCCTTTGAGCAAGTGAATGAGATGCAATAGAAGATGTTCAGAAAATAAGTCGGGTGGGAACTTTTTGCCATACGCTTATTGGAAATAAGAATAAACACCAGTAATACATTTTTAAAATGCAAATAAAATGCCTTTTAATATTTTTGATTAATTTTATTTCATTTGGACATGAAACATGCTTCTCGATGCTTATGTTGATTGTAAATTAATTTAAATAAGGTATAAAATGTGAGTAACGACACTGCTTTCACAAGAGATATTTACAATTAAGAACCTTCATCGCAGATGCTATAAATGGGTCTGGAGGTAATTTTAAACTTTGATGCAAATAACTTGAGTTCTTACTCCCTAGAGGAAACCGTGATACCAAACCAAACTTTACCTTCCAACCTACGTTACCATGGCTACATTTGGGG
The DNA here is from genome assembly GCA_933210815.1 of Meta bourneti. Classification (NCBI taxonomy): domain Eukaryota; kingdom Metazoa; phylum Arthropoda; class Arachnida; order Araneae; family Tetragnathidae; genus Meta; species Meta bourneti. Next base: position 44,566,830 of record OW119931.1, read on the forward strand.
GATTCCCCGTTTACCAGTGATCATGTGACATAAAAAACTATCTTCGTGGGTAGAAAGGAAACCCTGCGAGATGACGCAGAACACTGCATCTATGAAAACATGCCATTTTGGGCATTGTTTTATTCTAAATTATGTGTGTCTAGTACTAAATGTGTTCCGTTGTTCGTTTATGAGTATATATTATCAATAAACGTAGAAGATCTAAAAAATATATCAAATCTGCTGGCCGATTTTTTATCCTTACACCAAAAAGATAGAAAAAGAAACTAGGATAATGACTACAACATTACATAATTTTTTGTGCACTGTACTTCCAAAGGTTAACTAATGTTACAGCTGTTCAAAAATACATTTCATTACTATAATATAAATAAAAATTCTTCAACGGGATTCAACTAATTTTGATGGAATTAACAGATTCCTTACCCACTTGGATCACATACTGTCAGCGCAGGTAGCATAAATTCTCTCTTTCGGGATATCTGTATATCTATTGTGGTTGGATACTTCCAATACAAATCCATGAAATCCAAAGACTGATAGATGAAACCGGCCATGCAAAATACAAATACGACCGCTCGGAATATTCTGACGGGGGTGTTGTTGGCATTCACGATTTCAGGAACACCTGTTACTAGAGAATTGCTGTAAAAATGTTTGATATCCCCCAATTTCACATTTTTCTTAGACGGCATTTTCCTTGAAGTAATCGTCAATCCTAAACAAAGATACTGTTAAACAATATTGTCAAAAACTGAATTGAAGCTTGAAAATAACACTTCAAGTATATTCATTTTCTACAATGTTTAAAAATATGATTATCGTGAAATTAATTTGAAATGCAAAACATAGCTATACAATAAAAACAGAAAAGGTGAAAAACTGTATAAAACTTACAATTGATAAACTGGAGTACGAAACCATATTTGGGGGCAAATTAAACTATGTGGCCAATCTATGCTTGAAATGAAAATTTACAATGTTTCAACCCTCCAAGGTATCTCATCTATCAAGATCTCGCCAATTTCGCCAATGACGAAGTATCTCGTCATCAAGATATTGCCAATTTTTTTATGATGACGAGATCGTGATCTGGTCAGCTTTCATCTAATGACGAAATATCTCGTCCATCAAGAACTGGTCAGTTTTCTTTTAATATATTTCGTCGTCAACCACCAGGAGAGTTGAAAAACAGTAAATGGCAGTGTTTTTGTTAAACAGCGAACATCGTTTTTGTCCCGAATCAATTTCAGAGTCCCTGGGGGAAAGAAAGAACAGTGAATCATTGATGCCTTGTTTTTAAGCTAATTTCCCATTCTGTGGTGCTACACTGGAGTGAAAAACTTCAGTAACAGAAGGGTTTTCCACCACTACTTTGCAGTGAAGTGACCTAGATGTGGGAAATTTGTACCAAAGGTACATTGAGAATTATGATAACCAGAACAGAGCAGAACTATAACAGGAACAGAAGTGAACAGTAAAAAGTCTTTGAACTTAAGTGGTGACACTGAATTGAGTGCCATGAGAAAGAAGGGTAATTGGAAATTTATATAAAGGAGGCGGTCCTTAGAAGTTTGTTTGACCATCTCCAACACTGATGTAGGTTTTGCAACGCTTTTGCATACTGAGAATGAGATTGCAGATGAATTCCTGTGGTAGCGGAACCCATTCCTCTATTGATGATTCAAAAATTTTGATTAAACACCATCTTTCGACTGAATGTCATCGGTTATGAAAATAGCCACGGGCTGTTTCCTTTTGAAATATTGGTGCTCCTTAAGTTTTGCACACCAGTGTACAGTAAAAGCAGAAAAGAAAAAAACTGTAAAATCTGCAATTAATACGTGTGAATGAGCTATTTTTGAAATTTTTACTTGGCACAGATTTTAAATTGTTCCTATAATTCGAATTTTTCAAAAGCATTTATAAATAACTTAGATTTATGAATATTCTGTAAATATATTTACCAAACTGCAACTAAGCATTGTAATTCGATATCTGAAAAATTCTTTTAGTTGTATAGTTTCATTCTTCATTAAGGAGGAGGCGTAGTAACCCAGTTGGAAGATTCGCGAATTGGCAACCGGAGGTTTGCGAGTTCGAAACTCGATCCAACCAAAGACTGTCGTGTATGCGGAATGACCTCAAAGTCCTCACGCTGGCATGGTGTGAAAGCTTGGAGAATGGGGTGCCAGTTCAGACCAGTTCAGTTGACCTCGTCATCTGACCGTTGTTCAAAATAACGAGGTGTTTTACCTCGTATTGATCTTGGGATCCCTTCGGGATTGATCTTGGAACGTCGCTAATAATGCGTTTATTTGCTCCAGTGTGACGTAAATTCAACTACCTACCTATCTTTATTAAAGAAATATATTTCTGTCGTGGAATACATTTTACTAGAATTGAACGTTCCTTTAGTCACACTAGTCCTGACAGGCACACGGTGACTTTTTCCCATATTTTTCAATGTTACCAATGAAAATAGTAACGGTAAGAATGTATAATTCATAACTTTTAGTAATAAATTTTTAGTTAATTGTTTTTTTGGTATTCCCTACATTATACTACGTAATTTATTAATGAATAACTAATGCTTGTGTACCAGGAAAGGAAGCATCGAGCAACTCACAGATGACCACGATATCATTTGTTAACCCTCTTGGTGGTTTATCTCCGCATCTAAAACTGCCATGTAGTGGCCAGCCTCTGTTACAAAATATTACCCTATTTGGATCTTTATTCCCTTTGGAGTATTTTAAATTCAATTCCCCTTCGAAATTGAATTCAACAAAGCGTCTCGTCATTAACAAAACTGATCAGATCTTGGTGAACGAGTAATCCAGTAGAAAACACTTGGAGGATTTAAAAAGGCCGAGACTAGTGGAGGGTTAAATATTCGTTGTCCAAAAAATTCTTGTTTTATTATCATAAATATAAAAAGAATCTATAACTTCTACATGATATTATTGTTTTAATTTTATAATAAACATTTGAAATAAATATATTATTTACAAGTCGAATACAATAAATCTAGATATATTTATATATCTATCTATAATCAATCCTAATTGTCTTTGAAAATAATTACTTAAAAACAAGTTTCAAATAAGAATTGTAACATAGAATTAGATATTAATATCACCTCAAAAAGAAGGGACCTTGCGACATAAAACTACAACCAACCTCAAAAAGAAGTGAAACATTCGATGGAGTTCGGCTTGTCGCTTTTTAGATAGATGTCCAATGAATGCATAACGTTTCGTCCAGGAATAGAAGTCCGGAATATTCTCAAACGAATAAAACAAATAAACAACTAATCAATGAGCAATAAATTCTTTTTGAAAATACTTGAATGCTAATGACGTTCTTTTTCTAATGCCAGTCAAAACACATCACAAACAAAACTAATTACGAATGAATGTTTTGCATGTCGCTTAAATTAAGCTGAACCTTTTGTTAAAAATTCTGCAAACAGAGAAGTCTAATCAAATTCATTGAAATGGGATTTTTGATATTCAAAAACAAAATCCATCTCCAGAGGCGAAGTTAATTGTGGTTTGTAAGCTTCAAATATTACAAAAGCATAGTGGGATATAAATGTAAGAAATAATTAGAAAAACATTGATAAAAGCTATTGATTCGGTTTTAGTAATTTTTTCCCTTTAGTTATGATTGTTTGTGAGGAAATTTGACGTAAATAAAAGTAAAATATTTGTTTAAGGAACAAAACCCTGTGATTTTCCCTCCACTCGCACGTCTTTGACCATCAGATATGTCGATTAAATTCCGAAATATATTATTTTAACCGAATTTTATGAAAGGTATAGTAGTCATACTAAATTTTAAAATATTATTGGGATTTGAGTGCGTTTTTTTCTCTATTATGGCAAAAACAAAATTCGAATATAACTTAAAAAATAGGTACGTAGAAGTATTGAGTTAACGTCTTACTGAACACTGAAGCAACGCAGCAGTCTATTAGAGACCGTCCGAGATCAATTCCGAAGGCAGCATCTCGTCATTTTAAATTCTCGGTCATTTTTTTCTCGGTCAGACGACGAGGCCACAACTGAGCTGGCACCCCACTCTCCAAACTTCCACAAGTCGCGCCAACATGAGGACATTTGAGGTCACGACAGATTTAACGTGTACCAGCCTCCACTAAAACGACGGTCTTTGGTTGTTTCGAGTTTCGATCTCGCTACCCTCTGGTTGCTAATCAGCTACTCTTCCAACCATAATTAAAAAGGTATAAATAAAAATGCATTGAGATTAAAGTTAATTTTGACTTCTGAATTTCTATAGATAAAAGGGTCAGTTGTTTTCATTCTCTGCCATTAGGAAACAAAATTTACCGTTTCATTAATTTCATTCATTTATGTAAATCAATTTCTTCTGTTCCCGAGTCAATGAAAATGGAACTAAATGTCAAAATTTGAACAAAATTATTTAGATATGGAGAGTCCGTTATAACTGTGTGTTAAAGTAGCGAGTTCTGTAATCATTTTAATCCTGGAATAAAAAATAAGACACTCTATAAGGTTGGTTGGATGGTTGTTGCGTAAATACGTGACTACTCTGTGAAAAATGTTTCTGGATGGCTAATTTGGCATCTTATCGCTTTGTTTGCGACATAGCATCTTATAATAGGGTAGGTGTATAAAAGCCCATTTCTATAGAGTTGCGGCAAAAGTGGTGAAATCGCCAAAGTCTACTACTATGTCATGCGGACCAACCAGATGATGAATGTTCAGTTCCATCCAACAGGCGTAAATAGTCTAAAGATCACGCTACTAATACGTTTTGGTCATATGATCTTAGGCACATAAAAAGGTTGCCGTTCCTCACTTTACTTTTATATTTCCTCTATGGGTAAACACACAGTTGGCCGTAAGGAACCATTTCTAATCTGTTATTGTTGGCTTGTGTATATAATTTAATTTATAACGTGTTTGCAAATTCATGTACACTCACGTCCAAAAGTTAAGCATAATTCGTAAAATGGGAAAAATCGGAGTAAATATGAATATACAATGGTTCAAAATCACTTGTGGGAAATCGTGGGACTAAGGTAAAATATTGTGCATATGCAAAACAGTTCAGTCGGCGTCGACATGCGCAAAGCACCGGCGCACGTAGGAACGAATATAAAACGGCCTCGAGCGGCATGGCAAGTTCAGACAGAAATTTCGAAAATTGCTGTGGTACCGAGCGTTATTAACAATCAATAAGGACGAAAGATGTCACAAAGATGTCAACTGGACATGTTTGTGAAGGGACGAATTATTGGAATGCTGGAATCCGGTTGATCCCAAACCGAAGCGTCTCGAATTCTGAATGTGCTCAGTGTGTGATCTCTAGACTGTAGCAGAGGTTTCAAACCACTGGAGACGTTACCCGACGACCAGTACCAGGTCAACCAAGGGTAACAACCACTCGGTAAGACCAATATTTGGCGATAACTGCACGGCGTCAGAGAAACCGTTCTGCCAGACAACTGGGTTCAGCCCTGACAGCCGCCACAGGAGTCATAGTTTCGAGACACTGTTTACAAGAAACTCAGACACGTTGGTCTCTATGCCAAACGACCAGCAGTTTGCATTCCCTTGATGTCTGAACAGAAACTCGCGCATTTACAGTGGAGTTTGGAAAATTGGAAGTGGAGTCGACAACAGTGGGGCAATGTCATGTTCAGTGTCATGTCAGTCCAGATTTAGTCTGCAAACTGATTCTCGTCGAACCACGAACTGGAGAGAACGTGGAACGCGTTTACACCAGGGAAACATCACGGAAAGACATCGTTATCCATCAGTGGAAGTCATAGTCTGGGCGGGCATAATGCTGGACGACCGCACAGACATCCACATCTTTGACAAGGGATCTGTTACTGGTCAAAGATACAGAGACGAAGTCCTTGAGCCTTCCGTTCGCCTGTTTCGAGGAGCTGTCAGTCTTGATTTCATATTCATGGATGATAACGCGCCTCCTCACCATGCAGCCCTGGTCGACACTTTCCTTCAAAGTGAAGATATCTACAGCATGCAGTGGCCTGCCAACTCTCCTGATCTGAATCCTATAGAGCAGTGGTGCGCAAACTATTTTCATTTCAGACCCCCAATTTTGTGTACTATTTTGTCGCGACCCCTGGATAGACAATAGACGTTTTTTTAATCATCAACGTAATTAAAGTTGAATTCTTTTTGGGATTTGCGCTTATGTTTGTGCCTTATTAGAGGTCTGAATAATATACATAATTTTATGAAGCAATGGTTTTATTTATGCATATGGGTATAAATATTTTTAAATGGAAAATACTTTAAAAAAATTACAACATAAGAATTCAACGTGAGGTATGCGCTTGCAAAGAGCTCATGATTACTTCTATGTTCGGATCTGTATTGGAAATCGCAAGCCGTAAGTCATCCTCTGGATACAATCGAGATCGATATTTTGTTTTAATGGCAACTAATTTTGAAAAGCCGATTTCACATAAGTAGGTCGATGCAAACCGAATCAAAATATTAATTGCCTTTTTCTTCAAATCGGCATATTCGTTTCCAATCGATAACCAAAATTTTTGGCAAGTCAGACTTAAATGGAATGCGCAGTGTTTCGTCGCTTGAAACATCAATTAACTGTTCTTTTTCATTTAAAGAGATATTGAATTTAAAAATATCAAACGAAAATGGATCACGTATCCAACCTAATTCATTATCTAGAAATTTTCGAAAAGTTTTCTCCCAATTTTATCATGACGGGAAATGGTGTTTTTAAATATCAAGAAATCTATTATTTTCTTTATTAAATTCTAAAAAGCACGGGAACATGTCTGTGTTGTTTTTGTTCAATTCTCCTTGCCAAAGTATCAGCTTATTCTTAAAAGCTTCAATTTTACTGCTCGATGTTAAAATGTTTGTATTCTCTCCCTGTAGACTTAAATTCAAATCGTTAAGTTTTTCGAAAATGTCAACCATGTAACTGAGTTTTCCGAGCCAATCTTCATTAATGAATGAACCTGTCAATATATGTTTCTTTTCTACCAAAAAAATATAAACTTCGTTTCTCAAATCGAAAATACGTCGCAGTATTTTGCCGCGTGAGAGCCATCTGACTTGGGTATGTAGTAATAATGTTTCATGCACAAAACCCATCTCATTACAGAGTATTGAAAAGAGGCGACTGTTTAGGGAGCTGTTGCTTTTAATGTAATTAATTACTATAACAACATCCTGTAATATCTTGTATAATTCTTCATCAATGTCCTTTGCAACAAGAGCTTGTCTATGTATCATGCAATGGTTGAATACTATATGGGGAGCAATTTTCTTTATTAACCCTCTTAGTCCTTTATTACTACCTGTTAATGCTGCAGCACCATCAGTGCAAACCGCGACACAGTGTGTCCAGGTAAGGTCATTTGTTTCAAAATATCTATTAATAATTTCAAATATTTTCTCTCCATTTGTTTCTCCTTCCAATTTTTTACAACATAAAAAATCTGATATGTCTTCTTCATAAACGTATCTCACATAAACAATTAGTTGAGACAGTTTAGAAATGTCAGTAGTTTCGTCAAGTTGTAGAGCAAATACAGGAGAGTTTTGTAATCGATTTAACAGAACTGATTCTATATTACGTGATATGGCGGAAATTCGGCGAGAAACGGTATCTCTTGATAATGGTATCGTTTTTAAATCGTTACCATATTTTTCTCCATGCATAATTGATGCCATTTTAATTTCTGAAGGAAGAATGAGTGATTCTCCAATTGTATGTGGTTTCAAAAATTTTTCCCTATTAAATATGAAACTTCTAAAAATGCCCGTAAAGCCTTCTCAGGAATTGTTGTGTATTTTTTCAAAACTACATTTTGATTTTTCATACTTTCAGCTCGTTTTTTAAAAAATGTTTCAGACTTATTTGCTAATTCTTTATGTTTGATTTCCAAATGTCTTTTTAATTTAGCAGGTTTCATACTTTCATTTGCTAATTTATCCCTGCAATTAACACACAACGGATGTTCTTTCCCATTAACAACGCAATATGTAAATCCATATTTAATAAACTCGTATTGATATTTTCTCAATTTTTTATAGATAGCACATTTCGTTCGATATTTTTTGATGTAGAAACAGTGCTATTGCATTCATTCACAGTTTTTGTAAGTTAATTGGATGTTGGTCCATCATTCTCATTTATAATGTCATTCTTTTCATTTTCTGGACGTTGGGTACCTATTTTTAGCCATTTATACATCATGAGGGTATTAAAACTAAAACCAAATTATAAATATACAATATTTCATTTCTTTGCGCTTGTTCAATCACGTGCGGCTACCACGTGGGAAGAAAATAAAGTCGGGTATAACTCTGTATAAATCATGTTTATTTGTAGCTTATTCAGACGAGAATTAAAGAAAATAAAACTTAATTATAAGAGAAACATCTCATACCAATTGCATATGCTCGCTACTTAATATAAAAAAATATAACATTCAAGTAAAAATTTACACATGGTAATCGAGGCAAGTAAATATCTCAACTGGTGTTGCCAGTCGAGCGCACATCTACATATATTGTACACAGTGGTTACAGTTAATCATAAAACAAGTACAAAATTAATTATAGTGATTTAATATAATTATGTCAAACATCACTTACTCCAAAGATGGGAAAACATATATTTAGAAATTACAATTAGCATTTATTTTTCAAAATTCATCTCACTATGATCTTAAATTTGCACTTAAACTGCAAAAGCAGGCTTTGTTTAGTGTGCCGCCATCTGTAATCCCAAAACAACAGAACTAACTGTTCCCTTAACACGTTTTAAAATAGTAACTACCCTGGTAGCGTTTCCATCGAAATATCAGTTGAGGATAATTGATTTTTGAAAAAATCAAAAACGAAAAAAATAATACAAAATATTTAAAAATAACAGTTTTATAAACATTATTGCCCTCCGAGCACGCTACTGAAATGTCCTATACTTAAAAAATATGTTATGTACATACCCGATTGCAAATTTTACTTAAAATTAGCAAAAGCAGTATATAAACAGAATTACAGAATGCATTTGAATGAACGTAAGAAGCAGCAAACCGAACTACTGAGGCACAGACGGAAAGAACTGCACGGTCCTAGCTGTGATCACAATATAAAGACTAAATAGCAGGGGTGCACACCTAGATTGAAAAAGCTGTAGTAAAGATGGCCACTGCTAAACGTCAGACCGATCCAAGTTGCATATGAATCCCACCGGAGAGCAGGTAAAGGGCATCTCAAATTGACAATTATCTTTTATCACTATGTCTGTTCGCCTGCCGGTTGCCGAAGTATAGGTACTATATACTAATACAGACAATTGTTTTCGTAAAATAGTTCTTTTTTATAAATAATATTATCTCATTTCACTATTTTACTGGTACCAGATACTTGTTGAAGAAAAACATATTTTTTTATTGTCAACTAAATTTCTTTGAATTTGGCGACCCACAAAAATTTTCAAACGACCCCCAGAGGGGTCGCGACCCCCGGTTTGCGCACCACTGCTATAGAGTATGGGCGGGATATGCTCGGAAGACATATTGCAGCCCTCCACCACCCACCAAGCTCCGTTCCGGAATTGAAAACTGCTCTCCGTGAGGCTTGGAACTCTTAGAGCACACACATCATCCATACCCTCATCGAAAGTATGGGAAATCGTTGTGCAGCATGCGTGGCTACCAGAGGTTCCCACACACCATATTAAACTTCAGCATCACATTGTCTTAATCATTCTGTTTCACTAAAGTTGACACTCGTATTGGGAACCTTTTTCTTTCAACCCTTTTCTTTGAATAATAAAATTCATTATCATCCTTGTTTTGCATTGCTTTCTTCTTCTATAACCCTATTGCACCGGTATACCGCGTTTCCTTCCATTCCGATGTAGATTTTCTGAAATATTCACATAAATAGCAATTATACTTAACTTTTAGACATGAGTATGTTGAGGCATGTTGGCCAACTGAGAACACGTACAATCGCATATAAACTCTAGTTTGGCTTATTGGTAACGTCTAGGATTAAAAAGGCCCATCGTTTTCTTGGTTTTAGCTTTTAATCGCAGGACAAATGGTCTGGCAATTTAAGCCCTCTGAGGGGTTCACACGCATAATTCCACCTTGCAGGTAGGTAGTTGAACTTAATCCGCACTCGAGCAACACAAAGAGCTATTGGGGACATTCCGGGATGAGTCCAGAAGGGAAAGATTCGAGGGCAACAACTCGTAATTTTGAACCACGGTTCAAATGACAAAATCAACACTTCAGCTGCCATTACATTCTTCAAACTTCCTCATCAAGCCATAGTGAGGACATGTGAGATCTTGACTGATGGTAATGTTTATAAATATTTAGCCTTAAAAGTAGACCTGAAAAGGAAACATACTTATTTTATAAGTAAAGAAACACATATTTTATAAGTAAAGAAAGCATACAATTGACTATCAACATCACCTTCCAAATAATAGGCATTCGAAGAAGCAAAAAGTTATTCGCTTTTATAATGAGTGGCCAGTGAATATTTGACATTTGGTCAATATTCACTCTCCACTTCATATTTATCCAGAGAATGCTAGGGTAAATATTTTCACAAATAATAAAAGATAGTACTAATCAGAGTAATCAGTTTTACTTGTATTAAAAGTATTCTAATAATCTCTAAAGTTTTTTTAATACCAATCAAAGCAAAGAGAACTTACTAGGAATGTAATTTTAGTTTTGAGTGTTAGATTAATTAAGTTTACTTTTCGGCTTAGAAACGCTGCTAATCAAAAATTGTTTACCATGGGAGTTTTGATATTAGAAAGGACATTGGAACTTTGCTTCCAAATGCTCGGCCAGTTGAGCTAATCGTTATGACACTACAAGGTCGTATTTGCGAATCACTTAGAGTTACTCTGGTGCACCATGTGGGTGGGTTCACTTTACACCTCAGATGCAGACCACATATTCTGTAAGAGTTGAAAAATTGAAAAACCTTTATCTAAAAAGATACTAGCAAGGTTTCTGTAATATGATGGTAACTCAGAATATACTATATCAACACATATTCCAACGTTTTAAAATTTTATTTTAACTATTTTTTACATTTTCTTTAACTTTTGTCACTTCAAGTTACACTAAAGATTTGTGTCTTTGTTTTCCCAAGAAAATATCAGTAATTCTATTGTCTTCCAGTTCTTGCTTAATATTCTTCATACAGTTTAAATCTATTGGCTTCTATAGACGCGCTTTGATTCTATCAAGACACTTAAGAGAAAACTCCCATAGTTGAATCTTTGCAAAGAATTGTAATGGTCCTGTAAACCAAAACCAAAAATGTGCCAAAATGTTCGTATTTAAAATATTCATGTACCGGTCTATTTCCTATTTTTTCATTAGTATAAAGTTTCTTTTTAGATATTTTTCATTATAGACATATAATTATTTATTACATACTCTGTATTAGCTGGCTTTAAAAAAATCCCTAAAGCATTGAATCATCCAATAGTACATGTGGAAAATTTTAAAACAAAATAACACGTTTTCTTAAAAGGTAGGTAGGTAGTTGAATTAAAGTTGCACTGAAGCAACACAATGGGCAATTGATAACGGGGATCAATTCCTAAGGGGAGATTCGAGGACAAAACCTTGTAATTTGAATCACGATCAGATGACGAGGTCAACACCTGAGCTGGCACCCCACTCTCCAAACTTCAACACCACGCCAACATGAGAATATTTGAGCCTACAACAGATTTAACGTACACGAGCCCCACATACATGACGGTCTTTGGTTGGATCGAGTTTCAAACTTTCAACCCTCCTGTTTTCTTAAAAGGACGTTATAAGTTTACTTGGGCTTTAGCAATACTTTATGTTTTCATGTTAGTGAATTCTGAATTTCATATATTTTACTTATGCTGGATGCTAAAAGCATATTGATCATGATTTTGTATTTAGACTATGAACTTCGTTTGGCTGCATTTTTAATACCTCTAATAATTTAGCTATTATTCACCCGTAAATAGAATAGGGCGGAATAGGGCAATAGCATATATTTTAGCTCATTTCGTATGGTACTTCTAATTAAATGCACTTACATTCATAAATGTATTTGCATAATTCGTTGACAATGTTTAACGATAATCTTTAATCATAGACGTGACTAAGACAATTTCTTTCAAACTAGCAAATCTTTCAGACTATCGCATAGCATCTGCACTAAATTTCGTAATTACTTACATCGATTGATGGTAAAATGTAGTTATTCACATTTCACATCTTATTTTAATAATATCTTATTAATATATTTACAAAAAGGGATTACATGTCCCTAAACAAAACAAAATTAATCGAAAAAATATAACAGCGTTGTGTTTACTTTTACTGGTGTTAATTCTTATTTACTACTAGCAAAATTGGCCGACCTCACTGGGGTTGAATTGCTTAACTATATATTGAAAGTGACCAGAAAATCACTTTCCTCTTTCGTAGAGAAATGCCAAATCATTTAAGTGTAAAATAATTTTTTAACGCCTTTTCGACACTTTTATAATTTCGACAACCTACTTTGGACACAAATCCTATACATGCATATCCATCCATGTAATACATTTCACATGTATATCGCACCCCTGCTAAAGGTGCAAATTGGCGAAAGGTGAGACACAAAGGTAACTACTACAAAAAACGATTTGAGGGGGATTCCCTTTCTTAAATTCTATTCCTGTAAAATTGCTCTATTCGTAAAAATGACGAATCTATGGCAGATACTCTCACATAATTTACCTGCCAATATTTCTTTATTTGGGGTACATTTTTCGAATTTTGCTACCATTAATGGAAAGATGACTAATTTGATAGGATATTTATCACTAAGTTTGTTTTAAAAGCTAATACATTTTTCTTGAAAATTCCGTTTCGTGGCACGTGCAAAAATAAAAGAACTTGTTTTAAAATTTAATATCTTCAGTAGTGATAAAGCAAAGGTAACCTATGTATTTCCATTTTTTAAATGGTAAATCAATTTGACAGCTTTCTTTAAAGAAAATCATTGTTTTATACAAACTTTCCCTATATAAATTGCTTAAATATACCTTCAATTCGTAAAATAAGCCACCTTGGCCATCTGTCGCTATGACAAAAAATGTGTAATATTTCAAGTCCTAGTTCGGATATTTTGTTAAAATTTGCTTTATTCTAACTTACATGCCGTTTAAACAGAATACTTTGCGGTGGTGCTGAGTGTGATGAAAAGGAATTACAATTTATTAAAATAATATGTATTTAAAACAGAAAACAACAGAAAACAGAGAATTAAAACAAAATTAAAGTTGATGGGAAAAAGTTCTAAAGATATAAATTCATGATTCTTTTTTATCTCTTGATCTCGTACAGTTGCCACAACTTACAACTAAAAATTGGATAGAATTAAAAAACACGAAATTAATTCGGAGGGAAAAAATAATCACTGCACGTGGCAAACAAATACGACTTTCCGTTTTGTTGCAAAATATCGTCTGTCCCAAATGTTCGGAAATGGTTTATATTTTTCAAGGAAAATAAATAAGGCCCAAAAGAAAAATTATTTGAATTTAAATTCTGCAAAAACAATTTTTTTTTAAATAATTGATTTTTCAGTAGTCTGGTAAAACAATTTAAGTAATTGCAATGATCAATTCGCATTCAAGCTTCTCCAAAACTACCAAATTATGGTTGATTTAAGTAGAGTTACCCAGATGTTTTAACATGAAACTTTCTTAAATACGTAAGCAAAGGAATTTAAAATAATACATTCACTTCACTAAAATATTTTTTATCAAATGTAGGACATTGTATTAAAATGTTTTGAACAAATCTTATGTGATACTTGTACAAACACGCAGATACAAAATCTAACATAGAACCGGAAGACGAACAGACAGACGCAATGAAGTGTCACTAAATGAATGTAAGAACTCACAGTATGCAAAGTTTCATGAAAATATGTTCAACCGTTTGAACGTAGCACGGGCTCATATATACAGACAGACAGATAGACAGACACGAAACGCGCAAGACACGGATTTTGCATCAGAAGGGTCCAAAACGGATAGAAAACTTGAAATGGGTCGAAAATACTCAATGTAAAAACAAACACTCCATTCTTATTTATATAGATAAAATGCATGGCAAAAAAAGCACACCTCAGTCATGTTACTGCGAAGTTTCTGAACGTCTATTTCAACCCTAATCCCATTCCCTTGTTCAAATGCGATTCTGCATTTTTTATCTTAAACCTATTTTGCTCATACTTTCTTTTCAGTGTTGATTTCTATCTTCCATATTTCTCATTGTTTTCAGTAACCAGACTGCTGAATTTCATTAGAGTGGAGAACTCTCCCGTGTTGTTTTAGCAATATTGCGCCGCTCATAGCTCAAATCAAGCATGCCAAAATTAGTGGCAGAATTGTTGAATGAATCTCACAATTGTCGATTTTATATTGTTGTTGCCATTCGACAATAAACAAAATAAGGTAGATTTCTGTGCCACATACGCTATCAAAATATATATATGAAACGATACCTAAAGCTAACCCCCTAAGTACAATTCTCACTACAGATGTCCCTTAGTGGTCCCCTTTTCTCCCAGTCTTTGTGACCTATCTAAGTGGTCAATATATCTTGCCATCCCCTTTCAGCTTTGAACTCAAGCCGTCTCGTTATCTTGGACCTCCCACCGACTCTCCTGCTTTCAAATCGCATATGTAAGAGATCACATTCCTCCTTCGTTAAACCACCTATTTCTACCACGGATCCTTCTCTCAGGTTGCCTTACACCACTCTTGTCACTTTAGTCACGACTGCAGGCTATGAGATCTGTTATTATAACATATATAGATAGTGAACTTGATGGCATTTTTTATTGTATAGTATGTACACATATTTTAATAACATATTGTATTTTTATGTACACATGTAATAATGTATAGATGTAATTAATATGCTCCAACATTCTGGATGCCACCTCGGTGGTATGCTCTATTCATCCCATCCACACTTGTTTAAACCGATATAGTGTCTCATGGCACTAGGCATGGAAGTGTATAATGGTGTTAGTTAGCTATGTAATATGTATTCAAAATATTTATTACAAGTTCTGATAATTTGAATACTTCTTCAAAACGAACACACAAGCATAAACAGCAATTAGTAAAATAAAGAATCTGAACAATATTTTTCCCACAATTCTAGAATATTCATATAATTTGTAACACACCTATAGCCCAAACACGTCATGTTGTTTCTTAGCTTGTCATATCACCCTATACGTGAAAGAAACACCAAATTGCGTTCGAAAAAGAGGAATAAATCAATTTCAGGCAGCGAGGTTACGGCCATTATTTTCGTTACTCCAAACAACAAAGAAAGATATCCCTGTAAAAGCCCCACATGCTCAGAAGGCTTGTCACGAAATATGAGGCACTCCAATTTGTTGTTTTAATGCAAATTGCTATCTCCTCATAAGGTCACCCCCTTGTATAATACAAGGTGCGTGCATAGTCATGCCAAAACGGCTGCACGAAGATGGCACGTATCTCTTAGCAACAGAAGATGTGTGTGCAACCCGCTTTTAACATTCCATAGCACTGCTTAATGGGGTGGCAATAAACGAAAGGCCTATAAAAGGATTAAACAGAGATCGGAAAAGATGTGTGGTGAGACTCTCACGATGAACCAAACTTAATTCACACCGATTCGGAATCTGATAGCCAAGTAAGCTATAGTCAACGACTTTATCTAGTGTACTTTATGAATGTTTTGTATAGTGAATACATTAGCGTTTTTATTTAATTATTTTGTTTTACATATAAATTTAAAAAATCATCTTTTTGGCTTCACCACAACCGTTTACCGTTCGATTTTAATAAAATTGTTTCATTGGAAAACGAAATCTTCATTTTCTGGAGTAGGTGTATAGTGTTCTTTACGGATGTTTTTATTGAATTATAAACCTCTTTTTAGTATGTGTAAATAGTATTTGGGAGTTTTCTATTATAAGCTATTTAAATTTGCATGTACCAAATACAATTTACACTAGATGACTAAAAAATAACATTTCTAATCTTTTCGCTACTTCTGTGATGTTTGGTAAATTTTAAGTACATAACATATATCTTCAAACATTCATTTGTTCAATTTGAAATGGAATAAAATATATTTACGAAAACAATTTTTTAATCTGGTAATTTTATAAAATCTCTCCTCTAATATAGCCTTTAATTTGCACAATCATAACACGTTTGATTATTTCGGTATATAGTTTATTGCAATAATTATAAACAATAGTATTATTTTTATTTAATTCAATGAATCTTATCTCTTATTTTTATGTAATTTTTAGAGCAAGTTTTGTCCTTCTCAAAGATTTTAAATATGGCAGATTGATAACGTTTCGTTTTCGATGACAATTTTATAAACTTAAATAACAGAAATCCATTAAAAAACGTTGGAGGAATGGGACTGTTTAAATCAATGCAAAAAGAAATAAACCTAAATTCCAATTTATTTAATTTTTTAAACCTAAAAAAATAATAATAAATTATTTAATAAGAAATTACTAAATTAGATACATGCATTCAGTATCATATTTTGACTGTTGTGCAACTATTTTCATTAAATTTTAAAAGCACTCGTTTTCAGCCAACGTTTGTACTTGGTTACAAATGAGAAATGAATAAAAAAAGTGTTCAATTTGTAATTTCAATTCGTAAAGTATGAACTTACACAATTGCCTGATACTTTTTAGGATATTTAATGTATTCTTTTGAATAAATCCAATCACTGTTATAGAAAGCGAAAAGGCATTGTTCCGAAATGCATTGTATATTAATAACTACTAGTGGTCGCCCAGTGGTCGAAATTCGACCATAATTCATTTAATTTTTAAGTTTGAACGTTAATAAGGTTCTTTTGTCAAAGAGTATACCTCTATATTCATTGCATATAATTTTTTTGAATTTTGTTCTATTACGTAAGCTGCGAGCATGTACAAATACGTCATAGGAAAAATGCGGTATAGTTTGGTTAAGCCATATCTAAAAAACAATAACGCGTTGTTTGACATTTTCTTGGGGTTTTTTTATTGCTATACTGGCCACAGGTTTCGCAAAGGCAACACAGTTAATTTGCCTATCTTTTTCAAATTATATAAAATTTAAATAAAAATAAATCCAAAAAATGAAATAAGAAATACATGCTTCGTATTTTTTTATATATTTTTTATTGAAACAAAAAAAAACGGGTGGTTAAAAAAATAAATGTTGTCCATTGAACTTGAAATAATTCGACAATGAATTTAATGATTCAAAACTTCTGTGTAGACGATGTTTTTTGTAAAAACTCTTTCATCGTTTGCTAAATGCCCTGACCGTTATATTCCGAAATATAAAATCTCAAACCATCGAATGATCGAACTCTACTTGCTGCGACGTACAAATGATCATGTGTAAAAACTGGCTGCCTCAATAAAATTCCAATTTTTTCGAATGTTTGTCCTTGAGACTTATTTATTGTCATCGCAAATGCAGGTATAATTAGAAATTTAGTTCTTTGAAAGTTAAATGGTAAAATAGTTCCGGAATATGTTAAATTTATACCTGAAATCAAAATTCTCTTATTGCGTGCGGTTCCAGTTAAAACTTCGCAATCAATAGTATTACGATGCATAAATTTGATGCGCATTCTTCTTCCATTGACTAATGCTTCCTTTGTATTTAAGTTTCTGATCAGCAAAACGATGCAATTAACTTTCAATACTAACTTATGTGGTGGCAAATTATGCCAAATCTCATACTCCTCCGTGCGCGCAATGTGCTTAAAAAGGGGTACAAAGCTTTTTCTTCACGTATTAATATATAGACTACAGTATATGAACGTAAACAATGAATGTTTTATTTTTTTTAATTTAATATATTTGTAACGCATATTATACATTAATTTTATCTTTCTGCACTCCTTCTCAATATGAACTTTAATTATGCCCAATCTCATACTCCTCCGTGCGCGCAATGTGCTTAAAAAGGGGTACAAAGCTTTTTCTTCACGTATTAATATATAGATTTTCAATACATTCTGCATTGAAAGAGCATTTAAAAATCTAAATAAATCTATTTTGTTTTTTGACAAGCTATTCAAAACTAACAGAATGGTTAAATTTTTCTTATATTCCGATTATACTATTCGTACATTTTTTCATCAGAACAGCTTATTAAATTTCGACTTTCAACAAATACCAATTACTAATGTAAATAACTATTACATACACTACACTATTAATATGCAACCTTTGTTAATTTATTATAGCAAAGTCGGTAACAGATTAAGTAGCGATTTTATAGGTTTTTTGCTGTTCATTTCTAAATATGAAAAGATGGGGAATGTTTTTAATCTTACAACGAACTCTATTCTGGTGATGTTCTTAATCTGCAAAGGATCAGGTTATTTTAGGTTTGTATGGAATAAGAAAGAATAAGAAATGAATTCATAAAAATCTGCTTGAGCAAATTTGAACGTAGCTATTGCTCATCATCAAAAAATCGGCAATATCTTGATAGCGACATCTCGTCATTACAAAAAATTGGTTAGATGTTAATGGACATGATATCTCGTCGAAACCACAATCAAGTTATAAGACAATTCGCTACAATTCATTTACAATACTCGTACTATCCTTTATTTCGCGCATACGGTCTTCTGTCTTACGAGTAGATTTTTGTAGACACCATCAGACCACAATCAAAACAATAACTATTTCGCAAATAGACAAAAACTGAACTATATAAATCACTATAAAGCTAAAGGCAAAAGATGAAGAACGAAGAATTGAATCAGATGTATAAAATTAATTTAATTTGCATACATAAAAATTTTGAAATTTTTAGAAAATGTAGACTTCTGAATCATGTTGAATAGGTATAAAAAATTAATACGATTTATAATGCCAATTGTATATAAAAACGCAAAAATATTTTAATTAGAATTTTCCAAAAACAAATACTCAAATACTGTAAATTTAAAATTGTACTTTGGAAAAAGTTTACACGATGATGATTAAAAGATGGACAAACAATTAAAATATAATGAATAATGAAGGGGGTAGATCATGATTGACACAAGGCCTCTTTCCCAAGAAAATATAGCGATGTGTGAATCGTGCGTGTCCAATGCCAAGAAGGGTCAATTTGACATTAGTCTCTCCCATTGGAGACTCTGGCCATTGATGAATTAATGGTTTGATGGAATGCAATTTGTTGTTGACTTGCAGTTTTCCTGACTCTTGCCACTAGGAGTTAATGAACTTCTTTGGGGATATTTTTATCTAAAAGGAGTATCTTTATAATGATATAAGTATATGTCTAACGTCTTTTAAGGGGGCAGTAGACTTTCAAAATCAGCAAAATCGACTATTTTTATTTTAAGTTTAAAAATTAATTGATATTTAACTCTATAATAGTAAAAATAATTTTTGACGATGTTATATTGACAACAGACATAAGTAGATAAGCATGGCAGATCTACAAAAACCACTTTTTCTTCTATTACCAATCGTTTGTTCCCTGGGCATTAGTTTATTCATGGTTTCCTTTCAAAAAAGTGCTATGTAATCCTTGTAATATTTCGTATGAGTTCAAATGAGAAATTCATATCGTGCTTCCTATTTTTGACGATTTAGTTTAAAATGTTGATTAACCTATGCTTTTATGCAAAATTTTAGGTGTTTTAGTACACATTTTTATAACTTTACAATTGAGTGATACACTTTCCAAATAGAATTTAATTTTATTCATATATAAAAAAAACCATTATATGGATTAAAATAATGACAACGCATGAAAAATTAATGCACAAGGAACCTCTCAATTTGTGATAATTTTTCAAACATTTCGACAGTATATTATGTAATAAATTTCAAATGACTTCATATTTTTTTTACCTAACTTTATATATAAGATTTTTAATTTAAAACAAAGTCTTCAAATTTCATAACAATCTGTAAGAATCCACTGTCCCCTTAAAGGTATTCTTTGACTTCTTGATGAGCAACTTCATTTCTATAAACTCGAACTTGGCTTTTAACCCAAAAAATCTATTTTAGCTAAACAAACATGGCCACTAAAACCTCCAAACGCAGGCGACCATCTGTGGCTGATGACGAAATAGGAGAAGCCTGGAGTGGAGCTGCAAAAGGAAACGAAGACGAAGGTATCATGGTGGACGATTTGTACATACAAGCGGATGAAACTGACATCGTGCCCGAAAAAGAAAGGACTGGGTGTTGGCACGGATGCATGAGAAGTATAAAAGGTACATTTTTAAGTATTCGAGCATTCGACTACAATAAAAATAAAGTTAAATATAGGATAACGATATAATGTGCGAAACAAGCTACTCAATAGGATTCAAGTTCAAATAAGCAGCAGACTCGCTCATGGCATCTGTCCTAAAGGTTCTTAATTGCATATATCTATTGATGGCAGTGTCGTTACTCACATTTCACACATTTAAATGCGTGGTTAGACTCAAGAACATGGTACCATCGCCGAATTCGCGATGATTCTGGAATATGGTATCAGGTCGTAGACCTATCCAAATAGCCGCTTGGCGACGAAACCTTTAGTCCCCAATTTGGCAAAGGTTCGGTACTATGTTCTTGAGTTTTACCAAATCCATTTATAATGAATCGAAGCATCCATCTGTACGTTTCATACAAAAGAAATAAAAGTGATCAAAATTCTCTAATAGCAAGCAATTTCAGTCATAGTCCCACAATTGGCTTATGAACGTCAGCTTCAATTGCACCCCATTCACTTGTTCAAAGACGATTCAGTAATTTTTTTTACGTTTTAAACACATTTTCAAATCTGCTAATTTTGTTGTTGCGATGTTTGTTATCTTCAAGGTTTCTCATTCCCTTCTGAAATCCACAATCGCTTAAGGCATGAATCCATCTTTTTGTTATTAGAGGATGGGTAAGATGTAAACAAATAAAGTCTTGATGGTTATAAGGGAGGTATAATTTCATTTATCAAATTACGATTATAGAAGTTTCATACATATGGCAAAACATTTACATAGATGTTTTTTTACAAAGGTTAAATCTATAGAGTTGCGCAGAGTAATGGGCGATATAGAAATGTACTTCAAGTTGAACTGTTATGTATAGTCTAGAAGCGATTTGTTTTGAGTAAACATCAACACTGCAATCGCCGGTACGAATAATGGGTATATTGGTATACGAAATCATGTTGGATACAATTTTCCTGAGAGAATCTTTCACAGTTATCACATTCTAAGTCAATATAAATTGGTTCAGGCGCCTGAGCACTCGAGGTACTTGCTCTGGCTTTCCCTTACTCGGCTTTCTTACGCACTATGTACAATCTGCATAGTTCGGCATTAGTCAATTTGGGCTTTCCTGATTTCTCGTGAATTTTTCTTCCCAGTGATATGCGTTTCTTACATTTCAATTCGTATTTCCTTCCTAAAAATTTTCTTCGACTCGGCACACTTATCACCTTATAACTTTACAAATTGTATTTAAAAATTATTAATGCTAAATGATATTGTAGATACTGTTATTTTCTACAAATAGACATAGATTTCAACGTAATATCCCTGAAATTCAAAGTTGCACTGCTCAAACGCCGCGTTTGCTATTTTCAGTGTTCATGCTCAAGTGCTACCCCTCCCCCTCACCGCTACACATCCACACTACCCATTATTTTTAATACAGACATAAACTCTCTATCCAGAAAAATTTAAATCATTATATTATCATTTAGTTTACGAGACATAAGCGCGACAAATCTGGCTATATTTTTAGTCGAGTTTTGGTAGAAACAGCCTATACAAGGCCGAATTTATCTTAGTCTTATTCACAAATAACTAGAAAATATATGAAGTAAAGTTAATAAAAATAATTTTTAACTAATATTAAAACACAAACATTAAAGTTATGCTTGACACATAACTTTTAACACACACTTTTTAAAGTTATGCTTGACACATAACTTTTAACACACACTTTTTAAAGTTATGCTTGGCACATAACTTTAAAAAGTAACCAGAGTAAATCAACCATAATGTGTAATTTTTAGCAGTTTGGGCTGATATAGTTATTGTTTTTTCTTTTAGAAGAAAAATAAACCCAATTCCATGCAATAATTTAAGAAAACTTAACTGTGTCTAAAGATGATAACAAATGTTATGGTATCATTCTCTATTTCAAAGCGAGAAGGGTATTTATACGTATTGTCTTACAAACTCTTAGAGACCTCGTAATTAATTTCTGCTAATAGACCTTATATACTTATTACTCTTTTTTATCACAAAAGTATTCGGCTACCTCACACTTCTAACTATTTTCATAGATAGAATAAATATGAATTTAAAATTACGACTTCGAAGTCAACCGCAAAAAAGCTTTGCCTTTCTTTTTCTAGTGTGCAATGATAACAATAAAACAATTACGAAAACTTTCGCTAAAAGTATTAAAAATTGATCACAACTTAAGAAATCAAGCACATAAAAATATTCACCACTTTCCGAAAAAAGTAGGTCAAATAAAAAATGCATAAACCAATGGCGTTTTACTAAGATTTTGTTCCTTATTTACCTTATAGTTAGTTCTTTACTTATACCTTAGAGTGCTCCTTTAAGTCTAACAACATTGTTTGTATCTAATACTCGGTCAAACTGGGACCAATTTCGTCCTACTCTGCATGAAAATGTATTTTGTGTGAATTTACTATTTTATGACTTATTTAATTTCTTTATATTTCCTCAAAAAATAATTGTTTGATACAAATAGTTAAACTAATGTCAGATTTTAAGACGTTTTGATCCTTTTTATACCAACCAGACTTTTATATTCAAAGCACTATGTTTTGGATCATTGTCTGTTGGGCAGGAATCCGTTCTGATGGATTTTGTAGCGCCTTCTACTAGTTCTTATATCTTAATACAATAATTATTATGTATCAATATTCCTTGATAGCTCCATTCTAAAAACATTTCAATTCGCAGCCAGCACGTGCAACACGACTGAAAGAAAAACTAATTTAATTTTATACATTGCCACAGGCATGGGATTCATATTAGATTCATATTTTCATATGTAGATTCATTTTTCATATGCGATTCATTAGATTCATATTTTCATATGTAGATTTATGCCATCACAAATATGTCAATGCATTAATATTGGTAGTACTTGCAATAAATCCAAGTGTGTCTATTTCAGCTGTTGACATACAACCATCATAACGTTGAAAATTTTTAAGCTGTATTTTATTTTGACGCAGATGGTTACATTAACTGAAGCCTGATTTCAGCGTTCGTTCTTCTGATTCGCACAATTTTCCTCGTGCTTGTGTTAATCATGAACTTAAACTCATTACTAAAACCCACCATTTTCAGAAATCTTGATCCATGCTAACAAATTGTTTTGTGAAAACAAATCTTTACTTTTATTTCTCCTACCGATGCAAGGCTTATTTCTATTAACTCGTTCATAATTACCATTATTTTGTATGTGCAATGAACTGATTCAACGCTTTCCACGAAATTATTTTACTTTTGAACACATTTCAGATGCCTCTTCAGCAGAATTTGTGACTACATCTTAAAAGAGACACATCTCAAATTTATGTTTACCATGCTTTAGGATCTTTAGTCCTCAATTTGGTATCTATTCATTAAATATCCTTAAATGCATCTTTTTAATGATCATCAATGCATGGTTGAATGTATAATTGCAGCCAATTTGGAAATATATTTAAATCACAAGATATTTTTAAGGACGAAAATATCTCTTTTAACCAACCTTAATTGCGTTATTCGATTTTGACATTCTAAAACTCAAAGAATTTTCTTGGATCTAGACTTGAGATAAATTGGAGATGAAAATAAATATAGAAATTTTTATACTCTTATTTATAACTAAAATTTTGAACTATAAGTTGAAGTAAACAAGAATTTTCTAAATTTAATATAAAATTAAAACTCATACAGTTTTAAATCTAACATATTACAAGCATAATAACATAGTATATCATTCAAAAGTTCTAGTACTTGGTGATTTTTCTGTTTTCCTTAATTAAAAAGTCTGATTTGGCAAGCTAAGGGTTCAATGCTGAAGTAGGTAGAAGAAAATAAGCAAAGCAGACAATCATTTCATGATAAGAGTTGCGCGTGCCAAAAATAATTTCTAAAAGTACCAAGGTTGCCATATTAGCTACCAGTCCTTTTTTAAAAGGTTTTGTGAGGTATATTTTATTTATAATGTCTTATTCTCTTTATCGTCTGTCTCAAATATTCAGAAATTGTATGTTTCACAAAAGAGAAAATAAGGATCAAAATAAATAAAGCATTAAAATTTAAATTCCGTAAAAATATTTTTTTGAAAAATAATTGCTTTTATAGCAGTACTGTTAAAATAATCCGTGTGCTCTATATGCCAAGCAATGCTCAATATATACTTTGCAGATTTTCCAAAACTACCAAAATATGGTTGATTTAAGCATAGTTACTCGGATCTTTTAACATGAAACTTATCTAAGTATGTGCAAAGGAAATTCAAATAATGTAAGCACCAAACTAAAAAATATAATTTGTAAAACATATATATAACATTGTATTAAAATATATTGAATATATTATATGTTACTTGTACAAGCACACAGACACAAAACAGACGTAAAACGGGAAGACAGACGGACCTACGCAATCAAGTTGATTAAAAAAAATGAATGTAAGTACTCACAGTATGTAGTTTTATGAAAATACACCCAGCCGTTTGGACGTAGTACGGGCACATACATGCATAGACACCAAACGCACGAGACACCGATTTTGTATCAGATAAAACGGATAAATAGTGTGAAATTGGTCGAAAATATTCAATGTACAGACACTCCATTTTTCTTTATGTAAAGAAACATTTTTATTATTTTGTGCGATAATTTTTTTATTGTTATTATGTTTTTATTCTTCATTTCCTAAATTGTCTTGCGTCTATATGTTGTAAAATTAGTCACTTGACTACTATATATAAAGGATCTTTAAAACAGTTCAAATTAATTCTTCGGGCGGCCATGACGTCAGATTTACTTCATGCATTCGTGGTTAAATGATTCTAGTGTTCTTAAACCTGTAGAAATACAATAAAGATGCGACATTAGGGTAATTAGGTCAAGAATATACGCATTAAAATCTCAAATGACGCATCAAGTTTCGAGTTTGTGTTTAAAAGTCCGCGAAAGACTTAACTTCATTTATGTTCATTTTTATTATTCTGTCTATTTCACGGTCAGTCTGAGTAGTTAAAACAACGCCATTTAGAGGTTCTTGAGATGGTTAATTAAAAAGCCCAGCCTTAACCCAAACAATGGTGAACGCATTTAAAGATGTCTAATCACTTGTTTAAAAGAGTTAACGATATTCTAATTTCGTTTCTATGGTAGCAAATTTATTGCCGTGTCTTTTCGCTCGTATAATGGTTTTTACTGTGACAACAACTGTCTCAGAAGCTGTATCACGTGATCTTCTCTCTGTGAAAGGACCAAAGTTTTATTAACAATAAGAATTTATTAATGTCGGGAGTTTAACTTTTATTCTTGATTGTGAGGTTAAACTAAGAGTTAGTATAGTACTAGTATAGTAGTATTAAAACTATACTATATTATGAATTGCATATTTAATCTTATGTGTATAGTTTAAAATTGGACCTTCAATTGTAATTAAAATGAATCTTGAATTGTGATTAGATTTACAGTATTCTAAAAGGACAATTAGAACCAAAACCTGAAATATAATCTGCTAAAATTAACAGATAAATATTTATTATTTTTTAATGAATTTAAAAATTATAGAATATAAAATGAATAATTATAGTGTTGTAGACGTGACACTTTATCTCAGGATTATAATTTTTCCATCAAGAAAATTAAACAAGCAAGAGTAAAATATTCCGATTCATAATTTTTTCAAATATATTTCCCCCCCCCCAATGCATATCTTTTACTCTCAATAATTACTTTAATATTAATCTGACAAGTATTTACAGTATTTACATTCAAGTATCGAGATACGTGTGTGGCTCTGAAAGTTATAAATAGAATTTACTAATTGTGTAGTTTTACACTGTGTCAAACGATGAAAAACATTTTGTCTTTTAGCTGTATATCTGAATAATATTAATATTCATCTGATGTTAATATGCAAACTCACAAAATGTACTCACCTAGATAAAAATTCAAATAAAAAGTAAGTAAATTCGTTTGTTTCTTTGTATTAGCTACGCTTTTGAAGTTGATACCCATTAATTAAATAGTAATAAAGAAATTATATTATTTACCCACTAACTATGAGGAAGAGATTTTCAATCTAAAGAAACAAACCAGACAAAACGAAGATTTTACTTACTCTACTCAAATGTACTCACATGATACGTATCAGGCTACCTTAAAATGTAGTTGATAGCCGTTTTGATGGCGTTAGTATTTAATCAAATTGGAGTTTACAATCAACTATTATACATCTATTCGGAGTTAATTCTTTAGAATTTTTATTGGCAACCTGTCGAAATCGTATTTGAAAAACAAGCCAAGTAACGTAACTTTCGGAATAAGTATAGGAAACACATTCCGCCGCAGAAACACTAAATACAATTAGCTTCAGAGGAAAAATTCTCTCATAAAAGTAAATCTATATATTGATATTAGAGTTTAGATTTACTATTAGATATATTTCTCCCTCTTAAAAATGATATATATCGTAGTACTTCAAACATAATTAACTGATTAATGAAATGTAACTAACTCTAAATCTAATTCTGATAGATCCAGAGAAGATAAACTTATTCTAGTAAATAAAAATCCTTACAGAATGAAAAATATGTTTTTAATCTCCAATTTAACTAATTTTAAGCGTTATCTCTAGTTAACCTTCCTGCTGTAAGGTTTGTGTCTAGTGATTCTTCCATTCAATGTTCCATATGTTCTAATGATAATTCTGATTGTTTCCGGGACAGTTTTCTAATAAGAACTTAAAAACTTCAGTTTTGGAACACTATGTTGTTTTTCTTACATTCTTACGATCTAACGTTCATTCACGTTATTTTAAATGTCTTAACTTTCCTTCATCTTTCTATCACTTTTTTATATTTTTTATAAGTGTGGTGATCAATAATAGTATAGGTGTACTTCTATAAACAATGTTACTTACAGAAGCTCATCGAACATTTTTTCGATTTTCAGTGAAATATCATCGTCTGGATATCTTTATTGCCTACCGGGACCACGGTGGCCTGGTTGGAAGAGCAACAGATTAGCAACCGGAGGATTGCGAGTTCGAATTCGACCAAACACAGTCGTGTAGAAAGGGGGGTATACGTTAAATCTGTCGTGGCCTCAAATGTCCTCACGTTGGCGTGGTGTGAAAGTTTGGAGAGTGGGGTGCCAGCTCAGGTGTAGCCTCGTCATCTAACCGTGGTTCAAAATTACGTGTTGTCCTCGGATCTTTCCGTTTGGGATTGATCCCGGACAGTCAACAATAACCCGTCCGTTGTGTTGCTTCAGTGTGACGTTAATTAAAATACCTACCTACCTATCTTTACTGCCTATCATTTAAGAGACCTTTTCTGTAAAGCAGTAGTGGTAGTGGTATAGTTTTTTGTTGGGGCGTATTTTTGTACTTTATATTCCAGAAATTACCTCACTTGACTGCATTTTAAAGTTTCTCCTTTATCTATTGAGCGAGAGCATTGGATGACCGGAAGTAAAATCTTCGTCTTCCAGTGGTTTGTTTGCTTACACAGTAAATCTCTCTCATACGAAGAACCTATAATGACTAAATGTTTAATAAACAATCTAATAAATTCAAGTTCTTTCTAGACCTTGATACAAATCATCTCAATTACAGCAATCTACAAGAAAAAAGTGAATGTACAGGTTTTCATTTTGAGAGCAAAATAGTTTTCTTTTTCTTTTCATTTCTCATAAATATAAATTGCTATATAATTATGAATACGAACATTAAAAAGAGCAATAAATAATTAATTTCGTATATAACTTTTCTAAATATTCTTTATTATCCCAAGTTTACATACCTTTTAATCAATTTCACTCCGGTGTCTGATTTTCACTTTTATTCAGTGTAGAGGCATTCTGATATCACGTATGGAACGATCAGACTCAGATTTTAGTCATGAAAGTTGTTTAATCTTCATTATTTTCAATTTATCAAAAGGCTCTCTTGAACTTTAACTACCTTCTCTTAAAGAAAACTTATCTCAAATTTTTGGACATATCTGTCTATTTTTTTCTATACAAAAAGAGCTAATAACACGCACTCACGTATGGAACAATGTCATCAGAGATATCCCATACACGACGACTTGGTAGTATTTACTTTTTCTTTAGTTTCAGTTCAGAAAATTGTTTTGAATTATAATGAATAATAAAAAATATGCAGTTATTTTCATGGCAAATCTTTATGTGACGGTCCATAGATGATCGTAGAATGCTCCTGTAAATCTGATTTCACAATTCCCTGTGTTTAGATCTGTAACACTGACCAATTAATATATTTGTGATTCACTTGATTGACTAGGGGTATGGGCCACTCGTCAGATGGTCGGCAATTCAGAAACAGATCGTGAATGGTACGTGAAGACGACAATTAAGGAGTTGCTCATCTATTTGGTGTTTCTCACTGTATTATGCATATGTGAGTACAGAAACTACTTTTTATAGATTTAAGAAATCAATTGTTGAAAAATAAATCTATTGCAAACTGTAAAAGACAAAGAAATATTTTCTCAAATAAAGTCTTATATTCCTCCATATATATTCACTCATTCAAAAATTGTTGAATTTTGAACAAATCTTTAAAAAAAAATCATTGAAATACTAGTCGAACTGTGCTTAAAGATTTTATCTACACAAAAATTATCGATCACCTAAAAGACTGTAATCAAATTTGTTCAATCAGTTCAAAAATAAATAATTTTAGTAACGATACTTAAGATTTCATTTTTACAGGGATTACATTTAGGTAATTACTTTCTGAGACTTCCATTTTCGACGACCATATAACTTGTAATTCTTGTAACATATCTGATACGTAAAATACCTCTGTGTTTTACTTCATTTAACTCCTGAAACATTGAAAAAATATCTCCTTAGTTATATTGATACATTTTACAAACAATCAACTATTATATTTAGTATTCTGAAGTACATAAAACTATCTGTTTAATTAAAATGTAATCATATCACATCTCTATTGCACGTAAGCTGAAAATAAAATTAATCATCATTCATACTTTATGGTATCATCGTTTGTGTTCCGTTATGTACCAACATATACATGCACAATATCTCTTCATTTTAATTAATTTGTGTATCTTATTTTCTCTTATGTGTACAGTAACTTTCGGAATGATGAGCCCTAATATGTACTACTTAACCAAAGTCATCAGTGAGCTATTTCTTGAATCACCCTATGAAGACACCAGAAATAACGTGAAGGGATCGACACAAATAATCGATTTCTGGAGAGTAAGTTGAATCGATTCCCAATTAAGTAATATGGGGTCTCTTGATTTCCTCTCGATTCTCTTCGTCACTCTATTTTTACTGCAGATATGCTATTCGATCCTGCGATGGGATACAAGAGATGTGTATGCTTTAAAATGCAGTAAGAAAAATGTAAATGAAACGTTTTAGAGCAAGATGAAATTAGATTCATTTTATGAATTTCACTTTCTCAACTATAACCAAATTAAGTATGATAAATAGAGTACAGTTTTTCGAGATAAGGCACATACTTTTAACTTAAAGAAAAGTATTTCTTTTAGTACTTATGGATTTCGTAGTTTCGATTAACATGAGCAAACATCGAATCAAACTTTATTTCATAGCGTTTACTACATATGTATGTCATAAAATCTGATATAAACGCATGTATTTTTCACACTTGCCACTCAATGCCCAGTAATCTGTTTGTAATCTGCATTTTATGTAAGAACAAATAAATATTATAGAGCACGATTCTTCTCTAAACTTATAATTCTAGCTAATACACACCATGCTTCTTTTTTACTATATTTCACGGGTCAAACATAGAATTTTAATTTACGTATAACAGGAAATTATTGACAGTTTAATTACAATTAAACTGTCAATTGGCACATGTCCAAAAATTAAGGATACTGCAAACCGAGATGAATCCAGTGGCAAGTACTTGTAAATGAAACCTTACAACTACTTGCCACTGATGAAAGTACCACAAATGATAAATGAATATTCCACAAACTATGTGAAATAAAATAAGAACACCGACATGCCTCGTAGTGCTACTGGGAACGGGAAAAAATATTTTGGTGAACATATAGTAAATCTCAGTTTTAGAGAAAAAACCTTTTTGCTGTGTTAAAAGTAACCTGATAGGGAATGTACTGGCCTCTTATTATAGACATACACGTACCCCACAACGTGCAGACATGTTTTTCACGAGGCTGTTGAGTTCCTGTGGTCACATTCGCGCACTAGAGCATGTCTTTGCTCTTGCGTGGTCCTAGGTGTTGTTGTGTATGCTGCAATGTGATGTCCAAGAGCATCTTAAGCATATTCTATTGGATTAAGATTAGATGACCTTGCTTAATACGAATTCGAAATTATCCTTACATTTGTTCATGTATGTATTTATGATTGTCTTTTGCAAGCAAATTTTCTTTTAATCTGTTAATGATAAAAATAGAAATCTAAAATCAGAATATCAAGTACGATTGGTGAACTAGAACCATCACAAAAATATTGCATAGATCCCTTCTTCCTTTCAAAGTTATGTGTAATTTTGATAGTTAAAGCTTAAAAGTGACTTCAAATGAATGTTCTGCCCTTTCGAAAATAAAATTAACTATCAAAATGTCTTTTTAATATCCTTCTTAGTTCGATATGTACGTTCTACACGACTGTCTGTTCTGGGAAAAGTGGTATGACAACGATGGGACACCGACCCTTCAGGAGGATCGAAACGTCTTGTACGAGAACAGACTCCTAGGTTCTCCGAGATTGCGACAACTGCGTGTTAGAAATGACTCGTGTGTGGTTCATGATGATTTCAAATCGTCCATATCAGAGTGTTATGACGTCTATTCTCCTCAAGCTGAGGACACGAGGTCTTTTGGGATTATGAACGGAACTGCGTAAGTATAATCTTGATAACTTAAGTAACGAATTTCCGCTTATAGCAGATCGTCAACGTTAAAAAACTACCAGTCTTTTTCATCTGCTTCTTAATACTTGGAATTTGCTTCCTAGTTACTTTTTGGAGAGAGTAAAGTATAGCTAATTATATCAAAAATAATTTAATAGTATAAACTTACATATGTGGCTCCCGACATGTCAAACGAAAAAGCATAGTTAGTCCACAAAAGTTTTTAATGTTCTATACTTGAACCGATCTCACGAGCGTCTGCTTTCGCCTCCCGAAGAAAGTATACACATCTCGAAGCGCAACAAATTTATGCGCCTCGCCGGCGCCGAATAATATAAACACAGTCCACTGGGAACGGTGTAGGATCAACTCCGAAAGGCTTCTCAGCAAAAAGGCTGGTCAGGTTGCGACATCCTCCCACCTTGAGTTCGTAACTTGGAAGAACTCAACCAATTGTCGCGTCTCACAAGCCGAGTCTTTGGATAGGTTTCACTACTCTCCCACTCCAAGTGATTGTCGATTTGTGTGACTTCTGATGTTCTTTGGCAGGAACAAGTTCATAGTCAATATTTGTGGCACCTGGGTTATCTTTATCTTTGGGAACTTTGCTTCTGAGGAAAGGACCTGATGTTTCATCTGATAATTCTAAGGAATAAAGACGTTGAACAGGGCGTATTATAGTTCCGGATTTGGTTTTGAGTTTCACAACTCTGACGATTCCATCTCTTCCAGGCAAGACTTGCACAACCCGCCCTATCGGCCATTGTAAACGCTTCAGATTGTCTGAACCAATGAGTACTATGTCGCCGACAGAGATAGATTTCGAGGTTTCCGAAGGTTTTCCGTTATATTTTAACTGTCCTAGATATTCCAGTCGAAACCTTTTTCGTAAATCTTCACGTACTTTTTGTACGTACCGGTATCTTTTGCGCATATAGGTGACATCTATACTATCGATATCCGGTACGCCACTTTCTATCGTTTCCTGAAGAAACATAGAAGGCGTCAAAGCAATCAAATCGTTTATATCTTCAGATAAGTAAGTTAAGGGTCTAGAGTTTATTAGGCTTTCGGTATCGCACAACACTGTGTTTAGTTCTTCGGAATTTAACAAAGCCTGCCCTAATATTCTGCGTAAAACTTGTTTGACCATGCCAATCAGTCTCTCCCACCATCCGCCCCACCATGGTGCAGATGGAGGAATGAATTTCCAAGTTATCTTCTTCATCATGGATTCAGACTTTATTTTAAGCCAGTCCACTTTACAAAGTTCGCTGTGAGCTTTAACGAAATTGCTGCCATTATCACAATAAATAATAGTGGGTCGCCCTCTACGAGCTATAAATCTTCTTAGTGACTGCAGAAAGGCTTCCGCTGTCAAGGATGTTATTAATTCCATGTGCACTGCGCGATATACTGCACAAGTGAACAGAACTATCCAGGATTTTGTCCCATCTTTCAAATACAGCGGTCCGGCGAGATCTACACCCAAGACTTCGAATATCGTAGCTTCTCTTACTCTATCTTCAGGTAAGGAAGAGGCTCTTGGTTCTGGATGGGTCACAGTGAATCGTTTGCATCGGACACATTTCAATATAACTTGTCTAATCGTTTTTCTGCTACGCAATATCCAATAATTTTCTCTGAGCTGGTTCATCAATATTTGGACTCCAGGATGTCCAAGTTCTTTATGCTTATTGTGTATAAGCATATGCACTATTCTATGTTTTGATGGTAAGATTATGGGTAATCTAAAGTTCTTTTTGTCTCTTCGGTTAAAAATGCGCGTTTTTACTCTCAATAACCCCTTTTCATCGAGTACAGGATAAAGAGTCTTTATTTGTTGATCATTTACGCCAACAGGAAATGCTTCGCGTTGGATAATTTTTAACAAAACTAATTCTGAATGATTTATTTCTTTCAAAGTTAGATCCCCAAAGTAACGTGATGTTTTGAATTTTGCATTAGAGAAAAATCTATAAATCCAAGCAATTACTCTAACAAGTTTGACATACGAAGATATTCTATGGAAGATTTCCTCTGTTTCTAGATTTACATGTGTGTTAGTTACAGCACCTTTTCTGATTTCTTGAATAATGTTTTCCTGATTATATTCCAATTTTGGTGTTGGCCATTCACCTTCATTTTTCTTTAACCATGCGGGTCCCTCCCATCATCTAACTGACAAAAGCTGTTTGGCAGTACAGCCTCTGGATGGAAGGTCAGCAGGATTATCGGTTCCTGATACATGTCTCCATGCATTCGGGTTTGTTAATTTCCTGATTTCTCGTACTCGGTTCAACACAAAAACAGTCCAGATTTCTTCCTTTTGGATCCAGGTCAAAACAGTGGTTGAATCAGTCCAAAAATGTAATTCAACATTTTGCCATTGCAAACCTTCTAAAACTGAAGTGCAGAGTCTCGCTCCCACCGTTGCAGCTATCAACTCAAGACGTGGAATCGTAATTGATTTCACCGGAGCTACTCTGGACCTAGAAGCTAATAAATGAACTTCAACTCCATAAGAAGTCTGAATTCTCGCGAACACTGCAGCAGCATATGCATTACTACTGGCATCGCAGAAGGTATGAATGCTACACAAATTTTTGTTATCTCTGTTAGTGTGTATCCATCGGGGTATAGAAATTTCTTTTAAGAGACTCAGATCTCTGAACCAACTTAGAAACTTTTCTTTCGTATTTTCATCAACTTCAGTATCCCAAGAAATTCCCATTTTCCATAAGCTTTGCAACAATAGCTTAGGAAGCAAGAGAACAGGGCTTACAAGACCAATCGGGTCATATACTCTGTGGGCTATAGACAAAATAGTCCTCTTAGTTACTTCCATTAATCTGAAACTTTCCAACCATGTCAGGTTCACAGTTAAAAGATCTTTCTGGTAATCCCATAATAATCCCAATACCGGTGACTCAACACCTGTTTGTAAGTTATACCCAGTACGTAACCAACCTCGGAGATTAAACTTTCCTTCATTCATTACTTTTTGAGATTCTTCAATAAACAGTGTCATTTCAAGCTCATCTTCAAAACTGGAAACAACGTTATCTACATAGAAAGAGTGAAGAAGTTTATGCAACATTTTTTTATCATAATGAGAATTTTCTATATATTTCTGCAAATGAAATTCTATTACAGCTGCCAAAAGAAAAGGGCTACTTTTCACACCAAACACTACTCGGGTATGACGAAATATTTTTAGCTCCTTTTTATTCACATCCTTCCACCAAAAGAATCTAAGATAATCTCGATCATCGGGTTTTACACTAATTTGTAAAAATGCCTTTTCTATGTCTGCTATGGCTGCAAATTTACCCTCCCGAAATCTTAAAAGAATGGAAGGTATTAATTCTATTAAATTCGGACCACATTCTAAGCACTGATTTAGAGACGGAGAATGCTTTACTCTCGCAGAAGCGTCGAATACTGGTCTTATTGGGGTGGAACTATTTTCTTTTATAACTGGTCGGTGTGGCAAATAGTGTCCATCATCAATAACCTCACTTTGTTTGACTTCTTCGATTATACCTAAATCGAGCCAACTGTCGAAAACCTCCTCGTACAATGGAAGCAGGTTTTGTGAGCGAAGTTTCTGCGTTGTAGATTCTAAACGCTTCACGGCTAAATCCTTATTGGTGGGTAGCGGTAAGTGATCTTCAGACCAGGGCAAAACAATTTCATAGCGCCCTTCACTGTTCACGGACACAGAATGTTGAAATCGCATCTTTGTTTGAAAATCTCTTTCCTCTCTGGCCTTTTGTGTGGCCGGATCAATTATTCCAATGATATCAAGATTCCAGAGTTCGGTAATAGCTACATCCTTAACTAACAGATTTGTAACTACCATCGTAGAATTGGTATCAGAAGTTTGATATGGCATCTTTCCCATCAAGGTCCAACCTAAATATGTTCCCACAGCAACAAGTCCACACGGCATATGAATAATCTTTCCATTAAAGAGTTTACCCGCAACATCAGCCCCGATTAATAGATCAATTTCTAACGATTCTTCTTGTTCAGAGATTAATTGATCAGTTACAGTAATATTATGATATTCAAGCTCCTCAGCGAATGGTTTTAATGTTGGAATGGGTACAGCCGAACAAATGGTTTGTTGGTCAAGGACCTCAAAGTTACAATTGTAATCACCTTTCAAACTGCTAATGAATACTCTGTATTTAAAATGTTTCTCGGGATGTTCTTTGCCCCCAAATAAATTATGAATAACACTTTCTTCTTTAATAAAATCATATTTCATTTCTTTCGCTACACGTTTACTCAAATAAGATCGTTGACTCCCAGAGTCGACGAGTGCACGAACTATTTTCCCCGTATTTCCTGCACCTCGTAATCGTACATACAATGTTTGTAAAAGAACTGTACAACATGTGCGATTGCTTAAAACTGCATCATTGATCATATTTTGACTATCACTTTCACCAGCGTTCGCTTCCGATTTAGGGTCTTTAAATTTACCTTCATTACACATTATAGCATAATGTCTACTCCTACACTTTTCACAATTAATCTTGCATCTGCAATCGCGAGCTCTATGACCGATTTTTAGGCATAAAAAACAACAGCCCTTTTTTGCTAAGATTTTCCTTTTATCATCCCAACTCATTTTAAACGCGATTCTGCAAGCTTGTGAATCATGCGTTTTCTCACAAAATGAGCACAGTGCTTGTTTATTCCGACGAGTCTCAGCATTGTCAAAAAGTCCGATTGCGGTTGGAAATTGTTTATCATTATTAGGAGATGTGGAATAGGAATATTTCCCTTTACGTTTTGCCTCTAAACCAAACCCCTCTTTTGCTATTGAAATTCGTTCTTCCCCTTCAACTTCTGATTTTAGAAAACTCATAAGAGCGGTCAGTTTATTTGGCATTTTCTTAGCTTCATTTGTTAAACTAATACTTCTTTCCCATACTCGAATCATGTCTTCTGGTAAACAGCTTTCAACTAAGGGATACAGCATAGAAGTATACTTATCGGAAGTTACACCTAATGTTTCAAGGGCACGGAGGTGTGCTTCAATTTTATCATACAATTTGGCGATATGTGTAACTTTAGCTTGATGCAAAGAATTGTTCAAAATTAAGTTTAGCAATTCTCTCACATACACTTCTATGAGTAAATCTTCTCTTCCGAATCTAGCTTTTAGACATTCAACTGCTTGCTCATAATTCTCAGTAGATGCGGGAAAGGAATCTACAATATCTCTGGCAC
This sequence comes from Meta bourneti, assembly GCA_933210815.1. Classification (NCBI taxonomy): domain Eukaryota; kingdom Metazoa; phylum Arthropoda; class Arachnida; order Araneae; family Tetragnathidae; genus Meta; species Meta bourneti. The sequence continues at coordinate 44,603,365 of OW119931.1, forward strand.
GCGATCCTTCTACAGTAGACTGGGGCAAATATTGTAATTTATCCTCTGGAGCGATGTCCAAGTCTTCGTGAATTTTCCGAAACTGACCCCAGAAACCAAGCCATTCCTTAACATCACCATTGAACTTCTTAAGCTCAATTTTAGGAAGTTGGAACTTTCGTTTCGATACTGTTTCACTAAGCACGCTTTTATTATCGTCATTAGTGTTTTTAACATCGTCATTAATACTTTTCTTAACTTTAGTTTTAAGTCGTATATATCTTTCCTTATACTCTTCAAAAACTTCGTAAGCCTGATTAAAACTTTCTTGAGAACACTCATCTATATCTGATAACAAAGCAATAATTTCTTTTTCTTTCGATTCAAGTTCTAACCATTTTTCGTTTAACTGAGCCATTAAAATTTCAATTTCATCAATATCACGTTCCTCCTCTTCTAAACATTCAAATAACGCATTAGCGATTCTAGTGAAACCACTTCTTAGAGGAGTACGCATTTTCTTTAAACTCTCCATCATAAAATCAAAGCAAATGAATTAATTTCTTATCAATCACAAATTCACAATAACAAATTATCAATAACAAATTCCAAGTCCTGTCACGGACGCCATTTTATATAGCAGATCGTCAACGTTAAAAAACTACCAGTCTTTTTCATCTGCTTCTTAATACTTGGAATTTGTTTCCTAGTTACTTTTTGGAGAATAATATACCATCAAAAATAATTTAATAGTATAAACTTACATATGTGGCTCCCGACATGTCAAACGAAAAAGCATAGTTAGTCCACAAAAGTTTTTAATGTTCTATACTTGAACCGATCTCACGAGCGTCTGCTTTCGCCTCCCGAAGAAAGTATACACATCTCGAAGCGCAACAAATTTATGCGCCTCGCCGGCGCCGAATAATATAAACACAGTCCACTGGGAACGGTGTAGGATCAACTCCGAAAGGCTTCTCAGCAAAAAGTCTGGTCAGGTTGCGACACCGCTATCTGTATTCAATAAAAATCTACATATCGCTGTCCCGGAAGAACAATTACGCAAGTATAGTTCACCGATTTGTTCAGATAACGAAAACTAAGAATACCGTTCATGGTTAATATTACTTACAACGTGTGAGAAACTTTGATAGTTATTAAACATAATAGTGATAGTATATGTATGTTACTTTTAAATAATGACACTCAGGCAGGAATATTTTTCAAATTAACCTCCAATTTTACAATTGCTTAGTTAATCTTAAATATGTAATAAAATATTCAACACAGAATCACTTGATTTTAGATTGATACAATATACACTTGTTACCCACAAGGTTCTAAAGAATAAATGTACCAAATTTGGTTGTGAAAAGATCCAACGGTGTAGATTTGTAGAGAGAACAGACAGGCGCCAACTCTGCTTTATATATGTAAATTAATATGATGGACAACTTTTGAATGATGCGTGCATTTTTAATTTCGTGTAAGTTAACAGTTGGTGCTTGATTATAATTAGAACAATCTGAGAGTATAAAACTGATAAAAAACGGTTTGCAACAAATCTTTTTATGAATCCTTAACTCCTTTTACAACTATTTTTCAAATTTGTAAGTTTAATTATGGAAAATGGTTATTTTTCAAACAACAAATGGCATTACTTAATAAAATAAATTAGTCTTTTCGTTTGACAAAGGATTGCATGTTTTTATTTTTTTTAATTCCGACAAATTGAACAGAAGTCTATAAGTGTATCATTTTTACTCAAAACCCGCATGCATTTTAAATGTTCTCAGGTGGAAATATTATTCTGAACGCGATCTTGGTGGATCAAGCCATTGGGGCTTATTAGCAACTTACAGCGGTGCCGGATCCTATGCAGATCTAGGAACAAGCCAGGCCGAGTCAAGAGAAGTGATGGCGAACCTGAAAGAAAATCTCTGGATATCAAGAGCAACTCGGGCGGTTTTCCTAGATTTCACTGCGTATAACGCAAACCTAAACTTGTTCTGCATAGCGAAGTAAGAAGCTTTGATTTTTTTTAAAGTAGTGTTCCTTAAACTGATTCATAGCACGCTACCATTCGCGAAAGAAAAGGATTTCAACGAAATAGATAGGGCAATCTATTGTAAAAAGAGATCCCGTGAATAATGAATGATTGCCAATTAAATTTTATTTTTTTCGGAATGGTGATGTGCTTGTCAAGAAAGCAGGATCTCCAAGTTTGATCCTTGCGAATTGATGGCTGTTACATGCTACCTATATAATTACTTAATGTTTAATAAATACTAGATAACAATGTTATCACTCAAACAGCGGTTGGATTGAATGTGCTCTAACTGTTTTCAAGTATTCCCTAAGTTGCTGCCTGATTCCTACCGACTAGCTCCCAAGCATATTTTTTCACAGACCTTTTGTTCCCAACAAATAAGACGCAACTTTCGGATTACCTGCAACTGGCCTTGAAGATGGTAAGTAACATCCCTAGAATGACGCTACACAGCACCGACGGAAACAAGAACGAGCAATGAAGTACAGTCAGTGGCAAATTCATTTAATCTGCTGGTAACATCGTTAAAATCAAGAGTAGAAATCCGGATCCTTGCTCTGTGTTTCGGTCTGAACTCCTGGCTATTGATGAATGCGTAGCGTTTAATATTTAGATACATTCGGATTCTACCCGATAGCAGAAGCTCAATTCAATATCTCAGTAATTGGTGGAGTGCTATCAACAAAACTGGTGTACATATCATCGTAACAATGAAAACATTATCGTCTCAAAACCATGAAATACATATTCAGTGGGTCCCTTCCCACGTTGATCTCGTGGTAAAAAATGAAACTGCCGACAAATTGTCAAAAGAAGGTTGTCTAGAACCATTACCATTGACTTATAATTTAACTCTTTGAGGAGATTTACAGAAAGACAAAGGTTTCGAATAATACTGTTTGGTATTATTCGATATCACTAATGACTGATATCAAGAACATCGTCCCGGTGCAACCTTCGAGTTCTCTGGGGACAGAATGAATCAAATCACCTTTTAAAGATTTAGTAACGGGCATATAAGGCCCAGTGAAATTTGTACAGGGAGTAAAGAATTTTCCACTTTGCATCAAGTGCCCGGTCGCTTCGCTGGAACCCCTTTCTTCCTTTATTGGATCGCTAGGGGGGATTTCTTAAAAAGTTCTGTGCTGGCTCTCATTGAAGTCAGGACTAACGATCTTTGGGACCTGGTCTTGCTCAGATTAGGGCAAGTGGGATAAGAAGAGACAAGTTACGAAGCAATGGATACTTTAGTTTTAACAACCGTTAATCATAAAGACAAAATTTTAAGATTCTGACTCCTTGATTACACAGAAGTGCAAAACTTAAGGAACACCATTATTTTTATAGGTTACAACCTCGAAACTAAAAGCAACATCCTGTGGTGATTTACATAAGGAGGATATTCAGTAGAAAGCTGGTGCATATTCAAATTTGGAATCGTGAAGTCAAAGACACACATAAACGGGCTCTATTTTCACAAGAACTTATCCGCAACCTCGTTCTAAGTGTGCAAACACGGTACAAAGGCTGCATTAGTGTTCAAGGTATCATACAGCTTACAATAGCCTCCTTTCTTTTTTATGTCTACACCGTTTCCTTTCTGTCTTATGGCACCCATTGCCTTGTAACCACTTCAGTTCAAAGACTTTTTTTACTGTTCACTTTTGTTATCGTTTTATTTTTAATCGGTTTGGAAACTCGACGGATCTTTGTATCATTTTCCCACATTTAGGTCACTTCACTGAAAAGTAGCAGCTAAAACCTTACTGTTCCTTAAGTTTTTCACACCAGTGTAGCACTTCAGAATGGGAAATTAGCATTACTTTAAAAACAAGATGCAGTGCTTCACTGTTCTTCATAGTTCATAAGGGACAAGAAGACAGTTTATACTCTGCCATTTACTGAATTTTTTAAAACATTGTAATTTTCCATTTTGTGCATAGGTTGAACATTTAGTTTAATTTAATCCAAAATATGATTTGTCACTATCTTTCCCCGTTTAAAAACTATGTAAACATTCAGTGCATCAGATTGCAGCTTGTGACTTAAAAATCAATAAGCCCTGTTTCATTCTTTAGCAAAAATTCTAAAACTTTCCGGTTTCATATCGCGAGTGGAACATTCCAACCACCCCTTTGTTTTAAATCGATCTGATGCATCGTGGTATCCAAATCGAAAGTAACTCGTACAGTGAGGAAGGAAGTTCACCACAGTTCAGGAATTTGAATAGGCAATCTCATAACTAAATCTGAAATATTACCGTGGTAGAGGGAGATGGAATATCGAATCAAAAGTATTCTCAGAAAGAACATTTTTTGAATGGGGAATGAAGAAGCTTTTCTGAAAGAATGGCTTTGCATTTGATCATTTTAAAAATTCCTTTTGGAAGGATAATTTATCATTCCGCTTTTTACATTTACGGAGGAAATTTGGGCGTAATCACAGCAGGAAATAATTATACAAATTAGTATTAATCTTAAAACTAGCTTTTTAAAAAGAGAACTGTGGCATGTCAACAAATTCTTAGCTTGGAATTTGTCGATACATCAAAGGGAAACGACACCACGGAAATTAGGAAATTAATTAGATATAAAACTCATTAAAATCGAGTTAAAATTTTTCGCTTCGGATTAAGTGTGTTGCAAAATAAGTGAAGGGCAATCTAATTTCATTTAATATTTTTCGCTAACAAATATTTTACAACTTTGCTTTTGTCAATCTTCTCGTCGCATTGTTATCCTTGCTTCGTGTCTCCTGCAACATGAACCGGTAAGTATAAGCTAATTGGGTTGACCAGGGGATCCGAGGGGCGCAGCACCCAGCATATCAATCTGAAAGGGACAACATTATTATAATAAAAACTCTATTTTAGGGTATAGTAATTATCCATTGTTAAAAAGCCGAGAGAAGAGCCAAGTGAAAGATATGAGGGTCGTGGTTCTTAAATAGAAATTTATTTCTTTGAAGAATACAGTTGTAGGTTCTTGCGTGCATATAATTCTTTGGCAAAAGAATAGGAAAGCGTGATAAAAGTTAATAATTTTTATTTAAACATTAATATCATTAATAAATTCCACGAAGCTTTCGTGCTGACATTTTTGTGGAACATCAATTGATTCATTCTTTTCGTCTTTTTATTACTACAAAGCAGAAGAATATCAATAGAGATAAATACGTAAATTAAAACATTAATAAAAAGTCGTTTGCAAAACATACAAAATTTGTAATTTTAAATGCATAATTACCAGCTAAAGTATAAATTAGAATTTTTAATTTTGAATGAAACTTTTTAATTGTGCATCAGGAACTTAGTTTTACTTCAAAGTAAAAAGAAGCTCTATTGATTGCAAAAGGGGGCCCAACTAATTAATGAATATCAATTTTTTTCAGTTTTTATATTACTTTATCCAACTTCTGTAATTTTCATCTCGGTCCATCGCAAATAGCCCGTTGTGTTGCTCCAGTGCGATGTTAATTAAAATATTCACCTGCCTACCTGTAAATAAGAGATGAAAACTTTTATAAAAAAGGGATAGCCAAATATTTCATTTTGGAGCAAAATGAAAATGTCGGAAACAACTTTATTCACATTTAAAGAATAAAACAATGAATCTAATAAGAATATTTTCACTTTTCGAAGGTCTTGGAGGAGCTTACGCTCCCATAGCACTCTCCGTAGATTGCGCTCCTACGTAAAGGGCGTTGTAGGTAAGGCCGTATTATATTTTCAATACTCCTTCTTTACTATACACCATGTACTATATTTAATAATTAAGAACTGCAGTACACTGTGTGTTTTAATTATTTACAATTAAGCATACATTTAAACACTCGTGTGTTTACATGTGTATTCAATCGGCATTCTTTGTGGGCTTAAGTAACTTTAATCTTGAATCGTATAAAAATTCTTTCACAGAAAGTATTTTATAAACTTCAACAATCAATCTGTTTAAGAAAAGAGTTTGTTTTACACATATTTTTATGATGTATGTAAATGTCATAAAAATATGATATTTACATATATCATAAAACATATATTTTTAAACGATTCTATATTTCTTAAGAAATAATTTTCAAATAAAAAATTAACTAACTCGTAAACACACATGATGCATAGACATTGCTGACTAAATATTGCTTAATGGAAACAGACAACTGCTCCTACTTGCATACGATAACTTTTCCCATCAGCTTATCTCTTACAATATGAATATACGAAACTTATTTTCGGTTTGAACCTCGTATAAAAAACTCTGATCAAAATTAATTCCTTTGTTCTGTTTCTTTCTTTTGCCTATGTGTTAACAAGTATGGAAATGGAATATAATTCTACCACAGAATACCTGTAGTGAATTGTGATAAGACAATGAAACTTCAGTTTTCCAAAAGTACTTCATACTTAAAATATGTTGCACTACTACCACGAACTTTAATTATTGCAGTGGTGAATAATTTCACCACAGTACTCCCCTTCTAGAATTTAGCAGTGACTGCATAAAATAGATGCTACCACTGATTGACCGACTGCCAATTGTGTGGGACCGTGAAAGCTGTAAAAAGCGCGCATTGGATGATTGCGACCATTTGATTGCCCTGTTGTGGCCATTAGCAGCAATCCTGTGCTTTTGAAATGAAGCTGAGTGCAATAACAAGTGAAGCCGCAATGGTAGTAGAAGCGTGTCTATTATTACAGATTTGGTTATTTGGTGGGGTTTTATGGCGCAAGGGCCATATTTGGTCATGCTGCGCCAGACACAAGACATAACAATATTATTATAGACATACACACACAATATAAGTTTTACTGACACAGAAGAGAGAAATACACCCAGAGAGAAATGCGTCTGACAGGAATTACATGACTGTGTAGCCTACTATCACAGAGCTTCATACAGTTGTTAGACGTATCTGTATCACGCTAGTACTTCAAAGCTAGCATCGTAAACACTTCAAATCATCGATGTGGTTGATTAGTGTGGCACCTGAAACTTGACAAAAGCGTCATCTAACTTGTTTGAAAAAGTACGTGTTACTAATCACGTCCGAGTCACCAATGTAACCAAGTGCAAAAATATAGTGAAACTTCAGTCGATCAAAAAAGTACTTCATGGCTGAGATTTGTCGCACTGCTTATACCACTGCATCGAAAGTTATTTATTGAAGTGGTGGATTAGTGTATCACAAATTTTGACGGTCTTGTTCTGAGTAAATAGTATTGGTGGATTTTTAATAATTCCTTTTGTACTTTCTAGAATCGTATTTGAGTTCCCTGCAACTGGAGGAATGATTCCTTCCTGGTCATTTAGAACAGTCAAGCTTCTACGATATGTTAAGACTAGCGATTACTTTATCTTTATCTGCGAAATCATATTTACAGTATTTGTAGTCTACTATCTTATTGAAGAAATACTGGAAGTAAGTTACATTTACTTATTTTAGTCTTCCGCCAGCATTTGGCAAAATATGATGCAATTAGACAAAATAAACAATTCTATTAAAAAGTTACATTACAAATTCATGTTGTGCTTTCGACTTGTTTGTCCAATAAATGACTTCAAAACAGAAACTCAATTTAAGTTCATAGCAGAATAGAAATTTTGCAGAAACTTTGGATTTTAAAAGATGAAAATTTAATATTTCTTACTGATTCTTCTTTTTCTCTGTATGGAGAATTTCTTTCCAAAATCTATACGACTTTAAATATTTGATTGTGAATCAAATTAATGGATTAATCATTATTTTTTTCATTTAATAAAATTGCTTGGAATTGTGGCCAACTTTAAACAAAGCCTCATTTAATCCACAAGATGATTTCTATTCCCATTTCAGATCAAACGAAACAAATGCAAGTACTTCAAGGATTTCTTTAACATTCAAGACATTCTTGTCCTAGTGGTAAGTCTTTCATCTATTAGCAAAATCATACATACAACAAGAGACAGCCTGGTATAAAAGCTGCTATGCATATTCGTATTTAAAGTAGAGGGATTTTCAGTGTAAGCAAACAAGGAAGTTGAAAATCAAAGATTTTACTTCCTCTACCCAAATGATCTCCCAGAATATCATATCGGGATTACCTTAGTTTATCATCGTTATGGCAGCATTTAAACTTAATCTAATGGGCGTTAACCAATCGACTATCATATGTCAATTCGGAATTCATTCCAGGGAATCATCGTATTCGAAAAATAAGCCATCACACCACATTTAGAATGCGTACAAGAAACACGCTGCTTCGCCGTAGAAACACTATCGTCACCTATATTTAGCTTGACAGAAAAAAGCCTCTCATGGTGAAGCAAGATAAGACTTGCATAGTTATTCACATATTTCTTGGAAGCATTAATATTATAACAATATTCCGCATACCCTTGATGAACTTAATTTCTTGTACAGAAATTCTAGAGTAAATTTTAACCACATCATAAAAAGATAAGCAAATTCAGAATACCAAATTTGTTTTGAGCTTTGATCGTTAATTTCAATTCTACTTAAACCTCCAAGTGGTTTCAACGAGAGATCACGTCCATCAAAATCGGACCAATTTTGCTAAAGACAAGATATCTTGTCATCAAGATATTGCCGATTTTTTTATGATGACGAAATCAAGATCTGGTCCGCTGTCTTATGACGAAATATCTCGTCCATCAAGATCAGGTCAGTTTTGTCAATGACGAAATACTTCGTCGAGACAACCAACAAGATACCACGTCCCACAAATTTCCAATATATTTATGTAGAAAGCACCTCAAATTTAAAATGCATCTTGTTCTACAAGAAAAAGTTCACTCGCTCACAGCAAACCCTGAACAGTTTCCAGATTCCTTATTTTACTATATTATCTTTGAAAAATCATATTATCGTTTGATACTACAACTACACTGCTGGCCACCGTAAATGCAACACCCTGAAGGAAGCATGCAAATAATATGAAATTTACAACATGCATTAGCGGAGGTGAGATATGCAAATGATTAGAATTTCAGCGCAGACGCACATCACGCGCGCCTGTGGCGCCACTTCAAAGCGCTATTTAAGGCTTGGAGATTTCGACGATTTCAAGTACGGCAATTGTGTTTTTCTTGTGTTTTTTTCAAAAAAACGATCAATTATGCCTCATAGAAAACAGCGATCCTCTTTTGATCAAGTATCCGAGTTCGACAGAGGAAGGATAGTGGCCTACCGAGATTGTGGATTATCTTTCAGGGAAATCGGTAGTCGTGTTGGACGAAACCAAACAACTGTAATGCGGATATGTGATCGTTGGATGCAGGAGGGTACGACGGACCGACGTGTTCGATCGCATCCACCTCAGTGCACCACTTCACGTGATGACAGGCATATTGTGCGTATGGCAGTGACGGATCGCTCAGCCACATCACGAACCATAGCACAGCACATTCAGTCTGTACCGCATCATCCAGTGTCTGCGCGTACCATTCGACGCCGTTTACAGCAGAGTGGTCTGTCCGCAAGACGTCCATTGCTTCGTCTACCCTTGACGCAGAACCACAGACGTTTCCGCCGCCAATGGTGCGATGAAAGAAGGATGTGGACGGCAGAATGGAATGAAATTGTCTTTACTGACGAGTCACGCTTCTGTCTGCAACACCACGATGGTCGGATTCGAGTCTGGAGACACCGTGGAGAGAGGATGCTGAACAGCTGCGTTATGCACCGCCACACTGGTCCTGCACCGGGTATTATGGTATGGGGCGGTATTGGATATCACTCTCGCACTCCTCTAGTACGCATTGCCGGTACTTTAAACAGCCAGCGCTACATCTCCGAGGTGTTGGAGCCAGTTGTCCTTCCTTACCTTCAGGGCTTGCCCACAGCCATATTTCAACAGGATAATGCGCGACCACACGTGGCACGCATTGTCCAAGGGTTCTTCGTCAATCGCCAGATTGAATTGCTTCCCTGGCCAGCTCGCTCTCCGGATCTTTCGCCGATAGAAAACATGTGGTCCATGGTTGCTCAACGATTGACCCAGAATACATCCCCAGCTGCCACACCAGATCAACTTTGGCAACATGTGGAAGCTGCTTGGTCTGCTGTACCCCAAGAACACATCCAAAGTCTCTTTGAATCAATGCCGAGGCGTGTGGCAGCGGTGATCTCCAACAATGGCGGCTACTCTGGCTACTGATTTTGGCAGGAACCACACTTCACAGAAGTCTATAAATTTAATCATTTGATACTTGGTCAACATGTTATCTACAAAATAAATTTTGTTGTGATATCTCTTGTCTTTCTTGGTGTTGCAATTTGGGTGGCCAGCAGTGTACTTTAGCTCCGAAGCAAGCCGAAAGCAAATAATTTTTCTTAATCAGTATCCAGTACTGCACTCTGCTTGGTTGATAGACCCTTTTACAACACACCATCGTCAAGCAATTAGGATAAGAATAAATTGACAAAAAATATAGCTTAATAAATTGACAACGGAAAATATAGCGTAAGAATAAATTGACAAACGAAAATATTGCAAAGAATAAATTGAAGATATGAAGCAAGAACAATGGTTTTGAGTTTAAATAATGAAAGCTAAAGATTCACTGCACTAAACTATCATAAAAATCATACATGCCCAATATGAAAAACTAAATCATCTTTTACACTATTTGTGCTAAATATATTGAAATTTACTTTAAAACTGTCGTGTTTAAAAGCAAAGTAAGCAAGTTTTTAAAACTCATTATTACAATACGTGAAAATAAAAATGTACACTTTACTGAAGATATTTTTCGACTCTGTTTTAGGTATCGATTATGTGTATCGGCTTTAGCGTGTACCGAAACATGGTAATGAATGGTTTACTCGAAGAACTACTGTCTGAACCTGACAGTTATTCAAATTTCGAATTCTTAGGATACTGGCAGACCCAGTTTAACAATCTGGTCGCCCTGACAGTTTTCCTCGCTTGGATCAAGATATTCAAGTATATCAGCTTCAATAAGACCATGACGCAGCTCTCCTCTACACTCTCGAGGGTAAGTTATGTTACATAAATAGGAAACTTCGAAATCTACTCTTAGAAGGAAATGGTTTAGAAAATACCTGTATGTGAGGAGTCGAAGGTACCATGGTACCGAGGTTCATAGACGAAAGGGCCCGAGCAATATGAAGCGTTTTTTGTCCAATCTGTTTTCTAATTCAAGTATTAGGTTCTTTCGCCTCAAGCTCTGCTTGTTTTCAGGATCCAAATCTTTATCTGTTGAGGAGGCTGTTATTTCGATAGCAGTTTAAATAAAATTGTTATTGAAAAACAGCAGTTAGCAACTGGCTATCGAAAATATTAATGGTTAACGATAAATGCTGTTGAGATAGCAGTGGAGCAATTTAAATTGAATTACATGTTGAATTAAAACTGAAATTTGCAAATATATTCGGTAAAAATAAAATTCCACATTCTAGTCTAGAAAAGCTAAAGAAACTTTATTGAAAGTTATATCTTAAAAATTTTAAGAGCTTATTTCACTTGCAAGTCGACGATATTTTGACAGCTTTGATTTTCATGTGATTTGTATAATTGGGTTTAATAATTTAGGGCAGCGTTAATGATTAATTACATGAAATTTATTTTGCTTGGTGATAATACATAGAATTACAAGTATTAATGTTTTTATTAGTGTTCGAAGGACGTGGCAGGATTTGGAATCATGTTCTTCATAGTATTCTTCGCATTTGCTCAACTGGGTTATCTACTTTTCGGAACTGTCGTTCGAGATTTCAGTACCTTTGCAAAAGCTGTGTAAGTATATCTTAACAACACGAGTTTATTTCCTTTAAAACCTCAAATGAACTAAAAGATTTTTCGATGAGTATTATTATATTTGAATATAAGGATTCTTTATTAATGGGAAATTAGACCCTTTTCTTTGATTACCTCCTCGTTTATAGGAATTCAGAGAAAAAAGTCCTAGTGTGCTTTAAAACTTTTAAGAAATATTTTCATGTATCAAAAAAGGTCATAATTAGTGCTTAAAAATCTAAATTTTTTAATATTATATTTAAAAACTTCAGATTATAAGTAGTGGAAGTAGTAAGTAAAGTATAGAAACAAAGCATATCAAAAAGAAATGACTTGGATAGTACCTTCCAAATCATCACAATGTTTTCAAATAAGTTAGAATACAAAAGAGTAAAATAGTTCTATATCAATTTGGTAGAGTATTAAACAAAAGTATCAAACAAAGCATATTGAAAAAAAGATGCCCTAGACAGATTAATTATTCAAAAGGTTAATATTTAAAAAACTTTAATATTCACTTTTGGCAAAATTTTAATAGCGCTATTTAGGAAAAATAATCATCTCCATTGGAGAGAGGTTTTCAATATCCCGCTTTATTACAATATACTGTATGTACTTTGTTTTATTATTTTTCAGGTTCACCTTATTGCGACTCATTCTTGGTGACTTTAATTTTTACGAATTAGAAGCAGCAAACAGAATCCTAGGACCGATTTACTTTCTAAGTTATGTGTTCTTCGTCTTTTTCGTGTTGATGGTAAGTAAAATAGTAACAGCAGTTGAATTTACCTATTAATATTCCAATATGTATTGATGGTATTTTTCTTTCAACCCTCTTCTCATTCAATTCTTTCGTATAGAACATGTTCCTGGCTATCATCAACGACACCTATGCAGAGGTCAAAGCGGAAATAGCCTCTCAAAAGAACGAATTTGAGATAGCTGATTATTTTAAAAAGGTAAGGTTTCATTTCAAATGAGAAGAAAATCCCAGTTATCGTTGAAGCCTGTTGAAAAATATTGTAAATCATCGACTGAATGAAGAAAGCAGGGAATTAGAAACAAAGTCTATTTTTAATGCAAATCTTAGTAAACATCAGTTTGGATTTCAAATGTGCACTTTTTCCCGCACACTATCGTCGCGACTCTATAGTCTCCTTATCACCGAACCTGAGGCTCGATCACCTTGGGGTTTAGTGGTTGCTATAGGTGATTAGCAAATGGTGTTTGTCATGTGCAAAAGGTATCCTTAACCCTCTCTCTCATTGATGCTTATCTCATTCCAGCTAATATGCTCAGTTGATCCTTACTCATAATCGATCAGACCTCAGGTTCAAGGCAGCGCACTGTCATCTGTCTGCTATGCTTGGAACTAAAAATAAATAAACGCACTTTTATTGCATAGTTCGTTATCCTGTTACAGACGATGTTCTTTTATTCTGCGTGTCCAATTTATCAAATGTTTTGTTAGTATTGTTGTTACGACAGCTCTCAGTTAATGAACTGTTTCTAATGAAAACAATTCGTTGTAACAAAACAGTTTAATAATAAAATGTAACAAGTTAACGGAAGGACCGTATTCTCATCAGAGCTAAGGAAGCTCCTCTCTCTCTCTCTCTGGCGACTATCACCTGAATGACCTCCATACCCTCACACAGCGCCCTCTACAATATGTGGGAATGACATCCATACCCTCACACAGCGCCCTCTACAATATGTGGGAATGACATCCATACCCTCACACAGCGCCCTCTACAATATGTGGGAATGACATCCATACCCTCACACAGCGCCCTCTACAATATGTGGGAGACTAATTTTATCATGTGTGAGATATTTTAATACCGGATGAAAATTTATTAGATTTTAATGTCGTTTTGTGTGCCAATTTTCCTGCGAAGAATTACGTTTGTTTAAAACCAAAAGCCTCTCTACGTACTGACATTTCTATCATGGTATGAGAGCTTTCCTTGGCTGATCTGATGTACAACTGTGGAAAAAAATCGAATCGCCCCTTCAATTCATGCGTAGTTCATTGTAAAGGAAATTCAATCTCGGCAACCCCAGTTTTAAATGCGACACTATACTGGAAAGTATATAATTTAATATTTCATAATGCGTTTTATTTTGTTCATCTCCACTAGGGCTTCAATAATATGATGGGAAAACTTGGCAAGCGCAATCAGCTTTTGGATCTGCAAAACGCTCTTAAACTGGCGGATTCTAACGGCGATAACAAGTTGACATTTGAAGAAGTTCGTCAGAAACTGAGACAGTAAGAATAATGAATTTTCCAAAAAATGTTCATGTTATTCTATCCTAATTATGCTTCTATCCTAGTTATGCTTATATCCATGTTATTCTATCCCTCATGTTATTCTATCCTAAAAATTCTATTTTACTATAACATTCCATGATAAATCCTTCCCTTTAAAAACTATTTATAAAGTTGAATACTGATTGCATATTATAATAAAGAGTGGTATAGGTGTAAATTTTTGGAAAGTGGGGAGATTTAGAAATTGAAGCACAAAATATATAAAAACATTCACCATACAGCATCTGGTAGAAAAATAACAAAAAATGTATCATTGAAAAATATTTTGAGGAGTAATGTTCTTTAAAATGCTGTATGTGAAATGGGATGAAAGAAAGCATTTAATAACTTAAAATTTAAAAAAATAATCGATATTGATAACAGAAAATAACGGTTATCTTTCCAGATTTGCAGAGCTATGGAACCTAACGCTAAAAATATAATTTTAAGTTGAATCCTAAAGTCTAATTTTTATGCAGTATCTCTAAAGCCGATAAGTTATAAGAAATAAGAATTTTAATTAAGATCTGAGAAAAATAATTTTTGTATAAGAGAACGAATTTGCACATCAGTTATATTCTGCAAATAAAGAATTTACTATAAAAATGAGCATATAATACGAAATTGATATATTATCAGTTTCATATACTGTTAGCTGACAAGAGAAAATACTAAAATAGACTTTGTGGTGGAACTTGCGTCAACGCAAATCAAAATTTGAGTATATTTGTGAATCAACCTTACAAAACAAATGTTCAGTATCGTTTTAAAAACTGAACAGTTTTATTTACTTTTGAAGGGTTTACTAATCCAGAATTATTAAAAAAACAGGCTGAAATATCTAACTGTACAGCTATTGTGCTGCACCGACGGGAAGACAGTCATCTTTGGGTAATATCGTTTTGGCATCTATAGTACCCCCAAAATGTGTCCTATTCAGAGGGATATCTGACATGGACTTGTGACCCCCTTTTGGAATGTTCGGCGTTAAAGAAGAAAGCGTTCATGTACGCTATTAGAAGGCTCGAGAATTTTTGAAGTAGCTGGAATATTAATCTTTTTCTACGTTTCTTTTTGCTCCGCATTCTAGCTTCATGCGTCACATGGTGACACATACTGGTAAATAAATGTATTTGTATAAGTAACTTTGAAAAAACTTAGATCAGTCTATCTTTGAAAAAGTGTGAATTGTTGTTAATAGAAGGCTGTCTTTCGCAAAATCATGAGTATATATCGGGTGGTTTTCACCCCGACAGCGCGTTATCACTATTGTCACCTATTCGGCACTGAACGATAAACTTAGAACTTGGAGTCCGTACTAAAGACGCCAATTTTGGAAGCGATTTGTTTACGTTACCAACAGTCCCTTAATTTAACTAATAGACTAGTTCAAAAAAACATGATTCGGCTTCCAGCTCCCGGAAGCCGGACTATAGTTGCATGCTATTCCGTTTGTTTCGCTTTGGAGAATTCAGATTGAAACATCAAAATTTATGAATCATAACATGCCTCTCATTCCTAATTTCCAGGCAGAATTTTACGGACATGGAAATCGAAATGCTATTCGCCAAGTATGACATCAATAATGACCGCGAACTGGACGCTGACGAGACCAAGATGATGCTCGCAGATTTGGACAACCAACGCCTGGAAATCGAGCGTCAAGTAAACAAGCCGGAAGCCAACGAAACGTCCAATACCAACACCTCCGTCGCTATGGCATCACTCGTCTCGCAACAAGACTTCAATGGGTGAGTGAACACGGGGAATAACATATCCGTAGATAGGGAGAAATCCAGTCAGTGATTTCCCTTTGATGGGGACACTTTGAAAAGCAATAAAACTGTAACGTCGTGAAATATAACTAAATCGCGGTGAATGTATTAAGCATAGAAAACAGCTTTTACATACAACAAGCAACGCGTTTAATAATCGATTTTTAGCAATTACATTTTAAACTAACAGGTTACAGCCCCACGGTTACAGCTGGTTCAATGAGAGGAGACAAGCCTGCGTCTGTTCTTTACTAAACCTTCAGCAGTACTTCCAACGTCTCCCTGCCGAAGGGTCATGAATCCAGGATACCGCTCCTCCACTTACTCGTTAACGAAGAGAAGCATTTACGTCTAAGGTAGGTCACACATTGGACCAACATCAGTCCTGCAACACTAAGTAGACTGAAACACGCAGGCATACTGACATATTTTCTGTATAGAAACGTAGTACGCATGCGCATATCGATGTTGGCGCAAGTCGGATCGATGTGTGGCTTGCCTAAGCCCGGCCACATACTGGAGCAGCATACGACAAAACACAATAAGCTCATGCGTACTCCGTTTCTAATCTGAAAACATGTCCGTACGCATAAGTATTTAGGGGCCGCAGGACTAATGGACCAATGTGAGGCTTGCCTAAGGTGACCTCAGCTAATCACATCTGATCGAAAACCCTCCAGACACATCTGCTCAAATTTATATACTGACGGTCAGTTCATGTTTCCAGAAGAATTTCGGACCTCCGAAGTCGAGGGACCATGAAACGCAAGGCTTTAAGTTTACAAATAGAAAAAAATCCAGTTCCAATCTAGGAGTTAAGAATTGTCACAAATGGGCCAATATACGAATGTACACCAGAACGTGCTATCATTGGCGTAGCCAGAGGGGAGCCCAAGGCCGACCTCCCACCACCGAAAGTGTTTCTTAATTGAGTATTTTTTTACAAAAAAGTATTAAAAATGCATATAATAGTCAAGGCGGTTCCTGAGATATTAGTTGCCCACCTCAGCAAGCCGCCCCCGCTTCTAAGAAACATTTGATTTTCTAGAAGAACGCCGCCATTACGCAGAATTCAGAAAATAGTTTCATTGGCCCGTCTTTTTTTAGTTCTCGTAGTCGTGGTAAACGGTCTGTTTTAGAACTGCTCCATGCACAAAATCTTCCTGTCTATTGCCGTAGAAATGGACCTTATCCTATTCCCCATAGGGAATGCTTATA